>OX382194.1:11913244-13131190 GCA_947507515.1 Eulithis testata
CTGGGAGTTCTATTTGTTCAAAATCTCTTTTCGGCTTCTGTGAGTTTGTGAATGGACTCTGTTATATAAACATACCAATTATGGTTATGTCCGCTCTGTTCTCTGATAGCATAGAGCAAAGAAAGCTATACGTTCATTATTTACCAACACGACAACTAAAAATGGGGTTTTGAAATGAAATGCCATTACATTTCAAAATTATTTGTCTTTAAAGCTTCTGTAAAGTGAAAGCAAATCAGTGAGTGGTTGTATAAAAGAGTACATAAATAAATTTATTCACAAAGAAAATTAGAACTAATACAGTACAAACCGTTGTATAAATAGTTTTTGATGGAAATGTATGATATATAAAGTCCACTGTTATATTTAACATTATACAAAATTCTATTTAGGCTCTCATGAAACCGAAGGTTTAGTAGATGAAAAGCCATGATTAAATCGATGGATAAATACATTATATCTTTATTGTACACTATAAGAAAAAAGAAGAAAACAAGAGAATCAAGTTACAATTACGAAGTACAAGAGCGGTATTATCGCTTTCTAAGCGATCTCTGCCAGAAAACCTTATACACACAGATCAACGTACAAATGAAATTCTTAACCACCGTGTGAAATTCACCAAACAAACTGTAACTCCCATTCAGTAAAGGCATTGGACTGTAAAAATTAACCGATCCGATATCTCTAAACAATATAATTGCTATTTATTCAGTTTTCAATTCGCATTCTCTATGACTTTGTGATAAGGTTCAATATCGTCTGGATTGTTATAGTATTCTGT
This sequence comes from Eulithis testata, assembly GCA_947507515.1. Lineage (NCBI taxonomy): Eukaryota > Metazoa > Arthropoda > Insecta > Lepidoptera > Geometridae > Eulithis > Eulithis testata. The sequence goes on from OX382194.1 coordinate 11,914,029, forward strand.
TATTATTTATCTATTGTATGGCACCCTTTGCTTTTATAGAATTAGCGTCTCTTGTCTTATTCGATTGTGGTGAGATACCGATGGTGTTTGAATGAAGCTTTAAATCGAGTTGTAGATGAGTTTGTTTCAACGAATAGAACTGTCTGCAGGATAATGTTTTTGATAACTTCTACAGTATCTCATATTCAATGAAAATTGTCAAATATTGAAATTTGTACTAATAACCCTATTGGTAACATTTTTATATTAACAACTCGAAAAATTCTAATCTAATCATACAAAACCTTGATTAATATGACGATTCAAAGTAATCAGTGCGATTTTTATTGAATAAAATAACTTTGACTTTGACTTTAGTATCAACTTTATGGCAACCAAAATGCTACCAAGGAAAGTATCAACTACTTACGTCATTCAGTATCAAAAAGTCTACAGATGGACATAGAAAATAAAAAAACAGTGCGTGCATGGAGTCCCTACGCGCGGAAAAAGTTATACTTTGAGTGCCACGTATTCACTCTCGCTCTGTGTTTAATGTGGAATTAATTTAGTTATTTTTATATACTTAACCAATATGCAGTACTAAATTTTTACTTCAAAATAAAAAGAAAAATTTCATTAAATTTATAATGTCGGTTTTGATTTGAACTTGCTCCCGTTGGCGGTCTGACCGCAGTCCGACAGTATCACTGTTCGGCCAACTATAGCTCTGCTGCTGTTGGTTGAAATTACGGCTATGTCTTTTTTCTTTTCTTTAACGCTGTCAGTTGGAAGTCGTATAACTTCAAAAAATGCCGAACACTGCTATCTATTATTTGATTGTAGCGTATTAGTCTCTGTCTCTTTCTAATCCCCCGAATAGAAAGAGACAGAGACTATGTCCTCCCGTAAAACGCAACCTTGTTGGAAGTCGCATTAGAAATATAACTTAAATAATATCACATCAATGATTTTCTTTTGTTTTAAGAGAATACTGCCGTGAACCGTTTTCAAAAAGTCTAAGCACATTCATACATAGATACATACATAATAGGTACGCAATACGCATTGTTCCAATTCTGACCTGTAGACCAAAACTAAATGTATTTCTTCAGCAATGAGGTCTTAAATCGGACAACCAATTATTACAAAACATTATTGCAAAGTCATCTAATACGAAGCCAACGTTCACTCTCAAAAGTCAACTTCCAATTTGTACTGTCTCAAGTGCCACAACAATGGACATTAATTGTACAATTATTTCTAACTTTTGTACTGAAACGGTAGTTACTTGTATGGTCGAGTGGCACGTGGTACCACAAAGCACTTCTTAAGGCCACTCATTATAGTTTAATGGTCTTATGTTAAGAAAAAATTGACTTCTTCAGTGGTCTGTTAGCATACCATACCATCAACGGATTATGCACCTTATTTCGTAGTATTAAAGTGGGTTGCAGCTGTTCTGTTGTGTAGGTTGAGAGCGTTTTATTCAAAGTTTTAAGTGTCAGATAAATTGTCGACCTCGAAATTAGTTGTTCGGATTCACAGCTAGTAATTACAGTGTGTGGTATTTTAATATGAAACGTTTTTCTCTCTACTATGGATGGATGACGCTGTAGTTTTGATTCTGTATTTGGACCAGTGGTTCTGTCTTTTTGTTTTGTTATTGTTTGTGTCGGGTTCAATGTTTTATTATAAATACTTGCGATAAAGCAATAAGAGTAGGTACGTAATCGGCTATCAATTATATTCAACTGGAAAATAAAAATAACCAAAGTACCGATTTTTTTCTGTCTAAAACACTAAAACTTAGCTTAATAAGAAATTTCACTTGGTTTTAAATGTTGGTTTTGCCATAATATTATAATATGATGTGTGGTTTTGTTTATCGATTAAAACTAACCGATAATTAAATATCTTGAATGAAACTACATATTCCGAAAGTCAAGTCTCTAGGCGTCATGCTGTCTGCCCGATGAAACACATTGGTGTATGGTAGTTTTACCACAGATCATAGAATATATTACTAGGTTTTACGAAAACGTTTGCATCAAAATCAGAATCAGAAAAATCGTATACGTGAATTAAGTTTGTGAGTCAAAGTCAAAGTCAAAAATCTTTTATTCAATAAAATCTCACTGATCACTTTGAATCGTCATTACGTTTTGTATGATTAGGTATGATTACATATTTTTTTTATTGGATGAGTTGGAGCTAGTTCGTCCCAAGCTTGTTTGTCTTCTAAATAATCAGATATTTTATAGTATGCTTTTAAAAGAAGTCTCTGTTTTATTACGTTTTTGAACTTGCCAATCGACAACTGAGACACATCACTTGGGATTTTGTTAAAGAAGCGTACACATTGCCCTTTGAAAGATTTACTAATTTTTGTGAGCCTAGTGGTGGGAACAGCGAGTTTGTCTTTATTTCTAGTGTTAACATTATGATTATCACTTTTTTTGGTTGAATAGATTGATATTTTTTTGAACATACAATAAGTTTTCATAGATGTACTGGCAAGGTACTGTCATTATATTTATTTCCTTAAACTTATTTCTTAGTGATTCTCTGGTGTGTTTCAGGAATGTTTAATGTTGAAAAACATTAACGCACTATCATTGGGTCACAATAGAGAAATCAGTATACAAACTATCTTTCAAGTTCTGCGCTCGGTAGCTCCTTGGCAGGCCATTATCAAAACATGCTGTATCATTTTAATCAGGCCTCCGTTATTCATTCTCCCCTTACAGAAATCATTTTTAAAATAAACACAAAGAATGTTCGTAAGAATGCGTTACAAAAATATGTAAAGGATTTCTGGGATGCGTTCTTTTAACAGGTGTACGGGTATTGGTGATGCCGCTTTTTGACAAATAAAATAAACCATACGCCGCAATCTCGGTGATTCTATTATAAGCTGCAAAGCGATAGCAATAGAGTTTATATTTCTATATATTTTTCAAGTAACATAAGATGTTTAATAGATTTATTCAAAGCGAGCCTTACTCAATGAACTTTTTTTAAGTATCTACTTAATGCCATTTTGTTTTTATTTGTCGGCTAGATATGTATTTTCTTTGATTGTGCGTCTATCGTTCGATTAATACTCGTTTTGAAACTATTATACACATAAATAGAAGAAAAGATAGTTAATCATTGGTACACTACGGCCGGCGGATCTAGACCGGTCTGAAGTTGCGCTTTCGGAAATTGTGCGCAGGTACAGGCGAGACAAACCAAACCACCTATTCGACCCTAAAAGTGACTACTGCGCAGCGTTCCGAACGAACTTAACGCCGGTCTAGATCCGCCGGCCGTACTGTAAGTTTGTTCGTTTCTACTTATTACTAGCAGTACAAAGTAGACGAAAGAGTGCCACGGTAGACGTGTCTTGCACAATAGCTGCGTGTGTAATGGAAAAAATTGAAATGATAGTAAAAAATAAACCATTTTATATTCATGGTATTTATTTATATTTATCGAATAATGGAAAGTTCTTGCTAAGCTTCAACGTGGGCGCTCTACCTTAAGTATCTGATGAAAGATGCCGCCAGATCAGTTCCAACAAATAATAGGAAATAAACAATTACAGCAAAAGATACCGCCAATAACCCAAAACGGAAATACCATATCATATCCTAAAACTATTATAGCTAATCCTCAATAACTTCCCCACTTGCGATGCGCATGAGTCGTTTTGCGCAAAGAAACGGATCGAAGTCGGCTGAAAAAAACACAAAATATGGTTTTTGAAAAATCATCCCATGCTCTCGAAAAATTGTTCAATTATTGTCGAATACTTACTAATGTGAATTATAATGAACAAATAGATAGAGACTATTTTTGTTCGATAGTTGAAATTTTGTATTAGTTCTAAATCATTAAGCATGGTTCACATGCGTTAGTTCGAAGGCCCCCGTTCGAAACCGGCCTCGTTTAAGTTCGCCCCATTTAACCGGATCGAATCGCGAGTTTGCACAACAATCATTCTTTACTCGATCGTCAGTTTTTTCGATCATTTTACTACATTCACGTTTTTATTGCTTTGTTCAACAGATAATGTTACAGAGCTATGTTTGGTGTGTACTCGCGTGGAAATTTGATTAGTTTTGTTGTGCAGATGGTCACTAATAGTTTACGCGATTTCTATAAACCATTGAATCGTATTGTTGTAAGTTATCAGGACCATTGACAATTGATATTATGGTGAATTATAGCTTTTTAGCGCGAATCCCGAATCACAAGTTCAGATTATTTTGTATCAATACCGTTTTCATTATTTCTGTCTTCGTGTTAAATAAAAAGCTGCCCTAACAAAACGGACGATATCATTTATGAGGCCCGTCTTCTGTCACGGCAAACCACAAAGGTTTCCAACGCTTTTTAAAAGCAAAAATATTCATATGAATTCGGTCCGATCACCGGATACGAGGGCGACATGATAAAAACCCCTTTTCGAGTGTTAATACCGTGACAAATGTCGAATTTATGCGATTGTGGTGGCTGTGGACGCCCCGCGGAGCATGTGCCCCGGCCTTAAGGACGATGTATACTGACCTTTTAGCTTGTAAAATGATTACAAATTATGAATGAAAATAGGCGTCGGATTAAATAATTGTATACCTATCGGCTATACAACTGAACGCTAAGATTTGTGATTTGAACTTACTGATAGTTTTTTTTTTTTTTTTTTTTAATTAACCTATGTCGTCCCACTGCTGGGCAAGGGTCTCCCCCAAAGACTTTCAATGTTCTCTGTCCCGAGCTTCCTCCCACCATCGAAAGAGGATGAAAGAGGATGGTGGTGGGGTTAGTTTATTACACGTTTAAAAATATTGACGCCTATTCTGAGTCTAGGAGTCAGTGCAAAATAGTACAAAGAACCAATAAGAACTGGACAAACCGAGCCACAATAAAACAATAACTAAACTAAAGTGCTCACCAATCTAATTTCCATCTCGAAGCCGGCACAAAAATGGCATTTTGACATTTACGTCACTCCGGAAGCCGTTGGAATGTTAATCGAATGATCGTATCGGATGTTATCTCGTAATAAGACATTGTGTACGCTTTATCTTGTGTTCGTGTGCTCCTGGGCTTATGTAGACTCCGGTAGCTGTCTGTCTTAGCTTTTCATGTTTTTAATTTTAAAAGTATTGAAAGAGGTTTTCTCTTAGCATCTTTATTTAATGTAAGTTTTTATTTTTTATGTTAATGTGTACTAAAGACAATCACCAAGATTTTTATAACATCTCAAAAGTCCGGCGAGTCCAGCGGGATTTGAACCCTTGACTCAAAAACTTTCGGGATTATATGAAAATTCATTTATTTTAGTTTGTTAAACAAGACTTTTTTCTTTAGTATTTGTTCTGTGTCTGGGTAAAAGCTCTGCTTAGTTTGGGACTAGAGAGCGTTGTGTGTAATGTCCAAGAATATTTATTATTATTTATTTATTATTTCATTTACCACTACAAATGGTTAAGTTTTTAGCAACTAAATAGATACATGTATATACTAACCTTCTAAATAATGTAGTACTATTATTATCATTTACCAAAATTGCTTAATACATACGTATACAATTAAACTAAATACCAAGCCTCATTATTTTAAAAATAATTTCAAAAACGTCTTAACTATCCTATTCAGTGAGCAACTTAACAATGACTACAATAAAGACGAAGAAAACTGTAATTACACTCTAAGTATGATGTTACGACGCTATGTGCTAATTGGTACAAACGAACATACATTAAAACATACCACTTACCAACCCAACCGAAAATAATCCCTAAACCGATGACAAAGAGTTTAATTCCATAAAGCTCTGTAATGTCTTTGAGAATCCATAGAGTAATAAATTTACCGTAGGCGGCGCGATGATCGTGATTTGGATCCTTAATTAAAAACGTTTTATGACGTTGTAAAAATGTCCAAAGATAAGTAGATTTATGAAGACTATCAGTTATTAGAATGGACCTGGATATGGCCTACATCACTAGTTGTTTAGAATTCACTTATTTATCATAATTTAAGGTCTTTTATGATGTTAATGAGTGATGATTTAACTTTAAATCACCTGCTGTATAATAATCATTTTGTATCATTATTTTTAAGGTTTATCAAATGTTTCAAAATTATATAGTTTGGTTTGAATTGGCAATATCCACCATTCAACCGATCTACAAAACACAAAACTCAACAAAAAATACGTTTCTTGAGAACTAAGCATATTCTGTACCTATTAGGCACTGGAATTTTGCTAACAATTCCCTTGTGTTGTATTCTATCTATATCTAAAAAGCGCAAGCAATCGGCAGTCTTCGTTGATTTTACAATATTTTTTTTGATACCACGCCGTTTTTTCATCTACTATACGTATCAGAGATTCTTTTCGCTATACCGAAGCACCTTTACTCAACATTATAATGAATATAGTCCATACGTCGGTACGTCGGCCGGTACCGTAATGGCAGACGTCAACCGACTCTTTATCTGAGTTAATTAGTATAAATACATTAGCCTTTCAATCTAATTAATTTCAAGATTGCCGACTCTGTCCATTCGTATACCAACTCCGGACCGCCAGTAGCCGTCATTAGGAATCGACTACACGTTTAATTGGTCCCTATATATCACCATCCGTCCGTCTGTCCGTCCGTCCGCAACACCTGAACGTTTTATAACACAGTAGCAACCATAAACTTGTGAAACACGAATATTTTAAGTTGTAAACGCATTGTTGGGGAAATAGGAAACCCGGCTGTGGAGTCCGATGTAGGAAAACTTTATGACTGTGTATTAGACTAACTAGATGGATTCGTCCCCCCCTAATTCTCAAAGAAGCCGTGGCAGGCACTCTTACATCATGTTTGCACTCTGCATAACCATAGAGGAAAAAAACATAGAAACGCCTTAAAATCTGCTACATAAATATCCTCTATATTAGTGAGCACAAAACCACATATTAGAATCGCCTATAAAAATTAATTGTTCAGGTACGGACATTCCCGACGTGCCAAGACACCTTTAAAATGTTAGAAACGGACACCTTATGTCCGTTTCTAAGACACCTAAACATTCTTATTCTGGTTTTAACGATACACAGAAAAAATGGTGTATAATAAAAATAAATTGTTCAGTTTGAACAATGATGCTAATTGATTAACCGAGTTGATATTTTTACTATATTTTTTAAGAGGCTGGTTAAAACTAAAGTAAGTAGAGAAAAGAAATAAATAGTAAATCGTTGTTAAAATGCGTTGTAGATATTTTAAGATTTTGCTGTGTTTTGTGTTTTTATAAGCTTTACGTTGAGTACCTCGTAACGAATACTAATTTTTGTTCGTGTAAAATTAAATTTTACAGCTTTGTTCTCATAAATATTTTTAGTTTGTTAGGGGTCAATGTTTACCTTTTATGAGATCTCCAGTAGCTCGTATTATTATTGTCAAAAGTAACCGGGTCTGCAATAATATCGCTTGTCATAAACCGATCGGCCATCTCGTAAATTTTACAATCGCTGATTCGATATTTGAATATTTAATTTTGAATTAGATCTCAAGGGCGTTCTGCGGTTTGTTTTTGCTGCCAACGTCAAAAAACTGTGAAAAGGGTTGTCATTTTAATGTTGGCAATAATCGATTTGTTACGTTCAGTAACTTATGGGTTTTGGTGTCCGTTTTAATACACTCAATCACATTCCTATGTGATTATTCGATTTTTGTGGTTTCGAGAGTGCGAAGAAATACCACATATTTGTAACACGTGATTATTTTCTAAATAAGTTCATACTAATATATATAGGTACCTAATATAAAACAGACTCTAAATCTTATTTTTATTTTAACTAGATAAAGTCTTCACCGATTATCTAAGTCAAACGACGCTCTGTGCGGTCACTATTTGGATGGGTGACCGTTAGTGGCATTTACATCTGAGCGCTTCCGTGCTTCGGAGGGCACGTTAAACTGTCGGTCCCGGCTCTAGCAGTCGTTAAGCCATGACGGAGGCCTTATGGCGGCCTAAAATCTTCGCCACCAGAGTTGGCCACTAACTCATACGAGCTTGCTTGCTTATATATAAACTCGGAGAAATGAGTCACTATCCTGAGACAAATGTTCCAAAATGAAATACGTTCTGTATTATATTTTTGATGTATGCCTTAATTTAATACTAAAACAAAGACCTATTTATAATGCACAAATGTGGTGTCCAAAGATTATTTATAATAATATTTATCCGTGACTTATTGCCTGTCACGGTGCAATCGGGCCGCGGCAAAGACAAAGATGTCACGAGGCAAGATAGAACTTTACAATATAATTTACCGGGTTCCATATGTTATTTCTACACTTGGTTTTACGTACCAAATTTAATTTTTTATTATTCATATATTTCAACTTTAAAATGTAAAAAATTATCAAACGAAGATAACTTTCACTAAGGTTTCTACGATAGCCACAAAGTGCCATAATATTATCAAGAAACAAATTCAGTGAAATAAGAAGGTCAACTAGCACGTGATAATGTGATAAATATTATTAATGATTTAAAACATTCAGCTAAGTTGGATGCCTATTAGTGACTCCAAATATTTAATGTACCTAGCAGAGATCCCTCGCGTCTACATACTAGTATATTTTCCTTTAGGTACCTAGTTAGAACGAAAAATCAACTCCGACTATGCAAAAGCTGTGGCGAAGGTTAGGAAGAAAGAGGATAAAATTTTGATAATATTAGCACATAGCATTAAGTTTATTTTAAGTTTCCTAGGTAAGTAAATACTTCATTCTACCCACTGTACTAAAAATACATTTATTTTATATCTATACTAATATTATGAAGAGGAAAGATTTGATTGTTTGTTTGCATTGAATAGGCTCTGAAACTACTGGACCGATTTGAATAATTTTTTCACCGTTGGGAAGCTACACTATCCTCGGGTGACATAGACTATATTATATTTGTAAAAAAATTAGGGATCTTTACTAAAACTCCAATAATGTAACCCAAGGTGTAAAAAAAAACCTAAAAAACCCGTGTGAAACCGGGACGGTCCGCTAGTTTATTATAAATAAAGTTAGTTAGCGTAGTAAAACTACAGTTAAATAAACCCCCAAAGAAAGACAAATGGAACCCGGTTCCTCCGTGTGAGATTTTCTTATCCTGTAATATTTGTAGGGATCTCTAAATTATGATAAAGCATGGTCCAGCCGCGAGCTCTTTTGTCAACATCAGAACGTGTTATCGGAATCATCTTAAAAGCCCCGATTGGGAACAATAAGTGAATCTTAAACGTTGCTCTTATCAACTATATCGGTTAAGGAGCCGCCTTGAAGCGCAGCGATTCGTTTGTTATGATTTTGTCGAATATGATTGTAAGCAAGCAAACTCGTATGAGTTAGAAGCCAACTCTGGTGACGGAGTTTTTAGGCTGCCTTAAGACCTCCGTCGTGGCATAACGGCTGCTAGACTGTGTGATTGTGAAACCTTAATACTTTAACAAATTATTACAGGCGTCATGGCTCAGTCGGTAGTAGCTCTGCCTTCCGTGCTGTGGGTCGTGGGTTCGATCCCCACCGAGAACAAATATTTGTGTGTGGCAAACATAGATGTTTGTTCTGTGTCTGGGTGTTTCTATGTATTATAAGTATGTATTTACAAAAAAAAATTTATGTATGTATTCTATCAGCCATCTAGTTTCCATCGTACAAGCTTTGCTTAGTAGACTAGAAGGCGTTGTGTTAAGTGTCCGTGAATATTTATTATTATTATTATTATTAATTATTCGCAAACGTTTCACTGCAATCTCACCTGACGTAAAGGGTGATGTTAAATACTGACTGACGACCGTACAAAAAAAACTTCTTTTTTTACTTGCCTTCTAGTTTTTTAGATGTTTCTAAAATGTATAAAGTTTAACGCTAAATTGCGATTAGTTTACTTTTATAACATCACAAACTTGAGTTAATGATGTCGTCCAGTTTTGTTATAATAACTTATATTTACTTTTAATTGGGTGTTACTTAATTAAAAGCATGTATTTAAAAAAAAGTATTTAAGTATTATATCAGCAATCTAGTTCTCATAGTACAAGCTCTGCTTAGTTTGGGACTAGAGGGCGTTGTGTGTAATGTCCAAGAATATTTATTATTTATTTATTACTATTTATCTATATCAGCTAAATTGTTACTTACCACTGTTACTTTCTATAGACTGCAGCTTAACAAAGATCAAACGCTCAACCGCATCAATAAAACAGCTCTATGTAATAAATAAACACAATGTGAAACAGAATAAGGAATCCTTATGATTTTCGTAAATATTTTGCTTCTCTACATAACTATGAATACGAGTCGTGAAATCGATGTAATCGGGATGACAATCTGTTATGGAGAACAATAACACAGCAACTTACGGACAGAAGAAACACTTTACGCTACTCATACACTACGTACAGTTTATCATACCTAATCTATTTAATTTCGATATATTATACTTGTGACTTCAAGTAGGTATCGATATTAATAGGATATCTAGATGAAGATAATTAAGAATGACCTATTTTCAATGCAAAATAATTTTTTTTATTGGTACTAATTAACTCAAATGTGTTAATTGAGAATTTACCATAACTTTTTGTTTATTTTACGTTTTACGTCCATGAAATAAGCTTTTTTTTTTGTTTCTCTGTTTTTTTACAATTGAGAAAGATGCAAAGCCGTGCGAGGGCGAGTCAATATGTCAATAACGATTTCAACATTCCTGCGAGTGTCAATACTGTTTGATATCTATTGTGCGCTCATAGAACAATACGACTTTTGTGACACGCTTTTCTATTGTCAGTTTATCGCACCTTTAAGGCACTAGTGACTTCAATGATCCGAATAAAAGGTTCATCATGATTTCAGAGCCTCTTAAAGGTAAAATTTTTTGATGTATTCATTTTTACGTAGACGAAACCAAAAAATTAACTTTTGTATGAAATGAAAAGTAAGTATATGAAACCTAAGACACAGAACAAGAATAAAAACTCAAGACTCTAGCATGACTGAAGTCTAGATTTTGACAGTTCTATGTGAAAATTTGTCAAAAAATATATCCTTGAGTTGGCGTAAGCCCACAAACTGATATAAATCATTTTTTTTTGTACGAGGCAGAATCGCTTACACGTCAACACAAAAGTAGATCACTTTTTTGAGAATTTTAAAATTGTTTACTGTTAAATTAAGATTCAAATGAATACAATTTTTGTAACTCTAATTTTTTCACCTGCTTACAAGCCTGGCTTACAAGCCAGGTTTAGTACCAAATACTAAACCTGGCTTGTAAGCCAGGTTTAGTACCTACTAAACATTACCTATAGGTAATCATTGAAGCTATTAAAGTATACATACGTGATAATAAATGAATAGGACCAGCCTTAAGGACTTTCATATTATATAATAGTCAGTGGCCAATCACAATTGAATCATGTTATCAGTGGAAGTTGGGAAAGAACCAACGAGGATGAATACTCCAATAACAAACATCGTATACTTAAGTCGGTGATAAAGCGACAAAGACTTTTAAAAATGTACTCCTATACACCAACTGACACTTTCTCTCCTCACCAATATATTTAATCTCTAACACAAGAATATAAGGTTGAAATTTGAGTGAGTTTGGTTCGTAATTTGTGAATATTGATGGTAAGTATAGGTTCACATAATAATGTTATTATTTGAGTCTAAAGCGAGTGGGCCGGTGATCATAGCCTATTCTGTTGGTAAAGAAGCAGGCATGGGTTTTATTATAATTTTAATCGGTCAAGCGCGAGTCTATTTTACTTTTTCTGGTATAAGATCGTCATTCTCTATTTTTGCATATTAGTCTGCATTCAAATTAAATAAATACATTGATTTATTAAGTTTTCGGTAAGTATAATTTTTTCTAGAAAAAAAATATTATTGAGCTACTTACACAATTTGTTTACGTTTACTGTTTTTTCTATTGATACGAATAATATTTGGATTTATATGAACGCTTATATACTTTGTTGATATTATTTATTACTAATTCAGTTCGGTGGAGTAGGATATTATTATGAACAGATCTGTTATTTTGATACCATCAAAATCGGACTAATTATAATCAAAATGTCAGTTTTAGTTCACTAAAAGCATTTTAAATATTTTCATTATAATTAGTCAGATTTTGATTGTATCAAAAGAAAAACAATCGGAGGCAGGCAACTGGTCTGGTTTAGATTTCGTTTAAGAGTAGAAATTTTTAAAGAGGAACCGGGAGTTGAATGTTAGAAAAATAAATAGGCATTTGTTTGAAACTAGGGAACCCCAAATTAAAACAGTTGAGCTACACAAATACACGTGTGATAGCAGCTCAAAGCAGTAACATGGGATGATGCAGCAGCAGTCAATGATGAACAGCCAAGGTTCTTTGGAGTGAAAGAAGGTATAGGATTTTGATTTGATCTCTTTATTATTGAAGATAATGTTTGACAGTTGTAAGATTATCCCAATTTACGTGTGGTCGATAAAGTAACTTTAAATAAATAGCTTTGGGAAATCATATTTCATTAATAAACTTATTTCATATTAGTGGGTGTTTCTATTTATTATAAGTATGTATTTACAAAAAAAATATGTATGTATGTATTCTATCAGCCATCTTGTTTCCATCGTACAAGCTTTGCTTAGTTTGGGACTAGAAGGCGTTGTGTTAAGTGTCCGTGAATATTTATTTTATATTTATATTAAATTATACCAAACTAGCCGTCTCCCGCGGCGTTGCTCGCGTGTGACTTTTCAAAATTCCTTTCTTAGTGCGCCCCTACACTATTTAAGGATACTACCCTCCAAATTTCAGACCTCTAGCAGCCGAATACTCAAACGCAACTCAAACCCCACTCAATTGGCTGGAATACTGAAACGTCATTCAAATTTGAGCACCACTTAAAGTTGCTCTGCCTCTGTTTGACATTACTTATTTGTAAGAGATGGCAATAATTTAAGTGTAATATAATCTAACAAGCTCCTCTAGCCATATTGACACTACGCATAGGAAAACACAAAATCGTATGGGAATGGTCACGTGACTTTTTGATTAGAAATATCATCCATCATCATCATCATTATAACCTATACAGTTTGACAAATTTATGGAATATCAACTTGTATGCCGAAATTCGCAAAAACGGTTTCTACCTTATTAAGTAGGGATATTGATTCCATTTTGTTTCACATATTTGAAACGATTCATCCCAAAGGGTCATCAAATGCCCCATTCGATTGTGGCCAATGATGGCTTCCCGGACCGCATTCCTGAGGCTCGCTAGACGACGCGTCGCCACACACACTAGGATACTGCACTAAAGAAAACAATACGAGCCCTTACAAAAGAACTTTAGTGAGAAGAGGAACCTCTTTGGTCGCTGACCTAAGAAAGACCGAGAAAAGACGTGGTTTTGACTTGATAAGGTTATTGACATAGATAATAGATAAAGATTATTCAAAACAAGCCTTTATAAATGAACTTTAATATTATTCTTTTACATTTTATTCTTAGCGGAGAAGAAAGAGTTGGAAAGGATACTACAATAATTATGATAATACACACAATAAATAAGTAGGTACTTAAGTAAAAATTATTGATTAAAAAAATAACTAGCGACTTGTCAAACTTGTAAATCACGAACTAATCTCGTTCGTGTTTTAAATCATATTGACTCGTAAAAGCAAGCAATCTAAAAACAAAACACTATCCTCATTAAATATTAGTAGCGCAATAAAAACTCCTTCGAAGTTTCTAAATTAAAATGCGTCAAAGAAAAAAGCTTGTATAAAAAACATCATAAAATGATATTACCTTGAACCGGAATGATATGAAGTAAACCGCATTCCGACGGTACGCAGCAGACGATGCGTCGCCTGCGCACTGAAGCGTGATAAATGTAACGATTTATACGAATAAGGATAGAACCGATTTCATCATAGAAGGGAAGAAGTAGTACCGATTTAAAAAAAAATTACAACTTTTAAAGAATATTTAGAGTGAAATTAATAATAATAGTATACTATATTTTGTATATAATATAATAATATGTATTTATTTTGTATATATATTTAAAAAAAAAGAAAAAAAAATGATAATGAAAATAATAATATCAATATTATTATTTACTTTTCATATTTTGTAAAGATAATGTAATATTTTTTTAAAACCAATTTTGTGTTTCTTCTAACATCAACACAACACCAATGTAATCGAATGTCATTTTATTCTGATTACTAAATAACTAAAAGTCACTTCTAGTTATTCAGTAATGAGTCACAGAAATAAAACAAATACATAATAGATGAAAATATGTCCTAGTAAGGAATAAGACAATCCATTTAGTGCTAGAAATAAGGACCGCACAAGGCTTATCGGTCAATGATCTGTCGCTCTAAAAATCTATAAACCTCTAAAAACTATTGAAATTATGCCGATAATGAAGAATATGTATAGAAATTTACACCTCCAACTCAACTCTTGTAGCCAATTCGCACACCGACACCCACGCGACCTGCGCATAAAATATGCACTTACACGCATAATTCCAAACTTGGTGAGCTTTCAACATGGAATATGCATTACTGCATTGTGCTCTACACCATAACACACCGTATTAACTACTCTGTGACGTATATCTGCAAACTTTACATACATATTCTAATAGGCATAGTTTTCATAGGGGAATTATAATAATATGATTGACAACGTAATTCTATTGAAATTCTTATTATTTATATTCAGAAATAACGTTGCATAGGACTTTTTGCCAAATAGCTTAAAGGATTAAATAACCAAACTAAAGAAAACTAAACTCACAGTATTTCAACAAAAGCCGAACCTGTAAACAAGGAACAATTTGTGGCCGAAATTAGTCCCCGCAGTGACACCCGCATCCTTAAAGCTTTCACCACAAAACTGAACAGAACTAAGCAGAAGTCAATTCTTTGTATAGTTCACAGTAAACTGAACATTTGGTATTGTCAAATACAATCGATACAATGAAGCGTATCTTAAAAATTTAGAAAACAATATCTCGTGCCCCCTGTGGATCAAAAATTGTAATCACAAGTAAAGGTGTGGAAAATGTTATATTTTAGCGTCGAAATGTAAACCTTATGCCCTTGATATACGAATGAATGCTAAATCAAAAACAGGATTTTGTTTAGAAATCACCAATATCATAAAAATGCAACGATTCCTAAAAAATAAAGCATAGTAACTCGTAATAGGGTTGTAAATCCTGTGGAATACTTTACAAAAGATAGTTGTTCTACTAAATTGTGTATTTATTTTTATTTTTTCGCTTGCAAAGGATCATTACCGTGTATTGTTGTGTAATTTCACACGTTTGGCGACACTGCGGGCGTTTTGTAGGGAATTTAGCGAGAAATCTGCGGAGAATGGGCGACATGAATAAATAATGGTATTGTTGGTCACCATACTCACCAGTTTGGTCGACAGTGGCTGGTTAGTGGTGACTTTGCAAAGAAACAATTGGAGTACCCCAAGGCTCTGTTCTCGGGTCACTTTGATTGTTTGGAGACAATGAAGAAAGTTCGTTTTTTGTGATGAAATTGGACTCTTTGCTAATTTCAAATGGTGGCCAAAATGACAGAAAAGAAAGCTGGTTAGAGACAAAAGAAAACTTTTTTGTCGATAAGATCAAAATTAGGTACTATTAGGGTTAAATAGTTCAAAATTAAAGTACAATGGTCAAACAATGTATGCATATTTCTTGTTAATTTGCTGTAGAAAAAATCTAACAATCATAACCTAATTCTAAAGGGAGTGAAAAACACTGGCTATACTATTTCATTCGTGAGAATTTACTACGTTTTAATTTCATTATTATTTTTATATCTATTTCCACCTACATCGGTATTAATCAGATCTATGTCTAAATTCTCTATAGCATCAAAGGTTTCATTGAAAGGCAGGTGTGTACTTTGTCCCCTTTGTACATCCTTTGTACACAATAAATCTACGGTAATTTAGTTGACATAGAATGCGCGCGCGCAGCATCAAGGTGCGTTTAGATCCGCCATTTGAATTATTGACCAATTCATGTCATTATGCAATAGATTTTACTTTGCTAAATAAGTATTTTTTTGTTCATAATCTTTTATTACCCCGGATAATAATCTTATAGCGAGCGAGTATGTTAGACAGATAAAATCTTTTTATACTTATTAAATTGGTACATTTTTTTATTTGTTTAATATGGCTATAGTTCGTTGGCTTTGTTTTGTACCATTTGTTTCAAAATTTTCGCTATTCCCAACTCAATTTTTTTTTGCCCTCCCGAGAATCTAATTCAAAATCATATTACCAACAGTAGAAAATCGGTAAAATAGTAAATTCCAACTCTTTCCATACCCCAAAAGCTTATTAATGTAATCATAACAATATCAATGTAAATAAAAAAACTCGTAACCGTCCGAAATCGTATAAAGCTAGAATTATACCCAACATTCAAATAACCTCTGGGTAAAACCTCAATGAGATTTAACAAGCAAGAATAAAATATCGACTACGGGCCCGACTGTAATGGACGACAACCATTCAATCCTGAGCCCTGAATCTATTAATAACAAGACCAAAAACCTGCGCGGTATTGCTTTGGCTAGTTTCAAGTTATGCTGGTCAGGTATTACGCCTATTTGAACTAAGGTTTTCGTACAATCGAAAACGGCCGATTCGAATTGAAAATGTGGGAAGTCTCAGGGGAAAATCGTTGGAAGAAGGGTGACAATGCTGTATTGAACTAACTTTGGAAAATATTAAATTCATGTACCTTAGGAATTCTTTCATTTTTTTTAAGTGGTACACAAACGATAAAGTGAAAATTAGGTAGAACAAACATTTTACACCAATGTATTGCTCTAGCAATTCAAATCACAAAAAAAAACTTACACGAAACCTTAGCATTTTTCAAATAAATGTTTTATATTGTGTATAATTTTATTTAATCAAAAGCACTGTTCAAACCACCAGATCAAAAACACCCATGGATAAGATAGTGATACATAAAATATCTAATTGAAACTGTTTACTTAGACTGCGGGATCTTCAAGTAGGTATTTGATAAAATCAACACAGTGGGTGTCGCGACTCGATAATGCCCTTCCAATACTCAATGCAAACTCAAATTCAGTTTACCAAAGTTCTTTCAATTCAACACCGGAAAGTTGTAGATTGTTTGGAAAGGTGGCGGGGTTACTGGATTTATATTCTGGTATCGGATGCAAAAAAAAAGAAATACAGGGTATATTTTTAAACAACCTATAGATTCGTTCTAAAAGCCTCCTTTGACATAAAACTCAAACTGACGTTATCATATCTGCTAGTAATAACGTAATAACAGTTGAGTTGAGAGATATGTAATTTCTACCACCACTTTACCACTTGACAACCATAAAAAATTCTGGAGAAAGCAATTTTATGGTTGGCACTTGGCAAGAGGCTTTTCTGTTACCAACAGTGTCTTTGATTTTCTTTAGTGGTGTATATATTAAATCTATTCATTAACAACATTATGAATATAATTATTTGTTAAACTATGAAAACTTTGTTTTTTAAATAAATAAATATTCACGGACACTTAACACAACGCCTTCTAGTCCCAAACTAAGCAAAGCTTGTACGATGGAAACTAGATGGCTGATAGAATACATACATACATATTTTTTTTGTAAATGCATACTTATAATACATAGAAACACCCAGACACAGAACCAACATCTATGTTTACAACACACAAATGTTTGTTCTCGGTGTACGTGTTTGATTCTATCAATAAAATTAGTATTGTTCTTCTCAGATTTTACAAGAAATAGCTAGAAAATACGTGGAATACTGAAATGAATTGTTATTAGTAACAACAAAGAGTATCGTCCTTAGAAAATTATATTTACGACCAAGACATTGTTTAAACTCTACATTTAGTATGTCACTAAAAAGCATTCCCATTGCCGTAAATCAAGAGTTCAATTTAAAACAAGTTTTAATTGTAATGCCGTTGTCTCAACCTTTAGCGGGACATAAACTGTATTGTAACAATAGACACTTGACTTTGAATCTTTCGAACCACACGCGAAGTCCCATTAACCACTTTCAGAGACCCCTATGAAAAAAGATTACACTATAAACCATAGTTCACGTTATACTAGTTAACATCCAAAAGCATTTCATTGAACACAATTTATTATACAGATATTGTTATCACGTAGGCTGAGACGTCGTTACAAACAATAAAAGTAATTTTTACGAGTGGCAACCCTGCGTTAATAAATTAAAAAGTAAAAGGATAGGGTTGGGAAACAATGCCACTTACCTCGGTGCCCGAAGATTTAAGTTTTGTCACCCTTAATAAGAAAATGATTCAGGGCTGGCTCATTCTGATATAAACCACTCTGCAATATATTCTCATACATTTTATTTATGGTAAACCTAGATACCTGCTTATTAATGGAATAAAATCTGGAAGGCTTATGTATCATAAAACAGCTATGAGTGCACTATTTGTACGTGAAAAAAATACTAAATGCAAATCAATTTTGAACTTCCCAGAATGTAGCAACTAGCAACCCTACCACTAGGGTTGCATCTGATTGGGTGCGTACACAACTACTGTTTTGTTGAGTACCCTAAAATTAATTTTTGAGAACAAAATCCATTAGCGAATGAAGCTTTTTTACTCATTGTTTAGGGTTCCATAATTTACGCGCAAAACCCGATTGAAGTCGATATAAACGACGGGGCGGCAAATTCATGCTGCATACCACAATATCTTTACAACTTCAAAACTTAAATCTGACTTTTATTACAATGGTGTAAGGTTTAATTGAACTTTTGTGACGATAAATTGGGTTTTTTTTTTAAAGTTTGCATCGATGTGTTCTCTTGTCAACTCTATGATTTATATCGTCCAATTGTCTATAGTTCAATCCGTGTAAAGAGAGTTTCTATTTGTTACAATACTTTTTGTAGTTTTTATGTGCGGGTTTGCTTTTAATTTGGCATTGTTGGCGGTGGCATTTATGGCTTATATTTATGGTTCAAAGGGGTTATGTTTTGGGAAACTATAGGATTTGCAGTATTGATTATACAATAGATGTAGTAATTGCTTTGTATCTTTTATCACATTGATTGTAAGAAACTGGGAATCAAAAGAACTCACGCACTTTTGGGTAGGTACCTATTTATTTATTTGTAGTTTTTAATACGGACTCTAAAATACAATATTTAAGAGACTAATTTACAAACAAAAAATAGTGCGTGGAGTCCCTCCGCGCGAAAGAAGTTATACTTCGAGTGCCATTTGCGTTTTGTTTTGTCTTTCTATTCCCCCTCCCCAGGAGCGTTAAACGTTTAACGCTGTCACTTTCTATTCCTCCTTCGTTTAACGTTTAAAGTTTGACGTTAAACGCTGTCAGATGGAAGTCGCATTAAAAGTATAACTTCAAAAATAAGAGTAAATACCGGTCAAAATCATATACCCTCCTTTTTGCTTCGCTATAGTCGGGTAAAAAATAAAGACAAATTGTGAGCTCAAACGACCAATCTTTACTCTATATGCTGTGTTTTTTGTAAATACTGTATTAATCGTAAGTAATTTTCTAATTAAAATAATTAATCTTTTACTCAATAATTTAAATAAAAATCTTAACTGAAAAATAAAAATGGAAAGGTAACAAAAGCAGTACCGGCGATTCGCAAACATATCCCATTGTTCCATCATCAGCTGTGTACATCAACACACAACACATAATACCCCATTCTATATTCATGTCGGATAATCCGCACAATGGCTGTGTGCGATCAAAATAACTATAAAAATACAATAAGCAGCTTATACGTGTACCCTAATGTGTGAGAGGGAAATATAGACGTCCCAAACTATTGGAATATGCTACAGATTGATATTTTTTGTGAGGAGGAAAACCATTGTTTCGTTCTCTGTCGCTACATACAGTATGATATTTTATGCTGAAAATTAAGTACGTAATATTCTGTTTATAATAGTGTAATATCAACTGTTTTATGTGTATTTTGTAAATATTGTGAATATCGTAGATACTGTATTAGTTTGTAATTTTATTTGTGAATAAATAAAAATTGTATGCTTGTGAGCTAAAAAAAAGTAATATTATTTCCGCAATTGGTTTTGTAATATGGGTTCATTATCAGTTTGTTTCGTAAGAAAAACTCGAGTTGAAGTGGAGCTCATAAAATTTTTAATATTTTGTTTCAATTTTTTCATTGGTTTCGTAGAACTACCTTAATACTGTTCATCGGAACATTATGAATGGTCTATACGTTTTATAATCCAAAATTGTAACATACAAAAATAAAGAAAGCACAGCGCTGAATAGGTACAATGATTTAGGGCCTGCTTGTTAGATACGATGTGTTTTTTATCAAAGGCCCACAACAGCCATTCGATTCGATATTCGAATTTTCAAATAATTATAATCCAAAATGGCGGCTCTTTTGTTAGCAATTAGGTGGGTGAAGTGTACCAGAGATTTAATCCTATTGACTCAGAATAAATTGTTGGCCGCTTGTAACACAATTGTTGCGTTGTGCCATATTGTGCTTGAACGGTGTAACGTTTATAAAGTTTATTGTGCGCGCACTTTACTTTGTTTTTTTTTAAACTAGGTCAATTTCGGTTTATTTATTTTCATGTCTCTTGAAGTTTACCCAAATAGTGTTTTTATGATTTTTTAAATACGATTTTAGTTTCACTTCAGCTGTCTGAAGTATATTTTAGATCATATATGTGCTTTGTAATTATGCTTTGTAAAGGTTTTCTGACTTGGATTATATTTCAGAACACGTTTAAGCTTAAATTTCGTTAAAATTACATGCAACTAAACATTTAACTACGTATTTTCGTTGCCGTAACAGACTCCCTTTTAAATGTTTATAGAGCATCTTACACATAGACAGAAAAGACACACCTAAACAAACATATCCAAATTGTACTTTATCATACCTACCTACTCGTACATGTTAAAAAACTGTCTTCGGAAATGACGTCACATTATAAGGGCCGCCACACACAGCTGCTGTTTATCGGCGACCGATCTTAAGCCGATGTTGTACTTAGCAAAAATACTCATTTTTATCTCAAATACGATCTGGATCTTCCCTAATCTGCCTTTTGTGTTTGTATGTTTGTTTGTGTGATAAAGTGGGGATGTTTTGTGCAATTAGACGGATTGGGGTGTGAGTGTGATCGGTGCTATTAGAGATTTCGTAAATTGTTTCTTTTTATTCCCAAGCTTTTTTGTTGGTAGGTACTGGACAAATTGATTTGTATAATGCTGATGGGTGATAGAGTTTTGGCTGAAACGTTAAGAGGGGACTTTTGTAAAACTATACCTCTTTGCAGGCACAAGATCAGGAATTCTATAGATACTACACTATTATTCTGGGTCTGCGTGTTCTGTGAACCCGAGTAAAGTAGAACATCAGATATCCCAGAATCCCAGATTTGGGTCAACAAGACTATGATGTAGGTACCTTACCTACTGCTGGTGCTAAGCTGTTTATCAGGTTACAAACAGTTCCTCGCTATTCATACAGAAATAACTATCATCCATCATTTAATACTGCAAATTTAGAAAAAGTCTAGAATTATGTGGTGGCACTTGATTTAATTATTCTTTTAACTGTACCTACTTACTTTTCTTACTCTTTTTACTGTACCGTTATAAAACCGTTTATAACGGTGTACCTATACACTATGTTGGTGATATAATAAATAATAGGTATCCAATCCGCTAAATTACCAAGCTCTATCACCAATCTCATCTTACTGCAAATACACGCCATCATTGGTCTCAAAAACTTGCAAACAATAAATTAAACGAAATCAATACCCAATGATCAGAATCGCCCATCTTTGTCCAACTTCACTCCCTTCCCCCGTCTGTCGGTGACAGTTCATCTAATTGTTTTTTTTTTTTTTAAACTTCGAGGCAAACGCGGTCCGAAGAACTTGTGATTGGTAATTCAACTATTTAAATCGGAAGATTGAAAATGCAAATGCAATTGATCTTAGCGTTCAAAGTTGGCACCGAGTTCAATAGTTAGATTTCTTAGCGGAATGAATTTTGTGATCAAGGTTGTCAAGAAGCTGGCACATCAAGGCCAAAGAAAAGGTTCCACTGGAGGCCTTTGAATTTACCAAAATTGGTCACACATTGAAATACAGGATTTAAAAAATAATAGTTCTAATTGAAGCCATAAAGTGTTCTAGAACGAAATAATTATTTACTTCGTTTGTTTTGTGAACAAACCCATTATATTGCTAGTTGTAATACAACTCCCATTAGTGCGGTACCGAAACAGCCGGACACTTTTGAAATACACATTTTCGAAATTCAAATGGTCAGCCTTGTGGCCTATTCGCCTACTCCAACTGTGCCTTACTGAGAACAAACAATATTCTGAAATCAAAAGAAATGTCCACAACCATCATTTGTCTGAATAGAACAAAGAATATAACGCGATTATGACCGTTCCAATAGACATCTTACAATAGTTACAATAAGTTTACCGAAGGACTAAAACAACAGTAAATGAACAAAACAGACTGCAAAAAATGTCTTTTCTCTTTATAATGCTTTGCTATTGTTGAAATATCATAAAAATTACGTACTATCGGCGAAAGCTTTGATGGTAAGATATAACTGCTGAACGTTCCACAACAAATGAACTACCTTAGTAAACCCATTTTGGCCTTTATACCGTTTGAATAAGTTTCAAAATGTGCAATCATCTTTGTTGGTTCAGTAAATCGAAGTGGAATGTGTTTCTTTTGTTTAAACAATTACAGCGAGTATTGTAACAGACATTCATTTGTGTTTCTTGTTCTATTGATAGGTGTTTTTCTTATTTAGGTGTCCGAACCACATCATAAATCAGTGCTACAGAAGACGTACTTACCAAAACTGAACAGCGCTTTGAGGAATTTTGAACCATACTGCTTTGGAATAAGAATAGTTTTTACGGTAGGAGTAATTTTGAGTGTATGCGCTTTCAAAGCTCAATGCTAAATGATGTTTTAAAGTAATGATGGTTCAATTCAACGTGTGCGAAGTGTGATGGGCTTTGCAAGAGTTTTATGAGTCAAATAAAAAGTTGAGGTCATGGTTGAAATCAATAAACAAGTTCAGTTCATTTCATTTGTTAATTTACAAAATACAAGCAAAAAAAGTCCTACATATAAGTATAAACAAAAAAATCGAGGAGTTATGCTGTAACGCAGATTCTTGCGATACAATAGACACGAGTTTTATTGTTGCATCTGGAAATCAGGCATACTAGAGAAAGCTTTTTGAAATACTGTAAATGACTATGATTATAAAAAAATTATACTTAGGTACGATGATTTTCTCTTTAGATGAATTAGGTGAATTAAGCGTGTCAGTTTCATGTGACCAAAGCTTTTAACGACCTACGTCCAGCAGTGGACTGATATAGGTTGATGATGATGATGATGAAAGCTGTCGACAGTATATTTTATGTTTCTTTTTTTAAAAACCTCTTTGAATTTCTATACAATACTGATGACGAGTTAAATCAGTTTATTGAAGTTGATCGAAAGTTCTTAAAGAAACCACATGATACCAAACTACCAACATACCTACCTCTTCAAAAATCCGGATTTTACCCAACACGATGGAGACGTCCAGCTTTAATAGCATTTTTGAAGCACGGAAGTAAATTGGCTATTCATTCGACAATGATGACTGATGATTAACAGTGAACGGTCATGACAATACAGCTGACCAGCGGGCCTAAGATGCGCACCGCGAGATATTTGTCATGTCGTTCTGTCAAAATGTAAGCATTTTGTACCAGTGTAGGAACTATTGCATTATCTGTGGTAATGTTGTCGAGAAACCGCGCCTTTGAATTTTCAACTTTTGACATTTCTGCACGACTATTATCTCGTCCTCAGAGAGGTACGACGACTAACAAGTGTCAGAAGTGTACATTATGGCGCGTTTTGTCGACACCATTAGGTACCACAGATAATGCAATAGTTCCTACACTGGTACAAAATGCTTATATTTTGACAGAACGACATGACAAATATCTCGTGGTGCGCATCTTAGGCCCGTAGGTTTCGTGCGGTTGAGACGGGATTTTTGACAAAGCGGTGTCGATCATTTGATAAATATACACAACTGTACTTTTAGGTTGTGTAAGTACTTACATAATAATTTTCGAATGTATAAGTATATATTTTTTGTATCCACAGGTTATAGGAATAATAGTGATTAATGTGACCATGTTAAATGTTAATTTTAAAATTAGCAGATGGCCGAAAACGGATTTACATTCAAAGTAAATAATGTGTATTAGCTATATTTCACTATATCTTTACAATGTACAAAACAAGTAAGGTAAGTGTAAAGACATGATACATCTTTTGAATCTCATGCATCAAGTCATGCATCAACAAAACATGAGCCATACCTACCGAAGGTTGTACAAATTTAAGTAACGCTTTAGATGTAAGTAGTCTATTAAGTTACTTTTCTAATAAATAAATAAATATAAGAAATACGTACTTTTAGTAATACAATTTTTAATCGACTTAAAAAGGAGGACTTTCTCAATTCAGTTGTATTTTCTTGTAATTTTTCGTCCTCTCTCTATCGTCTGTGGGCAACCCTGAGGACGAAGTTTAGAGGCTTCGCAAAATGGTAAGGTTTACTGTTTTCACCAAATCGTTGTCCACTGGGTACCGCTTTATAAGACACCCGTTATTTCAGAAAATCTTGTCTCATGACCAAACAGTAAGTGATCAGATATTTACCCGTGTAATTATACCTATTCATGCATTCTGAATTGACTGGTCAAAAGGCGAAAACGGACGTAAAAAGTTTAAAAAGAAAATTTTGTCTATTATGATCTGTGTGAAGATTGTAAACTGTCTTGTGAATAGATGTTAGAAATAAGTATAGCCTCTCTAGACAAGTAGATATTCTACAATGGCTAGATATTGGTCAATAATGTGCAAGAATGGTCATGCAACTTTTCATTCATTAGTGTCATGCTAATATCTAAACTAGCTTTCGCCCGCAACCCGTTTGATCTGGGACGAAAGTTGTTTATGTGTTAATCCAGGTTAGAACGACATACATGTACCTATTCCAAGTTTTATCCTAACTGGACCAGTGGTTTCAACGTGATTGAAACATACATCTAAAGTTTTATATTATTAGCTGATCAAACACATTAAAACACTAGTAGTATTTACTAGTATTTTATAAAAATAAAATACAATGTGTGCATTCACAAGTGGTAGAAGTGAAAACTTAAAAAAAAACCAGTGCGTGGAGTCCCTCCGCGCGGAACAAGTTATACTTCGAGTGCCATGCATTCACTCTCGCTCTGTGTTTAATGTGAAATTAATTTAGTATTTCTTTTTAAATACTTAAGGTGCATTGGGGTAATTGCGAAAATGGGTATATTCCGAAAATCCATAAAATCTAGTAACATAATGCGATATTTTCCTGTTGGCAACATTGGTCTAGACGCCATTTGATTGGCATCGCCGTGACAGTCCTATATGTCCTCGTGCCAACAGGAAAATATCGCATTATGTTACTAGATTTTATGGATTTTCGGAATATACCCATTTTCGCAATTACCCCAATGCACCTTAACCAATTTGCAGTACTTATTTAGTTAGAAAAGGTTCTATGCTCAATTGCTCATGCTGTCTAAAATCAGAACTAGATGGCGCTGCTAAGTTTGGTCAGATCTTAGAACGCACTATCGTAGTGTTTTGCGTTTTGTGGGGGTCGAACTGTCGCTTTTTCGTTCCATCGACTGAAAGTCGTTGAAGTCAGAAGACTGAAGTTAATCACAACGATGCTAAAGATGTTTTCATTTCAAAAGTTACTATATCAATGCCACGTTGGTTTAATAAATAACACACATTTTTCCTGGTTTAAGTACCCACAACTTTAAGAGGTAGTAACCTAACTTTGTGAAATATGTAATTGTCTTCAAAGTATTGCTTGGGCTTCTGGGTTTTTCCATTAAAACTTCAATTGTTTAGTTAAAAAACAAAAGTTTGGAATTTCACGGAACTTACTCCAATAATTTGTTTTTTCAATTGTTAAGAGAGTGGAAGTGGAAGAAAAGTATTTTTTTGTTATTAAACTCGAACAATGTAACACCATGATCTCACACGGTTTTGTTTAATTTCCACTCTTTTGTCAAAGTTTTTATGATTTTGAAAACCAATTTGGTGTTTTGTATTTCTTGTTAGGTACGAGTATGTTTGCCTTGCTTGATTTTTTAAGTCTGCAGGTTGTACTTAGGGAGTACCTATGAGTTTAGATATTTTATTGGACATATTACCTGCGTTAGCTGTGGTTGCCTTTAGTGGATAAGCACCAGCCATGATATGTTTTGTCTGCGTTTATTTTTAAGTTATGTGCATTATTCTCTGGCAATCCTAATAAATAAATAAATAGACATAGTTTTACGATTCACCAATAACAATGACCTAATTCTATTCCGTTCCATTTCATTATTTCATTTCATTTCAAAAATTGTTGTAACTAACTTTAGCAGAAAGCTTTTAAATGAGTGCTTATTCCCTTTCCTTCGTTCAACTTTACAGACAGTCTTTTCGCTTCCTTGTTCAAAGTCATCCGTGCAGTGTCACTTTAATAAAACTCTAAAAAACCTCTACTGTACTGAGAATAGAAGCTATTTTCATTTGACAGGCATCAAAGAGACCAAGTTGGATTTAATTAGAGTTTGTAAAGATCTGTGTGGATAATGTGAGCCCGCCAATTAGTAAATAACTAGATTGTATATTTTAATGAAGGTATTTGATGTTTTGTAAACTGGAGTCGGTTATGATTATGAGCAACGCGCATACAAAGTAGGTACAACAAATGATTTACGAAACATCAACACGTTGTTCGCCATTTTACCAATCTATACAGTAAATTCTGATATTTCTTTTAAATTCATACGTATATTGACATTTATTTTATTTATATGGACCAAGATTTAAAATAAAAAAATATATATTTCCAACGCATTTGGACGTTGATACTTAGGTATAACTACATGTAGGTAAATAAGTAGGTAATTTAGGCCATTGAAAAGAAACTACATTACAAAATCAGCTGAACTCGAACGTCATTGTTACTCATCATCATCATCACCACGTCAGGGACCCATCAGGTAAAGTGCCATTCTAGGTTTTGTTTCGGGTTTATGACCACTATTCCAACATCATTTTCCACATTTCCGGTTTAATTATATTCAGTAAATTAACCCAAACTAACTTATTACATTTAAAACACGTTATAAAGTAACCGGTTGAACGATTAAAACAATCCATTGCTAATTACAGGCACAATAAATTGGCACTAACCAAAAGCCAAAGTTAACTAACTAACTGAAAATTAAACGAGTCAAAAGCTTAATTAACGCAGCCGTGGTTTAATATCAATAATTTTTAGTTTAAGACACTCTCTTTGGCGACGTGAAGTGTAGAAAAAACGTGGATATACTGAGCTCTGAGCAACCAAAGTAAAATTAAGGGCCTACACATTTGTGTCTCTTGGGGTCGAGACTCTAGGTCCAGGGGGTACCGAGGGCCTCCCGGTTTTCAAAATTCTTTCAGGGCGTCTAGTCGAAGCGACGCGTGACCCGAGGGTGATTATCTAGGCCAGCGTATCAGCATTGCTATTCAGCGCGGCAATGCAGCCAGTGTCTTGGGCACGCTTCCGATTGGTACTGATTTGGACCAGTTGAGCTATCTATAAATCGTTTGCAACGGTTTGTAGCTCAACTGTTTCATGTGTATTTTGTAAATATAGTAAATACTGTATTAGTTGTAATTTTCATTGTGAAAAAAAAATTACTGTCCTTAATAAATTGTAGAGTGCACAAAATAAGTGCACTTATCTCCTATTGCAGTATTTTATCTACTTATCACTATTGATCGTGCAGTACTACCAAGTGTTCCAAGTAAACCGTAAAAAATTGATTTTCAAGCGAACGCGATGGACCAACAACGTTATAATGATCGTGGAAAATTTGTGGATGCAGTCATTGCTTGAGGTCGTTCGTGCTGGGAAAGACCTGTGCTAGGTAGACTCCCACTGAAGCATGGACCCTTTGATGTTGAGGATTATCAAATTAATTATAGATCAAATTTAAAAATAATAATATGAAAGATCCATCACACGATAAGAAATTGCCAATCCTGAGAGACCTTAGAAAAATATGTGTGATGGAATTACCATATGCCCAAAGTCAAATTGTGGTCAAACGGTTGCCTATATTGTATAATAAAGAAAAAAATAAAGTCAGTTCACCCCAGTTATATCCAAAGCTCAAGCTACTACAGTCGAGGCAGTTAAAAGTATTGCCACCTCCAAACGCTACGCGTCTCCTACAACTACTCAGCACCATAATTGCACAAGGCGTGAGAGCGCGCCTGCCACCACGCCAACTAATTGCCATTGAAAAAAGGCGAAAGCGCGACTGAAAAAATTTCCCGACCACCTTTGATGTTTTTTTCTAAAACCCAGCATTACTCTCAAAGCTTGATAAGCTACGTAAAACCAGTAATAAGGCACTTTGAAAGGTCGGTGTGAGGTGTGCAAGATGAGTGTGAAACCGCTTTGTGCGCTCATCTCGTAAAGTAAAGGTTTCCTTTGAGGCGTTGTGAGAGGAGGAACTGAGGGTTCCACGCGTATGAACTCCCCTTTGAAGCTAATTTATTTATTTTTTATTTTGGTGATTTAGTCTTTTGATTTAGGTGTGATGTTGGTGCTCGGCGGATTACTGCTTCGCTGCACCAACTCCGACATTTAATGATCTATATTGTTTAGACA
Source organism: Eulithis testata (assembly GCA_947507515.1). NCBI lineage: Eukaryota > Metazoa > Arthropoda > Insecta > Lepidoptera > Geometridae > Eulithis > Eulithis testata. The sequence continues at coordinate 11,942,966 of OX382194.1, forward strand.
TGAATACTGCAAGAGATATGTTTATATGGTTGTCAATGAATAGACACACACACCTTAATCCCTCTCAATCTCCATCTATCTGAATTACACACACATCCAAAACGGTCTTCATGAAATAGAACTTCAAGTCGTAGCGTAACCAGCCAATGCGAGTATGAACACGTGACATGGCTAGACATGCTAAAGTCAGTGAACGGCAAGAATATTCTGTTGATATTATTATCCTCAAAAGTTCATACTGTAATGTCCATTCTGAAACAGTAGATTCAATAACCCGCCTATTATTAAGGCACGTCGATATAGGTCAATAAGGTCTCTTAACACCGACCAGTCAAATAATTTCTTCTCTATGTCCAGTAACGTAGAGTTATTTTTACCGTGCACTGCAAGTAAATAACTGATGTTGTAATCAATTGTTAAGGGTAAGTCTTTGACTCCGAATTCATCAACACCCACAAAGATCACACAAGTTCATACAACTTTGTATAAGTGGTGCTCTGGAATCCGTACAAATACTTTCGAAATTGGTTGAGGTGTTGTTTTGTGTGAAAACCAATTAAGGGTAAGCAAAAGGCTTATTAAATAATCTCGAAGGGGTTATGTTGAAGCTATTTCTACGTTAATTGAATCAATTTCGTTCATAAATCCATTCCAAGAAGCTTTTGATTATCAGCGAAATTGGTTTTATTTAATCAATTAAAATTTCTATCGAAATGCTTCTACAATTATTATTATACATGCAAAGTACATAAATTATTATCAAGACCAGTAGAATAATATAATAATGATCTACTCAATGTAAAATTAAATAAAAAGCACCAAGCAAGATAAAAGAGACTAACTACCCACAACACAGGATATTCCTAGGGTGGGAGTTAGTGTTTCCACCAAATGTTTTACTTGGATCAAGTTAATATACCTACTTATTGCCTATTTATAGTTTCTTATTTTAGTTTTTACTTTATTTCTTGTTTTTCTGTTCATATTTTTATTGTGGTGGTTGAATAAACATATTATTATTATTAATAAATAAGTAAAATTTATTAAAATTAAATGTATTTTGTACCGTGTCAATATCAATAACCAGTAGGTAATTACCTAATTATGCATTTTTTTACATAAGTATTTTATTTTACCCAGTACATACAGTACATATCAGAAAAAAATTGACCTCATGAAATTAATTAATTGGTGTAGTATATTTTTTTTCCTTCAGACTTTGGTCGTTCTTATAAGCAGGAACTAAAATTTATAATCACTTAGGCTATTCTTTTAATAAAAATGAGACAGGGAGCTAATAGCATTTTGAATGGCCTAACCGCTTTTTCTCTAGACATGATCAGGGGAGGCAATCGTTGCCTCATAAAACTAAATCATACGTATTTTTTTGCCGTCAAAAGCTTCTTGTTTTCGTATATCTGTAGCAACGTCGCATGACATTATGCTGGGCATCGAAAACAGTTCAGAGCTTACCATATGGAGGCTGCATCAAAACCTCATATCATTCGAGTACAGGTTTAAACCATCTTCTTTCACCACGCGTTGTATCCATAAAGACCAAACAAGTACTTCAATGCATCTTTCTTTGTCCCATAATGTCGGTATAGTCAAATGTGTAGGACAAAAAGACTTCAAACAATAGTTTGAACACTTGGCTCGGAACGGATGCCAGCCGTCACACCTTCATTTGTTGCCGGTTGGGTTTTAAATAATATTCCGCCTACGGTACTCTAATTATTAAAATACTTGTTCCGGCTACTCAATAGAGTCACCACGAATACTCACAAATACAGTACTGGCACGAATATTTGAATCGCACCGCTTTATGCTTTTAAAAGCTCCGGTTTCGTAGACGGCCGAAGAGTTTTTGCATGGTAATAAGGTAGAGTGAAAACGTGTCTTATAGAAACTAAGCTTCGCACGTGTGTTTTCTCGTTTTCTATTCCCTGTCAGGTTCAACAGTCACAACTGTTCGGTCTCTCCGAAGATAAGCATAACACCACACCTCTCACTTTTATCTAACTTGAGCAAAGAATAAGATCTACGCAGCTACCTGCGGCTAAGTTTGGATGGGGTCGTGTGAAATGTTACATTAGACGCTCTTCTTAAATGCCTGGTTTTTTATTATATTTAGTTGCCAGTGTTTTAGCTGGAACATTAAATAGCCGCTTAGGGAGAGCATAGATAACACCACAAATAATCAGGTTTCTTACGTTGTTTTTCTTCAATTGTTTTATGCTAGAATAGTACATTGTTCACCGAGATGAGAAAGTGACCGATTACCGTCGAGGGTGTCGTTTGAAACACCCGAGATCGGGAATCGCACTTTCTCTCGAGTGATACATAGTGCTTTATACTACACCTACGAGGAAAATAAAAAACTAAAACTGAATCCTCAAACAACACACAAATTGAAAATGGCGCCAATGGCGTCTGCAATTTTCACATGTTCTCTTTTCAAATTGTTTATCCTGCCGCCGCAGGGTCGCACTGCCAGCCCGACACCATCCAACACACAGCTAGTGGCCAGTGTCATTTTGCGAACTTGGAGATAAAAACTCACTGTAAAAACTTTTTGGCTTTTCATATTTAGGTTACCGGCGCATAGTCTTACCCAAAATTAAAAAAGAAAAACCACGTAAGAAATGGATTTTCATACACTTTTCTCTCCCGCTCAGATGCGTTTTCTCCCCGCATATTTGTTCGATATGCAATGACGTACTTTCTACCGTAAATTTGATAAAGTATCAAGGTACTTTCCAAGCAGGTGTAGTATAAAATATTTTTTATTCATGGTAACCCTACCGGCCGTACCTAATACCAGCTCCACACAATGTCGCATTGTCTAGCCACTAAACTTCTGTTGAATACTGTAATGTTCTGGCGCGGTTATTGAATAATTACTGTTCCGCTACCGTTTGTATAGAAACGTGAAGCTGCTCAAACGACAAACCTACTTGCTGTTAAACTTTTTTTGTAAATAGGTGAGTATTACCTTTTTTGACTCCAATCTCACATGTTGGTCAGTCAAAAATGAAGCAGTGTTAGCTAAATTAAAACATAACATCTCAGCAAAACAGTTTCATCAATTCCTTCTCTACATTAATCATCATCTGTCACATCACTTCAGTGACTTCACAGTTCGAAAAATAAAAAAGGCCGATGCATGAGTTGCGTTCTAAACCTCTTTTGAGTCGCCGACGCCGAAAGAGGCCACGACTATTGTTTTCAAATCGGTAAAAGATCCAGTTCCGCCACTGGAACACCTCGCATTAATTACTAGTAATTGAATTTCGAATTGGAACGATGACATTTGAATTTTAGCGGGATCCGCTCACTCGGTAGTGATGTGCAACAAAGAGGCCGATTGTACGACCGCCCGCAGTTTAACATAATGGTACATTAGAATCGACCGACAACATCAAACAGTGAAATGTGTGTAATGAGAATTATCTGAATTGCTTCTGTTATATTGTATCGGAAGGCTGGCGCGATAGCCGCTTTTATTAACCCCGTGAATAGCATTCTTTAGCGCCCTTCTATTCAAAAAGCTTATTTTACATTGTGTTCGCTTTTATAGAAGGAAAATAGTAATCAGTTAGTTTATTGAGGGCGTTACTTGCAGAAAACTCTTGAGAACTTATTAATTTGAAACAACAGGTACCGTAAGACTTATTAAATTAAAAATGTATCACAGCAGGAGGGAATAAAGCCCGGTATTAGCATTATAATTAGCGTAAAATCGCGTACGGTGTGCACTCATCTTCACAACGATGAAAGTTTTGTTTCCGTTTTAAATTCCACCTTACAAGGTTGAAATAAAGTTGAATTTCACCTGGAGTGCACAGTTCTTGACAATCTGTAGATTTTCTCGCGTCGATGCGCGCGCTTGTAGTAGAGACGCCACGTGGGACGCCCTGCAGGGAAGCTGATTGTCAACGAGTGTCGCTTTACGCCGATGTGGACAACACTAGCTTCTAAATTCAAAATTAAGCGGGATTTGAATTGAGATGCACCTCAGCTCACATAAATGTATGAAATGAAACATTTGAAGAGGGAAGAGATCATTTGTTAATGGTTAGGTAACTATAGCTGCCGAATTTCCACATTGTGTTTCCCAACAGTTTTTTTTTATGATTTCACTCTTTGTAAACAAATACAAAGCGTAACAAAACTAATTATTATCGCACCCTACCTCACCTGTTAACTCAACTAATGCGCTGCAACGTGACTTGTATAAAACAAAACACCAAAAGAAAAGGTACTACACTAAATTAATTAACAAATAATGGAAGGTACTACAGATCCTATTCATTAAAAATATGATGTAAGCAAAGATGTAGATTTTTGTAAGGTGTATCCTGTTTGCACGAGGATATATAGGACTGTCACGGCGATGCCAATCAAGATGGCGTCTAGACAAATGTTGCCAACAGGAAAATATCGCATTATGTTACTAGATTTTATGGATTTTCGGAATATACCCATTTTCGCAATTACCCCAATGCACCTTAACATCTTTAATATTAATTGAGCGGGATTGGAACCCGCAACCTTTCTCTTGATACGGGATGCACTAGAACAATACCAAAATAGATATAAAAACGATTTCTTTGGTATTGTTACCATGTAGATTGTAGGTAGGTACATATCTAAGCAATGTATTTTAGACAACACGAAAATAAAAGTACCAATTAAAAAAAAAAACGTTTTCGAATTCTTTGAAGATCCAAAATAAAAATAATACCTTCACTATAAGTAGGTAAGTACTACCTAGTAGGTACATACTTTTACGAACAATTTTCATTTTTAAAATGTTCACATATTGTTTGTTATTAATATTAATTTGATATTAATTGTTACAAGTAAAAGATGGTGAAACTACCCATTTTATTGTATTACCTACTAATAAACCTTCATGAACAATCAAATGAAAAAAATAGAACGAGTCTTTATTAATAGTATTTTTTTTTGTATTTATTTTTATGTATATACCAAAATATACAGAGACAAAAATAAATCTGCGGGCTACTAGTCGCTACGCAAAATGGCAAATAGACAAACAGTGCGACGCAAACAAGAAAAAAAAAACTAGTCGCCTGTGTTAATGGCTCTAATGTTTAACCAATCACAACATATCAAACAAATTCAGTTTGTACCTAGTCAACACAATTTGAATGTGTTCGATCTTTCAATCAAACCGCATTCGGAATTCAAACCTAAAACGTTCCATTTGTGTAGAACGTCTGTAATCTAGAGCATGGCTATCTACGAAAACATTGTCCTCGAGTCTGCCGAAAGACGACCAACGTGTGGTACGATGGGATGGTGTTATGCCAAATATCGAAAGAAGTAACCCTAATGGTCTAGTCATTAATTTGTCATTGTTTAAACCAGTTGAGCTATCTATAAATTGTTCGCAACTGTTTGTAGATAGCTCAACTGCTTCATGTGTATTTTGCAAATATTTTGAATACTGTATGTTGTAATTTTCTTTTTGAATAAAGTAACTTCTTTTATCATTGTTTTTGAATAATTATGTCCGTCTATGTAATTTGCATGCTCATGAAAAGAGATGATAATAGATTGAATAGGCAATTTGGATAATACAAAAAAAAGATTTCATTAAGTATAGGTACTAAGACCCCACTCAAGCACATAATATTTTTGTATCTTTATTTCTACTAAAATCTATGCTTGAGTAACCATTTCTTTATTATCATACGGGCCTAACTTTTGAAAACTGATTAAGTACTCTTACATCGCGATCGATAATAATAAACGAAATTTATTCACAAAGAAAATTACAACTAATACAGTATTTACAATATTCACAATATTTACAAAATACACATGAAACAGTTGAGCTATCTACAAACCGTTGCAAACGATTCATAATAATTCATTTTCATAAGAACACTATGAAAAAATTGGTATTTCGTAAGCCGCACAACTTACGGTTACTTTTTGGTTAAAATACTTACCAAAAAGTAACCGTAAATTGCGCGGCTTAATTTGTGCTTGTTGTATTCTTGCGAAACACTATCCAAACACAAACCACGTACAAACATCCAAACCTAATTTCCTGTCTGAGATATACCGCTCTAAGCCTCCATTCTATGCCTAAAGACAAATGCACTGCACCTGAACCACCTTACGCTGAACTCTCCACCCTCGCACAATTCAGCATAGAATGGGAACGATGACATATGTGTGTGCAGTTCAGGTTATAGTGGAGGCTCTACAAACTGTTCTAGAGAGAGTATTGACGATGAGAGGAACACTGTGACATGATATCAGGATTCTATCTAGGTAGTACATTTTGGTATCGTAAATGAGAAGGTTCATATTGAGTTTCACATTGGGCTATTTATGGGTAGGTAATAAATATAAGATAGATACTTACTTACTTGTTACTTGTTCGGCGGACTTGTTTCCGCAACTATATAGGCCTATAAGATAGATATAATTTTTTTTTTTGACATACACACAGAAAATGCAACTGTGTCTGTAATTCGTTTCCAGGTAGTTTTTTAATACAATAGCACTAAAATATGCTCTCATGCTTAAGTATAATACTTATTTGTTATTCTAACTGTCCCACTGCTAGGTAAAGGCCTATACTTTTTTATTCTACAAGAAAAATGTAATTCTGATTAATTAATTATAGCTTTTTCATCAGACTTCATTAAAAAAATGATTGATTTTATCAATTAAATCTAGGTTTCTAATCAGTCTTCACCTGCGCGAGGTATACTTTCCTCACAAATACAAATGATTTTCGAGTTCCGTTCCGAGCTGAATTCCGGCATAAGGACGTATTGCGCTAGACCCAACTGAATCAAAGCGAAGCCACACAATTACTTGAAACTTTCTCGCTGCCAAACTTTATCCCGAATTTGTTTCAACCTTTCACAACTTTCCGAAGTAATCACAGAAAACAATTGGTTCCACCAAGTTCAAAAAAAAATCTCAGCTGGCATGTTTTGACTGGTTTCGTTGTATGGATTCTTTCCTAGGGAGAGAAAAAAAAACAAATATGTAAACGAGAATTTGACTTATGTAACGGTAAAGTTTCAAAGTTTCCGCTTCGAAATTAAGAAGCGGAATTACTTTTTTAGCTCATGTTTTTCTTACAAATCTTGCTACATCTGCTATGCCAAATGTGTCATACAGATTCGTTTTAACCTTTCATAGGTTAAGATCCCATGCTTCAAATGTATTGGAGCATAATTTCGTTACAATGACGATCAAAACCTGACACTAAAATTGAATTTTGACAGCTTTATTCGACTTTGACAGCATCATCAGCGTGACCTTGTTCAATGATGGAAATAACGGTCAAACGTTGACCCACCTTCCTGTTTTGACCTTTCATCTCAATAAAAAAAAACTTACACAGCATAAAAATTTCCCACAACCCTATTAGAAGCATATCAAATATGTGTTAGCGAAAAAAGAATTAAAAAAAATGACAAGGATTATTCTGATTGACGCAGACATATTCTATTCAAGCATTATGCGAACAATCTAAGTTCATAGGTCGAATGAAAGCTTTGTGTGTATCAAAACTGTCATCTTTTGATGGAAACAATAGAAATTTTGTTAGTATAAATTCTCTATTGTATCTTTTTGTGAGGGGTCATGAAGATGTTACAAGGAACATGACAACATCTTTTGAAGATCTGGGTCAGTTGAGTATGAGATTTTTTACGGACAAATGTATACTAGCAAAAATTATAGTTATCACTAACCAAGATTTAAGATTATTTATATAAATCAATGCGAATATTAGAGAGGCGGAAATCTCATATACAGAATGCTATTTTTGCTAACACTTTGGTGAAAAGTGTACAAAATATGGCCATAAACCAAAGATGTGATTTTCGTGCCTTCCTATTTGTCATCCTAATAAGCAGATGCAACTGACCAACGGTCCTGGGAACGGTCTAGGCAATAAATAATATTCGTTATCACACACTTATTAAATCATTCCAAGTCATAAATCTATTACAAAGGAGTGAACTACTACCAGCGCTCTCAAAATGACATTAGGCGCTGGGTACATGGCCTTTATGGAATTATTATGGACTAATAATGTGGACCACAAAGTGCTTTGCATATAAATCTCCTAATTACAAATATTCAGAGTGCACTAATCTCGACTAGGCTATTCTTACATTTGCATAGCTTTTTTATGACAATTGTGTTTTGATTTAGGGGACCGGAATGGAGGTGACTGGTACATGCGGATGGAATTTTTGGTACACTCTGCTTCAAAATACATATATACCTAATTAAACGTGGTGATTATCTAGGCGAGCGTATCAGCATTGCTATTCAGCGCAGCAATGCAGCCAGTGTCTTGGGCACGCTTTCGATTTTTACTGATTTGAACCAGTCGAGCTATTTTTTTTTTTTAATGAAAATGTACAAGCTGATAGCTCACCTGATGTTAATTATTATTATATTTATTTATAAATCGTTTGCAACGGTTTGTAGATAACTCAACTTTTTCATGTGTATTTTTGTAAATATTTTAAGTACTGCATTCATTGTAATTTTCTTTGTTAATAAAGTACTTTCATCAAATCTTAGGAAATCATTGTGTCATTGCAATGATTTCTCTAATACCGACGATACACTTTATTAAAATGCACATTATTTAAAAAAACGTTTTATTTTTATAATTTCATCCAGCTTAACCGTAAATTGATAACAAAAAAAGAGTTTTTACTGTGTCAAATAGATTAGGTTTCAAAACTACAAGCATTTACGCATCGTATTTTATTCAAAACCGTAACATATTATAAAAGTTTCAACTTATCGCCGCGCCGCCACTTTAACTGTCAAAAAGAAACCGCATCATAAACTTTCGCCGGCGACTGTCCTGCTCGTGACACGCAATAAAATGGATTAGCGCAATTGTGACCCGCTCTATTGTCCATGTGTGTTTTCAGCCTTAGAAATCATACAATACTCTGTTCCCGGCGTCACTCACAAATTCATATTAAACACAAATTAACATAGAGACGACCATTCTATTGTAGTTATCTAAGATTTATATATGTAAACAACTAGATAGTTGTGAGACAGTGGATGAAACGTCTTATTGTGATCCTTCTTACTAACGAACTATTGTTTGTTAGATGAAATATACTATCTACAAGGTGTAAAAATTCTTAAAAACAAAATAACAATTCAGTCAATAAAGTAAACTTCAAGATTTCATACAAAATCTTGTGATTCTTGTAACTCGTCTAAAAATTTAACAAACGCATAATGTATATCTACTTATCTGTCTTAAAACCAGGTGTGTCATTTTGTAATCCATCACTTATTTTCCAACAAAAAAAAACAAAGTTATGCAACTAATACATAAATTACAAAAAAAAAAACTTTTCCACCACTCGCGACTGAAAAATCTCAAAGTTTATTTCTCTATAGTTTTAGTCTTTAGATTACTTTTGTATCACTCTGTACTTTTAAAAAGATTAAAATAACTAGAGCAAATAGATGCGTTGTCATTTGCACGTAATCGTATCATTTTTGTCATTCTTTTCAATTAGTTCTTATTGTTTGACTGGTTTTAGTCACTCGTATCAAGTGGTCCCTGATAAAAGAAAAGCAAAGATACGCTGTTGTAATGTATCTTTGTCACTTGCGAGATGTTTTCGATAGGGTTGTGCTTTAGTTTTTTTTTTCTATCCTGGAGTTTTGAACTATAAAGTCATCTAGTATTCAAATGTTGCAAGTATATAAGAGGTTCACACATCATCTGTGAAAAATATACTTATAGTAGGTGCCAAATAACACCGCAATACCGGTCATTCACCCACCTTTACCTCGATGTCGCAAAATTCAATTCATGTATGGTAAACAAACAGTACTACGAGATTTGAGCGATTACCGTCTTAGCGACAGGTTTGTATGGAAAGGGACAGAATTATAGCCATTCATAAATTGAATTTGGCGACTTCGTGGTGAAGGTGGGTTAATGACCTGTATTGCGGTGTTATTTGGCACCTACTATAGACAATTCTTTATGAAGATTGGTAAGAATATTATTTGATTTTAGATTTAAATGAGTAAAAATAATATTAATCATTAATGTAGGTAGGTATCTTAAAATACTTAGTAAATACAATAATTTAAACGCCTTAGTGTCAGTAGTACCATTGATTTGTACCATTGATGGTACAAGTGACACAACTTTGTATCCTTAGTACCATTAAAGAAAATTGAGGATATTCCCCCGTAATACCTATGGAACTAGTGATACAACTTTGAATCTCAAGTACCATTAAAGAAAAGTAAAGATTATTATTATTTTGACATGCATTTATTTTGTGTTGTCATAAAGATATAAAATGAAAAAATAAAACTGAAACTTCTAAAATAAAACTACACAACTACCGACGTATTTTTTCTAGAAATAGTTAGTGGCACATAAACATACCAACCTAACTAATGTTTGTACACCGGTCGGTACTAGAGAACCAAATGTTACTAGCCCTAATAGAAATGCAACCTGTAGGTATGTTTAACTAGCATTCGGTTTGTTCTATCATTTAGTTGTATAAAAGAAAGATTAACAAACAATAAAGATCATTTTCATTTCATTTCAAGATATTTTTCACTACAATAATATGTCTGTACGTTTTTCTTCATTGAACTACAACTTTTACCTACAGTACCTTTTACTTTTTTTTTTTTTTTTTTTTTACAGGTTACAGGTATTTTCTTTTAGGAATGCATTAAATCATAATGTACAATTTTCCACCAACTCTAACCAAACAAGCTAAATCTAATCTGTACAATAACAATCAGCACAGTCCCTCCCAGCGGACTACCAAGTGCTCTTCAGCCGCCGGTTTATTTGCCACGCAGTGTACTACACTGCCGGACAATTAATTCGCCAATAAAATTAAACAGTACACTTCAGGGCGTCGGATAATCCTCGCACAATAGGCTCCGCGATTTCGACGGGTTTTTACCCGACCATAGTAAAGGAGGGGTAATGAATGTAAAATGAATGCTTTGTCCGACGCTTTGTCTATTGATCGTTTGATTTTATTCATGCGTGGTGATGAAGATTAGTGTCGGATAAAGTTTTTGAGTTATACGTAAGGGAAGTGTTGAAACAGTAAAAATTATTTCTTCTGGCCAAGACTGTTTGTACTTTGTACTTGAAAAAATCTAGCTTTTTGCAGTTTTTGCTCAAATTTTCTTTTAATCAAAAGTGATTTCTAATTTTGCTCTATAATAAATAAATAAATAAATATTAACGGACACTTAACACAACGCCTTCTAGTCCCAAACTAAGCAAAGCTTGTACGATGGGAACTAGATGGCTGATAGAATACATACATACATTTTTTTTGTAAATACATACTTATAATACATAGAAACACCCAGACACAGAACAAACATCTATGTTTGCCACACAAATGTTTGTTCTCGGTGGGGATCGAACCCACGACCCACAGCACGGAAGGCAGAGCTACTACCGACTGAGCCATGACGCCTGTCTATTTTCATAAAGCATGTTATACACAATACCTATTGTTTTATTACATACACTTAATTATTGTTTTGAATTTTTAGTACTTTGTATCAATTACTGTAAAAAACTGATTACTAAAAAGTCGAAAGTAATACCTATTGATATTATAGTCACTGGAACTGCAAGCAACTATCACTGAAAAACTGTATTTTCTTCTAAATACCATGAATATAATATAAATAATAAATAGAAACATTATTAAATTGTGGCACTATACTCCTGACACCCCATAGAGTTCAAAACCTAACGAACCTCGAACCATATTGTTTGTGTAACCATAGTTTAAGTTACCATAAATAATAGACGATTGCAACCCCACGATCATTTGAATGTTTGTTTATCGAGTTGTATAATCGAGTAGTTTCGTATACATCGATGGTTCTCAAGGACTTCACTTGAACAGTCAAATGAAAACCAGCAATGGTTTACTAGCAAGTAGATAAATCCGGCTCTAGAGGACAGTCGCCTAATCCTATGGGACGTGCAAGAGTAATCCATTTCAAGGGGTGAAGATTCAATTGCAACTGATTCGGAGAGCCCTTCAAAGATTTTTGTGCACCTCCCTAACACCGGTTACTCTACATGATTACTAGTGATTTTATTAGACTACTAGCTGATACCTGCGACTTCGTACGCGTGCAAAACTTTCCACTAAAATATCTGTCAACCAGTACACGATGAACCTCGTGTCAAAGGCGGCTTTTGGTTTAGAGAGGTCAAGCTGTATCTAAGAATCCACGTTTCAATAAAATATAGCCTATGTTTTAATCCGGAAAAAGGGCTTCCGAATGGTATAAGTTTCATTGAAATTGGTCCAGTAGTTTAGGCGTGATCCGCGAACAAACAAACAGACAAACAGACAAATTCAATTTTCGGAATCAGAATCGTTTATTTATTAGATCTGCATATTTAGTTTATCCATATCTTTCATTTTAGTTTTTGGCTTTTTTACAGTTTTATAATAGTTATAGATTGACATTCATTTGTTTACTGTGCCTTGATCACGAATAAATATGACAGTTGCAAACGTATCGTAACGCTAGCGTATCCGAGATACACTGCGCGGTGACACTACAACGGTTGACAGTCGAGCTGGCATTGACGCGCAATATAACTCGAATACGTTAATGCGGCGACTGTCAGATTATTTCGTGATAGAGTAAACAGTACCTCTATCACCAACATGGTTTTTGGTTTGGATGTCTCAAACTCTCCCATTTTTTTACATCCAAAAAAATCACACATGTTTTATTTATTAGAAGTAGGAAAATTTTGGTAAAATTTTAATTTTCAATGAAAAAAATTATCAGACTTTTCTTCCAAAGAATAGTTTATGATACGTGCTGCTAATTACTATTCAACGTCTTAATATGTGCTGCTAATTACTATTCAACGTCTTCCTAAACAATGAACTCTACAAATCTCCTTCAAATTCTTTGCAAACACACACAAAATGGACATCAAACCGTAACAAGCGAAATTAAGCCGTCACACACATGAAATATGACGAAACTACACAATACTTACACAAACACAGTACTTTGTAAAAGACAAGAAGCACCAGTGTCTGAACAAAGACGTATGCATTCTTAACACATAGAGACTCTTGAATATTTTGACTACTAGACGCTTTACTCGATCTTCAAATGGCAAGCAGAAAATAAGGTAATTGCCAGAATTCCTGCTTAGTCGCACACCAAGCAGAGCGTCGCGCAGTGCATGTCGAACTTTCAAGTGCGTCTTTTTCTCTATCTTATAAGTAAAAATGTCTGGCGTATGACGGTTTTATTTAGATTACATTCTTTTTTTTAGCCAATCGTATTTTGTTTTTGGTACGTAGGTAAAATACGTTGCGCCATTTTCTGATACATTGATATTAATGTATAACGCATCAACATGGCAGATTTGGATTAATGAATTTTATGAATCTTCAGAATTAAGAAGCACATCGATATATGTATTTCACAAGATATAAGTATTATTGAAAAGTTTGGAAATATGAGAGATACTATAAAAAAAACTACTTAAAAAAAACTTACTTTAAACTTACTTTACTTACTTTTGTTTTTTTACTTTTTTTTTTGATACTTTAAAAAAAACTTTAAAGCAAGCAAGCTCGTATGAGTCAGTGGCCAACTCTAGTGAGGGAGTTTTTAGGCCGCCTAAAGGCCTCCGTCATAGCTTAACAACTGCTAGAGCCAGGACCAATAGATTAACGTGCTCTCCTAAAAAAACTACATTAAACATAAATGCGTCTAGTTTAAAAAAGTCGTAGCATTAAGTCGTCATTAATTTTCAAAGTCGCTACTCGCTCGCTAACTCTGGTAGCTGATGAAACAAAAGACGAAATTCAAAGACTGACCAGACTGTTCGGAATGACAAAAGATCCGAGATACATGTGAGGGTCGAGTGATCATCATTGCAAGCTTCAGCAATGTAAAACTGGAAGTTCTTTGAAGCATCTTTAAAGTATTCAGTTTCAAAATACAAAAAGCTTTGGTGGTACAACATCCAGTGTTGATATATTCTAAAAATCCCCACTGAGAAATCCCCACTGAGAAATCCCCACTGAGAAATTCCCACTGAGAAATCCCCACTGAGAAATTCCCACTAATAACACATAGTGGGTATTAGTTTTTTCTTATAAATCCCCACTGGCTACGTCGTAGGATGCTACAGTGTAATCCTACGATGCAACTAATTGAACGCTCATCAAGATTCTGTGCTTCTCAAAACTTTAAGCTGTAGTGTAGTTAATCTATAGTACACGTAGCTCTACTAATAAAAGCGTAACAAACTTTATTTTACGTATCTGATAAGTGGTCATCATCGTCACCACCTTAGCCTGGTACCACCCACTGTCTTATATTCTACCAGCCTCTTCTGTCTAGCGAGGTGTTTCCTGTGACATTTACGATGTCGTCAACCCATCGCGCTTTTGGTCGAAATTTTCTTCGGCCCAATTTCAGCCATCAAATGACTTGTTTGACAATAGTGCTAAGTATACATTACTCATGACCGCTAGTTATTATCCTATAGCTGTATCAATGGATGAATAATGCCATTGCATGATGTGTAGTTAAACCCTACACGCTCAAATTCACGTCGAGTAGTGAAACAGTAAGTGAGCTCCTATGAACTTTCCTAACTTGTCACGCATAGATACTTGAAGAAAAAAATGTTGATTGTTTTGTGACTGCAACACGTTTGATCATTCCGTGCATTTGGAGCGAAATGTAATCATTATTGTATAAATTGTTGACTGGAGCAACCAGAGATCTAAGGAAGCTACGCATCACCTCTAACTCTACCGAGATATACCCTAAATAATTTTAGTCAACTCTTTCGTTGAGACGGCTGTCGTTTGTTTCAAAGAATGACACGTCTCAGTGACAAGAGACCTAATTCTGGTAGTGGACTGTCGAAAGGTTAATGGTAATGAGATCGCAGTTGCTCTTCTGTATTTCTCCTCTACACATTGTCATTGTACACGTCTAGAATCGTAATGTGTGGAGGATTGACGAGATGCGTGCAAGTCTTCTCTTGTGTCCAACTGTGTCCAACTGTGTCCGATTATCTGTGATTGGTCACGGTGTCTAATGTCTTATTTATAGACGTGAAGTGAATTCACGAGTCTCTGTTAAATAGATGGTCGAGGAAAATGTGGGGCCTTTTGAGTTGGATTCGATATGGTGGATGTTGGAGGCTGTAATTGGAATAATACAGTGATTCTAATGACTAGAAGTCAAGATACGGAAATAAACGATAAAGATAGGTAACGACTCAAAACCGATGAGGGCCGATTATGGCCGAGAAAGGACGATAAGGGCCGATAAAAACCGATGAAAACCGAACAAAGTTGCTACTATGTGTCGCTAGAAGATCTTCGCTAAGAAACTCTTGCGCCTTTGTTATACTACAATTGACTATAATTTGGAAGTTTTCAAGAGTAGAGTGAATAGGTATCTTCTAGGTAACCGTGCTACATCGTCGACCACATCATTGCTTAACATCAGGTGAGATTGTGATCAAACGGTTGCCTATATGGTATAAAAAAAAACTCTAGACCCTAAAATCAATCTAGAGTCTAGATTGACTTCTTCTTCTTCTTCTGATTTATTGGTATCTCTAGGCACAGATCATATAACACTGCTCTAAGTAAACGTCCTACATCGTCGACCACATCATCGCTTAACATCAGGTGAGATAGTGGCCAAATACAACTTACTTCGTTTTCAATATTCCTTCCAAAAACTTTTGTCATCCTTAATTACGTTCAGAATTTGTCTGAGATGGTTCCAATTAGGTATGAAGAGTTGGTTCGCAATGTTTATGTTTATTTTCGCTGCAAGTACAATAAAGTAAATCCTATTTCCATTCATTCACAATATTCCTTCCGTTATTCCTCGATTCCCAGCGTCTTTGCAAATCCAATCGATCTTAATTCCTTTGCTATCGAAGTTGTACACAATGCTACTTCTGTTTCGCTGTCACTCAAACTTAGGAACAACAATGTGGATGCGCCTTAACTCTCACAATACGTGAACGCAAAGGTAGATAGATAAGGGTGATTGCAACTGCTTAGTACCGTTGGCAGAAATTAACAAAAATGTGTTTGTTTGACCCATATCGCACATGGAATATTATGTCAGTAATAATACTATGTGATTTTTGATTAATTTTAAGTTAGACTTACCTAAGTTACTAGGTTAATTGCTCAGTTGCCTGGAAGAAATTGCATGTATAAGAATGCTATAAGACCGCCAACTGTAGGGCTAATATTTACCGTTGCGTGCTCTTATGCTAAAGGCATAATTTTAAGAGCACAATAAAATAAAATATTTATTTATTTAACAAAGCCGACAGTAACTTAATACGTCGAAAACCGAAAATAACCCCCCAATTTAGAGAATCAACTGCATTGCATTGGAATTAAGCAGTGCCTTAATTCCAATCCCTATAAAGAGGCAAGTAAAAAAAGAAGGCTAAAAAGTACATACCTAGAGTACATATTGCAATACAGAATAAGCGCTACTATTCACAGATTTTAGCAGGGTTGGTCACCGCAGTGCCTAGCTAAGTAAACTTGATCTCAGAGCATTCAAATTCACTTTATTTGCACACAGTACCGCATATGTGGCGAGGATTAGCGAGCGTGGTGACGTCATGAATATAAAATTAAAACCCTTGGGACGTAACGCGAGCTGACAGCGTCGATTGTACGGAACACTTCGTACGCGCAGGTGATTAGAAGCTATGCAAACATACGGTACGTATCTAAACTGTAAATCAGTGCGGTAGGAGACATTTTTGGTTGAATTGTCTTGTACCTACTTCCTGTTGTTGATAAACTCGATGTAAAGCTTTGGTCTCGCGGTATGCAGCATGCAGCGCCGGGCACATACTTGTATGGAAAATGTCTAGTCTTTTGTTACGTCGCAGTCTGCGTCAGCGGCGAAGAGCAAACGCGGTACCGGTTGCTGCACACCGCAGCGTTGTGCGCTGCTTAGGCTTATAATAGTTTTTTTTTTTATTATTATTTAAGATATAAAACTTAAAATAGCACCAGAAACCAGTGAAGCTTCCACCATAACATCATACACACAAAGCATGTGAACAGACTTTATAAAAAAAAAAGAATTACGCTAAGTTATGAAATGACCTAAAAAGAAAAACACGAAAAGTGGATTAGAAATTTAAACTAGATAGCTACCTTGTGTTTTGTCTATTTCGATCGAATTTGAATCTGCTTGTGAATGCAAAAGACAAAAAAACGTCTGACGCCAGCTTTCTATCTATCTATTTAGCCTGTATACACCCACTGCTGCTGGGTATAGGCCTCCTCTTTAATACGCCAGTCTCTCCAGTCCTGCGCGAGTCTTCTCCACTGCTGTCCAACTACAGTCACAATATCATCGGACACCAGCTTTACACACCAAAATTCGTACAGGCCCTCTGAGTGCAACACACTCAGTTATTTTTAAATACCATACAAATACACATCCCGTTGAACCAGCACCTTGCACAGCTCCATATCTTTAAGTACCTGGTAGCAATACATGATAAGTTATTTACGAACGATTCACGTGATAGCCGCGGGCTGAATTTGCATGTCGCAATGTATCGGTCGAAAGCACGCAGGGATTGTTAACCAAAGCCTGGAATGGCACTAGGTAAGATTGTATGAACTAGCTATCTATGGAATTCCTAAACTAGTTACCGCCTAAGACCCCACGTAGACTACACACTTTCTCAGCCACTCTTTTTTTTTTTTTTTTTTTTTTTTTTTTTTCACTTTCTCAGATCTTTGATCAGCCTCCGACCCAGTATGCACGCACTAGCAGCCTAACCTGATTATACGCCTTCAGATGATTAGTTTGCCATTGGCTCGAGCTGTTACACAGAGTCCTTCAAATTTTTGACGTTTGAATGAAACCTTTTTGGTACCTACCAATAAATTTTACAGCGGAATATAAATAAAAGAAGAAGAATACGTTCATAATAAAACTTGTACCAGCCTAACGTACCATGCTTACTCTACCCGTATATACTAAGACTGAATTACTTTGGTCTTGTTTTACGTGCTTTTATCGCCAGTTTTCCAGAATGAAAGTCTCGAATATAGTTTCTTCTAGAACCTAACATTAATATAAATAGAGTTCATAATTGCATGTCCTTACAGATGCTAAACGTTTGAGTCCCTAGAGTGAGGTTATAAAGGTAAAGTTAATATTTCGCGGGATTTATATTGACAAGGCACGGAATTGCGTTTTGTCCATCTATTGTTTGAGAACAAACGATTTTTTTGCAACAATAATTACAAGAACTCTTTAGCTTACTAACTGGTGTATATTCTGGGGTATTGCAGGCAAAGTTTTGTTGTAGATATTGTTGGTAATATTAATGCTATGGTAATGAGGAACCATAAAAGCCAGGCTCAGGTACTAATTTACTAAATAATATTCTATTGTTTTGGTAGACAGATTGAGAAACCTGTGTCTGGTAATAATGTAAATATTTCGTTTTGTTTACCCTACAAACCTTGACATTACTAAGTTTTTTTTTTATTAAAAGATGGTGTACCTTTAATAATTACCGAAAGGGACATAAACCCACGCACCGGAAAGTGATGCGCAGGACTCGTCTCAAGAAGATTGCGGACTTTGCAGGAAGCCAATGGAATGAAACGGCTTCCAGTTATTCTTGGAAACCTATAGAGGAGGTCATGTTCAGAGCTTCACGACAATCTAGTATAGTTGTGCATGTTAGAGTGGGTTATAGCTGATTCGTACCTTCCATTGTTATGCTAATGTAAAATTTTTGTTCCGATTCGTACCTTAAGTAGTACTGTTGTGTTATTCTGTGGCACAACGAAGGTCAGTACAGTCGAAATAAAAAATCTTGGCTCTTGGCTTTCTAGGCAAAACTGTTGTTATTGTAGGTTAATGACTTTTTATTTTGACTGTACTGACCTGCATTGTGCCACAGAATAACACAACAGTACTACTTAAGGAACAAATCGGGAAGAAAATTTGAAATCAGCATAATAATTGAAGGTACGAATAGGTATAACCCAAGATATAGTCTAAGTTGTCCATAAAAAAATGATCAATTATGTGTGAAGCTGATACGCGTATGTAAATTCATGTCCCACAAACTCAATCATGATTTTACTCACACCTCGAACTGTTCTTGAAATGTTTTGTTTATAGTAGGTGCCAAATAACACCGCAATACAGGCCATTCATCCACCTTCACCTTGATGTAGCAAAATTAAATTGATGTATGGTAAACAAGCAGTACTACGATATTCGAGCGATTACCCCGCCTTGGCGACAGGTTGGTATGGAAAGCGACAGAATTAGCCATTCATAAATTTAATTTTGCGACATCTGGGTGAAGGTGGGTGAATGAGCTGTATTACGGAGTTATTTGGCACCTACTATAGCTTTAATTTTCCAGTTTCTCCTCTCAATGTGTCTGGCCACAATAACCTGTAGATTTTAGCCACAATAGCATGCAATTTCGAAGCTACAGACTACAAAACTTATTTATTGGCAATTCTTCTTCGACTCGACTTATCCGAAATCACTAAATCACACAAAAGCCATCGATTCTCATCTTTGTTTTCCCAAACGATGTAAAGTCTCATAACGCTGTGGTTACAGAGATGCGCTTGAAAGCACCACAACACGGTGCCATCTACCACCCAATCAACCAAAACTGATCCTTATCATGAAGGAATAAGGCTGAGAAAGATTTCAGTGGAGGTGAAGGTATGCTGGTTGGGATATATCGAAGTCAGACAAATGAAGTCATACGTCTTTCGCGTCAATCTCGGGGTCGGTTAACCGAACGAGACTCAGCCTTCGACGTTTACGAGTCGATATTTCAATATCCTTACGAGGGATGCGGTTGGAATGGGCTACATTGCGTCGATTGGAGGTAGATGGTACATTCTATTGTCTTTTCTTAGTTCAGCAAAATGACCTTGACTAACGCATTACCTACAAAACCAAATACATTTGCAAATATGCATCACAGTCAATGGTACAAGGACGACAAAATAAACTACAATGGACATTCATGCACGCGCTCAACACACCTATCTAAGGGACATCTTATTTTAATGTGAGCCAGGCGCGTCAAAAAAATTGTTTCAGTCAGTCCTAGAGAATAAAAAACTAGCTCGAATAATTGAACGGCCGAGATCTAAAGAAAGTTAAAAAAAATAAACTGATTGAAAATCCTTGGCCGTGTAATAAAGAGTCTAGCTCAGTGAAGACTATTGTGCAGTCTTTGTCTTTGTAAAGGTGTAACCAACTA
This sequence comes from Eulithis testata, assembly GCA_947507515.1. Lineage (NCBI taxonomy): Eukaryota > Metazoa > Arthropoda > Insecta > Lepidoptera > Geometridae > Eulithis > Eulithis testata. The sequence goes on from OX382194.1 coordinate 11,963,358, forward strand.
CAGGACCTGTCGAAGTCCAGACCCGAATGGGTACTAAATCAGGCCCTAATCCGTGACAGCCACACAAACACGAGCTTTTGTGTAGTGTAAATAGGATAAAACGAAATAAAGGGCCAAGTTGCACCACATCTTTGCAAAATTTATAATATGCAAATGCTCTGTTTGACAAAGTGCTTTTATTTTAATAAGGTAGTATAGGTTAGGTGGATTTAAAAAATCGTTAAGCTAACCGTTTTTGATATGCAAAAACATGGAAAAACTGAAAATTTCTGAGAGAGGACTTTGCCTAATAATAGGGACAACACAGGTTGGCAAAAACAAAATGTTCGCGTAAAAAATATATCAGGTAAACTTAAAATTATGACTATGCGTTGACCTATTATCTCAATGGATGTAAAATAGTATGAATCAAACTCTTACTCATTGAGACTCGTTTAAATCTGTCTACAAGATGATGTTGACCATTATCACTTTATTCTTAAGCTATTTGATAAGTTCAACCGGTGTTTAAACTAATTGGTAAGTGGTAGAGCTGGCCTCGCGAATCGTACCAAGAAAAACATTCAATGCAGTCATAAATCCATTCAGTTATTGTTGCGCCGGAGTCGACAACGGCTTATAAGCCGGTTAAATGCAAGCGACGCTGTCAAAGACCATAAACAGACATAAATACCCTTAAAATCGTCATAAATTGGCACGAATAGACTACGAAGTCGTAAAAAGCTGTGGAAACTTGGGTTATTAATTCAGATGATGTGGAGCTTCAATTTGCCATGGGTTCAGACCTCTAATGGTGCAATGTGGTGGTTGTAATCCATAAGGTCAGATACAGTTACGGTGGTGGAGTTTTTTAATAAAAACTTGATCTCAAACGGTTGATGAAAACGCAGTGTTGAAGTTAACGAGTGTCTAGATTGTCAAAAGTGTCAATTGGGACATTGTGTCCCAATATATTTTGTCCGAATCGACAACAAGTCGGTTCTAGCACGATACTTTTTTTTCATCTGAAAAAATAACGACACCAAAGAGTAATAGGTAATGAAATTCCAAAATTACGTTTCTAGATATTGTCAAAGGCGACATATAGAAAGATCCCAAGTAGGTACAAAAAAAATTGAGTAGGGGTTTTTATATGACATGGTGACATTCCTGGTTCCTAAAACCCTTTTAAGAGTTATGTTGTTTGATAATAATAGCACAACTCTAGTAAAATAAAACGTTCGTAAGTTCTAATTTTATGATGATAATGATGATTGTAAATTATTACAGGCTTACAACATTGCTAGTTTAAAATCTAAGCGAAGCTCCCACAATCACAGCAAACAGATATTAGTCCAGGCTCCGATAACATTTATTATTTATCCTCCATTGTTCTTTTGTAAGGTATCTCGTAAACAGTGCAGGTTATGAGTAAGGCGATGGTTTAGCTTGACGGTTCTGAATTTTTATGAGTTTCAAGATTTGAAGCTTAGCTGTTTAATCAGTATTGTGCATTTTTACTTTTTTGGTATTGTGCATGGCACAGATCATTTAAACTAATATTGGTAATGTCTATCTATCTATCTAGTCAGCCTATGCTCACCCTCTGTTGGGTATGAGACCTCTTTGTCACGCCATTCTTTACGATCCTGCGCCAATCGTAATTGGTAACGTATCAATTTATTTTTATGTTTTCCGTTACTTGTCTTATCTTTATTATATGTAGTTAAAGAAACTCACAACCAGGAAACAAAAAATAGACGCTCTACAAAGTATTTGATGAAGGAAGTCGAATTTTTGAGTCTTATCTTTTAAAAAATCATTTGGTCTCATCACATACTGTGCGCTAGCAATTAGATTCTATATTCAGACAATCTGGTCCATAGTTAAAGTAACAGAAAAACTCCAAGAATTATTCTAGTTTTGGACTACCGGTATCTCGTCCCACTGGGACGAATCAATAACTTCAATTTTATTAATAATAATAAATAAATAATAAATATTCACGGACATTTAACACAACGCTTTCTAGTCCCAAACTAAGCAGAGTTTGTACGATGGAAACTAGATTGCTGATAGAATACATATATACATTTTTTTTTGTAAATGCATACTTATAATACATAGTAACACCCAGACACAGAACAAACATCTATGTTTGCCAACACAAATGTTTGTTCTCGGTGGGGATCGAACCCACGACCCACAGCACGGAAGGCAGAGCTACTACCGACTGAGCCATGACGCCTGTCCATTAATATTTATTATTAAGAGCAACAACTGAAAATACACGTATCGTTCGGCTCTAGAATTACCAAAATTAAAGGGAACCCTACAAATTCTGCTAACGTTAATTTTAGAAAGTTTTTGTAAACTGGTCATTATTACCCAATAATCATGTCACTGGTAGTCAACGCTTCAGGGTTTCGTGATTTCCTCTTTGGAGCCGAGTTCAACCACAATAGCACACTACGTATTATAATTACTAAATAAATCAACATTATAAAGGGTAAGGTTGGCCTTCCACCATAAGCTATAAGTTGTTGCGAGTAAAAGCTTGATGTTGCCGTCACTTGACAGTGATTTCTTTTATTTCGAGATAGAATGTTCTATGGACACAATATCACGTGATAGGTTAGTGATGATCAAGCAGGATAGTATTTATTAAAGACACATAATCTCTCTTTTCTTGAAAAACCCAAGATTGAAGTTTTCAGGAAAGACAAAAGACAACGAGTTCCATCCAATTCTTCGATGCGACCGAGTAAGATTTAAATGTTTTATGTACCTAATAAATGATTTATGAATCGAAGACAGTTTTTTAAAAAAAGTTCGTTCAGAGGCACCCGGTTAGGGACCCGGTTAGGTTCAAATCAAAATATAAATCCAATGACTCCGCAACCAAACCTAGTAGAATTTGAAAGAAAATTACATACAGCTTACTAATTGTTATTCTAGTTGCATTTTTTTTATACAAACATTTTCTTACCACACTGGGCTGATTAGTCACATTCCGCACCATTGCTAAACTTATTAAAACTCTTGAGGAAAAGCTTGCTACAAAATATTATAGCTTGCGTTTAATGGAGCACTGGCCCTCTCCAAATGAATGTTACAAGAGTCCTACGTAAGTGATAACATACACGAAAATAACCTATTTCCTGTCAAAAATACAAAATACACAGAGCTTTCCCAGATTTCTATTGTAGAATAGAAATTCAATACCAATAGAGTATGAAAGCAGTACGTATTGGTAAAGTACTTTCTGTATTACAGAAATGAATAAGTACAGTTAGCAACAAAAGTTTATACCTTTTCAGTTCACATTTTACACTAGTTTTGGTTGCTTATAAGAAAGAATACTTAACAGTTGGTTTCATCACTGTTTTCTTGTTAAACCCCACAAAGGTTTTTTTTTTTTTTAGAAAAACACATTGATAACGTCATGATCAGATTTGAACTACCTTAGGTTTAGAAGGTGGAATCGCTAGCACTAGACCACCCGTTTTGTCTCGACTATGGAAATTAAAAAGGTCCTAGTTTATTCCAAAAGCTAAATAAAAACCACCCGATATCGTAAGCTCTGAACTGTTTTCGCTGCCCAGCATAATACGTAAAATCGGAATCGTATCTCGCGTGAATGAAAAAGACATAACAGTGACTAAATTTCTGTTTAGCCGATGATACCGGTAGTTCTCGAACTTCAGTCGAAGTGACTTCGTTCGGAAGTAGGTATCCCGCGTGGGTGTAAAGTGGTGGCACTGCACACACACCCGGGTTTGTTTAAGTAATGGACTATGCCAGGAGCATTGCTTTGTAGGTGACGGGATCCGTGGAGAGGTTAAAAATCCTTAAAAATAATTTTGTAACTCTTTGATTATCTCGAGTTTTTTTTTGTTTTTCTTGATCTTCCATTGTAATTACAGAATTATTCTATTTAATTAAGTAAAACTAGCAAAAATCATGATCAAAATATTCTAGGTAGCTTTAAAGGGTATCTCGAAGAAGCCAAATTTTTCTTAATTCGGAAACTCTCCTTGCAGCATGAGCTTGAGTTTTTATCAAATTTTCCCACATTGTGAACTTTTATACAATTTTTCCTGTATTAGTTTGACTTTAAATCTATTGAGTTTGATAATTTTACAGACTGAAAAGACTTAGAGCAGGCTGCTTGATCAGTTTACAAAATCATGACTTTGTTTGAGCCCTAGATTTTTCTACCCTGTCAGGGTAATCTACTTTATAGTTTCTCCTGTTCTGCGTACTACAGGAGTCCTTCTTTATTTTCGTAAACTACCCACAGTGTCCTTCTAAGAAGCGTCGCAGCCTCTAAGCGGGGTTATGATCGCTGTTTGACCAAATTAACACTTAACTTTGGTCTGTGGTGGACCAGTTTCCTGTCATTTTCTTTTGAGGATAATTTTGCCTTCAAATATCTATTTAGTAAGTATTTTATATCTGTCATGTTTTCTTGGCCTCAGCTGGATTTTTAATGGTGTGTCTAGAAGACATCGCGTTCTGCGATAGGAGCGCCTATTGTAGGACAAGGTATTTTTATTTAAATTAAGAATAAAGGTCCTAAATAAAGATTTATTTATTATTTAACTGGACTTTACTATTGTACTGAATCCACTGACAGTTAGTTATCCTTTGATCGAACTAGACATTAATAGCACCAAATGATATTAAATGTGTATCACTCTTCATTTTAGTGTTATCTACAGACTTCACTCATTCAAATGAGCACAATGTCTAGACTAGTCTTCAAAAAACTTCAATGAACTATGAAATAACATTAAAATAAAACAAAATTCCTCAAACACCGTCTTCTAAGAAAGACAATAGCCCAACAAAGACTACCACATTACTCGAAACGATCCATTTCTTGTTTGCTTGCGTTTTAGCACCGCTCGTTAGGGCATTATTGTGTAAGCCATGTCTGGATCACTAGGAAATATATTTCAACATGAAAATAGTACTGGTACCTGGCAGCATCCAGGTTACTATAGGTTACTATAAATGCTGATAAATACGAGTAGGAATATTGTTTTAGTTTTCTTTCATGCAATCACCATTTCGTGGTACAGTCTCCAACTACGTTAAAGTGCTGTATAGTTGTAACACGTAAAGGTTGTTGGAAGCCTTGGTGGCAGTTTGGTGTCACTGGAGTACCTAGCTGCTCAGCGGTTGTCACACCCAAAAAGACTTTGTATGGCAATCAGCACGAATAAAAATGGTTCTACTGCTCAGAAAGTTGGTAGCCTGAGTACTAGATACCAAGAAAATGACGATGTCTTCCGTGCTAAGGATAAAGTCGTGATGGTCTTTCATTTAACTTTTTTCCACCATGTGAAACATTCTATGGGCATTATACACGTATAACCACGAGTGAAACTTTACTGGATTGTAACTGTTACGTGTTCGCTGTCCCAGCCTATACTTCCATAGTTTCTGAGGTGATAATTGGTGGATAAAGAGAGGAATTAGATCGACTGTAGTGGTTTAGCGCTTGTTATACGCCTGTTAGAATTTCACGTTTGTTTGTGAGATATCTGGACGTTGAATTGTTTTCGAATGGCTTTTAGATATTTACAAGAGTAGAGATTGACGAAAGATGGATAGACAGGACAGCGTGAAAGAAGACATGAATGAGTAGAAGCTATAGGTGATAGAGGGGCGTGGAAGAAGAGGATATTCGTACCACCTTGTGATGAGGTTGAGATTGAGTTAAGTGCTATTGAATGCATCTAGGCTATTACACTCTTAGGCTATTTGTGTCGGTGTAACAAGACTTAGCTAGAATTTAAGTTTTGAACTAGCTATCTTGTTTGATGTCAAATCAAATAAGATACCTATTTCAAAACTTAATTTATTGATTTGACTATAGCAAGTGCAGACTCAAGTATTAAAACACACAAGACAATATAGAATGCAAGGCATTAAAAATGTTTAAAAAAATGTCAGAAGTGTAACTGAAAAATTTCTAGTCTTGTATATTTCTGGGATCCAGTTATAATCCGATGTCCAAACGCGAGCACCTCTTGCTCCTTTTTAAAACGCTGACCGCCGTCACCGGTCGTCAATCAACACACGAAAATAATAATAAAAACTGACATACGCCCGTCAAAAGTTGTCCCAAATCGCATCGGACCCGATGACCCGAACTAACGACTCAGACCAAAATCCCTAGCAATTTGTGAGGACAGCGAGTCCACGGAGCACAATAGTCCGAATGTTTTCTAAGACGTAACACACAATAGCGTCTAAAATAAACTATCATATAATATCAATAATGTTCCGTACGTGGACACATGTATTTTAAATACGTATTATTTGGAACCAGTTGATGGTTCTGAAGGGTGATGGCTATTGTTTGCTGATTGAGATTCCCATACTTCCCATGCTTCGTCTGGGTTACAAAAGGCTAGGGTGGGCGAAACAACAACTTGGGGAAGGTGAAACAGTGACGTTGAATCGTTGTGACTACTTTCCATAGTTGTGACGCGACCGTGACGTGTATTTAAATTTAAATGCATTTAGATTGATAGGTGATCGGATCTGAGATTTTGACATAATTTGAACACCTTAGGTCGATTATGAATTCAATTATTTATAACAATAACCGGGTGGACCACTGTCTAAATGTGTTTAGCCGGTTCTGTAAGACCTTGTCACATTCTTGTTTCATAAATAACGGGTTTAAATGGTCACTCTACAATTCTATATTATCAAATGGGATTTTTCATCCCAAAGTATACCTGTAAGTATGCAAACAATGACATAAAGCCTAATAAAAAAGCATTATCATCAGACAACAGACTCTTAAATTGCTATATGTCATAACATATACCTGTAGACAGTGTCTACGTCATAAAGATCATCTCTCAGGTCCCATTTAGTCCATCCATTGTGCCCAAGATATTACGGCCCTTCAATCAACTTTTACGACGCACATCGCATAAAAATATTTAACTATTTGTTTGCACGTAATATTAACTACAAGCATTATAAACAGTCTCTTTCAAAAGTCACCCTTAGTACCTACAACATAAAGCTATAAATGGTAATTGGAAATTATCGCAAGTGTTTGTAACCCTCGGTGTTGAGGGTTAATTAATGCCAATATTAGTTTAATATCAATTGCAAAGTTGTAAAAATTATTGTAAATAGTGTGATGTTATTTTATTTATAAGCAAATTAACCTGACTCATTACAATAATATAAAAGCTATTTGCATAATAATAATTGTTGAATATGTACCGCAGATTTACAAAAAAATACTTCGTTAGTTATGTTCATGATGTATATACTAAGAGGTCTCTCCCAAGACGCACCTTAACGTCTTCGGCTCATTTCATCCAGTACTTCCGCTATATTTTTAAGTTACCTCACCTTGCCTGTGGCGTTGATTTTACGGGATAAAAAGTAGCCTATGTGTTAATCCGGGTCACGGACAATATATATTCCAAGTTTCATCCAAATCGGATCGGAATTTTTTGCATGAAAAAGTATCAAACATCGTTACAATTGTTCGCGTTTATAATATTTAGTTATTATAATAATGATCTGTGCCAGAGGGCATCCTTTACGCTACATAGACTCAGATTGACCCTTTTTTCTAGTCTACATTTCAATAACCTGCTAAGCAACTCCCCCAATACCTTCATCATACTGGTTCCTGGCGGTGTTTTACCATATTTTTTCGAACACATCAATTTTATCCTCTCTTGGCCTGATTGCTGTTCCTTTCCTAAAATTCTACTTCATCAGAGTAATGTACCTAAAGGTGTATTGTGAGTAGAAGTTTAGACTTAGTGACGATTCTAATCTTGATGTCGATAAGCAAGAGGGAGTGTCCTATTGTGCGACTGTCAATCGTTGATCGATTGAAACGGACACGTAATGTTTGGACTCAGTTTTTATTTTGAAGAAATGACGGTGAAATCATTGTTAGCTGGGTTTGTTGCCATTCAGTTATTAAAAGGACTGTGGCCCTGCTATTAATAAATTACACCGTGTTTTGTCTTTTGCATTGACAAGCAGATTCAAATTCGGAAGAGACTACTCTACGCTTGCGTCTAGCAAGAAAGAAGAATAATTAGACAGGCGTCACGGCTCAGTCGGTAGTACCTCTGCCTTCCGTGCTGTGGGTCGTGGGTTCGATTCCCACCGAGAACAAACATTTGTTTGTGGCAAATATAGAGGTTTGTTCTGTGTTTGAGTGTTACTATATGTATCATAAGTATGTATTTACAAAATGTATAAAAGTTTTCTATCAGCAATCTAGTTCCCATAGTACAAGCTTTGCTTAGTTTGGGACTAGAGAGCGTTGTGTAATATGTCCTAGAATATTTATTTATTTTAATAATAATTGTAATGCGCTTGCAAGGACTTGTCAATGTCTAAAGGGCCAACTGACATTTAACAATGGCGTTTTTTTCGATTACATAAAGATTTACATTTTATGGAAGCTTTCTCAACACTATCGTCCATTATCTGTACATTATAAGGCCTGAAACTTTGTAAGATTTCCAAAATAACTGACAGAAAGACTTACGCGAGAACCCTTAGCTACCTTCCAACGAGCACAGATAAAGACCTCAACAAACCGCCCCATTGAAAGTTGCCATCTCAAAGCACCTTTTTACTTCCTATTTATACAAAAATGCAAACTAAGTACACTTAACAAGGAAAAACGTCAGACTACCCTCTCAGCGCCCTCTTTTTGTTGTCAATAGCAGTCCTCCCGTCCGGTGGACCGTCTCCTTTAGATAGAAACTTATTATTCAACATACATTTTTTACACAGTAAAATAAAACAAGCCAATGGCTCACCAGATACTGTTGAGCAGTTACCTCTACATGCACTCTACCTAATATAGGTAGGTACCTACTACCTCTGACACAAAAAACGTTTGGCACCATAACTAGTACTTCTTCTTCTTCTTGCGTGTCAATGGCTGTACAACAACTAAACTAGGATCGAATAGAATTTCGCGACTTTTACCCCATCATCAGTGACATTTATAAGATCATCCCCTAAGCAGGTGGTAGGGCACAGAGGACCAACTAAAACAAATACTAGTACTGTACCATAGGTTCACTGAAAAACGACCGTAGAAATTCAAAAGGAATAATGAGTGTCATCAATGATCTTTTAATAAAAAAAACATTCTATTCAAGTCGTTGTTGATGGGCACTTCACGCGCTGTTTAAAAAAAAAAATCTGTATCATGATACATGAGTGACATACATACGTATACCAATATCACTTCTGTGAAATGTAAATTCCGCGTGTCAAGTGTTTTGTATCTTTCTAGCGCCACAAATGATACAAATAGCTATGACGTAAGAGCATACGACGGTACAAAATCGAGTTAGCAGTGTGCCACTAAGTGGCATTGTCACCTGTGTGCTTTTGTGGCAAACAACCCTACTGTGGCGCAAATCGACGGATAATAGCAAAGGCTCCAGTGGACACGACTGAACCTTTGGTGTAAAACATCAGAAATAGCAGAGACCTTTTCAATCTCAATCGATGCAGAAGCACTAAAATAATAGGCCTTTGCGTCTAAGGCTCTTTTTACACATAATTATATACTTACCAGAAGAACCTTCCAGACACACACTATAACTTTTCACATCCTGACACTTTTTCATACCTCAACACACATTACTTCATGAACACTACACAATGGTTTTTTCACAGGGTCTATTGGCTGATGGTTTCGACAGAATAACAGCGCCTAACTACCTTTGGGTGGTGAGGCATACGCTGAGTCGAAACCCTTTTGCTGCTGTAGCACACAAACACTTGCCAGCTTACCTAGCTACCTACTCAATCCACTCATCTCATTTTTCTTTCTGTCTGATTTTTGTTTCTTTGTAGTGTTGTTAGTTTAGTTCTGTAGGTGTATTTTGTGTGTTACCTTATAAGCAAATAAATGCCTGGCTATGTCTATGTCTACTTCTACCTGGGACATGGTTTTAGATTAAGTATAGGCTGGCCCACCACCTATACTATCCTCTCAGCCTAAGTCGATCTTATCCACAGGAAAGACAAACACAATACATGCGGAATAAAAAACTAGACTAATAGACTAATAGATTCATGATTTGAAAAATGAATTCCCATTTTGTAGCCAATCCAAATTGTCTACTTGGCCCTCGGCTAGGTCAAGCTATTGTAGCCAATAAACTAATGAGTGCGTTACATTGACATTTTTTCATAAAAATAGCTCCAGCTTATAACTTGAGCCATATCAACAATCGAGAAATAAAATTTGTCTCATATTGACTCATCGTGGTCATTAACAAAGAGTGCTAAAAATGTCGCATAGTTAGCACACGCCGATTATTTGAGGAGCCGGGTTACAGAAGTGACAAAATGGTATTATGGTCAATGTTAGCGGAGATGGACAAAATAACACATTTATTATGAAATTGTACCAGTTTTTTTTTGTCTATTTTCAACCGTGATACAACTGCTTGGCTCAATCAGTAGAAAAATATACGTAATTTTAAAATCAAGTAAAACTTCGAGTAAAATTAGGAGGTTGGAAAAAAATTGTATTTGTAGGTAATTGGTTCAAATATTTGAACTTCATGCATGACTTTTCAGACTCGTTATTTTCAAATTATGTCAGCTAATTAACTTAAAATGAGATGTCATTCTGTCACTAATTATCTACACACACGTCAAAGTTTCCTAACTTTGTAACATCATTGTTATTTTTCATCTTATCGAATACCAACTTGAATTCGCCCCCTCTTTTACTAAGTCACTCGATAGAAAGCCTTATTTGTTGGGTATAAGGATTATTTAATATTTTTTTTGGTGTTGAGATAGCACAAAGCTATAGTAATTAGTGTTCTAACTGAAGAAGCACGAGCTTTGTAGTCGTTTTGTGACAGTATTTTCGAATTTTAGATCCACAGTCGTGTAGGCTTCATTTGTAATATCTACTTGGATTCACAAATAGTATTCAAATCCGGTTGATGAAAATAGATTCATCAATAAGACAGTTCGTCTTCTTTATCAATCAGCCTCTGTGTCAATAGCTATTATACTCTGTGGGAAAGATTGCTTATTTTTTTTTTCGCTCCTCGGATCCGGCTGTAGTTTTAAGTACAGCCGGATCCGAGGAGCGAAAAAAAAAATAAGCACCAAAAATAAGTAAAACCATACCGCCTAGTCTAACGTTATGTTTTTCCCCTAATAAGTTAGTTTGTTTACTTGTTTATCTTGCCTAAATGATAAGTTAAGTCAAGTCTTCGTCAAGTCGGCTGTCGTTTGTTTTGAAGAGAAAATGGTGGATTTTCCCTCCAAAACCGGAATCGAATTTTCACATTCAGAAAAACCACTTTACACACATTTATTCCAATGGCTCACACTTTATGTTACGACCTAAGTATTATTGGTCAAAATTCCGCCAAAATTAAACAACAATACCCACAATAACACAAGAAAACCTATTAAAATAAAAATGCTACGTGTTGTTTCAAAAAATGACAAAATTCGAATCCCGGGAAAGATTGCTCTTCTGACAGTTCCGCCATTTTGCTAAAAAAAAGAATTGAATTTTCAGTCATTGTCATTCGTATCCCTGCAACGTAGGCAGGGTTGAAAAACTTTTTTCATCTACGCGTTTCTTAGATCTAGTCAGGTAAATCGGGCAGGGATGACCAACCTTTTAAAATATTATCTCAAAACTTACAGAATAGAACTGAATGTGCAAAATCACTACTCCTTTCTCGTTCAATCTACTGACCAGAGAAAAGCTCTCAGCCCTGTAAATAGCCTAAGCGTTATTCAGAACTATTAGACAATCAATCTTGAACGTGACCCTTTTTGCATAGGGATAAAGCACAGTGACTGCAGTAGATAAACTTCACTTAAACATACAGAAATGTAAACCTGCTCAAGAAAAGACCTCAACGTGGTCAATAGTGCTATTTATAAACGAATAACAGAATTAAAATAAAAGACTTTTCTTTCAATTCCATTTGATATTCGTTCATATTCGTTAGCAATTATAAGATGTCACTCTGATTAGGCCAATCTGGCTAAAGCGTCTACTATTATGTGATTTTAAAAAACTAAATGTTTTGTTCTGGCGTGTTTCAATTGGCCTTCACATATTAGAGATTACGTAGAGCTTACTATCATTAGAGTTTACGTACTGTAAGTTTTGCTCTGTGGGTGCAATCTTGGATAGGCGAGTCATGCGTCCAGTCTCTAGGGAGAAACCGCGCGCCGTTTAATGCATACTTGGAGATTGTTAGGGTGTGAACGTTCACGTCGATTAGGATCGGTGATGGAGTTGATATTGTTTGCTTGAGATGAAGAAATTGGTTTTTAAATTTAGAACAGTGCAAGATGAAATTATGAATAATCATCCTTTTCAGAGTCCATCGGCAGGAGTCATTTTAAGTAGACCATAATATATTTGACTACTTATACAACGATAGCATTAAGTTATTGAAGCTATCTGGAAAATAAATAAGGCATTCGCTTGTTTCTTTTATGAGTTTCGGGACACGGCGCTAGTACATTTTTCAGTTATTTACATTGACGGCTTGATCATCGAACACTTTGAAAGTCTACAAAGCCAAACTGCAATGAGCGACAAAAACTACTGACAAGCGTAAAAGCGCGACATTTTTTTTTTTAAGATTTAGCACATTTATTTAAAACGATGGCTCATTTTCGTTTGTAGCTCAAATCAGCACAATACAATATAAATAAATATTCACGGACACTTAACACAACGCCTTCTAGTCACAAACTAAGCAAAGTTTATACGATGGAAACTAGATGGCTGATAGAATACATACATAATTTTTTTTTGTAAATACATACTTATAATACATAGAAACACCCAGACACAGAACAAACATTTATGTTTACAACACACAAATGTTTGTTCTCGGTGGGGATCGAACCCACGACCCACAGCACGGAAGGCAGAGCTACTACCGACTGAGCCATGATGCCTGTTGTTAAAGGTTGTTTTAGTTTTTATTAGTTCTCGATGCATAACTAGATGGCGCTGCTAAATTTGTACGCTTTGTAGAACGCGCTAGCGTTGCGTTTTGTGCAACGGGCCGCTATGCAAGTAATAGTTTGAATAAACAGACTCACTACATTACATAACAGTGTTTTATGTATACTCCCCCCTCTCGAGGCCTACCTATTAGTCCAAGCTTATATACCTGTCAATATGAAAGTAACGTTAACTTAACGAGAAAACCAATAATAAAGCAATGTGGTGATGTGTAATGTGATTTTTTTAGATAAAGAATTTTACAATTAAGCAATCCATGCCATTGTGAAGCAACATGAAGCAAGCCATTGTTTTATAAAATAAAAACGTTTTCAACATTTCACTTCCTGTTTTCTTCCTGAAAGAATCCCTTCAAAGAAACAACTTTAATGTACAGAAAAAACGTGCTCTATTAATTGCAAGGACTAAACAGTAAGAGAAACGTGACTTCCTTCCGTAAAACAATTTGAGCCGAGTGTACACCGACGCGTGTGCGGTAGCGAAACTGCGACAAAACCATCACTTGTATGGGTTGTATGTATGACAATGTTTCACTTAAGGTAGGTATATAATATATATACCTACCTATATTTGTTCTATTATATTATTTCTTAAGTTTCTACTATGTTGTTTTCTTTTTGTTGTGCTGTTATGTATGTATAGTGTGTCCAAAATAAATGTATTTTCTTTCTTTCTTCTTTCTTTCTAAGGTGCTTACCCGAGCCAATGAGCTTGAGAGTTCGGCCTTATAGAATAATTAAAAATCGATACCCAATCATGCACGCGGAATGGTCAGATACGCACTGTTTATTGAAATAAAGTGAATAAAAAATTCCACGTTCACATTTTCGCAACTGAAATGTACATTATTTAAATTATTAAATTATCTATCCATTAGTATACACCAAAAAAATAAATAACATCAACTCTAGAAGTAGATGAAGATTTATTTATATTTTATTATTGTTTTTGATTTTTCATCTAGTAAATACGACATATAATAAGCATTTTAAATGTGTAATTTTAAGATAAAACCTTATAGTATCATGCAAACTTATTAATTACCTTATGCTTGCTCTAGTTATCGAGGTTATAGCATCTTTAGATAGGGAAAACCGGCTTGGTTCAGGGAAACCGCCTTAAGCTGTGCCTCAATCAAACTACACCAAAGTATAGTTGCTTCCTTATTAATATGTTTTAGCACGTATCTGCGAAATTACTGTTACAACGACTGATTAGCAGACGATTCGCCTGTTCTTCATTGTTTCAATTTTCCTTAGAATAGTTTTACAATTTGTTTTCTAAGATAAAGCTTTTTTCACGTCAAATATCATCTAACCTTCCGAAGAGAGCTACAGCAACAGTTTCGCAAAGATTCTTTGGTACACGTGAACGCGTTGGGCGTCGGTGGTACTAACAGCAAAGTTACGGAAGTTTCTTCAAGTCGAATTTCCACTGAACTCAACATACGTATTTTTATATTTAAATTGAGATCTCAATGGAACAATTAATTGTAACGTGATGTTCGCTTTTTTAAATTACCAAAGTAATTGTTAGTTGAAAATTTTTCACTTTGGTTTAATTAAATAGGTACTTATCATACCTTACCTAATATTATAAATGTGATTGTAAGTTTGGTTGTTACGCTTTCACGCGAAAACTACTTAACCGATCGTCATGAAACTTTGTACACGGAGGTTTTAAAAGTAATATAAAATACTTTTCATCCCGGAAAATTAACGGGATTCAATGGTAGGCGAACGACGTCGCGGGCGGAAGCTAGCAGTTTTTTTTTTTTTTTTCATTTATTCTTTTAAAAATACATAATAACTTATTTTGTACTATAGCACTAAGGAAACCACAAGGTTTATAAGAATAATGCTACATGAGTCTTAGCGTCGATATCCTTACATTAGTTAAATAAAAATTCATGGACATTTCACACTAAGCTATCCTAACTAAGATATAAGAAAAATAACTTATTTATTGCTGTCGTCCGCGGCTTTGCTCGCGTGGTAGCAGCAAACGCATTATTTCGTTACAATCTTAGATCCTAATTTTAGACCCTTTAGGGTGCGACTTTTTAAAATTCCTTTTTTAATGCACCCCTACACTATATAAGGATATTATATACCCTTCAACATTCCTCTAGGACTTATAGTTTAGGCTGTGCATTGATTGTGAGTCAGATTCAAAAGAGTTTTATATATTTAGATAGAATCGAAAGTACCATCAATTTGCACACCAATTCAACTCTTCGTCATTTTTGGAGAAAGCCTTGAAACTTAATTGCTCGATTGACTTTGAATATCTTGGTATTTAGTGAAGTAGGTTCGGAAGAGGTTGTTAACCCTGCCTGCGTCATGAGTCATGCTATTTTAGGGGTATGTATTGACTTCGAAGTTTAAAAGTCGGTTACATAGGTCAAGATTTCATTGTGCTCTTAATAATATTACATCCGTGGAGGAGTTGTAACAGGTTGGTAAGATATTTAGCTGTAACTTTGATCTAAAACAAAAGACACCTCGAAAGCCATTTCGTTTTATTTTTATTTTATCAACTCGATTTTTCGTGATAAATTTTTGAAAACCTATTGACTCAATTCTATGAATAGGTATACCTAGTGTACCTACTCAAACATTTCGTCTAATGTATGTATATATTTCTACGAATTCATACCAACATTTAAACAAAGCTGATAATACTTTTGATATAAATGCTTTGTGTCTTTTACGATGTTATTACAATTGTATATTAAAAGCCCCATAAATATCAAAAGCTGTATAAATAGGTATA
This sequence comes from Eulithis testata, assembly GCA_947507515.1. Classification (NCBI taxonomy): domain Eukaryota; kingdom Metazoa; phylum Arthropoda; class Insecta; order Lepidoptera; family Geometridae; genus Eulithis; species Eulithis testata. The sequence continues at coordinate 11,979,178 of OX382194.1, forward strand.
GAAAACCCACGTGGTCTCCATATCGCTTACGATTCACAATAGCTTATTATTTCTGACACGACCACTCGAAAAATCATTCACACATCCTTTCTGCTATAATATGATTCATTGTTCCATACATATCATTCACCATACACATTATTATATTATTAAAAAGTTATACAAAGTACATTAGAGTACGTTTTGCGATCACTCATGCGCGATTCGGACGGAACTATCCAGTTTTCAAGTGGTATGGTACTTTTGTGGTCTTTTCTTTTGGAATAAGGTCGATTATTGTGTGATTTGGGTAACAAAGATTATTTTTTTACGGTGCCTGAAGTGGCCACATCCGTTTTGAGAACGAGATCCTGTATGTGAAAATGAGAAGGTACGCGCGCTAATTTTGTCACACGTTAGTTCGATAGTTTGTCAGACATTTAGGGCCATACATAAAATAGCTCAATAGTTAAACAGTTAGTAAAAATGTAGCTCTAATATAGCAATCGTTTTTCCCATCGAGCCCACCGGCTGGTCCACTGATGGGAAAAAAAATCCCAACGAGCCCCCTATGCAAATGAGTGGGCTACCCTCAGAGCCAAGTCTATTGAGGACTTTGCCCTGTGAACATGTGTTTTGAGGAAACCTTGAAGAACTTAGGTTTGACTTTGAAAACTTTGGTTTTGATGACGTAGGTTTCGAAGAGGTGGTTAACCCTGCCTACGTTATCAGTCATGTTATTTTGGAGGAAATGTCTGCTAGGTAACTGACTTTTGAACTTTCAGTTCAAAAGTCAGTTACCTAGGTCAAGATTTCATTGAGCGCATAATATTACCACAGAATATTAGAACAAGATATAACTCCAATTTACTTCATTGGAGGGTTGGTAACTGGTTGATTGGGTCCCATATTAGTTATTTACTCATCTGTAACGTTCCTAAAAACCAATGAAAAATACTTGTAGGGACTAGACAATATAAATAAGTAAATATCCTTGGACATTTCACACAGCACCCTTTAATCCTAAACTAAGTAGAGCTTTTACATAAACCGTACAAACATGGTTTTACTCACACTCGTATTAACCATGGTCTTTATGAGTAAAATAGTTTTTATGAGAATGACACCATTAAATGGCCCAACCTGATGTTAAGCTTTTGCCCTAAAATAACGCTTTACCACATAGAAGAAGTACATTAAGGACTTTGCTCTGTGAAGCAATGCACTGCGTCTACTAAAACATAAAGATCTGTGCAAAATAAGTCATAATATCTTTGAAATGATTTTGCAAAATTATATCCCCGTCAGTACTGCTCTCTTCCTGCCATGAACCCCATCAATACCCTTCAATTAATATGTGTTTTTCCCATATTAATGCCAAATCATTACGATCCAGTGGCACTTGAGCCTCTTGGCGACAAGCCGTGGGGGGTCTACTCTGATGCTTAAAGGTTTTCTTCGTTCGTCTATTTTGAGTTACATTGCTTGGCAGGTACGGCCACTACAATTCAACTACGGAAACTTGCTGTGATATTGTACAGTGTAACTTGAAATACTAAAGGGACCTTAGACTATCGTTTTGTGGAGTGAGCCTCGTGCTCACCCCCAGATCGTTAACGCTATGGTATTGGTATATGCCATTGTGACGTCATTATTGGTAATGAGATTTCTCAATTAGTTTATACTAAGTAGACGTAAGTTTCAGGCTAAAACTTACGTCATATCCTGAAACTTTCAGAATCAGAACAGGTATCATTTTTATCTAAATCATTAAATAAAATGAAAATTTTAATACTCTGAATTAATCTAAATAACAATTCATGTTATAAGCAGCGACATGTCTGTCTGATCCCACCAAACATGATAATAAGTACGATGAATAAAAAAATTTATTAATTAAATTTATTTATAGTTTTACTAGCAAAAAATGATTTGTCTTATAAAATTCCGTCACTTCACACGTACAAACTTCGTCACCAGAGTTAAGCCACTGACTGAATACGAGCTCGGTTGCTTGCCTACAAAAATATGTAGAGTCTCCATGCTACCTATTGTATGACAAGATAAGCAATACTTTCAAGAATCCCAGTTCTAATTTTGATACTATAGTAGGTGCCAAATAACACCGCAATACAGGTCATCGTGGTGAAGGCGGGTACCTTCACCACGATGTCAAAAAATTCAATTTATGAATGTCTAATTCTGTCGCTTTCCATACAAACTTGTCGCTAAGACGGTAATCGCTCGAATCTCGTAGTACTGTTTGTTTACCATACATAAATTTAATTTTGCGACATCGAGGTGAATGACCTGTATTGCGGTGTTATTTGGCACCTACTATAGCTCATTTTGAGAACTATAAACATTTATATCAAGTTCCGGCATCTTACAGAACAACTTTTGACAGGTCCTGAATTTGCCGGAAGTTGAGTCAAAACAAAAACCGGTCCATTTAAAACGTGCCAAACGCAATTTGGCAAATAAACACCAGATTTACATACACATCGAGAGGGTTCAGATAATAGTTATGCAAATTAATTTATCGGTAAGGGATGGGGTTGTAGGGTGAGAAGCGATGAAACACTAGGTTGCAGATGTATTTCACACTCTATCTCATTTAACTACATCTTGTGGAGGTTTGGGGGTTAAAACAATTGACTATCGCAATATTGAAACTTTGAATATCTTCTTCTTCTTCTTTTATTTATGGCCTCTGTCCTTCATTTCGACAAACAATTTAGACAGTGTCAATTGACTTGACTGACATTAATTCAAATATCTCACTTGACACTGGCAAAATTAAAATTAAATAAAATTATTTAAGCGATTGATTAAATTATTAAAAATAAAATCCAGTATGAATAAAGATATAACGTTAAACATTCTAATTCTACCATGTGTTTAATTCCAATCCGGGTAACTGCATTCAGGTAATGAAAGAATCATATTAATATCCAACAATTTGGCTGAACAATAAATAATCAAACTCATTGTAAACCACACTTAACACTCGAAAGTAATACAAAGAGCGGAACGTATAAAATATTTCTAATTATGTTTTTAACCGCAACATGAACACTCGAAACACATTAACTTTGAGAAGAAAAACAAAATTAATGATTGCTACTAAATTCGCAATAAAAATGCCACATGCGAGCAAATATGAGATGGGGGACAATTATAACAAATTAATAACGCACACTACCCTTAAAACTCGAGTAGAGATTTCAATTCAATGGTATTCACGTTTTGTTGCTTATTACAATCAAAAACCAACCTTAAAACTCTCCATTACAACACAATTTCTTAAAACTCCATTCGAGGTGTTACATCCTTTTGCACCTAATTAGACCCTGAAGGGTCATCTCCTGTTTTCAATCCAACATCGCCTTTATACCCCAAGATTTGTGGTATACAATCGTTTGCGCGGTGCTATACGAAATCACTTGAATATTAAAAGTCTTGGTAATTATTCAGGAATCCATCCATCATTAATCACACCGAGGGTGGAGGAAACATGTAAAAATTATTGTTGAAAAGATAAATTGTACAAGACACGACTTTTTATTCGCGGACTCATACACGGCTTTAGACACGCGTTTTTTTTTTACATACATCCTCTTTGTTGGTGATATTTATTGCTGGCATGATGGTTAATGGTGATAATGCCATCATTATGGTGGTAATTGTGAATATTTATTTGGAACGGATTGGACAATACGTGAATTTGCATCTGGAATAGTGGGGTGAACTCGTTTGTCACTAGGGATGTGACACAGAAAAGCTACTTACTTTACGCACAATATAAAACTGCATCAGTTGCACTACTGTAGTGACATACATTTCTTATCTCAACCTCTGCCTATAATGAGGCATATCTCACAGAACAATTTCTCAGTGAGTGTGCATTTTACTGGACCGATCACTTTGAGGCCAAATGTCAAAAGAGTCTTATGGCGGCCACATACGTAGCGGTATACCTGAACGGTATACCGGAACTGAAGGCTTGTGCAAGTATACGTAACGTCCATAGTGACCACACACGATTCAAGTAGGCCTGTGCAGTCTCAGTTCTGCGCCTGTGACAAACCGAAGAAGTCGTGTTGTGCAATAAGTATTTTGTGAAATATGCCACCGGCACCCACAAATGATGACGTTTTGGCTATTGATGGTTTGGTGCTAACTATTAAGAAAAAAGAGAAGTGTAAGAAGAAACGTTCTGTATGGTGTAAAGAATGGTTACTGAAAAGAAATAAGTATTCCCACACCAACATTTTGGCGCGAAAATAAACACAAACTGACCGAAGCACTGGCGCGCGTGCGACTGAAAGCGTTCCGACACACACGCTCATGCATACTTGCACAAACTAGTTTGCGCAGGTATACAGATCGTAGTTTTGATCTGCCTACCAGACTTGTGCAAGTCAGGAAACTTGTGGAAGTTTTGTCACACACACGCTCCGGTATACTTGCACAAGCCTTCAGTTTCGGTATACCGTTCAGGTATACCGCTACGTATGTGGCCGCCATTACGTCAAATAGACTCAGGTGTCAACTTTGCATTTTTCAACTAGCCTTATTATATGTCATTTTTTTTTATTTTGTTCTGGGACTGGAGGCTTGTCCTTTTGCGAAGTCTTTTTTGGTTTTCTGAACGTTGTCACTTTTTTGTTCACTACGTTCCACTTTTTCCACTTTTTTCTGTATTTTATTGAGTTAGAGTTAAAGAGCATTATTTTGAAATTCATGTTGAGTATTATTTGACAACACTGAAAATGTTGCCATCTTCCCATAAACTGAAACGATAAAGAAGGCTATATTTTTAAATCTGTCACATTAGCTTAGTTTAAAAAATTGCAAGAATACAATCGACACAATTGATTCACTTACAAAACAAAACATGCAGAACAGTAAAACAAATCACCTATCTCAATACTATTCAACTGTTTGAACTTTCTCTGAGTTAGAGTGACATAACCCTACGGAAACAATGGCTCTTAGGGGGTTAACCTTTTAGTTTGACCTAGAGTGTATCTAACCAAGGGTCAATCGCACTCTATAATAAAGTCCAAAGCACTCAAAGGCCAAGACCTTTTCATTCCAAAACGCCTCCACAATAACACAAAATAACCATTGAAACACAACATAGCCATCAACTTGCTGTAACTGTCAGAAACTTTAACAATTAATACACTCAATAATAGAAACTAAAGTACAATAGTCGCCACTACAAATTAATGTATTCAGAGGTCAGCATCCGAAAAACCCACAAACGAAATTGAGCCCAATGCATATCAAACTAAAGGTAATATTCAAACCGAAGGTGATAGCTTCAATGGTGATAGAGTGAAAGTGATTCTAGATTTTATAACAAGCATGTTATGATACAATTTTGTATAACTTTGTTGTTGAAGTCGATAGTTTGCGAAGCTTTTTGTCGATAAAGAGACAATGCTTGCGATTTTTATAGGCAAAGCATTGTCATTGGTATCATTAATTTATGATGTTTTTGTTTTCAATATTGTATTTACCTAAATACAATATTTGTTTTTAATTTTTGTACTTATTGTTTTTTTCTTCACAACCGTTCGTTCTTGCAGTGTAAGTATCAAAGTAAACTTTTGGTGTGTAATTGTACTTATATTTATAACACATTTGCTCGTAAAGGGTCTTTTATTTCAGCTATTTCAGTATCGTGATGTATGTCATTACGCACTCGTGCGTTATGGTAATGTAAAACGCACGGTTTATCAAGATGCTCCCACTAAAACGCCCGGCGCGGGCGGGGGGCGCGCGCCGCGCTCTACGATAAAAAATAAGCATTTAATTCTTTTACAAATTGTTCAAATTTTTCTAACTGCTTCAACAAGTGAATAAAGATTTATTCTTTGAAGAAAGTCCGAGTTTTATTTATTTCCTCGCAAATGTGTTATAAAACGTCGTATGACATACGTGCGCTTTGAAAATTACAGCCTCTGCTTTCTTGTAGCCCTCGCCTCGGCTGTAATTTTCAACTCACCGCGCTCGTATCATAATGTACTTTTACAGGAAAGGATTTTGAAAAAAGATTTTTACAAAAAAAACTTCTTTTCCATACTTTACTCCTGCATTTACAAAGTACATTATAGGCCTTCCTTAATCCTAAGTCTCAATGTCCTAGAATCTAAAATTATTGACACCATTACTTACAATGAGAGTTATAAATACTTATGTATAAAACTCGGCCTTATAAACGTCTGTCTGACACACGCAAATCAAACACGTCTTTGTAAAAATCAATAATATTCAAAGCACAGTCGCAGTCGTCTCAGAATAAGGGTTTTGCGATAAGTAGGTACTATACAATAACGTGTGCCTTATTTCTTTGATTCAATAGCTTTTTTATTTTCTCCTTTATGATTTTTAGGAATTAGCAAATATTTTATTACGGTCGTTATATGGCTATAATTTGCCTGGTTTTACCATATTTTACAACGAATAGAAAGATAACGTTTTTTTTTATTTTGTTTGGCACAAATTATTAGTAGGTAAGTACAATAAATAATTGATATCAATAAAGTTTTTACAAAAATGTAAAATTTTCTTTCAAACATGTTAAAGTATGTTGAATATCTATGGTTGGTTTTATGAATGACAGATTGACAATGTAACTTTGTAGTTGATTGTTCAGTGTGTACTATGGCGATGGTTTTAATTAGAATAAAACTAAAATATAAATGTCCTACTGCGTTTCTAGTTCTTCACGAGATCCCTGATATAAGAAGAGGTGAATATAAATACATGGTATTTAACAAAACATACTAAAAAAATTCAATTTCAGTATGCAGTAGCAAAAAATCTAAATTTGAAAAATCATAGTATGCAGTCAATTGGACATATTCTACCTTAAGTTCAGATTACATTTGAGAAGAAAAATGTAAATTTTACAAAAATTGGTTCTGGTCTGGTGAGTACATACTACAAAGCATCATCAAATTTTGCGATAATGACAGTTTTACTTTCTCCTTGTATTAAATTTATGATCCTACTAGTTTGGTAAAATAATAACCAGTCACTGAATATTGTGTTATAGCGGTGGCTGTTTTTTGGAAACCCAAAGCTGGTAAATTGAAGGGGGGCAATAATCCAGTACGCGGAAAATGCGAATACAGTTTATATTTTTCAGATTAGGGAATGTATGGTTTCGTTAAAAGTTTCAAGGAGGGAATGTATAGATTGTAAGGTAAAATTCTCAGCACGACACACTGAATCAACAGAAAATGGTAAAGAAGAGTTACAATAAATTACCCATGACACCATAGGAGTCATCATTTCACTGACGCCGTAATGTGGTTTAAAATAATGTATTTTTGTTCAGTAGAGAGTTGGTCGTATATTCTTCAAGTTGCTCGATGATCCAACAATAATTGTATAACAAAAAAATGTGCTCACGCCTTCGTCTGAGCATATTTGCTCAGTTTCCTTTTCAGAACGCAAAACGTATGAAATGTCGTTGCAAAGCAGAAATTGCGTAGGTTATGTATTCAATTATTATAATAGCGAGCTTATAATAAAATAATCAAAACGATAATATAAATTAAAATTATGAATAATAACATCAGAAAACAATAATTAAACTAATCAATCAATCTATTGAGTATCAAATGACTTGCATAAGCCTATTCAGATAACTCTATAATACGCAATCATTGAAATTATTAAAATATTTAGTAGCAAAAAGAAAACTTTGAAGGTTGATCCAAACAAATACAAACTACGCAACAGAACACAAAGCTACCCGTTCTTTGCCTAACTATTTAAGCAACAATTTACCTTTAATTAATCTTGACAACGCTTTTGTGAGAAATACCATTTATCACTTTCAAACTTCACTAGCGCGCGAAGAATGCTGATCGACGAAATAAGTACCATTTATAGCGTGGTTGTTGTTCACCTGGCAACACTGAGCCGAAACAACTCTTGGTACAAATTGTAGAAATTGTAGATAGTTACGCTTTTGTCTTTCGAATGTTTTGTTGTAATGTCACATTGACAACTTCAAGTTAGTATCGTCGTTCGATTGCTTTGAAACATTTTTTCCGTGATTTCGTCCGTGTAGTGTTTTAATGTGAGACTAACAATGTATGAATACTGAGACGTTACCTGGTTTAATTATTATGGACATCTTTTACTAATGGGATTTTTTAAAGTGGTGTATAGTTTCTGTATTCGAGTATAAGACACATTTATTTGATAAAAGCTTTTTGGTTTTTTCAAAATATTATAAGTTTGGCGCCTACACAAAATCACATGTTGCATTTATCAATTACTAGTTGGTGCCCGCGACTTTGTCCGCGTGGAATAGTGTCTTTGAGTAGCATAGCTTTTACAAACCTTGATTTTATATCGAATCAACAGCTTAAAAATAAATTCAAGCTTCTAGCTCTAAAAATAAGGATACTTACATACAACTTTCATTCCCGCCTTTAAACCCTTTCCAATCCTCTTTTCGCATTAAAAAGTTACCTATGTCCTTTTTCAGGCTCTAGACCATCTGTGTACCAAATTTCATTTAAATCGGTTCAGTAGTTTTGGCGTGAAAGCGAGACAGACAGAGTTACTTTCGCATTTATAATATTAGTAAGGATAATCAATCATCATTACGTACCTACCTACTTTATATTTAGACGCATCATATTAACGATATATTTTACGTATATGTAGTTATTACTAGTAGTGGAAAAGATGTTAATGGTTATGTTTCATTTGTAGTAATAACGTTCATTCAATTATTTGCCGAGACCCTACACGACTAGTATGCAATAAGAGCTCAATTGCCTCCCGTCTATCTGCTAGGCGGAATCGAACTCACAGTAAAATATATCTAAATAAATAACACGGACTCTACATTGTACTGCTTCCACACAAAATATGTTTCCACCACAATACCACCGCTTGGAATGGGGAAAATAGGGCACACTCGGGAGGAAAATGTCTGCGCTGCAACACTCAGGCTTAATTCATGAAACTCCTGAATATTTTGCTATTTTGGAGTATTTTGTGCGGACAATTTGCCGATAACAACTTCTTGAAGAGCCGTTTCAAGTTGAATGCTGATTTACGAATCACTTCAGGGTAATTGAGAGCAATATTGAAGCACACTCTTGTCAAGAGAGTAGATCTGAAATCCTGCTGATAGGTACTTATAACTGATAAATATATAAATGCAGTTTGGATCAATATCACGTATAATTATTAAAAATGCTAAAATATATACTTGTATCTTGTTTTGCTAATCTAATCAAATTTAGATAACAGATATTTTTGCTCTCGAGTGTAAGTACTTATTTAAAAAAAAAATTGTTATTGTTTTATATTAGACTCAATCACAATCTAATGTGTTCACTAATCCTGGAATATTGTGTTAACCAATGTTGGTAAAATTTTAACTTTAACGCTTGTAACTGCAAATTATCCGGGTACCACGTGAGACAAGCCGCACGCGGCAGCTAGCTTACAACGTGCTTGTTCAAAACCCTATTGTTCAAGCTTTTTGTAGAGTTTTTCATAAGAAAGTTTCAGATGGAGTATTTTCCCATTATCTTTGTTAATCAATATCACTTTCAAAGATAAATCCACTTTATATCTAAAGAAAGCACGAAAACCCTTTGAGGATCGCAACTCCGAACAATGACCTACCGAACTAATGATTAATTCAAAAGTCGTTGAATTCCTTTGTGTTTTGGAGCCACTAAGGTAGCGATAAAAATAGTTTTGACCAGATTTCTGGTACTAGTAATAAATAAAAAAATAAATATTAAATATCTGCTTTGGACATTACACACAACGCCGTCTAGTCCGAAACTAAGCAGTGCTTGTACTATGGGAACTAAATTGCTGATATAATACGTCAATATTTTTTTTTGTAAATACATACTTATAATACATAGCAACACCCAGACACAGAACAAACATTTATGTTTGCCACAGAAATGTTCGTTCTCGGTGGGAATCGAACCCACAACCCACAGCACGGAAGGCAGAGCTACTACCGACTGAGCCATGACGCCTGTATATAGTAGACTGGTATATTTCTACTATACTCCTATTAAGTACTATACTCCTATTACTTTTAACTTAGTGTTTTTATTTGGTCCTTTTAGCTCCGTGTTATCAAAACATTGGGTAAAATTTTTAGGGGAATCACAAATTGTGTATCGTTGGCGAACTCATTTTATCACTAAACCAATTAATGCAAGTGCCTAGTTATGTACAGAAGATGGCAAATCTACCTTTTAAATTAATTTCTTTAAAAAAATTGTGACAGTCTAAAAAAATCCTAAACCGCCAATTCCCTAGGCCCAAAGCAAAAGCTATGAAATAAAACAATCCAAATGAAAAACGCCCCAACAGTAAAGGGTCCGTAATTATTAAATTGAAAACCGTGTTTTCTCCCACAATAGCAGGGTTGACAGAATCGGCCTCCAGCTAACTTCAACTCAAACTAATCTGAAAGACCGAGGGTGTATTATGTAAGTCCTATTTATTAAATTGGGTATTTATTTTGATGTAGTTAACACATTGGTTTGAAAGTAAAACTATTTTCTGAAGATAGTTTTATGAAAAGAACGTGTGTTTTAATTTCTTTTTTTTTTTTCAAAGTAATAGCTCTATATTGACAAAAAAACTTTGCTATGGATAAATAATTCTATATTTTTTAATTAATTAAACAATCAGAAGCTTTTTTAGCGTGTACCATCTGTTTTTATCATTTAAACTTCACTTTCATAGGCCAAATTAGTTAAAAACTCAACTGTCTAGATTACTCTACAATGTTTGGTTCTATATTACGAACTACATTCTAATTTTGTTTTGTACTATAATATTTTGCTGCCTATTAGTACTCATTTCAATATTTTTGTGGAGTATTAAAATGATTCGATAGTTCGTCAGCCGTACACAAGTTGAAGGTATGAATCCTGTGCCAGCCGCGCCGCCGCGCCGCGCCGGTGCCGTCGGCATTATGAAAGTTTACTCAAAACTCAAAATAAGTCTTATATTTTTTATGGCTTTATCTGTCTGAATCCAATTTTATTCCTTTGTTTTTTCACATTATAGGTGTAAATAATTCTTTTTATTAAAAAAATGAAGACTTCCAATAGCTGTTATATTTTTGTTTCAATAAATTAGCAACTTCTAACTTTTCGCGACTCAGCGAAGTGAATAAAAGCTTAAAAACTTTGAAGGGTTTCACTGATTTCTAAAGGGTTGGAAATGAAAACGAGTCAATTAAAATAAAAACAGTTTCTTTATTTATATGGCATTTAACAAAGTACTTTCTCAATATTGTAATACATCGTTGGTACTCATCGATACTCAATTTTATTCATAACCAGCTCATCAGCATTCATTTTTATTCCTATGTACACGCTCACATTTTATAAATTTACACCAAGACGGTGCATTACCGATGAACCTAATACACTGCATCAATAAATAAACCACACAGTACAATTTACAAGCAAAAGATTTTTAAATGACTAACATAAACAATCAAACTCAACAAATAGACACAGGTAGTCAAACGAAATTGGATTTACAATAAGGGCACATTACCTAACTATTTAGCTAAACGTAGAGACAACTATTGAAAATAATCTCTTTTTGGTTTCGATCTCACTTCTCACATCTAAAATCTGACGACATCACATTATTTCAAGACGCATCAAAAACAAAAATCACAGTTCAAACTCAATTTCCTCGTTCTCTCACCGCCGCCCTAGCTCTAGACCCCAACATATTTACAAGCCACTTGATATGAACTGCACTCGATAACATTATCTCTAGAAATATCAATAAATATTTTCATCGAATTCTTTCACCATCACTACTCGAAACCGAAAGTCCACCACAAGGAAGCCGATCCTCGAAAGATTGATCGTTCAAGGAAGGCTAAACGGTCTTCAATATATGACGGAGACCGGCCGCCGCAGCTGGTCGTCATGAGGGCTGTGCTGGGTCGGGGTCACCGGCGACACCGGTGAGCCGGGAGCCATGCCGTGGTACTGAGGGAACAAGGCGGACGAGAAGTGCTTCGGCGGCGCCGACGGAGATGTGTACAACGACGAGTAGAATGATGACACCACTGCGGCGGCGGAGGATGAAGTCGGCAGCTTCTCCACTGACGGTGCCATCAGCTTAGAGAACTGCAAGTGCTCCAACTGGTGCGGAAAGTACGGCGGCACAGCCGGGTACGAGCCACCGAATGCTTCGAGGTGCCCGACCGAGGGAGCCGGCCCGGCAAAGTACGGCAACGGGAAACTGGGAAACGCGCCGCCACCAGGTGCGCCGCCGGCTCCAGCGGGCTTGGGCTTCCTGCGCGGACGGTACTTGTAGTCAGGGTGCTCCTTCATGTGCAACGCACGAAGCCTCTTAGCTTCATCGATGAACGGACGCTTCTGCATCTCAGACAGCAGCTTCCACTCGGCTCCGAGCCGCTTCGAGATCTCCGAGTTGTGCATCTTCGGGTTGTCCTTGGCTATCTGGCGGCGCTGCAGGCGCGACCACACCATGAAGGCGTTCATCGGACGCTTGATGTGGCCCTCGGACTGTGGCGAGCTCGCCGGCAGCGGCTGCGGCGCGTTCACGTACTCCGGGATCATGCCGTGATGCATCGAGAACGCATACGGATGATGACTCAAAGTAGACATGATTGAACTTTTACCGCAAAGTTGTGATATCTCAAAGCATTAACTCTTAATGTTGTATGGCACAATACAGTGAATGAGCACGGTTGATGGGCGATTGTGTCGCGTCGAAGTCGGGCGATAGACTGACGAGGTGGCGGCGCGGCCGTGCGGGTCTCGGCGCGCGGCGGGCGCGGTCTGGGGGCGGAGGCGCCGCGCCCAATCACAGCAACGCGTGTAGAGCCTTCGCCCTCCCTTAGCTAAGATCTGCTCTCTTTCTCTAGCACAATAGTTGTTGTATCGCCGTCTCGCGGTAACAATAGAGCATGGTGTGGCGCGTAACATTCGTACATCAGCTGTTGGTAGCCGTCGCGGCTTAATGCATGATGTAACTTCTTTAATAGACTTTTTTATTTTCTTTTCTAGAGCTTTGATTATGTCAATAAACTAAGAATATATGGTCTAATAGGCATACATTTTTTAATGTTATGCGTAAGTATATTTATAAAGTAATAAACTGCGTTCATACTTATAACGTTTTTTGTAATAAAACTTATAAACGGGTGGTTTTACTGATGGTCATTTGGTTCGAAGATATGTTTTTTATTCTCCATGTTGCTAGAGTTCGTATATTTTGACAAAATATGCAGATATTGCTTTTGATATTTCTACTATAAGGTAGTAAAAACATCACATTAAAATTTGAAAATTTTATGATTCTAGAAGAAAATGTATGATTGGTCCGCAGTTTTTTATAGTCAATTAAAATAAAATCAAATAAGACTAAAAAATCTAAAAGATTTATCAAGGCTATTAAATTTTTTGAAGGTGGATGCTTTTTGGTGGGTAGGAACTAATTTAAAGTAAGCTCTACACACTCTTAATACAAGTAGGTATTAAAGTCGATTTGCAACCTAAATGTTTAAAAAAAACGACGAAAAAAAAACTTACTCGCTGGTAGACAGGATATTTTTAATACCAACTCAAAAACCAAAATTCTTAAAGGTGCTTTGTCTCAGCAGTCAGAAGTACCTTCAAAATTAGGCATATTTTTAAATAAAAAATTATGGTATTACCAATTATATGGTATTGTTCTATAAAGATTTTAAAATTATGGTTTCAAACAAAAATCTACTGACTACATTATTATAAGTAGGTAAAATACTATTAGTAAAAACGATCCAGTATATAATAAGTCTTTTTTGCGCCAGTAAGTACTATTGTTATCAACCCCTAACGGTTTCACCACCATAAAACTATGTGACCACCATAAATGTTCCAGTTGTCTTAAACAATAACAAACAGACAAACTAACAGTTAAACTTATAATTCTACTGCCGTTACCAAAGCAAAGTTACAAAAGATTCAAACAAAGAAACAGAAATGAGGCAATAAAATAATTATATTTTTACTAAGCGCCGTTTCTAGGAAAAATATTAGGAAGGTAATATTAAGGTTTTATACATTAAAATGTGTAAGAATGTATATATATGTACTTAGTTCAGTTTTATAGGTAAAAACTGTATTACTTAAGTTTGTTATGTTACTACTAACGCCATCTATGTATCATCTATAATAACTTTAAATATCTTGTAAGAATACGCACGCTGGAATAATAAAATTTTAGTTAAACTTTTAAGATTTGATAAGTATGTAGTTTGTTACATTAGTTTCTTTTCATTTTTGAGATCTGCTTGCTGTTACTCGCCTGTAAGCTTCAGAAGTTACCTCGAGTAATCCTCGACTCGACCTCGAAATTGTGCTTTGATAGTAATTTGGACAAACCACCATGTTTTTGGGGAAATATTACCTACTATATGCGTACTGCAATCTGCTCGTTCTAGGCACGCTTACCGAAAAGCATAAATAATGCATCAATATAAATATTAAAATAGAAAAATAGCACGAAGACTAACAATAGCCAACTAAGAAGGCCAGTATACGTTTATGATTCCAACAAAAAAAGGATTATTACTGCTAAGTGGTATTTATTCAAGGTTAGAATAATACTATCGAGTAGAAGTATTTAGTTTACTTTGTCGTCTGCCGCTACCTTTATTACCTATTACAAACAGCGTCATAAACCAATGCCTTTTAGCAGGTTACTGTCGGACAATCGTTGTTTCATATAAAGCCTGTATGCCTGTCAGCTGATTTAAGGCGTATGTATAAGGCAGACAACCCTCTCGCTTGCACATTTTAACATTTTTGAAGATATAATATAACTAAATGTAATTATGTGAAATTGCAGACCTTCAGGGTCGAGAGAATAACAATGCAAAGGTTCAGGAAAAATATCACATTGATCAAAACAAGTTTTCTAACCAAAAATTTATACCAATGCGATAAATTAAAGTGCAAATGTTTTGGTTAGAAAACTTGTTTGGATTAATGTGATATTTTTTCTTATTATATTCTTATCAAAGTCAAAGTCAAAAATCTTTTATTCAATAAAATCTCACTGATCACTTTGAATCGTCATTACGTTTTGTATGATTAGGTATTATTAAATTTTTTTTTTTATTGGATGAGTTGAAGCTAGTTCGTCCCAAGCTTGTTTGTCTTCTAAATAATCAGATATTTTATAGTATGCTTTTAAAAGAAGTCTCTGTTTTATTACGTTTTTGAACTTGCCAATCGACAACTGAGACACATCACTTGGGATTTTGTTAAAGAAGCGTACACATTGCCCTTTGAAAGATTTACTAATTTTTGTGAGCCTAGTGGTGGGAACAGCGAGTTTGTCTTTATTTCTAGTGTTAACATTATGATTATCACTTTTTTTATTGAATAGATTGATATTTTTTTGAACATACAATAAGTTTTCATAGATGTACTGGCAAGGTACTGTCATTATATTTATTTCCTTAAACTTATTTCTTAGTGATTCTCTGGGACCCATGTTATAAATTATATCTTCAAAAATGTTAAAATGTGCGAGCGAGAGGGTGGTCTGCCTTATACATACGCCTTAAGCCTGGCAGGTCTTCTGAACTGTTTTCATACTAAATCATAGGTATTCTGTGACTAAATAGTGACATTAGCGCGGTTCAGTGCGTTTTTTCGCAGCGAAAGCAGTTCAGAGCTTGCGATATGGGGGCTGATAATCATTGGCATCCTGAAAATTATTTACAAAAAGATATTCAAAGAGTATTTTACCAAAATTTATCATCACTAGGTATTTTATTTTTTATGAGATTAAAATAGGACAAGCAAATGGACCACTGATAAAGTGGTAACCTCAAAATGCATTGCCTCACTGAATGAACAGCTACAAAAAACTGGTACTGAGGGCCCAGTACGAGTTTTGGTGTGTAAATCTGGTGTAAAACGTCTGACGCCCAGCACACCAGTGTGCGCCGATATGTATGGAGACACTGAGCGGATTCTTTGAGAAGCTTGGTCTACACCAAGCTCGTACTCGCATGTCGAGCTTCTCAAAGAATCTATACAAATCAGCGCTCACTGGGATTTTGATTTGAATTTTTTTGTATTACTTAATTAAAATATTAACTACATGAACCACGCAAGCATGTACTCAACTCAATTAGCAAAACTTCTCCAACATGCATTAAAAAAAATACACGAACGCAACCTTATTAATTAAAACATTACAATCTGAAAAAATACGTCATTCGCCATTTTGTGTAAAAATATGCAAAATGGTACATCGCACCTAATTACTTATTTTACGACACCACGACAAAGGGCGCGCCTCCAGTCATGTGAACGGAGTTTCAGACTTCAGGGGCTCTGGGTATTGCCTCTCTTTCTATTTACGCAGGGAGGGAAAGAGTCAGTTGCGCCTATTTAGGGTTTCCATTTCCTAATCGTTTTTGCCCTTTTGACAGTTCCAAAGTTATTGCAAAACTTTTTAACGAGGAAAAAAATATTTTCCCTTGGTAATAACACCTAAACAGGTACTCCTTTATTATTTTTCTATTGCACGAGATTTCACGATATTTTTTTTTTTGCAAAATTTGTAAACAGGCTTTTAATTAGGTTTCAATATTATTTTCTTACTGGAAATTGGAACTTTACGTTTTGGGACAATTGAGTCCAACATTGACCCCCAATGTCCCCAAATGTCCCTAAATCTAGGTAAATCTGCCACGCTGGCAACCCTCCCCCACTAGCTAGTTAGTCTGCCATAATACAGTTCACGTCGAATAGCATGGCACAATGGCTCCGTTGCACAATATAGTCTGGCTTAATGCCTATTCGCCCATCTTCCTATTTTAATTTTCTCAAATTTCCCATGACACCTCACCCGACTCACCCGACATACTATTGTGGTAGGGTTTATTTTTTAAGACCACTTGCACGTTTTACATTACGAGTGGTTAAGCTGGTTAACCTAGAAAGAACGATAAAACTTTGATCAACTTTCGTAACAACTTCAGTGTAAAATTAAATCATCTTAGTTAATCTATTCAAGAATGATCTTGTCGGTTTGTTTAATTCAGAATATTATTTCAAAAATGTTGACTTTTTTTGTAAAAAAACAAAGTCTTTGTTAAAAAATGCTATTCTAAAACTCGTATTCTGTTAATTCTAGTTGGAGTAAAATTATGCGAGAATGTATGCTAGCAACAAACTCCTACTAGAATCATCGCGTTATATACAGAAGCACCTTTCAGTAGCGCTGTAGGAGTCGTCAAACGACAACAAAATCTATGTTCTAGATAAACTATCATTTCATTTTACGCCTTTACATCTATTGAAGATGATTTATGCAGCGTCAGGAGGCAACCTATGCCTACACATAGCGACACTCTATAGTGCCTGGGGCAATGTTTAGATGGAGTAGGCTTGCCCAGCACCTATACCATCCTCTCAGCCTAGTCAGCCATATTCACAGGAAAGAAAAGATCAATACGTGCGGAGCGTATAGATAAACTATACGTTCGACTATTCTCGAGTGTAAAAACGTATGATTATATAAACTCCACATTGCTTTGATTAAAAAGATGTGGCATTGGTTCTTCCTGCCTCCTACATCCTCCCATACCGCGGGAGGTCCTATTATTTTTCAGCTGAATGCCCCCGTTAATGGCTACCAATGATAATGCGCTTTGTGGACGCGACGCGCGAGGTAATCCATAATGCGGCATCATATGGGTATGTTTGATAAATTAATGAAGTATTCGTCTGTATTTTGTTTTTTTAAGCAAATTATGAGTTACTTAAGCCAGGTTATTGAATTAAAATTAACTTATGGGATACTTTCCTAAAGGAAAAGATAGGTAAATTAGATTTATTTCGTTTTGGAATCATTACGTCGACACATCTTTCCTACTGGACGACACGAGGTACCATTTTGGGAACGTTCCAAAACCAAAGTTATATCAAAGCAATTACAAGTTCCTTTGTCCTGAGTTTTATCAGTTGCAATAAACAAATGAAACACAAATATTGATTAAAACAAAAGATGATTGTTTTTCTGTCAACAACAAACACCGACAAACAATAATTAACAAAAGAAATAGTACAACGTCTTCATGACCGCTGTAAAAGTATTACAATGTAAAAAACAAGGCATATTTAAAAACAATGATTCCAACGACCGTTACAAAGCACTCAACCAAATCTAACATCATTGCCTAATATATATAAGATTCAATATTGCATGCATGAGTTTGATGCAGTTCACTTTTGAATTCGACAGATGTCAGATATACGATGTGCCGCTATTTTTTTCTGCTAAAGTAATACAGTAAACAAATTATGGTATCTCTTATATTATATTTCCTTTAAACCAACTTAAAAAAATTTGGAGGTTATGAATTCGGTTGTATGTTTTTTATTTTATATATATTTGTTTATTTAGGCGCCAATTTAATCATTGGTAAGGCAGTAATAAAAAACAGCTATTATCTTTTTCTAAATATATAAAACTCTTTTGACTGACAATCAACGTGCAGCGTAAACTATAAGGCCTAGATGTATGAAATTATAAATAAATAAATATTCACGGACATTTAACACAACGCCTTCTAGTCCCAAACTAAGCAAAGCTTGTACTACGGGAACTAGATGGCTGATAGAATACATAATATACATATTTTTTGTAAATACATACTTATGATACATAGTAACACCCAGACACAGAATTTGGAGGGTAGTATCCGTATATACATAGTGTAGGGGTGCTCTGAGAAAGGAATTTCGAAAAGACACTCTAAACTCGAAGAAGGCGAGCAACGCCGCGGGCGACGTCTAATCTATTATAATAATATCAAGTACCAACACTGCAAAAAAGTGAAAAACATAGTTTGACAAAACTAAAACTGAAGTATGAAAACATACGAAATATTACTAACAACTCAAGTTTGCTTCAACTCTTTATATTAAAACTTATTAATTAACCCCTAAAACAATGGCAGGGTGCGATGTGTAGAAAGATGGGGGTGACAAGATGTGTTACTCTACTTCCATTTTCAACATATGTGAGTTACTCTAAAATATTCCTTATATTGATAACTGCAACGCTGGAAATCGCACATATGCAAATGTTATAAGGGTTGGCACTAAAATATTTACATTCAAAATGTAACTGTAAGATGTAGGAATAAGACTGAATTGTTTTTGTAACAAGTTGCTTTCTAGGGGTGATGCAAATAAGTTCATTATGCACTTAGACAATTAGTGTACGCCCGCAGCGGACTCACCCTTTGTCAGCCCTATCTAGGTATTTTTCTAGCCAGTGCCCTAGTACTTCCGTTCTTTTGCCCTTCCGTACCTCGGCTTCATTCGTTCATTCTCTCAATTCTTAATAAGTGCACGTTTCTATAGATAAATACAATAATACTTTTAAGTGTGATGCAAAAAGCAGTAAAATAATTTCAAAATAAACATATCTTATCTTATCTTATCTTATCTTAAAGCTGTTATTTGCTAGGGTTTTTCAATAGGGTATAGAAATCGGAAGCTGAAAAAGAAACTGCCAAGTGTAAACCATGCATTTGCGATTTTCAAGATCCCGAGTAAGAGTACCTAATTATCAGGTTTTAAATAAATATTATATAGAGCAAAATTTAAAAAAAAATGGTATAACTTTTAAAGCTAATAAATTCTGGTAACCTGAATTTGTAGTTAGGTACCACCAGTTCCGGATGTATGTCCGAGCCTCCAAAATTCTAATCCGGAATGAAACTACAAATTCGGTTTAGAAATGTGGTGAAATGCACGGTGGGTGCGTCCGGAATTTCTATCGGATCGAAATCTAGATAACCGGTGCAGGCCGGCCGTGTCCGGTGACGTGTATCGATACGGACGGTGTTAGAGGCATGGATTAGGAAATGCAGTAAAATAACATAAAATAAATGGCTAAATACAGTCAGCGGTATATTTCATTTAAAAAACTCTCAAGAAATTCACAATACCGTGACGTGACACAAAGACGGGGATAAAACTTACAAAATCAAAGTTAAATATCTTAGTTTCGTCAAATGTTTTTTCGTCAGACCACACATACACTAGTACAGCTTCTGTCACGGTTTATTAGCGCTCTGCGAAAGTGGAGGAGTGGTGGCTTTGCGCAGCGAAATCGAGCCCCAAATCTGTGCATTTGTTTTGAGAAGCGAGAAATTTTGTATGAAACCCGGATAAGCGCCTCTAGCGGAAGATTTTGGAATTGTGCAATTCCCAACAAAATTTCTCGCTTTTTGCGAATACGTTTGCGTGTGCTACAATCGAGCTGAAAGTAAAACAAATGCACAAACTTGGGCCTCAGATATATAAAGACTTTTGCGCATTCAAGACCAGCGCTATTAAAGGCGCCGGTTCCTTTAACATGGACAGTTAGAGAAGAGATTATTTGTTTTTAAAAAAAATCGACTACAAAGACTTTAGATTGTACTAAAACTCTGTAGTGTGGCACTCTTACTTTACTTAGACTGTGACACGTCACATAGTGGTGACCTGGCACTGCTGACGCGATTTGTACAAACTAATTGCAATTAGCTGACAGCTTTAGATCTAAGTCCAGCTTGTAACTTAATATTATTTGAAATTAGGCTCACACTTAAAATATATTTCATTTATTATTAATATCTACCAAGGTAAAGCATCCTAATCTTTTAAATATATAAAACTCTTTTCAAGTTGATTGCAGTTTAAATTGTTTTTAAAATCAAAATAAAGTCTTCTTTCAGTAAAATGTTCTATCTACATTATTTAAGATACTTTCCCTCCATGTGGCATCGCCGTGGGACACCCTGTATAAGTCCTAGAGGTATAAAATTTGGATTATAGTATCCTTATTATGGTGTAGGGGTGCACTAAGAAAAGAATTTTGAAACATCGCACCCTAAAGGGTCTAAAATTAAGATCAAAGATTTTAACCAAATAATGCGTATGTATAATACTACCACGCGAGCAAAGCCGCGGGCGACAGCTAGTACGTTTTATACGTACGCAATAATAATATGACATAGGGTATTTCTACAGAGAGAGTTTCTCATCTCAAAGGCGAATAATTTTGAACCTATCAACTAAAATTCGCACAATTTTCTGATATAAAAATAAACAGTTGAGAATATTCACAATTGGATTTGCTATCCATCGGGTCTTGGTGAGAGCTCATTTGTGTCAAACTTATCTGTGCGTTTCTGTTTGAATTGTTCAAATAATCGACCTTTAAACAAACCCCAAACAAACTTCCATGTAAAAGTAACCAGAAACCTAGCATTAAGCTAACCGCACACTTGGTATAAAGGCGGACGCGCACTACAAAGGCGGGGGAAACAAACAGGCTAATTTTCGCAGCGCGGTTCGCGAGCGTACCGCAAGCGACAATTTGTTTGCGTACGCCCACGGAGTCGTGGTCCATTGTCAAACGTCAATGTATTATGTCGTACGTTATAACAACACTGCTAGATGTTTTATTGAATCATTTTTGTGAATATTGTGAATGAATTTTAAAATAATTTAGGTGAATAAAAATTATTAATAATGGAAAATTTAGTTGATTGTATTTTAAAGACATTACAGCGTCCTACGCGTGACAGACACGAATCGGAACTTAATGCTTTTTCCGCATTCATGCTCGATCCTGCATGCTACAAATAACTTAAAAAAACTATTTCATCATCATCATTAGCTTGTAAAATTCCATTTCTGAACATACGCCCAAAAACTGCTTAGAAAATTTCTAAATAAATTTTAACAAACAACACTTCTCTTCTCACGACTAATTTTCTTTTATCAAAATCGTGGAGCAATGGACACGCTCACCTAAACCAGTATTCACATGTAATGATTACCTTGTCGTGTGAAAACAGGCAATTCGCGCCAACCCATAGTAACTATTATAACTTCTATACAATTACTTTGTAATAACTGCTAGTTACGCTGTGACATTGCATTCATTGAACACGATTAGTGGGCGTGCGTTTGCAACTGACTTATTACTAAACTGATTGCTAATTAGTTTGCAGCAGTTTTGTGTGTGAGGTAAAATAATAATCTAAATATATAAAACTCTTTTGAAGCTGACTGACAATCAACGCACAGCCTAAACTATAAGTCCTAGAGGTATGAAACGAGGGAAGTATCCTTATACGGCTTCGCACGGGTGCAATGCAGTGATGATGATGATGTATTATACATATAAACCTTACTCTGGAATCACTTTATGTATTAAAAAAACTGCATCAAAATCCGTTGTGTACTTTTAAAGATCTAAGCATACATACATATACATACATACAGACAGACACGGGAAGCGACTTATAGTGTAAGGGTACACTAAGAAAGGAATTTTGAAAAGTCACACTTTAAAGGCTCTAGAACGCGAGCAACGCCGCGGGCGACGGCTAGTAGCTCAGTAAAATGTGTAGCCTATGATTCTCTTAACCTTCAGTATGTTTGAATTTCGGATAATATAAAATCTACTGTCTTGCGTAGATCTGCGATCTGGCATACCAAAGGTATAATAGGGTAATAAAGGGTAATAGTAGTAGGAACTTTAAGAGTTCGTTCGGGTTGTGATAGATGTAGTGCAATACAACATAGAGCACGTCCTCAGTGGACGTGTGAGATAATGCATTGTTATTGGAAGGGATCACAGTTTGAAAAAAAAATTTGACTTATTTCAGAAACAATTAGGCTTACAATAGGTTCTTATAGTTGTTAAAGTGAAGTAGTTATAGTTACCTATGTTTAAACTAAAATGAACGCTATAGTAGGTGCCAAATAACACCGCAATACAGGTCATTCACCCACCTTCACCACGATGTCGCAAAATTCAATTTAGGAATGGCTAATTCTGTCGCTTTCCATACAAACCTGTCGCTAAGACGGTAATCGCTCGAATCTCGTAGTACTGCTTGTTTACCATACATAAATTGAATTTTGCAACATCGTGGTGAAGGTGGGTGAATGACCTGTATTGCGGTGTTATTTGGCACCTACTATAGCAACAGTATTGTATAACAGTAGGTCATATTCTACTTATCATGATTATATTTTTTTTTATTTCGTAATTATAATGTAATATGCAAACAAAAAAAAATTAAGTAGCTATATATTTGTTTGTATACAAACAAACTTTCATCCAAACATTAGTCTTAAATTGAAACTATTGTTACTTTCAACAGGTATTATAGCTACAAGTTATTTCAGTAAAATAAACAAAAACCAGTTAGAAACAATAAAAACACATACATAAAGTTATCTAAATCAGTTAAACGTTTTCACAATGTTATCTGATCGCCGTATAAATAATATACAACAATGGTTCCGTACACAATAGTACTTACCTTGTTCTCAGCCTATAAGGGTCGGTAATGTAGGCCACTTGAAGTACGAGTACTCTTGTGTAATCGATATTTATGATTACCAAAATGTAGTTGTGAAATATTAAGTTTAATAAAAATCAAGTGGCTAGGGAACCCTATTTAATACTTTGCCTGAGAAGTACTGAAGTATACTTAAAATCAATCTTTGTATATTTTCAATCATAAACTACCGGTAAAATAAGTCTACGTAGCTTTCTTCGTAGCCGCAGAGGCGTAGCTTGCTACGACTTTTCGTAGTGGGTCTACGAAAACTGTAGAGAATAGGTAGCTTAAGCCCCCCTCCCTCCCCCACCACCCCTTCAATGCTTCAGGTCTGCCTAAGGGTGGATCAGGAATTTTGAGGCAAAACCTGAAATAGCTAGGTAGTGGTAGGTACTCTTGTTTTCGTTCACTGTTGACGCAAAACGTGCCGCACGCATGTCGAGTGGAACCGAGTCAATCCGAGTGTGACGTTTCACTTTTATTCACATATCACGCCTAAACTTTTCGCTTCAAAAAGTCTCAGAAATACCACAGTAGATTTTACGTAAGAAAGTGCCTTCTTTATGTAGATCTGGACTGACGGTCAGTCGAGCGCGGCTGGGGAGCAAATCGAATCATATCGCCAATTGAGCGCTAATTCCCACCCGTGGGAGCGGTCGCCGCGAGACGCCGTCACCTAGTATGGGGTGACCATAAAGTTGCTGATATTAGTCAAAATTAATTAAATTTTATTCAGTACAATCAGAAATATCATGTTCCATGTTTCTTATAAAATAATGGGTATGAATCTTGTGGATGGATTCTTATCTGTTCAACTTAGAAGGTGGTACTACCGCCGCCGGTTCGCATTAGTTAGTGTATTATGTTATTGTATTTAGAATGTAAATCCGTCTTTGGCTATCTGCTTTAAAATTAATATTTACCATTATTCTTTAAGAGCTGTGGATTTTGTTACTCAATAAAAATAAAATAAAATAAAAAATAACACAATGCGTCCTGCAGATTATGAGGAAGAAGACTTAGCTATGCTGCGATATTATTTATATCAAAAACATCCCAAAAAAAAACTATTTGTGGTCCACATAATATATTTATGTACTTAACTATCCTTAAATCACAAATCATCACAGGCACCCCACCAACCAGGCTCCCTCTAGCGTCGGTACCAAAACATATCCCCATGAGAAACCGCGGGCACTACGAGTACTCGGTACTCGCCACTTGAAGATCTAATCGCGCCATTTTTTTGTTTTCTCTTTTGAATTCCGAATGTCGATTGTTTTCTATAGCGGCCAGTATTTAAAAAGAATTCTACAATGAGTCTTGAAGTGTTTTTTCGAGTGTCGACGTTATTGAGAACCTCTTTGGTTGTTTTTTTATCCGATTAGGGGTGGAAACTTTGACTTTCATATTGATGTGAAAGGATTTGAAAAAAAAATCTTACAAAATTTTATTTTCGCTTATTTTTCCATTAATTTTCTAAAGTTTTTTTAATTACGCCCAAATTTAAATTAACTCTACACGACAAAGATACGAATAAAAATACATCTACAAAGAATATAAAATTGAGCGTTCCCACTTAGATTAAATGAAAATAATAATTTAAAGTTTCCATCAACTAAATGAAATCTGATACCCCCACGCGCCTATTCAATAACTATCTGACAACACACAACGTTGCTCTGACTATTACAACAGGACCATCACAATGAGAATATCAAGAGGATTCTAACGTTTTAAATGTAAATGACAAACAAAAGACACAAACTGAATGCTTTTTACAATACACATTAAAACGAGATAACAAAAACGATACTTTTATCCCCCCTTATACCACTGAGGCCCTACTATTGTCGCTGCAAACACAGTTGGCGGTCAAGTCGCAGAACTGTAATCAGTCGCGGAACTGTAATCAGTCGCGGAACTGTAATCAGTCGTGGAACTGTAATCAGTCGCGGAACTGTAATCAGTCGCTTCAATCCTGACGCTGCCAACAAACGACAGCCGACTTGACGAATGACTTGACTTATATTATTTCAAATACATCACTTGACACTGGCAAAATTTGTGTCGAAATTACGAACAGAGGCCATATAGGTATAGAAGAAGAAGGTAACCCTCTGACGTATGGCTACACTTGAACCAACCGTCGGTAGCTGCAGCAATTGAAATGCTGAGGATAAAACAAAAACTGGGCTGGCAGTCGAGACTATTGCTAGTTAGCAGCCTTTAGTAAAAGTTAGGTATGCATATGCGCTGACAGTTAATTCAATAATTCTTTTGGGAGATTCAGTGTCTTGTATCCCGTCGTGATGCGCTTCATATTTCGGTGATATTACAACCAAGCTCAGTAGGATACGTAAACAAATCTGATAGTGCACAAAGTAAGTATTCAATGGCGCGTCAACGCCTGCTTGACATCCAAACGCTGTTACAGCGTCATACCGCGCAGTGTATCTCCTATGCCCTACCGTTACAGCGCTACTGCTCTAAGATAAGTCATATTAATATAGGCATTATATGATCTGTGCTTCTAGTATAGTTCTACTATATGATCTGTGCTATAAGCAGGTTTTCGTTCTAAGTCCTCAGTACGCGTGATATAAAAGACAATGGTAGGGACTTGGTTTAAGTTGGCTTATCTCCCACCGGCATTTCGATGTTCCATTTCATACTTTGTTTCCGAACTGTCCTTTTAAATGACACTTTTAATTTTAAGTCAGTTGTTTGAGTAAATAATGGACTGCATTTTATGAATGGCTGATAAAATACGCAGTAGCTTTTTAGGGAAATATTCATTAAAAATTGTATAAAATAATCGGAAAGCAGCATCCTTTGGCTATAGATATTGTATTATTCTTGGTTTTACTATTGCCGCTTGCTTTTATAGTAATATAATAATATTTTATTGTTGTTCCTACGACGGGGTGACGATCTGAGACATGTAGCTGGCAAACAATGGATCAGAACAGCCGAAGACCGGGCTCAGTGGCGCGTCTTGGGAGAGACCTACGTCCAGCAGTGGACTGATATAGGTTGATGATGATGATGATGTAGTTCAATTCTTGTTTTATTTCGCAAGTAATTTTATTACATTAATTTATAATAATAATAATAATATAATATAATATTCTTGGACATTACGCACAACGCCCTCTAGTCCCAAACTAAGCAGAGCTTGTACTATGGAAACTAGATTGCTGATATAATACTTATATTTTTTTTTTTGGAAACTAGATTGCTGATATAATACATACTTATAATACATAGTAACACCCAGACACCGAACAAACATCTATGTTTGCCACACACAAATGTTTGTTATCGGTGTATCTTTGAAATTTCAAAAATAATAACAAAAAGTAAAGACTAATTAAAACTAAGATGTATTTCTATTGTTGCTTAGCTAGGACATTTTGGATTAAAGAGATTAGAAAAAAACAAAAGCAAATCGGATACAAACAAGTCCATAAAGTCACAACAGCGCACACATCAGCACATTTTTGACTTCAAAAAGAATCCTTTGTGATATTCACCATTCTTTCACCCACACATATTTTTTTCTGAAATTGTTACGGAAATTTGAACTTTGTGACATTGCGATAAAGTGTACGGAAGTGCGTAAGGAGCTCTGCGTGTTGACAATGACCGCTTTCACTGGGCGGATGCAGGTTTTTTGACAAATGGCCAGCTAGGCGATTTGTCTCGTGTAGGGCGGCGAGGGCAAAGATTTACTTACGTGGATAAGGTCAATAGACGAATTGTTTACAGAATCAAGATTCAAGAACGATTTATACTTTATATGTTCGTTCCCGTAGTCCTCCGAAACGGCTTGACCGATTCTCATGAAATTTTGTGGGCATATTGAGTAGGTCTGAGAATCGGCCAACATCTATTTTTCATACCCCTTAGTGATAAGGGTTGCACGCGAGCAAAGCCGCGGGCGACAGCTAGTACTTTATAATTTACAATTTTGTTCTATAAGTTTTTGCGAAAATCAGATTACGGATAGAGATCCGTAATCTGATTTTCACAAAATATGAGATTGATTTAACTTACTTGGTTTAAACAAAACGACGATTTATAGTAATATAATAAAAACATTTATTTACAAAGAAAATCACGACTAATAGTAAGTACATATTTACAATATTCACAAAATACACAATATGAGATAATTGAGCTAATCTATGATATGTACTTACTTAATTTTCAACGAGTAAAAAAGTAATTTATTTAATTTCAACTTTCATACGTATTCTGAAGATTATTTTTATTATAGCTATGAAAACACACAACCTATGAAACATTTTTCCTTTCTTATTCTATATCTCGTACTGTACATCTCACTAAAACTATTACCTCTCAGAGTACAACCCCAACTAGGCAACAACCCGCCTCATCTCTGTCCCTACGCGGACAAGCCCAGTAATGGTCATAAAGGAATGTTATGATATCATATCATTTTTCCTCGAGCACAATACTGAATGTGTATACCGCCATTTCCTGCTACTAATGCGTTCCACCGCATTATTGTCCTTTCTTATACTGTATATTCTGTGGCTCTTTGTGCGAACTTGATTTGAGAATTGATGGAAGTATTAAGCCGTCGGAGATATTGAAATTAATAACTAAGAATAGAGAAATAGAAATAGGTATTTTCTTGGTAGGAAAAGTGTTATTGGTAACTGATTAATATTATCCTGCCCCCGTATCGCAAGCTCTGAACTGCGTTCGCTTCCCAGCATAATGTCAAGTGACGTGGCTACAGATGTACGAAAACAAGAAGCTTTTGACATGTTCAGAAAACTTGCCAGGCTTAACCCTGGCAAGTCAACGATACCCCAACTCGCAATCTCAGTTTAGAATAATGTAAAGAAAAATGATTTTTTTTCTGAAATAGGTACAGAATTGGCCTTAGCTATAGAGTATTTTTGGGATAATCGATACCTAAGTATAAAACTTAGTATGTAAACACAAAAGATGATACCA
The DNA here is from genome assembly GCA_947507515.1 of Eulithis testata. Lineage (NCBI taxonomy): Eukaryota > Metazoa > Arthropoda > Insecta > Lepidoptera > Geometridae > Eulithis > Eulithis testata. The sequence goes on from OX382194.1 coordinate 12,007,598, forward strand.
AAACAAGAAGACAGAAAAACACACAGCGATAATAAAGAAAATGTTTCAATTAAATTTAATTTTTTATACTAAAAGTGCGACATTCTATCAAATCACTATAAACTTAAACACCACACTAAAACCTAATAAACTCCAATGTAAATCCCATCTTAAAGTGTTAATCAGACTAAAATACGTTTTAGAGGCAATTCCAAGAGTTTCTGTTCATCCCATTGAGACGAGTGAACGGTTTTGAGCTGAGACAAAGTTGTGTCTTCAACTCAATCACTTTGTCTCTACGACTAGGTTATTACGTATACTAGGAATTAAAAGAATTGGTCGTTTGGAAAAATAATAATTAGTCAATATTTTTCACATTGTATATATACCTTACATATTTTTTCTGTATTCTTATTGATTTTAATAATAAGTACCTCTGTTAAAAGGATGACTCAATTTAATCATGTTGCAGAGTCCTTATAGGGTGCAAGTACTACCTATATTTTATTACACCTGAGGATAAAATGTGGCACAGAGTGTAGGTATTTCGTTTTAGGGCACCACGATGGTTAGAACACCTATACTTCCAGCTACAGAAAAAATATTCTTGGCCATTTCCCACAACGCTTTCTAGTATGGGAACTAGACTGCTGATAAAAAACTATTATATTTTTTAATTGCTATTACACTTTATATTTATAATACATAGTAAATATAATGATGATTTATATAAATAGCGCTAAGGGTTAAATACAAAATTGCTTTTCGATGACCAATTCCGCTTAACCCCTCCAATCGCTGTCTTATCCACTTTGTCTAAGATGGATTCTCCGAAGCTCCTATAAAGTGGCCATTGACGACGCCTCTGGGATTTTGTGAAAGTATTGTCCATTATCTGTATACTCTTAGGTATAACTCCAATTGTTCGGTCTGTATTGAAGTTCTAAAGGATGGTAGGAATATTAATACAAATTGAATTGGAGTTTTGATGAGACTTTGTGGATTGTATAATGTAGCCGCTACAGTCAAATAAATGTTATAAGAATCATTATTTTTAGTCAGTAGACCTAAAACGAAAGTCGAAATGCATAATGACGACCATCTTATATTGTTGATCTTGTGTTGACATTTGTATAAAAAAAATAGTTTCCATAGTAGTTTGGGGCTAGAGGGCGTTGTATGAAATGGATATTTATATAATGTACCCTGTTATATTTGCTCACATGAAATAAAATAAATTTTATAAAACACAATGACGCGAAAGACGTAATGATTTGGAAAGCATCGTCAATTTCAATAAAAATTAGACTATATTATCACTTTTAGTATTGCAACACCCATGTGGGGTGTCCAAATAAATAATTTAACATGAGCTAATTGAAAACATACGGTGTATATTAGGTTAGGATTAGGGTTGAGAAAGAATAACTTTTAGCCGGATACGTCCGACTATTTGTTTGGAACTAGAAGGCGCTGTGTGAATATGAATCTAAATATTTATTTATTAACTGTGAATAAGCAAAATTAATGCGCCGCATAATCTATTTATTATTCTATAGAGGAAAACCAAGTAATGTGGTTTTATAATTGGTTTCCACAACTAATACTTATACCCAATATCTCATCTCACCATATTATTACGACCTTTAAGTATTTATATACATAGCTACAAATAAAATTTTAATAACAATTTTGTTAAATTTTTTAGCTTTTACAATAAAGCGTGGTAAAAAGATATTTATAAAAATCTTCATTTCTTTTTTTTATGAAAAATATTCTGTCATTAATTAAAGCTATGACAAACCAACAATTATTAACCACCGTAAAAGCCGGATGTTGGAGATGATTTTTTTTCTTCCTCGTAAAAAATCCGGCTTTTTTTTGCAACTTTAAACTCATTTTTTTTACTTTTTTCCATACATGAGTGGTAAAGTACTTCATATGATTGATAGAATTACATGTTTGTTTGAACATCTGCCTCGGCGCCTTTAATTTAATTGTTTGTTTGATCCGCAAAGAGTTATTGAGGGGGTGTTATGTTTACTGGTGATTTGTTAGGGGTAGTTTGGAGTCATTCATCTAAGGGTAGTTCAAGTAATTCAGCTACAAAGTTATCAGAGCTCATTAATATCCCTATAACTTGGAAACCGCTTGACTGAAAACCATCCTAGATAAAACCATACAAAGAAAACCTCATTCGGATCAGGTTGATTGACCCCATGCTGGCTTGTCCCCGATAGATTACCAACTAGTATGTATGCGCTCTGTGCTTTACTTTAGCTACGAAGACACAGACAGACAGACACACAACGTCGTAGATCTTAAAGCAGTCTAGGCTCGTATGCAGAACGCCAATAATAAAAATTTTTCTTATGCAGAACGCCAATAAAGTAAATTTTTCTTTATTGGCGTTCTGCATACGAGCCTAGACTGCTTTAAGATTTACGACGTTGTGTGTCTGTCTGTCTGTGTCTTCGTAGCTAAAGTAAAGCACAGAGCGCATACATACTAGTTGGTAATCTATCGGGGACAAGCCAGCATGGGGTCAATCAACCTGATCCGAATGAGGTTTTCTTTGTATGGTACTTAAAGATATTCATACAAAAATCTATGTTCAAATCCGGATCCGTGTTTGAGCAGTAAATTAGCATACGGGCTTTATACTTGGAAGTTCTGCGAGGTCACTATTTGGATGGGTGACCCCTAGTGGCATTTACATCTGAACGCTTCCGTGCTTCGGAAGGCACGTTAAATTGTCAGTCCCGGCTCTAGCAGTCGTTAAGCCACGACGGAGGCCTTAAGGCGGCCTAAAAACTCCGTCACCAGAGTTGGACACTAACTCATACGAGCTTGCTTGCTTCTAAGAAGTTGAGATTCACACATTTTTAACAAGTTCTTATTGAGCATTTGACCTATATAAATCAACAAACAAAACCGCCATAATATTAGGGCGAAGACACCACTTCAGCCAAACTCATAGTTCCAGCTCATTTCACACGTCGCCGATTCATTTCCGGACACGATTTATTTCGTACATTATATCGTTTATGCCATTTATGCCACAATCCGGACTATTGTGCGACGCATTTAGCGTTGCTAATATTTTAGGGGAGCGACGAGACCAAATAAAAGGTAGAGTAGGCTTATTCAACGCTAAAACTGCTCTAGTTAAGCCAACGTAGTTCACTTTGAGGTTCGTGCAGTGAATACCGCAACATAAATATGTATTATGCTGTCACAAAATGCACCTAGCTTTACGCTTTTATTTCGTAAGAATCAATAGGTATTTTCATCGGTATTGTGAAATTGTACCTAATTTAACAGTTCGGGTATAAACATGCTCGTTCAAGTCAGTTCAACTCCCTGAAGACAATAAAAAAATACTTTTAAAAGGCAATTAACTAGTTATGCAATTTTATTGAAATATTATGAACCTGGATTTCATGGTAAGTATGACTCCTATAGGTGCCTTTAGTGAATGATATAATAACGAAGCTATCACTGAGAAAAATGGTAAACAGAAATATCGTGAATTCACCTTAAAGTAAGATGAATTTACGAAACTGGAGGACAGTGGTGATATCACCAAAAAGTATGATGATAACTGCATTTAAGAGGGCGTGTCACCATGTTTTAGTAGGACGAACATACATTTATGATTACGTTTTCTGTTATTTATGTTTTCTGTCATCATACCTCGAGTTATGTCATATTATTTTTCGATGACTTCCTCGATATATTCGGTTAGGTCCTAATATTTTTCCTACTATTTCCTCATATCTTTGGTCATATCCCATTACAAAATGTGCTATTTATTATTGCGCACGCACAGGATACGTTTCAAGTAAAAGTTGAGGATAGGAATCTCATTTCAAAAACAATTTGTAAGAGCAGTCATGAAACGTTTTATGACTGCTCTTACAAATTGTTAAGTCTATTGAAAATGTTGTTGTGATACAGAGCTATTAACTTTATTTGGTGCTTCAAAACAAATTGTAAACGAGTGTTTCATGTTAATGAATTGTTTTCGTTCATGCTTTTTGGAGAATACTAAAGTTAAAGTGGTTTTTCTTGACTTTTCCATTAGTGCTGACTTTTATGGTTGTTGGAAATATGCTGTTTGCGTGACTAGCTCTTGTATTTCTGATTTAGAAAATATTAAAAAAAATTGAAGTTATTTTTTATAATGGTTGTTGGACTGGATTGGTTAAACTCAAACTTGAAACGGGTAGTTTGAGGCTTATCCTTAGATTATCAATATTGTAAGGGGATATTAAGTGAATGATTTTTTTCTTTTGTCGAGCTAATACGCGATCACGATCAATAAATACTGTATGAATCTAATGAGAACAAATTTTGAAATTGGAGTTTTAATATTTTTATAGTGATAACTTTTGTTTTCAGAATCAAGTGAGAGGAGTCCAGGCCACTATGAAAGCAAACCCCACAATAACCACCAAAGAGTTCACCATCAAAAGAATGTCTATTCAGAATGTAACTCAGTTTTTTCAAAGCGTAAAATATATTCACAGGAAGCCTGTACACAGAAAAATATTTCTACGCTAATGTATGTTACTTAAGCACCAGTATCATCAGTTGTTGGTTCATAAGCAAGACTCATAATAAGGCTCTATCCTACAAAGTTTCCTGCCACGTAAAATAAGAACGACACACTGTTGAAAGTATCTAGCTATGTTTGACTCTCAACCTAGAGACTTAATCCTAGAGACCTTGCTCTATTTTATAATTTTCTATTAGCATGTTTTTGCTTGCATTTGCAATGCAGTTAGTTTTAAGAAATTATAAAAAAGTCAGCCGTCTCTGTATCGCCGGCTGCATCGTCTCGCTGCGTGAGAGCCACATTAGATTAGTGCCTGCAATTCATTTAATTCAAAAGAATAGTTTCTTCTTAAAAACTTGTTTTACGTTCCCAAACTAAGAGTATCTTGTTTTATTTGCATGAGGCTTTGAAATATATGTAGTTGATATAAACTCAGTACTGATACAAACTCTTTAAAACTTTGTGTTCAGGGTTCCAAATGTAAAGGGTGTCAAAAGCAGTTCTCATAAAATGAGGAGGCCAACAATGTGTATGTACTCGTACATCTTTCCCTACATGTATAATATACATACATATGTATATACATATGAAAAGGTGTGCATAGACCGCACAGGTACCTACCGGCATGATTTAATAGCTCTGACAGTAAATAAGCTGTAGTCGAGTTATAGATCTGTCTGTCCCCCCTGCTTTCACCGAGCGCTATAAAACCGTGACGGGACCTGTAAGTTCCTACTTTCAAACGGTCAGCGCTTACAAGCAGTAAGCGATGGAGAACAATGATTTGAATAAAACCTTCAAATCATTGTTCTCCATCGGTTAATTATTTAATAAAAATTTCGGGTAACTCCCATTTGTTCTATAGGACTGTTTTTAAAACCTTTTTTTATCCCTGTGGTTCCATGGTAGGACTATTGAAACTAGCCCATTAGGGCTAGTTTTCGTTTCAATAGTCCTACCCAAATGGAAGTTTCAACAGTTCTAGACGTAACAGTTCTATAGAACAAATGGGAGCCACCCAAAATTTCAGAACGAATCTTTTACAGCCTGTGTTATTATGACCCTTGACATGTATGAAGATTGTTAGCATTTGCGAATAGTTTGATAGAAAGTTGAGCGCGAAAGGTAGTTTGGAAAACTACCGCAATGGCAAATGTCACGACACTCACGACGTGAATTTCAGAGGTAGGAAAGCTGGAAGTGGAATTAAAAGGACAAATCTTATTTGTGGACTCAAAAACGTTTCATTTGTTCAATTATCGATAGAACCAATCATGTATGTCTTCCTATTGTGCGCTACCCTTTATACTAATCTACAATACACATAAGTTGGTAGAAAATATTCTGTACGACATATATTTTTGTGTAAGTACAATAAAGAATTGTCTATCTATCTATTTAACCTTAGACTGAAAAAAGGAAAGAGAGTTATAATATTGACGGCGTTTCGTTTGTCTAAGGAAGTTAGTGGTAAAGGTATTCATCAGCTCTGTATGATGCGTCTATGAAAAATGGAGCAGTTTTCTTATGAGGATATTCATCAGATCAGACAAGCTTTGATTCATCTCAAATGGACTCCGTACTCCAAGGTCTGATGATGACCAGAATTGATGAATATAAGATCTGAGACTTTCATGGCCGGGGATTTTATTGTAAAATTAACTTGTTTCATGTACTCACTTTAACATTTTGTGGTGTTTTGGCTTTCCCTGCCCTGTGAAACTGGTCATAGTGGTCATCTTCAAAAGATTTACTGAGATCTCACAATAGTCACATCAGTAACCACTTGGGAAATCCCTTTGCAAAAACCTACGTCCTTGTACCATTCTTAGTTCGTCCTATATCCAGCAAACAACTTTTGGCCCATTTGCCCATCGTATGAATATACAGAGATATCACGTGTACAATTTTATATCTACACCTTTGCCATAGAAATTATCCTTATTGCGATTGCAGTAAGGTCGAAAATATTTTTTCGGATCGAAAATGTATGTTTGTTTCTCCTGGAAAAAGCTGGATCCAACACGATTCATCCATCATTCATTCTTCGTATGTGAAAGACGCTTGTGCCGATTGTGCGCGCTGGTGACAGCCAGCAGATGTCGCTCTTAATCCTTTGTGTTAAAAACCTTTTTCGTTTGTGCGAAAAGGTTGCCAGCTTAACCGGGTTTTGTACCTAGTGTGAAAATTCGAATGCTGCATTGTTTTACACGCAAGCGACCGACAAACATCAACCTTTTTCCGTAGAAATAGAACTCAAACTCCACTGTTTCCAAACGAGGTATATAGAGATCTGCATGTGCTGGATTACGGTAGCGAACGAAACTTGGATAAAGCTCTGCAGTTTGCAAGGGTTTAGTGCTAGCGTTAATGGAAAATGAACATTATCTAGGACAAGTAACGTTCTAAATAGTAGCAGAGATGAATTAACAGATGATTTACATTGACGAAGTCTTGGTGGCTACGAATTGGGTGTGAGATGTATAAAAGCTACCATTGTGTCTGAACTGCATATACTTAATAGTTTAGATATAAAGCCTCATTAGAAAATTTGTACCTACTATTTCTTCTGCCGAGCAGTGACGCTCGCATTGTTGTGTTTCGGTTTGAAGGTTATAGATAGGGCATGGATGCAATTACAAAGATTTATATATCAGAACAAAGAGCGTACGGGTTTGCCAACGGAATTACTCGGTGAGGTACCTAATATATTTGTTATAATATAGATTCAATATAAAAGATACGTTTATTTGCATAATAAGTGTTACAATATGAGTCACCTTTAAACTTATTTATCAATTTTGGGTATCGCAAAAATGTTGTACCTAGCTGGTTAACATCGTGTGCCAGCTGCTCGTTCCATAACGAATCTCATAAAAAGTTAAAATATAATAAAGAAAAAAATAACTGGTATTCATATAAAACAGAACGATATTAAAGACTTGAATCAAATGTTCATATTTATAGATTACGTATTTTATGCTTAGTTCTACTGAGAAAGTCTAATTTTGTACAAATAATTAATTACTCTTTACGAACTCAAAGCATTTCTTAATTCGCTATCGATATTATGAATCTTTAATTAAATAATGAATGGAGCTCGAAATTGAACATTTACACATCTTTGTTTAAAATAAACTCAATAAAGAGGTTTTACAGGAACAAGCTCCTCGAGTACAGTCAGTCGCAAACTGTGTCGGTAAAATGGCAATTTGCAGGGTTGTGTGAGGTTTCTTTAATTACGGACTGTTTGAAACGGAGGCATTAGGAGTAATTGTATTATAGAGTTCTTGATTAACTTACGCAAACTTCAGAGAGTTGTTCAAAATTATTTATCATCGACAACTTCTATGGCTCCTTTCCTTGCTACGTATGAAACCTTACCGCTTGAACTAGGTAAACCTAATCACAATCATTTGATTCATTCCACTGATTCTTTGAATCACAGTAAGTATGCTGAAAAATACTCTCAAATATAAAAACCAGTAGGTGCAATATCTCACTGTGCTGATTTTTGTAATCCCAGTGTGCCAAAATAAGCGTTTGTAACAGTTCATCTCAATCATTACAATCTGGAAAGACCCCTCAGCAAACACCCAAATCAATTATCAATGACAAGCGATCAATCTGGGAAAAGTATCTGAAAACGTGTAGTCATTCGCCGTACATTATTTCTACTACTTCCGACAGACAGTTTTCTGTTACATTGAGCTTGAGGAAGTGATGGAAAAGCGTGATAGTTGTAGTATAGACTTGAATTTTACGTTTAAATCTCTAGATTCGATAGGTTATTTTTTTGAGAGAAGCAAAAATAACCATAGAATGAATAGTTTTGCTGCAAAAAAAATACTATACTTGGTTCCTGAATGTATGAAAACTAAGTTAATATCTGTTTGGTAACTTAAATAAAAATATTAATAAAGTTAAAATGTTAAAAGGTGGTTTCGTCCCAGTGGGACGAGATAGTCCCGAAACTAAAATAACTCTACAAGAAGATACGAGACCTACATAAAAAAACATGGAGGCATTGAAAACATCAAATGGTCCACATTGCATATTAATAAGGAATAGGAAAATTAAAGTTCAAATTAATAAGGTAAACCATTGGTTTTGTCTACCATTCCATGTATTTTGGTAATAAATGAATTTGTATTTGTTTATACAGTAAAAAGCACCGAACCATGTTCCAATTGAACAAACAAATACAACATTGAAACAATCAAAAAATGGCCCTGTTTATTCACTACCAATTCTACTTAGCTCTACTTATCTAACACTACACCTCTTTATTGGACGCCATACGGATGGTAATACGAGATTCTAGCCACCTCACCCGGCACGTAATGAAGGTCCTGGTACGCTTTCACCATCATTTGCTGATTCACCACTGCAAAAGGCCGGGGTGAGATACTCTCTATAGATGGCAGTGGTCTTAGCTCCAAACTCTGCAGAGACTCCTCTTTAGGACGAATGTTAGCAGGCATGTAGGTAGTTTGAGGAACCGATGGCACGCTATAGCTTATCATATTGTTATACATAACGTGGTCAGAGTAGCTGTTGGGAATCTGGTAGCTTTGTTCCTGCCGAGGTTCCATCTCAACGAAGGTTTCCCGAGTCGTGTAAATCGCTGGACTGGACGAAAATGAGTCTATTCTATTCTTTCTTCTTGGACGGTATTTGTAGTCAGGGTAATCCTGCATGTGCTTTATCCTTAACCTCTTCGCCTCGTCTATGAACGGTCTTTTCTCTGTATCATCCAGACTTTTCCATTCTAAGCCGAGTCGTTTGGAGATCTCCGAGTTGTGTAGCTTGGGGTTCATCAGAGAGATTTTCTTGCGCTGCAGTCGAGACCATACCATGAATGCGTTCATTGGTCTTTTGATGTGATACGGATTGGAACGCGTCAGTTTCTGTATGTGCTTCGGTTGCTCCAGTTGGTATGCCATTGAAATTTTTATTCAACTGTTTGTAGCTGATAGAGTAAGATCAGCTATCACTTTGAGATCGCACTATCAGTAAACCGGCCATGTTTTGTGCAATTTTTGTTTTAAACCGTTTGATATAACGGTGTGGACAATACACCGTTTGCGAGACGTCCGCCCGCTGACTGATGGCCAGCATCGAAGCCAACTAAATCTGAATGCTGTCATTAGTCCACAATGGATCCCTCACAATGGAATGGCCATTTTCCGCAGCTGAATAAAGAACGGTGACAATGCTCTGATTGCTCTCAAATTGTCAGATGATACTGGCTGTATGTTTTGTGTGAGGCGCGCCTCGCGGTCGCCTATTAAAAATGAACGGTACCGTATGCAAAGGTGTGGTATGGTTGGTAGAGAAAGTGAAACTAGAACAAACTTTACTCTACTAAAATATTACTTGTACTTAAGTCTTACTAGAATCTAGAATCTACTAGAATCGCACATTTTTTCGAATGTGAGTAGGTACCCTACGTGCATACTGCCTACACTACATATTTTAAGGTGGTTATGTAACCCTTTTCTGTCATATTTTTATCAATTTTTCAATTTTCGTTTGCAACGGTTTGTTGATGGCTCAACTGTTTCATATGTATTTTGTAAATATTGTAATTATTTAAAATGATTATATTTTTTATCTTGATTTAAATAGCTATATCATTTTTCAATTCCTGGATTCAAGTAGGTAATATTAGATTAATACTACCAATGTTCTTGGAACAGGATATGGATTGGTTTTTTCAAGGCTGCTGAGACAAAACCCATTGAGCTTGCTTCATTGACCACTCCTCTTCAGAAAAAACTCACTAGACAAAACTCAATTGATTGTGTACTTGGGTAGGTACATAAGTAGGTATGTAGAGCATAGGCGCGGTGCAATTTTTGACTACAATGGTGTTTAGTAGGTTTATTTATGTATCAATATAAGTACCAATATAAATAAGTACCAATTAAGTACCAATATAAATATAAGTATTGCAATCGTTGAATTCCTATACTTATATGGATATAAAAGTTCAACGTTCAACACTCAAACGTTTAATCAAATGTAATTCATAATTTTTACTTAAAACGGTAAAAATATACCTGAAAAATGTAGGTAGAGTATTTGCACGTACCTATTGCAAGAATTTGTAGAGCACTCATAATTTACGGGTATGAATGTGTCCCTAGGTTTTCGGCATTCCTATTATAATAGTAAATAATTATTTACAAAAATGTAATATCTCACAAAATACCTACACGATTTTGTGTTTTTATGTTTCTACTTGTATAGCTTCCTACCTTTTACGTGATTATTTCCTAAAATTACAAGCACAGCGTCATCTATGTGTTTTATGGTAAACTACGTGGTGGGGTAGTCTTGATAGAGTAGTAAGGCCGAGCCGTGCGGCGGTGGTGAAAAGTTAGAACATCTTAATACCAACAGAGGCTAGCAGAGGGCGCTTACAAGTTTACAAGTGCCCTCATTCACGTTTAGACTCGCTTCTTAATTTAGCCACAAATAGTTAGATGTCACTAGTAGTACTGGTCTATTGAGAAATCACTTTGGTATAAAATTAATAGGTGAGCCAACCTAATATAATTCCTTATTTTGATTTATTTGACAGGCGTCATGGCTCAGTCGGTAGTAGCTCTGCCTTCCGTGCTGTGGGTCGTGGGTTCGATTCCCACCGAGAACAAACATTTGTGTGTTGTAAACATAGATGTTTGTTCTGTGTCTGGGTGTTTCTATGTATGATAAGTATGTATTTACAAAAAAAAATGTATGTATGTATGTATTCTATCAGCCATCTAGTTCCCATCGTACAAGCTTTGCTTAGTTTAGGACTAGAAAGCGTTGTGTTAAGTGTCCGTGAATATTTATTTATTTAATTAAAATATACTTAAAATTAATTGTCTTTGATGTACGATCATTGCTCAAAAGTGATATTAAGAAACTATACTGAGGTAGGTATTTATGTGTATACATACGATTTTAATTATATATTTTATCCTCGTACCCTACAAAACTGTAAAATTAATACAAAGTAAAAACTAAAAAATAGTTTTTCAAATAAGTAAACAAAAAGCCAACATCACGCGGTGTTCCCAGGCGGTCACCCATCCAAGTACTGACCGCGCCCGACGTTGCTTAACTTCGGTGATCGGACGAGAACCGGTGTTTTCAACGTGGTATGGACGTTGGCAATCTACGCGTCGAATACTTAAAACGCTATGTAACATGTAACTGCTTGCTTTGTAGCGAACGACCTTTTTTTTACAATAAAATAATAATAACAGATCCAAACATATTACCAGTTTAGTATATATAATCTGTAACATAGAATACGTACATTGTAATAATTTAAAAATGTCTTTTATGGGAAACCTTACCTACATATAGCCAAGTCTGCAGTACCTACTACACAGTACTGCACATAGATTTATAATATACATAAAACAACGGAAACAAACCTTAAAAGTAGCATTTAAAAGAGCAACAAAGTAAGAAGCGATAACAGGCCCGACACAGACAGTTTGTAAATCACCGACTGCACATAAAAGGGAGTATTTAAACCGGCATATTTATGAAAATAAGACGGTATAAAGCCATAATGGAAAATACAAAAAGCGCCCGCCCTAACGTCGTAAGGCGGGCGGGCGCCGGGACTTTTACAATGTACGATTTATTTTATTTGTAAAGTTCCACGATTTTCTATCACGCTTAAAAGTGATCTCCAAAATTAACATAACATACTTTTGTTGTACCTACTTCCATTGGTTTTATTTACATATGTTGTTTTTTTGAAAATCTTTGTACCTACCTAATACTTTATTAAACAAAAAAAAAAACAAAAAAGTTTTGCCTAAATACTCAATTTTATTACGTGTAGTTAGAAATTTATTCACAAAGAAAATTAAAACTAATACAGTATTTACAATATTTACAAAATACACATGAGACAATTGAGCCATCTACAAACCGTTGCAAACGATTTATAGATAGCTCAACTGGTCCAAATCAGTACCAGTCGGAAGCGTACCCAAGACACTGGCTGCATTGCCGCGCTGAATAGCAATGGCTGATACGCTCGCCTAGATAATCACCAGCCCAAAATAAATAATAATAATATGGAAATGTATATTTATAACCTACGGGACTTATAACTATGAGATTTATTTACCGCCCTCACGGAATTGCTTCGCTCCACAATATAGCAGCAAAGTAGTCTACGATTTGTTATGAAAAATACAGTTTATACAGCAGCCTATAAATGCCCCTTAAGTCTTAACTTATTGTTATTGCGAGTTTTAAGCCTCAGTTTTATGTGAAATCGGTCCAGTTCTGCATGTTTATGTTTATTACGATTTATGTGCTCTCGCCAAGGAGTCCACGTTAATGACACTATTATGGCCATTTTGTTTGTTGGCTCTCACTGATAAAGGATTCTACTATACTCTAACACATAATCGTATTCAAACTTTGACAGATACTGTTGCCAATTTTTCATGCAAACTGAATAGTGAAGTGAAATAGATGAACAGCTAATATGACAAATGTGATATCTAATCAAAATTAAAAAAAAATGCTTTTATCATGAAAAATTGAGCCTGGCTAAGCATCTGTCTATGTGTACAATGCAAGTAACAACTTTTACATGAAAGTAAACTTATCAAAATAACAAAATCAATCTAATCATACTCCAAATATGTCACTTAATCGTATCATTCTCTGTGTATATAATTTTTTGTAGCAATCTAAGGGCCGTAAGACCAAAAGCAGTTTAACTTATGGAGTTCGTTAACCACGATTACATTTGATCGATGGATTAATCTACTGTCATCTCTGTCAGTTTATGCTACCAATGGTCGATTAACTACCATTGATCTTATCAAATAATCGGAGACTGTAGGTTAAACTCTATTTCGTGGTTTAAACCACTATTGATCTTACGGCCCTAAGTAGGTATAACAGCATAGTAAGTCTATCTAAAAGTATGAGTAAGTGAAAAACAAATAAAAAGTAACAAAGCTAAGCTTATATTTTTATTCCAAAAGAAAAATTGAGGGAGCGTCAAACACAAATAATACTATTGAATAGAGAAGAGCGTGATGTCATTCCTCTATGCAATATACGGATACTGGAGTCACACGGGATCAGATCCAAGGATATATCTTTGAATATCACACTTTTTGGGATCTTAAGTTCTTTAAAGTTTTATAAACAAGTGGTCCGTTTTACTAGTTTGCAAAAAAAGTTGCGCGTTTTTTGCTGCTCTGACAAGGATTTGCACTCTGAACTTTTCTGGTAAAAATCCCATGGAAGCGATTTTACTCTTCATTACACGGCATTTATTAAAAGCAGAGCAATGTGTTTTACGGTATTTCACATCAAAATCTAAAGCCTTGGTCTCGCGATCGTAACGCACAACGCAGCGGTATGCAACATCCAGCGCCGGACACATACTTGTATGGAAAACGTCTAGTATGGTCTTTTGTTACGTCGCAGTCTGCGTCAGCGGCGAGGAGCAAACGCGGTACTCTGCGTTGTGCCGCACACCGCAGCGATGTGCGTTAAAACGTTCCCTGTCCAGGTGCCCCCAATGTGGGGCCATGAAGCTTTTTTTCAGGAGTCCGTGCTTCCACTATGGGTTCACATTCACAACTTCAATGGAAGTTCCCCAAAGTGGAGCCACACTTGGACGTATGAAGTTGTCAAATCATTTTGTATGGGGACAGGGAACGTGTTACTATTGCGAGACCAAGGCTTTATAATACCTAATTTTCACAGTAATCTCAGAATTGTCATGATGTGTCGTTATGTGTATCACATCCTAAGGTTCGTATCTCGTGTGCTCTCGCCATCTTTTATGTTGCTATTGATACGATATTTTTATTTCCCGTTCAATACTCTTTGTGCCAGTTCTGTAGGATTTAAATTATAAAAAGGGTGGAAACTGTATATTTGGATATAGACTTGTTGACTAAACTTACGAGAAATGAACCCGTATCTCTTGCATCATAGCCGAGTCTCCCACTGTGCTAAGAAGGTTATCCAGAATAATTGGACAAATTAGAAATAAGACCATTTATTTTACACCTACTATTTTATTTGGCATCAAATATTTTTTTCACTGAGAATTATAGATTAAAATACTATAGTAGGTGCCAAATAACACCGCAATACAGGTCATTCACCCACCTTCACGACGATGTCACAAAATTCAATTTATGTATGGTAAACAAACAGTACTACGAGATTCAAGCGATTACCGTCTTAGTGATAGGTTTGTATGGAAAGCGACAGAATTAGCCATTCATAAATTGAATTTTGCGACATCGTGGTGAAGGTGTGTGAATGACCTGTATTGCGGTGTTATTTGGCACCTACTATAGTGCAGAAAATCATTGACATACCAAAAATAGCCAGTACATACATCATCTTATTTTCTTGTCACTAGTGAATTTTTCAACCGAATCTTGTTTTACACTCGCGTCAGGTTTCTACCTTTTTAAATGGGTATATTTTAGAAATCCCAAAAAAAAAGAAAGAGAAATCCCTACGGTGTTTGGTGATGAAGCAGTTTTAGAAATATCGCCCGTATTTATCATCTAAGTACAATTTCGCTGTTGCATTTTCAGAGCACCAATAGACACCTTCGAGAAGACAATTGGCAGCACCAATTGTCTTCTCGAAGGTGATAGCTGAAAATCAGTGTTGCTCTCGAGCAATTTTACACTGAGCTATAACCTGTTTGTCTACTGCAACACACATAATACCTACACACGTCCGAGAAACACAGGCAGGTAGTATTTTTGTATTGTTTTATGGTCCTTGTATAGTTTATATTTTTGTTTTAGTTATTACTTACGCAATGTACTGCTTCTTATTTAAGTTGTAAGTTTTATGTGTGTGTTTTAGTGACAAATAAATGTATTATCTATCTATCTATCTATCTACCTAGGCAGGTATACAACCTCTTTGGACAAAACTAATGAGAGTAGGTGTAACTGCTCGTAGCACGTCTACGGCGTAGCAGCGTAGCAGCGTAGCCCGCGGCTACAATATCGCCCTTCTTGCACGGGGGTATTGTGTCACTTACCCTTCCAACACTACCCTTTGGATACTTATTACTTACCCTGCTTTTGTGATAATAGAGGCTTATTATTGTTTCTTGGAAGGTATTAGTTTTTCCTCTGACTACTACTTACACATACTCGTAGATAGTCATAATTTGAGCGTAATTGAACTTTCCCCGTAGACAGCACATTTACTGTACTGAAGGCGTATTTGAAAGAAATTCTTCTGTTTTTGCTGAATAAGTCTTTTGGGATGACTCAGGATTGACCTGGCTCAGGATGATATTCAGGAAATCCCCTGCGCTTCCCCCCTTCGAAGGGGATTTCTGGAGTTTTTTTTCCAAAAATCCCTCTCCTCTCTCCTGGAACTGACGACAGGGGATATTTCTTGCTCTTTAAAATATTTGCACAAAACACCACTCGACTAGTTCCAATGCATACCATCGAAATGACCAAGTTTGTTGAAACTAACTGAAAACTAGTAGTTCGCCCCGAACTGAGATCTTGCGATCGTCGGAGGTTAATAAAATCCAAACAATTTTTATTGACCAATGGTTGCAATAAACTTTGCAAATCGCATCGAAACCGGCGTCTAGCTAAGTACCAGTCTTACTTGAACTACAAAATCATTGAAACTTCAAGAAATGTTAGCTCACGTTATACTGGGTTTGCCAATTTTATAATTTTTACAACAACTCAAAAACTATTAGACCTAGAATCAAAATAAAAACGGGTTTTAGAATGTCTAAACAAAACCTTATCATAGGACACCTCATTTGATATTTTTGTACGACGTTTTTACTCTTTTTGGACCCTCATAACTTCACGACCCCTTGACCGATTTACTTCATTTAAAACCAGTAAAACTTAAGAGTACTTAAGAATTCTGTAAAGACCGGATAAGCGGTTCAAAAGATCTCGAAGAACAAATATACAAACACACAAAGCATTATTGTCCAAGTTGTCACTAAGATCTCGTTCGTTTCGCTCAATCGACCAATAAATGTTGGTTGCAACCAGCGACAATGTCATATCCATAACTATAGGTCCATAGGTCTTCCATCGGCTGCCGATAACGCAATTACCGCGAAACCGGTTGGAAATATCTCTAACAAACATAACTTTAACCGAGATGGACGTTAGACTGTGATGCTGCTTCGGAATGTTACATACACGAATAGACATAGACATAGACAATCATTTATTTGCTGTATATAGAAATCATTACAATAGATTAGTTACAATTAAATTGGTATAACATAATATAATATTAATTTGCTATTATTGTTGCTCGTCCAGGTCTTCGTCCAGACCCTCGTCCAGATGCTCGTCCGCTAGAAAAAAAGATAAATACTCCATCTTCTGTTGCTGAAAGCAAAGATGCAAACGTTAAAACTACGCGCTCAGGGAGAACAGTAAGATTTCCTGACTACTATCGCCCATCCTAGGATGGTCTCCGGAGGGGAGTCATGTGGCGTAGCCACAATATCTTAATCTAACTTATACCTACGTATTTACTATAAATATATAAACATTAATTATTTATCAGACACGCGTCATGGCTCAGTCGGTAGTAGCTCTGCCTTCCGTGCTGTGGGTCGTGGGTTCGATCCCCACTGAGAACAAACATTTGTGTGTTGTAAACATAGATGTTTGTTCTGTGTCTGGGTGTTTCTATGTATTATAAGTATGTATTTACAAAAAAAAATGTATGTATGTATTCTATCAGCCATCTAGTTTCCATCGTACAAGCTTTGCTTAGTTTGGAACTAGAGGGCGTTGTGCTAAGTGTCCGTGAATATTTATTTATTTATTTTATTAAATGTGAGATGCCTTCAAAAGACACAATGTGTGTGTATATTTTTGTCAAAATCAGAATACTCAAATGCTACTTATTTTAAGTTCATGCGCCATCTCTCACTGAGTATGTCAAACAGTTGCACAGGGCAATTTTAACTGGTGTTTAAAGAGTGACGTTTCAGTATTCGGCCGTAAGTATCAAACACAATTTATTTCACTAAACTATCATTAATAGTTTCCACGATATTCAAGTTTTTAAAGATTTTTGTTCTCGATGGTATTTTGACTGTTTCTTTGGATATCTATTTCAGGTTTAAATGAAGTTACATACTTAGACAAATTAACACACAGTCCAAGAAAAGAGATTAATTAGTTAAATAAATAAATAAATACTCACGGACACTTAACACAACGCCTTCTAGTCCCAAACTAAGCAAAGCTTGTACGATGGAAACTAGAGTGCTGATAGAATACATACATACATTTTTTTTTGTAAATACATACTTATAATACATGGAAACACCTAGACACAGAACAAACATCTATGTTCACAACACACAAATGTTTGTTCTCGGTGGGGATCGAACCCACGACCCACAGCACGGAAGGCAGAGCTACTACCGACTGAGCCATGACGCCTGTCAAAATTCATGAGAATTCGGCTCTCCTAAGGTGCCTATCATAATTAGAAGTTCTATATTTTGGTATTGTAGTAGAGTTCGCTTCCTACCACAATGTATTTGTAGTATCCCTGTTGTAGGTACAACATAATGTATTCAGATAATGATATGAACACAGGCTGTAGCGCTCAGCCTGAGGCGAGGCGACGGAGCGGCAAAACGGTACATAACGCGGTACACTGCTGCATAATATCCGTTGATGAAATATTTATATGCACTCAAAGTCAAAGTCAAAGTCAAAAATCTTTTATTCAATAAAATCTCACTGATCACTTTGAATCGTCATTACGTTTTGTATGATTAGGTATGATTACATATTTTTTTTATTGGATGAGTTGGAGCTAGTTCGTCCCAAGCTTGTTTGTCTTCTAAATAATCAGATATTTTATAGTATGCTTTTAAAAGAAGTCTCTGTTTTATTACGTTTTTGAACTTGCCAATCGACAACTGAGACACATCACTTGGGATTTTGTTAAAGAAGCGTACACATTGCCCTTTGAAAGATTTACTAATTTTTGTGAGCCTAGTGGTGGGAACAGCGAGTTTGTCTTTATTTCTAGTGTTAACATTATGATTATCACTTTTTTTGTTGAATAGATTGATATTTTTTTGAACATACAATAAGTTTTAGATAGATGTACTGGATGTACTGGCAAGGTACTGTCATTATATTTATTTCCTTAAACTTATTTCTTAGTGATTCTCTGGGACCCATGTTATAAATTGCACGAATAGCCCTCTTCTGCAACACAAATATGGTGTTTATTTGTGTACTGTACTGCGTAATGTACATTATCAAAAGCTAGGGACTAAACTAGGCTAGCTTATACTCAGTTCAATATAGAAATAATATTATGTAAATAGAAGTATCATTATGTAGTTGGTATCAAGTATGGTAAAAATTGGGAAAGAAGGAAAAATGTAGTACTTCAACTCGTAGGTTCAAATTCACCTTCGAAGCCTATGGTCAAGGATCTGTAAAATAAGGAGGTTAAATAATCATACATAAAAAAAAAAAATCTCAACAACCTCATCTGTCAAAAATTAATAATTGTTTAAAATAGTGCCATCTCGTTTTGTTTAGATAGTGACAAACAGTGACAGAGTGTGGAGAGGCGATTTTAAACAAGAGCATTGATATTTATTAAAAAAAAAAATTCGTACAGTGAAGATGAGCTTGCCGTCTGTCATAAAAAAATTGTATGTAACAAAATCTTTTCACTCTATCAAAAAAACATTTTGATAATGTGTTGTACAATAAACATACAGCATTTGTTTTTTTAATTATCTGCGTCTTCTTTTATATAAATCTCCTTTGCTGTCCGTCATTTTACGGTAAATTTTATGGACTTTCTTAGCAAGTCTAAGTATTACCACAGATCATATAGTACTATAAGGTGCATTGGGGTAATTGCGAAAATGGGTATATTCCGAAAATCCATAAAATCTAGTAACATAATGCGATATTTTCCTGTTGGCAACATTGGTCTAGACGCCATCTTGATTGGCATCGCCGTGACAGTCCTATATATCCTCGTGCCAACAGGAAAATATCGCATTATGTTACTAGATTTTATGGATTTTCGGAATATACCCATTTTCGCAATTACCCCAATGCACCTTACTAGTATTATTAACCGTTTTTACTTAGAAAATGTAAGAATAAATATGCAATAAATAAGTAACCATACACTAAATCTAAGTAGTTTTGCCCAACAGAAGTAATTATGAATAGGTGTCCATTAGTGGGCATTCAGACCGAATTGTTTGCGACCGCCTGTCTCATGCAAATACACAGTGCACTGTACATATGGCAAGGATGTGTAGTTTGCATGAGTTGAATGGAAATTAAGGCGCCTATAGTCTGTGCTATAAATGTAATTATTAAATCAGCTGAATAGGTTCTGATATTTTTTTAAGAAGGCAAGCAATAAGATTATTATTTTTATTTAAACGATTTTTTTTTAAATAAGTAGAAATTGTACACCACTGGGAAATTATAGATAATTCTTTGAAAGTAGTAGATACAGTAATGTCTGTTAGTTTACATAAAAACAAAATATTTGCAGGAAATTATTTCCAAAAAAAAAATCATTCAAATCAATTGAATAAAAAAGTACAAGCCACTAATGTGCACCTAACAGAAAACTAATTTGCTCCCGTGCATCCAAAACGAAGCTCGATTACGGACGAACGCGTTCTTCCCTCGCCAAGATTGCGGTAAAAAAAAAAGAAAAAATTAATCGTCTAATAAACATGCAAACAAGAACTCGCCGGGTACCTGTTGCGAGCGTGCGAGACAAACGATATCTCAGCCAATCACGGACCAGCGGCCGCCCACGACGACACCTGATTGGCCAGCTAGGCGGGAGAACAAGGGGGGATGACAGAGGTTTCGCTTGAACATGACACTAGCAAGAAAAGCATCGCATTGAGCTTTCGCAGAGCTTTTCACGGCGCGCGCGGAAAATACCTCTAATCGTAAATGCTCTAAAATAAAATAATTGTTATATAAACTTTGTTATTCATCTTAGGATACGTTTAAATAATTTTAACTGAAAAATAAATAATAGTATTAAAAAATATTAAAATCGATGACAGTGTTTTAAAAAATAATCAAGGTTGACTTTTTATGAAATTAGATTTTCTAAAATTCACCATGTCTTTGGGGAAGCCACCGAATGAGCACATTAAACGGCCGATGAATGCATTCATGGTGTGGTCACGTGGTCAGCGCCGTAAGATGGCCCAAGATAATCCCAAGATGCATAACTCGGAAATATCCAAAAGACTCGGCGCCGAGTGGAAGCTGCTGACAGAGATGGAGAAGAGGCCGTTTATCGATGAAGCGAAGAGGTTGAGGTTAGTACTTTTTTTTTTTTTTGTTTTTTTTTTTGTAAGTACCTAGGACATTTTATTCTGACCTTTTTTTCAACTTAAAATGTGACGGTTGATACAATGTTATCTTTTATACCCAAAAGAAACGAAACAGTAACAATTGATACACATAAGACCTTAGTAAAGTAAAGGTAAGTTCCTATTTATAAAAAACGCAGAGTTATTCAAAAGTTACCTCTATTTTACACTGAAACTTTTGCCCAAGTACATTATTTACTACTATTTTTAAAGAATTTTTACTATTATTTTTAAAAGCGTAAACTATTCTCTCTCATTATTTATGAAAATGAATGACTTTTTGTATTAGATACCTATTCAGTGTTTTAAAGCGTAGGTTTTTCTAGTTATAATTGTCCTATGTTTTTAGAACACTTGATAAAAGACAGAATAATAACAATAATAATCACAAAAATTTATCAATCACTACATAGTATAAAGGAAAGTCGCTTCCCGCGTCTGTCTGTATGTATGTATGCTTAGATCTTTAAATCCACACAACGGATTTTGATGCAGTTTTTTCAATAGATAGAGTAATTCAAGAGGAAGGTTAATGTGTATAAAACATCATCCACCCGAGCGAAGCCGGGGCGGGTCGCTAGTAAAATATAATTTGATCTTATTTTCACCTCTGGGCGTTTTAATAAGCCACCAACCTTCTGTGGAGTTTAAGAACGCAAAAAAACCCAGAAAACCTAAAAAAACACGTCGTTCTCCATTATTTGTCATTCCCAGTGATATCATTTAACTAATTTCTATTTAATCAAGATTACCTCCCACAGTCACATACTTGATTTTTAAAACAAATAACTACCAAAAGCACAATTTTAGTTAAAATCTGTTCATTATCTTTTAATTTTGTATCTTTGTATAAACATCCTACAAAGAGGCAACATACTGCACCTGTCACGGTATCAAACATTTTTTTATTCTATTTCTTATCTGTGTGATACAAAAACTAATTTTTTTGGTTACATAATTTCTCCACTTGGGGTGCGACGCACAGTGGTGTGATGATAATGTAAATAGACAAAGGACCCGGATGTTTAATGTCTTTATTGCTATTAATGAAAAGGTTCTTAGGTCAGGCAAACGACTTTTTATCGACCATTTTTGGAATTAAAAGCCAAATAAATAAAAAAGCGTCCTTGGACATTTCACACAATGCTCTCTATAGTGCCAAACTAAGCAGAGCTTGAAAAAAAAAATAGTCCACACACTAAAAATACTAAAGTTAGTAGGCGCATTTGCAACCGTGCACAATCAGCCCGAGCCTCTACTAAAATATTTGACAGTAGTTGTAGTTCGCTTTCATCAAATGACGTAGGTATTAAATATGGACTGTAATACGACGGCATAAAAGTCATTGAATTGGTCAATGGGAAAATAGAAAACCCATAATCGCCGTTCGTCATTGACCGTTTGTTTAGCCGTCAAGTGCGCGTGTAGGGCAAGTATAATTTCGACTTATTCGCCAACTCGCGAACGTCAAACTTGCGAATATGCGCGAGTTGGCACCTTCCGATTTTACCTTTTTTTTTTTGTTCGCCAACTCGCGCCTAAGATATTTTAAGCACAGTCATATAAAAATTTTAAGTCAGATATTTTTGTCAGGGTATTTTTTTTTTTCTGTATTTTATTCTACTATGTCCAACTTGAACCACATTGCTGCATTCAATTCGTTGATGGAGTTCTTTGGGATCAATAAAGAAAAGAACGGCAGCTTGTCTTGTACCTAGCTATAAAGCCAAGAGTAAATGGTTTGCTCTACCCTTAGAAGGCTCAAAATAGCACATTCAATATAAGATGGGAGGTAATGTGTAGTTACTGGGTATATGTTATTCTTGAAATGAGGCAAAAATTGATACCTTCCTTGCTTCTTTGTCTGTTCTCTAGTTTGTAATTATTTTTTTCAGAATCCTTTGCGACAAAGCTGATCGTTGTATTCCAAATAATTCCAATGCCGTTTTTATGTTTCTTTCATCTGTTTTTTTTTATGTGGTGTGTGACAAGCACAATCTGTCAACTCATCAAAATACCAATTACGTAGTAAAGTTTGCAGGTCCTTATCTACTAGTTGTAGAAGCGTCGCAGCTCATCGCATAATCACCATCACTAAATCGCGCAAATCGCTACAAATCAATTTAATCTGGCCATTGTACGGTCGGGCCAGACAATTATCTGGTCGGTGTAATAATATCTTGCATTGTTGGGGCTCCGCGCTATCGAGGGTCGCCAGGGCTATAAAAATAAGCTTATGCCTCCCGTCTAACTCATTGAAAGATCAGCCCGCTATAGAGTGGCTACACCGCATTCATTTATTTTCAGTTGTGACACTGCTTTGATTTTAATTCCCGTTCGCACCACTGAACATGTTGGTGGACGAACGGGAAGTGATTTTGAAATATTCTTATTCTTCCCACCTGTGGGACGA
This sequence comes from Eulithis testata, assembly GCA_947507515.1. Lineage (NCBI taxonomy): Eukaryota > Metazoa > Arthropoda > Insecta > Lepidoptera > Geometridae > Eulithis > Eulithis testata. The sequence continues at coordinate 12,030,989 of OX382194.1, forward strand.
CCCAGTGGGATGGTTTAGTTAGGGTGTGGGCTGTACCGAAATATAAAAATAGTAATTAACATTAGTCCATTATGAACTCGTCGATCCGAGATCACTGCAGCACCCAGAGCAGGATTTCCTCGGCTCCACACCACCTTGACTTTTGAGGAGAGACTCTAACTTCAACTCTCTTGATAAGCAACCGTAATCTCAGTGATCGGACTGATCGGGGTACTGAAGAACCGTCTCTGTGCAGTCGTATCAGTAAGAATTAAATGCCGCCTCCCGCGTCTATTATTTACTGTGGACTTTTGATTGCAAATATATGCACTTTTGCTGATCGACAATTTTTGTAAATTATATCGAATCTCTCATCAATCTTTGTCTCCGTATTGGATTATACCATACCTAGAGCACGAGTTTATGATAATTGATAAGTTGAATAATTATGGGGTTGTAACAACCCTAAACAAATCCAGTTCAGTAACTAAGAATTAATTTGGAAGGGTTGGATTCACACCAAGCGCACTCCACGTCGCTCCGTATTTGTTCAATCTAATTATCCTATTGTGTGGACGAGATGCTAGTGTAGGGTTTGTTCTGAGAATTAGCTTTTTGTTTCTTGCTATGAGTAGGTAGGACTAGTCGTCAAAGACATGTTTGCTTCAATAAAATGGTAGAGTACCTGTTTATAGTTTGACCAACTCCAAAATATTCCGATTAAGGCTATTCTTTAGATTAAAATAAGTGACGTGTTGCTTTAAATAATATATTCTGAAGTCTCGTTCATAAAGGCATGGGTAAAAAGTGACTTCAAAAGTGAAAAGGTAAAAGTGAAAGATGACGTTGCTTAAATAAACATCTAGATTAGATGCGAAGACCTGCGAAGTCCAGGGTTAGACGGCTCAGTTCTAGTATAGGTAGGTGCAGGTTGTGGGGAGGCGTTGAAGGGAGCTGCAAAAGATATGGTTGCTAAAATTTCAAACCTCTGTCTGACTCGGTTTTCTCTCGTTCGTATTTGACACAAGGAATCAAAGCTAAAGAATACAATGTGCACCATTGTGTCTGCATTCTGTTTAACATTGATAGGCGCACCCTGCGATAATATTGTTTGAATGTTGAGGACACGGCGCCTTTTGGAAAGTTATCTGTATTATCTGTGATTGTCTTGTAAGTCTCTTGCGTTCAATATCATCATCTACAACCCGATTTTACTTTACTGCTGGGCATAGGCCTCCTCAAGTTTATGCTATCCACTGCGGTCCTGCTAATCTCTCCTATACAAGGTGTAACATAAATACCCTATAAGTCCGAAGAGGGTGTAATCAGACCGACCACCTGTGTGCTTGGACATGTGCAAAGTGTCAATAAATCGTAATTGAAATTTTCATACAAAGTACAACTTTTATAATTTTAGAAATTTGCGACAACCCTACGTGTTTGTAGTTGCGTAAACCCGTACACAAGCATGCACACGTAGGTACCCTCCTACCGCGTCACCCGCACACGCATGCTGTGTGTAGGTACATTTTAAGTAAAAGTTATGAGCTCATTTCATGAATGAAAAACTTCGAAATCTCAAAAGTCGTAGAACAAACACTGTTCGCCATGACCTGTAAAATACCCCCCTTTCGGACTTATAGGGTATTTATGTTACACCGTGTATATTTACGGCCTGCGACTTTGCCGATATCGTCTGTCTTGCGTTCACACCGTAGTCGAAACATAGTCAAAGTCAAATGGATGTTTTTTTCTAAGATCAAAGTAAATGTATAAATAAAACAAGGTCAATTCAAAAAGAAAATAAAACTCTATAAAACACTTTTCTTTTCAACTATGGTGACCCAGTGCGATGCCTGAGACAATCAAACAACACCGCTTCGCCCAATACTTGGCATTAATGTTCCCTCGCTTCGCTCGCTCGATCAATAACCTACCGTAGACTTATCTTGTATGCAGCAAACACTATTTTTGACACAAATACCTAGGCCTAGGCAATTTACAATTGCCTACAACAAAATAGTACTTATACTACGTTTAAACTCAAAAGCTTTCAATTCAAATTCGGTGCTTCACCGTATCTATTGATATTTCTCAATTCTTTATTTATTCTCATTGCTTATCGGTCAACAATGGTCAAAAGGCGCTCCTCTGTTTGAATTGATATCTTTTTATCGTCTATATTTGATCGTTCGGTATCAATGCCTGTTTGCTTAGTTGGGAATAACGGACAGTCAAAAAACCTAAACACTGTACACTTATCTAGGCGTAAGTTTGGTAGTCTATTGTTTGGACAATCTGTAAAGAACTCGACTGTATACCATACTATAACAGACTATGGTATTTCTTGTGGCTTGAATATTGTCGTAAGCCTTATATGACCAAGCTACAAGAAATACAAGAATGCTACCAGATATAGCCAAGAAATGTAAGTAACCTGAATAATCTCTTTTGACAGGCGTCATGGCTCAGTCGGTAGTAGCTCTGCCTTCCGTGCTGCGAGTCCCATAGTACAAGCTTTGATTAGTTTGGGACTAGAAGGCGTTGTGTTAAATGTCCGTGAATATTTATTTATTTATTTGTTTTCAAGCGTTAACACAACAATATTTAGAAAGAATTGGCATTTCAGACAAACAGGCACTCAAATCAACCCTGATATTTTCTAAGAAAAACTTCCAAAAAACTGGTCTTACTCACAGAGTTAAAATCGATTTCCTGTGGCGTGTTTGCCTATAACAGCTACTCTTTATTCCACGCACCACATACAGTGCTATTTGTACCATACTCAATAACCAAACATTTCGTATCGAATGATATCACTATTTACTGAATTCGATTAACTAAGGCCAAAGAAAAATATCGCACCAAAAAACTTATCGGGGGAGATACAGTTTTTTCTTGGCCAAGATATTGTGTTTTTCTAGTGTTATCTTGTTTATTTGGATGGCAAAGTAATTGATAGGGAGGTCGACGAACTTGTTTTTTTTGTGATTTTTGGAATTGCTTCCATTCATTGGTTTGAATGGTTGAATTTCAATTCGATTATGGAGGTAACTACCTACAAGAGTTTATACCTTAAAGATTTTTTACATAAAAGATATACTTAAGTTTGCAGTCATATGCTAGTGATTTTTTTGGCAAGGTTTGTCAGGTTTGTATGTTATAAATAAAATTTTGTGTCAAAGTAACTTAACTACCAAATAATGAGACCTCTTTATCCAAGGCTACTCTTTATTTTCAAATAATTTATTTGTCTTAAACCTATGAAAATTTTCGTTTCTCGGTGTATTTCACCACATTACAAGGGATTTTATTATACAAAAGTCAACAAATATAAACAGAACAGTTTATATTACAACTATTGTTACACTTTTGTAAAATAAAACCACTCTAAGCTCTCAATACATAGATATCTATAAATGGATACCTCTATTGCAATCGCTCGTACACAAACAGTGATCGAAAACCTCAGCTCTCCGCGTCCACTCGAATAATTACAATCGTCTCGCTGACAATCGCGCGATTCTGTCACAATGCGCGCATAATCGGACGCAGTGTCGAACGCTGGCGCAGCACTATTACAGCATAACAACCTGAACTTGCAACCAAAACTGAATCCTATTGTACTGCAGTTGAATTTAGTATTGTCTGGCACGATGTGCACATAGTGATGGGGCAAATGATACCCGATTGTGACCAACACAATGCAATAATCCGCACATTGTTGAGTCGACATTGTTGTTTTAAGGGCGGCAGTACTCGACAATTGCGCGCTTTATTGCATAAATAATAATGTTATGTAGCTCTGTCGCATTTCATTGACACGTTCTGTTCATAACTTTAATCCGTAATCGTTTATATTGACAAAATAAAAAGCCATGATAAGTTTTTGTACGTTGATAAAAACTGTCCAAAGAAATTATCCAAAAACAACAAAGATTGCATGCGGGCTGCACATTGGCAAGTCACAGTTTTTGATAAAACATCGATATACAACGGAAATAGGTACTTCTTTTATTTTCCTCTCTGAGTAGTATGTAATTTATTTATCATACTGATTTTACTGATTGCATTATTATCTCCCCAGAGCACTGCACATGAAGGAGCACCCAGACTACAAGTACCGTCCTCGGCGGAAGCCCAAAGCACTCGTCAAAAAGGAGCCCAAATTTGGCTTCGGCATCGGCAGTCTCATGGCTCCAGTGCCCAGATTGGTGACCCCACAAGTACCGCATCCAATGTCACAGCTACCAATGCCTCACCATATGATGGACAAGCCAGATCTGGGCAGGGCTTTGTTCCCGCCACTGCCTTACCCTTTCTACCCGTTTGCAAAGATCCCGAGCGATGATGGAAAGCTGGCTGCTGAGCTGGCACATCTTCAGGTAAATTATATGCAGGTACTTATGATGTTGATGTTCTTATCACTTTGTTTGATCTAACTGTTAGGTACCTATAGATGGATTTTTATAACAGAGACTTTAGGCTGACTAACAAGCTTCATCATAGTCCTACTAATATTATAAACGCGAAAGTTTGTAAGAATGTATGGAGAATGTTTGTTACTCTCTCACGCAAAAAACTACTGATCCGATTTGGATGAAACTTGGAATATATACCTTTTATTGTCCGTGACCTGGATTAACACATAAGTTAATTTTTATTCCGGAGAATCAACGAGATCCAACGGGACGCGAACGAAGTCGCAAGTGAAAATTAGTTTGGCATAAAGGCACGATTGGTCAGCATAGAACTGCTGAATATACCGCAAACAGTCATAACCTTCATTCCTCTAACTAATGCTTCATACCGCTAGATCTCATAGAACTCTTCCTACCCAGGCCCTCTACGGCGGAGCGTTGTACAGCAGCGCACTGTACAGCAGTGCCTTGTCCCCCTGCGGCTGTCCCCCTCGCCGCACCCCCTCACCCCCCGCGGACGTGAAGCGTCCAGTCGCGTACGTCCTCATGAAGAGTGATGAGGAGCCTCCTCAGCACGTGATATGAAGGCCGCTGGCGCTCCCGGCGCGCGCCTGGCCGCCGCACTGGGAGCGCCCCTCCACTTCGGTGCAGGAGATTGAACGTGAGAGCAATACCCCTGATAGTGTGTAAGACTGGGAATAACAAAACTAATAGTGAGCAAATTGACATCTCGATTCTCTAGAGTGTGAACATTATGAACTTTGGTATTTAGAATAGGTGGAAACTTTATGAAGAAGAATGCAATATCACTACATAGTATAAAGCAAAGTCGCTTCCCGCGTCTGACCTAATGTCGTTTTTTTTTAATAGATAGAGTGATTCAAAAGGAAGGTTTATATGTATAATACATCATCATCATCACTGCATTGCACCCGTGCAAAGCCGGGGCAGGTCGCTAGTTTGTTAATAAATTTTACTTGTGATTTTGGATATTTGAAAGTTGAGGTTTCTAAGACTGAACACGGAACTGTGGATTCGGAATGTGGTTTAGGTTTTAACTGTGGAAACCGTCGTCACGTGAATAAGTTGCATAAAATAGAATCATAATAATGGGAATGTTAGGGCAATTTGCAATTAAAAAGTATAGTCGAGATTCGTCGCTTATGAATAAGTCACATATCATAGAGCTAACAATATAGATGATGTTCAGAATTGTATAGTCGATTTTGTAAATAGAATGCACCTTTAAAGAGATAGTAATCACAATTGCTAATTTGTTCGCTATAATTGCTAGATATTCTATAGCAAACAAAGTTAGCAATAAAGTTATAACTACGATTTCAACTCTAATCAAACTCTTAAACAATCTTGTAACATTATATAAAACACTTATCTAAAACATAATAAAAATAGATAATTAATAATTATAAATACACGTTTGTTTTTGTTACCTAATCCTAAATGAATATTCAATAATCATAATTATGTAAATAATGAATGTAGATATGTTACGATTATATTAATCTAGTAATAAACAGTTTCTTTTTGTTAAATAATTATGCTGCCATCATTTGCTAATTATATTTTCGTTACTTTATTAGAGCAATAATATGACATTTTTATATTTGCTATAGGTATTTACTTACAATAGATTTTCATACACCTATTACATTTTTAATTTAGATTTTGCTTGTTATATTCTGCTTGTTTAGATTATTTTTGCTATTTTTATATTAACATACTAATTAAAGAAAATTAACTATGTACCACCGATATGCATTTTTGTATACGTCTTATGATTATCTGTACATTTTGAGCTTACGAATTTATTGTTGTACTTTTGTTTATTGTTGTAGTTATTTGATAGTTTCGTTTATCTGTAGCTATGTTCATTTTCAGTTATTTTTAAATAAAATAATGGGAATATGAGACTTGTTGTATATATTTCAACATTTTCGAAGTACCTAGGTAAGATACCAAATTAGCGCTTTTTACAGTCATGTTTTACAAGTTCCTACTATGCCCATAGTCAATCACCAACACTGGCTACAAACTTAGGTATTCTATATTCGAAAAATTTCAAAAAATATAAAAAAAAATCTATCTAAAGAACATATAAAATTCTAAATTAAAAAACGCTTCTGAACCAATCGGAAAGATTTAAAAACCTATTGCTATTCATAACATGGATTAGTAGAACCGATAGCGACATGTGCTCAGTACTCGAAAATGTACTGAAGCGTTTCTTTAAAAACAGAGGGGCGTTTTAATCCGAAACACTCGATTATCGGCGAATAAACACTCGATGTAACAGGGCAGATGTCGGCTTACTGGTGAAACTGGTGAAATTGACTTTCTTTGGTAAGACTGTCATTTTTTTCTTATATCGAGGCACAAAAAAGATGCATCGTAGAGTCCTTTCCATGAAAGAAGTCCCGCAGACGCGGCGCTGTAGTCGACCTTAAGTATTATTTCTCGGGCAGCACTTTTAACAACTTTAGTCATTGAAAACAAGACTTTGATCACAGAAACCAAATAAAAACGCACTAGCATCCGAACACATTAACAGCACCTGACAACTAATTTAAAATTTAGTTTTAAAGTTTAGTTCCGGAAATTTCCGCGGGACTTCTGTCATGAAAAGGACTCTAGTAAAATTTTTGTTGATTTTTTTAAATTTGTGTACAAGTAAGCATTCGGTAGAAGATATAGCATTTTTTTTAAGAAATTATAGGGTTACCGTTGTTGAGTGATGATGCGGTCGGCGGCGAAACACGATGCATTCCACTACACACTTAAGCGTTCCACACTTCCACATTTAGGCGTTTTTAAGATCTGGTGGGTTACTCTCGAACACAGTTCCAATCCGGATCCATAGATATTGACAGAAGTCCTGTCATTTTTCAGTACAAAATGACACGAGATCTGTCAAATTCCGTGAATCCGGATTGGAATTGTGGTCGAGAGTAGCCCGCCTGGTAGGACATTTTTTTCTCAAAAACCAACTTGTAGATTATCATCAAGACAATGTGGATCCAAGAGTAATAAAAACAAGGCAGTAGGTACTTCAGTAAAATTGGTAAGGTAGTAAAGTAGGTGCTAACAAACATTTAAGAGTGCAAATATCAATCTTTTTTTAATTTCCGAATAAATTCGCTTATCTCGATTTTTATTGTCTGGGTGACAATAAATAAGTGGAATTAAATATTCTAATAAAAAGACAATAATCACAGTTTATGTATAAAATCGCTCCCGTTAAGCGATTTAGATGAGCGGGCGAGACCCCAAGGCGTGAACCTGTACAGTGACCATGGTATTTGTATTATTCAGGACATTTTTTTTAACTATATTTTAAAATAGTCCGTAATTTAGATGTCAACACCAAAAAAATCGAATAATAGAAATCTGGAAGAAGCTTGAACAAAAAAACATTGTTGGTTCTTTCCTAATTTAAACAAATTTCTCAAAATACTTACTCACAGAAGCGGTAGTGCTATCTACATTATAAATACCAGTTCTCATTGCTAATATTTTTCATAAAATATTGTAACTAATATTCTAGGTTGTTACCTAACCTAGTCATTTAAAAGTTCATAATCTAAACTGCCAAAAATATTTAATTATATAAATATTATTTATTAAATATCATTCATTAATTATTATATATTAATTATTATATATTAAATATTATATTTAATTACATTTATTTTATCGTGTAAGTATTTACAATAATGGTCGATGGTCACCCTACTCCAACCCCCTATAAACAAACACCCTTTAGCTACTAATTGTGGAGGCGACGAGTTCTATTACAGCGCTATAAATCGACGGCACGGCTCAGGAACCGCGGTTTGTATCCGATAATGGCTCTTTTTATCTGAAAGCTATGTCTCTTATCTGTGAGTGAGATTGAATATCAAAGAGAGGCTACTAATAAAACAGTCAAAGATTTTATTTCAATCTGACGGAGATATTGTAACCTTTTACATAAAGTAAACGAATGTATCGGGCTTACACATTCTAATAAACATTTGTATCGATTCAACAATGCGTTTGTATTGATATAGTTGTACTATGAATCTGATAAAGTCAGCAACTGCATTGCAACGCAGAAGAAGTCACAACAGTCATTCATTCGTTTGCGACAGTCACTGAGCACACGTGTAGTTTGCTTTGTTAACAATTTATTATTGCATAAGTGGTAAAAAGTGACGCTAGCCATAAGTGTTACCGGAATTATCTAAGTTTTGCCCAAGAGAAAATAAAATCTCACCCTAAATATTTTTGGACATACGTTAAATCTAGGAGAAATAACAGCTCTTCATATCCGCAACAAATGACATATGGTGATAATATTCTAAACAAGCCGGAGGATATTTGTTCTGCATTTAATAAGTTCTTTCACGATAATTTTCAGAGACCTGCAACGCAATATTGCTTTGGTTCCCAGGAAGATGGTTCTCAACTAAACATAATTAACTCGGTCTCAATAGATCATAATCATATATTCAAGTTATTAGCATCCCTTGATGTTGCAAAGGGAGCAGGAAGTGACAAAATTCCACCCATGTTTTTTGCTAAATGTGCAAAATCCCTTGCTGTTCCAATTACACTACTGTTCAATAAATGCCTTCAGGAAGGTTACTTCCCTACTGTCTGGAAAGAAGCACACATAGTACCTGTACATAAAAAAGGTATAAAAACTGCAGTGGAAAACTACCGCCCGATTTCAATTTTGAACGTTCTAGGTAAGATGTTTGAAAGAGTGATCCATACCCATGTATACTCTGTTATATCTGCCTCAATTCCTGTGGAGCAACATGGGTTTGTTAAGGGTCGGTCAACGGCAACTAACTTAGGAGTCTTTCTAGAACATGTGGCGGATGGAATGGATGGTGGTTCTCAGGTAGATGTGGTCTACACGGACTTTGAAAAGGCCTTTGACCGTGTAGACCACGTCATACTCATGCATAAGCTTTTCGAACTTGGCATACGGGGTAATCTGCTGAGATGGATTGAGTCCTACCTGCGAAATCGATCTCAAGCAGTTGTTATAGGCGGATTTCGCTCAGATTTTACTGATATACCCTCTGGTGTGCCCCAGGGCTCTATTTTAGGACCCCTTTTGTATGCATCCTACTTGTATGACGTTGGTAAATGCTTTCACTATGCAAGGTATCTCATGTACGCAGATGACACCAAAGTATATATGAAAATTAGGAATTCCATCGACTGTGTCAATCTGCAAGATGATCTTCATAGGCTTAGTGACTACTATGCACGTAATCGCATTGGTGTTAACATAAATAAGTGTCATTATGTCTCTTTTACTCGGAAAAGACATCCAACTGCATTTGTTTATGAAATTAATGGTGTTCAAATTAACAGAGTGACGTCAGTTAAGGATTTAGGTGTATTATTTGACGCTAAATTGACATTTTCGGATCACATTGATGGTATTGTGGGTAAAGCTTACAAAAGTCTAGGATTTGTAATAAGGGTAAGTCGCCCCCTCGCAGATGTGGCTTGCTTAAAGATTCTTTATTACTCTTATGTCAGGAGCATACTAGAGTACTGTTGTACCATATGGAATCCGCGGTATGTAACATACATTCAGAGCCTTGAGAATATCCAATATAAATTTGTCAAGCACTTAAACTATCGTTCTTTTCGTAATTTTATGGACTATGAGGAATCTTGTTGTCACCACAACCTTATGACACTTGAGAAGCGTCGCTATTTAAGTGATATGTCATTTCTTCATGGCTTATGTAATGGGTATATTGATTGTGCAGAACTCATATCTCAAACCTTGTGCTTTTGCTGTCCCAAAACTAGAACGCGACATACAAAATTGTTTGCAGTTTCGCACTCAAAAACAAATTATGCTCAAAACTCCCTTGTGAGCAGAATGCACAGAAATTATAATAAAAAATTTTGCTCTGTTGATATTTTCCACAGCAGCAAGGGAGTTTTCAGACATGAATGTCAAAAACTAATCAATGAAGCCTTGTTATAGTGTGGTTAGCCTTGCCTATAAAAATAATTATTGAATATTACAACTAACTTTAGATTATATTACAATTAACTTTAGATTAAAATTCCATTTATGACCTTATTACATTTACTACACACTCACACCCTTACATACACACATACACACACCCTTACACACCCTTACAACTGCATTATTCTACTTCTATTATTATTTTTTTCTGTCCTTGTATACTAGTGACTGTCGTCGATTTTAGCTTATGTTACTGTACTTAGAATGTAAATCCGTCTTTGGCTGTCTGCTTTAAAATTAAGATTTACCATTATACTTAAGAGCTGTGGATTTTGTCACTCAATAAAATAAAAAAAAATAAAATAAAATAAAAGAATCGCATCAAAGACTTTGTAAGACAAGATTTGCAAAGTGAAGCACTACGCCGTAGCATTGGAGCTACGTTTCGTAGCCAATTCGTAGCTTGTTATTGATTTTGAAAAGATTACGACCTTATTAGTGTGTCTATCGTATAGTAATAATAATATGTAAACCCAAGAAGTTCATTATGTTTTGGTACTCAAAGATAGAGACACAGTAAAAAAATCAATTCGCAGTTAATAATTATGATCATTAAATGAGAATTGATTTTTTTTTGAAAACTATTGCTATGGCAATAGTTTTTAGTAGATTGTATCATAAGGGAGCAAAATTATATTTTTACGGCGAGAGCGATTTTTTGAATCCAGAGCGAAGTGAAGGATTCTAGAGTAGAATCCTGAACGTAGCGAGGGATTCAAAGTACTTCGCCCGAGCCAAAAATATATTTTGCGCCCGAGTGGTACACTCTACTTTTCATCACCAACTATGAGAAAATAAAAGGCGCCTCATATTTTATTGTAATATTATTATTTAATAAAACATATATAGTAACAACTAAAATGAAAATAAATAGTATCTATAATGAAAACCACTTATTTCTTATGTTTTCTATTCGTTCGATTTCTTTGGCGCTGAACACTAAGATGTTCCAAATTCAAAAAGTGCGCGGCACAGTAAATTGCGGCGCACTTATTTAAATAAGTGCGCCGGAATGAACTTTGCCGCGCACTTATTGTTTCTTATAGAAAACACCACCTTTGGGTGCACATAAAGGCGGACCAAGTCGCTCTTTTCGAATAGTTGTGATGAAAAAAATATTGCTCCACCGAGGTCGTTCTTACATTTTTTCATGTAATATTTACCATCGCACTTACTTTTGGCATATCGTTGAAGATAATCTTAAAAAAAAGATCAAAACAAGAACTCTACTCTACAAAATGCTACATTTTTATGAAACTTCAATCAACATAAACTGCTTTTCCCTGGCCACAGCAAAGTTATTTAACGCAGTTAAGCTGCAAGATTGAAAAATACACCGGAATGGCTTTGGAAAAATGAAAAACACCGAATAAAAGAAAAAGAGTGAGGCACGTTGCATCCGCTTGCGGCCGACGGACAGATTGAAAATTATACGAGAAAATTAAAAGGTGATTCTGCCACTCGTTTTCGTGCAGTTAGCTATCCACTTCAGCAGTTGTCAGACCTTGATGGAGAGTATAGTGACCTAATAACTCCGTTGCCAGTTCAAACATAAGGTACTTCTCAGTGGAATAAAATTTGATGTTTTTAAACTGCGAATATCCCAAAGTTTGAGCTATTTCCACTCCCAAACTATCAAAACTAACTAGATTGCTCAACAAAAACTGCCAAAAATAACTTTAGGCGGCACAATGCCGCGGGTGTCATGGCGGGTGGGTCCATAATGGCAATTTTTCGTATACAGTGAATGCGATGAATGCTGGATGTCGCGTAAACGGAGTGCGACGTGCAAATTTGACGCCTTTGTGTTGCGCTGTGCCGTGCGTGCCCCGCATTCCGAGCGGGTTCCATCACATGTAAGGCAATCATCAACTGATGGAGACAACCTCATTCGTTCAAGTCTTAGCTAGACCTACTAGACCGGCTTCCTGTCCTGAACCATTGAGATTTTGACAGTAAAACTTCATGCTAGACTAAACTAGCTCGGCTCGACATCTGGTCGGTTCCAGTATTTCTTGCTACAGCAATGCAGCGCAGCAACGAAGCATCTGAATAACAAAATGCTTTAATATCCATGACCACATAACTGAAAGCAATTCCATTTCTATCATCTATTACAACACGGAATACCTCCCCGCTTTCAATCACAGCGATTCCTGTAGTCACAGCGCCGGGTATTTGTTTGCGACGCCCGGAGCGGCCGGCCATGCCCCCGGAATCAGAATTGAAGGGTTCCAGCTCTCCCGATTACTTTATGTGCTATATCGGTCAAATGCGATGGTATACTGTGTTGATTTCTATTCTAAGTTGAGGATTATGTTATGAGTTAGCTTTCTTATAAGAAGTTTCTTCTTCTTCCTTTGTTTTCTTGGAAAGTTCTGATAGTAAATGCAGATAGTTGATTAGACCTGACTTTACACTGACTAAGGCCCGATATGCTAATACAGAAATAGATTTGAATAGAGATTTCTATGTAAAAATCTATGCTTGAGTCCCACTAACAAATAAGTCTTCGTTCATCTGTGTTAAGTCCGAATCAGTGCTTGAGCAATAAATCAAAGAGGAAAAAGAGCAAAGAGGCCTTAGTCTTGTACTGAGGAGTAGCTTATAGGCATTCACGCCTTTGTTAGCAATACTATCAAAGTATTTGTGGCAGAGTATTATAGAAATAAAAGCACAAAAAGGTTGTACATTCACATGACCATTGAAACACTGGAGCATCATAAAATAGCCAAATTCACAGCTAAAACTTCGCAATAAGTGATATCCCATATTCAAAAATAGCAGTTACAGTCGCATTTTCAAACAAAGAGGTCAATAAACCCACCATTTACCTCACTATTGAGTACTATAATCTGGTACCAAAAGCGCGTATATTGGGGGTCATTCCATGACCATTTCTGTCGATCGGTTAAAGTGAAATTGGTGCTATCACGAGAAGTTCCCGAATGCCAGTTATTGTGAAGTTCTTGGATATTCAATTCGATGATAGCAGAGTGCGCAATCTGTACTATCAACGATGATAGACTGCCTATTTGAGACTGAATTAAAGTAGTTATTTCTGTGTAAAAAAGTAGTAGCCTAGCTGCAGTTACATTTAAAAAAACAAGAAGAAGCTGAAACAAACATTCAGCTTTAAATTTTATGTTTTTCTTCTTATCACTCTCCGCATATTAATCATGTATTATTTATGAACTCGATGTAAGTTTTTTTTAATCCGTTTTATAATTGCTTGGCTAGTCACCTGGAAAAAGGCTGCATGCTTGATTGGCCGATCAAACATGCAAACTTTTATTTTTAAACTACTTCAAAAAAGGTTGTCAATTCGGTATATTTTTTTTAATGTTTTTTACCTTAGAACTCCGTCATTTATTCTTTTTTATCTGAAAGGGTATGCTTCCAGATTGGTCCCATAAATTTTTTATCAAAATCGGTTTAGTAATTAGGCAGTTAAATAAGAATAACTGGAAAAAACACGCGTACACGATATTGCATATTTTGCTTTTCTGTGACGTTTACGAGCAATAGAACAGTAAGTACTCACGAACAAATCTGACAGTCGCCGCGTTAGCGTATTCGAGTTACATTGCGCGTCACTGCCAGCTCGACTGCCAACCGTTGTAGTGTCACCGCGCAGTGTATCTCGGATACATTGCGTATTTTGCTTTTCTGTGGTGTTTATGATCAATAGAACAGTCTCAATGAACTGCCATCATCATCATCATCATCATTTGATGATGAAGGCGTATCAAATTGAAGTCGGTTTTTCCAGTTTTTTAAACTTATAAATTATTAAGTAAAAAAACACATAAGTGATAGAGCTTTGCATAGGCAGAACCTGGACCTTTATTGCAAAACTATGTTTCAATACCAAACCACCAAAGACGCCCAAAGATACCTAAGTTTTATTTGCTCTTATGTCTACAATAATCTGTAGAAAGGAAGCGGTTGAAGATACGATACGATAGTGTCACACAAAGAAGCTTATTTCCGCTCTGACTGTATTCTAGAACCCAACAATACCATCCACCCTTTGTATAAAACTCACACAAAAGTATACCTTACATCTATAGCCTTAAAGTTTTAAATAACAGAGCAGGGTATTGTTTGTTTATGTGAGTATCGAAGAAAATAAAAACTGAGCAAATATCGCGATAAGGTTTTGTAAGGGCGAGAGGTCGACAGTCAATGACGGGTGTGAATGGTTATGATTATTCATTTTTGGAATGCTAGAGATGATTACCTCAAGTTGGAAAACATCTGTGAGTCCATTTTCTCATTGTAAGGTGCAGTAAGGTCGTTAAGCCGACGTTCATGTACCTAATATAATAGGTAAAAATACTACGACGTAGCCAGGAAAGATCTGGGAGACATATCTATGCTTTTATCTAGGTTTTTTCAGGCTGCTGACAATAGATTGAATCGAGTCAAGCATGGATTGAGCACACTGTAACATTTTGAGGTTTTTTGAGCTTAGGTACCTACCACTTGCTATCTAATGTATGTCGATCTATCACGTGGGTCTTTCCAAAACCTAATCAAGAAAAATAATCACGGTTTTTTTTAAACCTTATCATTATAAAATCTTTACACAACAATTTAACTTTTGGACGAGTCAAGTGTCCCCTCTGCGTGTTCATCATTGCCCGACGGAAGAGCGCGGCAAAAACCGACGTGGTGCGATAACACAGACAATGGCACCTAGTGTATTTAACAATGGTTCGTTTGTGACGATTCTTCGCATAATAGCGCTGGTAATTCGATAGAGGGCCTTTATTGCGAATTGTGGGCGTGTAATTGAGTTACTGCGGACCTTCTGTTTTGTTTTATGCTCTTTGATAGTTTTTAATTAGCTTTTGTTGCGTGGTTGTAAGTTTGGCCAGGGCTCAGCAACACGACTGTTTTTTTTTTCAATTTAACCTTTGGGGCAATGTTCATAGATATTCTGACTACGCCCAAGAAAACAAGATTTTCAAGAAGCACCAGTAGATGTAAAAAATATCGCGTTTATAAATAACCGCATTTTCTTGTATAGAAAAGCTTTGTGATTTTTCTATTATGCCTTGACAAAGTCTGTGAAAGCGTCCTTCAGCAGTCTCTTTCTCCTCTAAGCCTTCCACGCGAAGGCGCACTGCGATTAAGCTCCCCGCCGCACAAAAGACTCATATGCATACATGGAGGCCTAATCGGATAAAAGTATAAAAGTCTCGGGCGCTCGCGTTTTGTATATCGGCCTGTGAACGCAGACTTAGATTTTAGAAGGAATAGTCCATGGAATTTAGTTGCGGTTGCGGATTTAGGATTTCGGTTTTGGGGACAGCTTGATCTTATAACGGTTTTTCTTGTGAAATCCTGGTCCAACCTTAGGTAGATCTGGAGGTTTTGTGGGGAGATCCACAAAAGCAAGATATGAGTCAGGCCTCAGCATATGCATATGAACCATGATGATTTGTACATCATAATCAAAAGCCACTTTATACCTATTCTCCAATGATCGGGACGCTGTAGTGCCTAGGACATATTTTAAATGAGGTAAGCATACCCAGCACCAGTACCAACCCTTTAGCCTAATGGAACTTACTGCAATATAATGTGCGAATGTCTACTATTCTTTCGTACGTAACGTAGAAAAAACAACAAGCGACGGTGAAGATTGACATCTCATGTTTATAATTCCTGTATACTAACAACTTGCTGAATGTCGCATCTAGCAAATAACCATCGAGATTCGATAGAAACACAACAGCAGTGTGCCACAAAGTGACCAAGCTACGCCGCAATGGACGTGAAAAGAACGATCTGAATGAATACAAACATGAGCCTAGTGTGGGGACGCTTAGCTTATAAGGCTTAGCGATTATGTTTGTGAATGATAAGTCTTAATAGATATCTACCTTGTTTGGAAATCTCAATAGATATGCACGAGTAAGGTAGGTAGATACTAAGTATTTCGGTGCATAGATTACCAAAAATTTGGTGTAAAAGAAAATGACAAAAATTAACAATAAAGTCACTTGTGTCTCATCTTGTATTTAGAAAGTTCAAAAGTGATACTATTTTGAAGTCACAAAAAGCTTTAGGGTGAGCTGTGGAGCTGCTTAACTAACCCAAAGTCAATTTATAATTTACAATTAATAATGGGGCCACACTTGAACGCAAGCTTACTCATAATATTCATTAGTGAAACTAGAGTCAAATCTGTTCAATTACTAGCAACTTTGCTGGAACCCTTTTAAGCTCCGCACCTTTTCAACAAATCGAATAAAAGAAACCCAAACACCAGCGAACCAGACAATATAGATTTGGTTTCCCCCGAGAAGAATGCCTGACATAAATAATAGCAGTAAATAAGAGTAAAATATTGAAAAGTGTCGCGGCGGGTAGAAAGGCGTGCGAAACTTTATATCCTTGGGTTTCCGGCCGCCAGCGCGCCAAAATGGCAGAACGGATATTCGTGAATCGGATACTCGAAGACAGAGCGATCGCGTCCCAGAATAAAAGAACTTGGTTGAAGACAATGTTGCTTGGAAAACTTATGAACTTTCATGGCTCAAAAGCCAAAAGTACACGTGGAAAATATTGTGACACTCAAGTTAATATTGGCGCCCCAACGTGGTACCGGACTAGTGGCTGGCGCCCACAATGAAAAAAATTGGCAAAGTCAAACACTGATTTTAGTTGACCAATGTCATTCACAGCTAATACCTCGGTTTCAGATAACTGTAAGAATATTGGAATGCCCGCGGCTTAGTCTTCTGTTTTGGGTATATTGATTTCTTTCATTTTCCTTTTCCAGCCCAAAGCGAAACGTTTTTATTCCTATTTGTCTCGTATTCACAAGCCGCCAAAGCCGTCTATCCAAATTTCATTTGGTTGATACTCTTACGTGAACGGATATGCCTAAAAAACATAAACATAGTCAAAGGCGAAAAGATTTTTAATTAAAACCGAATGAATATTTTAAAACCCAAAAACTGAAGTGTTACGAAAAACTCTGGCCGAAAATTATTTACCCTAAAAAACAAAACGCTATTCTCGATTCGATGTCCGGAACCGCAGGGGAGCGCGCAGAAGATTTGAAATTGGAACCAAATAGGCGTTAAATGGCGGCGTGCGCTGTCATAACGTCATTTGGCGTTCATCAGCGGGCGAAACAGCATATCCGTTTGGTGCACGTTTTATTAGCGTAAGGAATAGCGGGGCACAGTGACTCGGAAATTCAGATTTGCATCGGATATACCGAGCGGTGATTGCATTTTCTTTGCTACTGCAACATCATTTAATTTTGCTTGAAGGCTGAGACTGGGGCGCTTGGTTTAGCTAAATTTGTGTCCTGTCTGCTCGTAATTTTGCTGTCTAGAGCTATAACGTTAGTCACTCATTAGTTATCTTGTAGAGCAACATAGAGTCGAGATAGATATAGTTTTGAAAAAAAATATAGAGTTATCTATGGTTGATAAGTTCCTTAGAAGCGTGAGAAAAATCTGGGACAACGCCAATCGAAAAAAAAAAGTTATCAAAACTTGAAATAAGTTTCTATGACTACGGGTGTCACTTTTTGAATAGGAAAATAATGTGAAAGGAGAATGTTATTATCAAGGGAATGTTTTAGCATTTCTTCACCTGGTGCCATATAAATTGCGACTTTTTGGAATAAAAATTCAAATGAATCACATTGAGAATAGAATGACAATCCGGGTGATAAAGGCGAATTCTCTGGCTGCCATCAGCCAACCTCATTACTTTTCATATAAAACGGTGACACGGTGAGGTTTTCTTATAAATTTCATTACCGTCGATCGATTCGCCACGAATGAAGTGAGTGTTATTGAAGAGGAATGGAATCAAATAGGTTTTGTCGAGATAGTCTGTATTCATGGGCTTACCTAAAGAGTACCTATTTTATTGTTGGTACCTATTTAGATATTGTGTACAGTTGTCGGTAAACCTAAAATAATAATAATATTAAAAAGATGCCGTGATGCATTTTGTAGATATACCTAGATACCTACCCCGTTGGATTTATCTAAAAATCATGATTAATGCGTAATTCATTTATTGCTTCATGTAGGTACTTTATACATACAGTGTACAATATCATATTACACAATTTTATTTTATTTTTGGTTTACGAAAGTACCCCGTACGTTCAATGAATACTTTTTTGTGCTAGCTACCTACTTAGTAAGTAGAAAAACTATATAATTCAAAAAGTACCTACATTCTAAAATCGGAGAAACGTTGACATTTTGAAATTTCAATTTGTTTTCAATAGCTCACGGTGGATAAGCATTTGGTTTTCGACGCTGTGAGGTGCTGGAGACAATCTAATTTGCACAAAATAAAATATATTCAGGGATAGACGGCTTCAGACGGTGTTTATCTGTACCTAACGTAGGTAGGTATAACTTAGAATATACTGTTAGATTTGGATTTAAAGAAATCGTTTTAGAAATAATTACACCAACTTAACTAAGACTTATCGCAGCTTATAATATGAAAAACTCAGGGCCAATTCCGATTATTTAGAACTCTACTTTTTGGTGTTGGCGCCTTTTGCCAGGTCTTGTTTTCTGACTGACACTTTTAGTAGACCAGCGGGCCTAAGATGCGCACCGCGAGATATTTGTCATGTCGTTCTGTCAAAATGTAAGCATTTTGTACCAGTTTAGGAACTATTGCATTATCTGTGGTAATGTTGTAGAGAAACCGCGCCTTTGAATTTTCAACTTTTGACATTTCTGCATGACTATTATCTCGTCCTCAGAGAGGTAGGTACGACGACTAAGAACTGTCAAAAGTGTACATTATGGCGCGTTTTGTCGACACCATTAGGTAACACAGATAATGCAATAAACTAATAAATAATAATAATAATAATATGTTCCTAAACTGGTACAAAATGCTTACATTTTGACAGAACGACACGACAAATATCTCGCGGTGCGCATCCTAGGCTCGCAGTTACTTGTTGTAAAAAACTATTATTTATAGGTAGGTAAAAAGATACATCGGTAAAAAGGTCTCTTGGTCGTCAAATTAATGTATAAAACCTTTGACATTTACACACCTCATACATTCTATGGTCCTCAACAAACTTGATTGCTTACAACAAACTACATTATCTAAGCGACGTTTTGCGCGGTCACTATTTGGATGGGTGACCGCTAGTGGCATTTACATCTGAGCGCTTCCGTGCTTCGGAGAGCACGTTAAACTGTCGGTCCCGGCTCTAGCAGTCGTTAAGCCACGACGGAGGCCTTAAGGCGGCCTAAAAACTCCGTCACCGGAGTTGGTCACTTGCTTGCTAACAAACTTGATATTAACCGTCAATACTAAGGCATATTATTACGACTGACAGATTCGTTGTATTATAATAACACCAAAATGGAATTAAAGGTTGATTAAATTACAAAGTTCATTATACAATTATACACACAGTGAATTAGGGTAAACATATTTAATGGCACTTGAACGTGTAAACAGACGTGTGCTTAAATTAAATAAAGTGGAGATTAAGTAATATGTTTATTGAAAGGAAAAGTAAGTACCTATGCTTTTGATGGAAGACAGGTTTGACACAAGTTTTTTTTATTTATTTTTTTTGTCCAGCGGGCCTAAGATGCGCACCGCGAGATATTTGTCATGTCGTTCTGTCAAAATGTAAGCATTTTGTACCAGTTTAGGAACTATAGCATTATCTGTGGTACCTAATGGTGTCGACAAAACGCGCCATAATGTACACTTTTGACACTTCTTAGTCGTCGTACCTCTCTGAGGACGAGATGATAGTCATGCAGAAATGTCAAAAGTTGAAAATTCAAAGGCGCGGTTTCTCGACAATATTACCACAGATAATGCAATAGTTCCTAAACTGGTGCAAAATGCCTACATTTTGACAGAACGACATGACAAATATCTCGCGTGCGCATCCTAGGCCCGCTAGTATGACACAAGGTGAAAAAAGTGTTACCATATTATATAGGTAGATAGGTTATGTTTGGTTTGATAGGCTATGTTTGATACCAAGTATAAAATGTAATGTAAATCATAAAGTTACTTCAAGGCCAAGCACCCCTAGTATAAAAAGTAAAAAATATAAAGCGTTGCTAGAAAACTCTAATTAAGAAATAATTTGAGGTTTGTCTACAGAAACCAAGAAGTTGAAGGTTTGTCTACAGCTGTTTTTTTAATAGGCAGTGATAACTAGTAGTGGAAAAATGTTAGTGGAATAAAGGAGACTAGTATCTACATACTAGTCTCCTTTATTCCACTAATATTTTTTAGTACCTATCTAGTGACAGAAATACGACGCAACGCTTAATTTCAAATAAATTCAACTGAAAAATTGTCAACAGCTGAATACATTTTAATTCCCCTTCACAAGATGAATGTATTGTAAGTAAAGTAGGAACTTAACTTTGGATCTAGGGCTATCAATTTTTATCGGCAGTAGGTTTCTTCATTTAATTTTAGTGCCTAAAATTATTACAAATATGACTCTATTCTGTAGGAATGTTTCAGTTATTATGTTGCAAACCAAATATAATCAATAGATAATACTTTTGCAGTCTAAATTACGGTAGGTATGCACCTAGGTATTTGTTTTTATTCGTCCGATAATATAATCTGTACAATATGTATGACAATATCAACAAAATCGACATGATTAATTTACACAGGCAACTTTTAAGTCTAATACGTCAAGGTATTTCCATTTTTTGTACCTGGCAACCCTACACCAGGCGTATAATTTCCCGACTGTTTGCGTAACACCGAACTCAGATTAAACCGACGATAAGTAAATACTTAGCGCTTAATCCATTTGCTGGATCTAATTCAGCGATACTAAGAAACGCGAAGAATGGACCACAATGAAGGTTGACGAGGAAACCGCGGAGTTTGGGGTCTTGATACTTTCTAACAGATTTTCAACCGACTTTAAAAAGGAGAAAATTCTCAATTCGGTTCAGTTTTTTATGTTTGTTTCCTTATAACTGCATCATAATATGAACCGATTTGAAAAAATCTTTTTTTATCTGAATGGGTATACATACCTACTTCCAGATTGATCGCATAAAAACATTATCAAAATCGGTTCAGTTATTTGGGAGTTTTTACTCCCAAATTACTGATTTCTATATTTTTTCTAGATTTCGATTTCTATTTATAGAAATAACTGGAAAAAAACACTACATTGCATTTCACTATGCATTCTCAGGCCCGGAGTTTTTGATCTCGAGTGTATTCCCTATCCAGCGACGTCCGCAGAAAAACATATGATTATCAAAGAGATTTCAACTCTCCTAAATTATTTTCTGAAGTATAAGTAGGTAAATAGAATTAAATAAATTAGCAGCTTAGTGCTCAAATCTTTTTAACTCAACAAGAATATCCTAGAATCGTTATGATTCTAAGGTAAAATCAAATGATAATGAGAAACAGTAGGTACTTAAGCCGGAACTCGAATGAAGCTTGTTGCAGCCTTTCAGTTTTTAAAAGGAAATTTTCTTCCAAGAATAAGAAGTAATAAGCAGTTTTCTTTCGCGCCAAAATTGTCTTCCATAATAGCGTCGGCGGAGAGATAGCGCACGCCATAAAAAGAGATAAACGACCGTTTTCTCTATTATTTTTGCACTTTAACAAAGGCAATGTGTGCATCTGCCTTTGTCTCTTTCTAACCCGTTAGGTCAGGTACCTTCTATCTCAGATGCGAGTGAAAAACAAAAATTGTCGCCCACCCCCTACCCACGCGCTAATGTTCTTGAGGCAAGGCGCGGGTAGGCAGCAACGTTTAATAATTTACTTCAGAAAATTAATACATGTCAATTAAAATTTTATTAAACTCTCAAATTAAGCGCACTCGAACATGTATGATGGCTTTATTAGTATTTTAATAACGTCGGGTCTATTATTAATGAAATTTTCTTTGTGCCCACGTCAGAAAATTAAGTGAAATCTTTGAGCAGTAACGAAATTTGTTTAAAACGAGACCACCACTTTTCTTATTAAACCAGTTGACTTCAATTCCATAACCATTTCATTACAAAATCTCACAGAATAAATGGAAAACTTCAGCCCTGAAATTGATTCAACCGTAAAACTGGCATAAAAGCGTGAAAAGGCAACAAAAAATTTATTGGTCCGCAGTGTGAGTGCGACCTCTTTGTAGTCATTGTGTTGCCATTCTGCGGCGACAATGGCGTGCTGTTTTGGCGGGAGAAAAGGCGGGAACCGTTATCGTCGGCGCCATTACGGTCGGCTTATCAGCGCCGCTTCCGCGCAAGACTTCGCCCCCTTTTTCTTTTACGGTCACGTCTGGCTCAGGTGGAGATAGCTCGCTTCTTGCTACGCGGTGATGTTTTGTTTCCAACATTTCTTTCAAAGCAAAGAGTAAACATCTGACCGATAATTGGAATACCACCCATTTTGTTTCGGTTCACTTATTAATTTATTTATTATGTATGCCCTGTACCTTACCATTATAAAAATACAGATAACACATTCATACAGGTTTTAAAATAAAACAAAAAAGACTTGGCAAAAGGACAAGCCAGAACAAAAAAAATTTTTTTTAAATAAACTTTTTTTTGGATGCAAACTTCAAACATGCACTGAGTTTCACGCGTAAATACCTACTAAGATAATTTTTACAAAACACAAAGCGGTTAAAGTCAAACAAATTATCCAAAACGCCTTCGAGTTGAAAATGGAATATAAAAGTGCTTTCAATAAACAAGATCATTAGGGTGAGGCGGGGCTGAATGAGCTAATTAAGGCGCCAAAAGAAAACCCAAAGAAAAGCTAA
Organism: Eulithis testata; assembly: GCA_947507515.1. Classification (NCBI taxonomy): domain Eukaryota; kingdom Metazoa; phylum Arthropoda; class Insecta; order Lepidoptera; family Geometridae; genus Eulithis; species Eulithis testata. Next base: position 12,054,264 of record OX382194.1, read on the forward strand.
GAAAACTCCGGGAAAACAAGAATATTGAGGCAGAGACGGATTTGGGCAAGCTTATTCGGCGGATCTTTAAGAAATATGTTACCTATAGTAGGTGCCAAATAACACCGCAATACAGGTCATTCACCCACCTTCAACTCGATGTCGCAAAATTCAATTTATGTATGGTAAACAAACACTACTACGAGATTCGAGCGATTACCGTCTTAGCGACAGGTTTGTATGGAAAGCGACGGAATTAGCCATTCATAAATTGAATTTTGTGACATCGTGGTGAAGGTGGGTGAATGACCTGTATTGCGGTGTTATTTGGCACCTACTATATTAAAATTTATTTAAGCTCGAGATTAGGTACCTATTATTGATAAGGTCATTTATTTATGTTAGACACTCGTAAAAGGCTGCCTATAGAAGTTACAGTAACTACCTATATACGTTACGATAGTATAATATGTAGAAATACAAGCATCGACTGAATTAGGAAAATAATAGACAAACCTACCTAATTTTATTCATTTTACAGGATATTCGTAGGTAGGTTGGCAAATCCAAAAGCGGCGTATTCTTTAGATGTACCTAATATAAAACATACCAGAAAGGGGCCGAGAGAAGGAAAAAAAAACACAAATAGAATCATTCTTAGGATTTTTTTTTCCAGATTATTCTTATTAATATAAAACAACGTGACTATTTTGTAACTGCCATGTGCCTACTTATTTTGTATTTATCGTAAACGTTTCAATATCTCGGGCCGACCCTGGCAGAGCGTCCGCGTTGCCTCTGAATGGTCGACTAACAAACTCTTTCACAAAAACACAATAATTACTTTAAGGCGAATAAAAACGCTTTCTTCGCGAACTCCGTGCAACAAGGGCCTTAATTCCACCTTGGCACCCACTTTATTTTTATTACGTTTTTCTTAGAAACATCCCTTGGATTACAAAGGGCTTTTATTTCTTTATTATTGGAGCTCTGAATACGAGGTGATTGGCGCGTGTCATATTTTCACTTGCTGATTCAGGGAGTTCTTTCAAGATCTTAGAAAACCCGAAAAAATATTTTCCTAAATTGTGACGAAATTCACTAGCTTACCTCGGCAATTATTTAAGTTTAGGTTAAAATAAAAAGAAATGAAGGTATTCTAGTTTTGAGTTTAATTTTATGGCCCATTTTTATGAAGTGAGGAGAAGTGATACCTACTTTTGAACATACTCTTCTCTCTCATACTCTCTCAGTTACTAGGTAGGTTTACTGTGCAAACTTTCGGAAAATTATCTAACCGAAAACCAGCATCTTGTAAATAATTATCCGTATATTTATTACCCGACAGATAAGCGTGGTTTATTGAAAAACTTACCGTGCAGTTGATTAAGATTAGGTAGTTCGCAAGTTGTACAATAATTCAGATTGAGCGGTGATTCGCGCCTCGGGGCGGGAGCGACGGAACTCGCGGTACAACGATGTATGGAGCTCACTGGAAAAGATTTATAACCAAAACTATTACAAAACAAAATTGTAAACGCAAGAAATACTGCGACTGATTGTAAATTTAGAGGAAAACAAAAGCGTAGCGCTCAGAACACGCGCTTTTGTTTTTATTTGTTGGTAGCAGTGTAGCATCTACGGCGTAGGCTATGCTACAACAGCTCTACGAAGCTACGGTATCGTAGTATTCCCGTAGCCACTAATATTTTGTGGTAGCGAGCGAGTAAAGTCGAATGAAATAGGTACCTAACCTATTTCATTCGACTTTACTTCGTTCCCAGTGAAGTCAGAAAAAATAATGTTCAGTGCTTGGAAAAATCCAAGGTAAGCTTTTCACTATAATATGCTCACGGTAATTTTATTTTAGCTGTAAAAATACGCGAACAATAAATCCAGGGTCTCAAAGCCTCTTCCAGTTTTACCTCGCAACCCTAACGTATCTTGTAAAGTTTGAACTTCGCAGTATGGCGGCTTGTTAATGAATTAAGCCATATTTACTGTAACACTCGGTTCCGCGGAGATAAGTTAGACATGCTCGTTAACTTGGGATACTAACTTGAGATTGTGGTGTGAGATGCTGTGAGAATAAGTACATTGTACGAAGGTAATTTTAAATAAATTGTAGTTACGTATTAAGTAAGTCATAAGTCACGAGAATGATTACCATTTGCTTTGAAGGTACCTACCCTAGTCGAAATTCAAAATTCCATAGAAAACAAGTTAAGTAACAAAGGTACAAGAATGTGCAGTTTTCGAGACACGTGTTTTAAAATGCAGAATAAGCTGTGTGAAAGTTTTTAATATTATGATAATATCATTCATGCTCTCTCTATTCACCACAGAGACCGAGACATACTAGGTAGGTATGATGAGCAAAATATATCTAGTAAGTAGGTAAGGCGTTCTATAGTGTAGAGGAATATTTTAATTTATAAAGTGACTAACTTATTTATTAATGATATGATTACGAGTCATTAGTTATGTATTTACCTAACTACTTATTAGTTTGTTTTTAAATGTGTACAAACTATGTACATCTTTTAATTTAATTTATATTTATTAATTTCTGTATTTTTGGACTTATAATTTTCTATAATTATGAATAAATTTGATTCTGATTCTGATTCAGGTATACATATTCAGTGAGGTTGGTAGGTAGTAGATAATACTTTGTTTAACCCGTAGAAAAATAATTTGAAATTACTCGTAGATATTTTTTTACTACAACGAAATGATAAGATAGCCCACTTAAGCCCTACTTATAGTAACGAGTAGTTATATTTTGCCAGTCCTATGAACATTGGATTGTCAAGAGTCGATTATTTGTACGTCTTGAGTCACTAGTATGCCTATGCTATGCGTATGCCTATGCCGAGAGGCACAACTAATTGAGCGACATTCTATAAACATTGAGCTCATAATATGATTACCAGCGGGCCTAAGATGCGCACCGCGAGATATTTGTCATGTCGTTCTGTCAAAATGTAAGCATTTTGTACCAGTTTAGGAACTATTGCATTATCTGTGGTACCTAATGGTGTCGACAAAACGCGCCATAATGTACACTTTTGACACTTTTTTGTCGTCGTACCTCTCTGAGGACGAGATAATAGTCATGCAGAAATGTCAAAAGTTGAAAATTCAAAGGCGCGGTTTCTCGACAACGTTACCACAGATAATGCAATAGTTCTTAAACTGGTGCAAAATGCTTACATTTGACAGAACGACATGACAAATATCTCGCGGTGCGCATCTTAGGCCCGTAGAACTATGTAAACCCAATGTTTGGAATAAATGGCTATATTATTATTTTAGTCACTAGAGTGAGAGAGTAAAAGAAAAATTAATTTATAAGAAATCCTATACAAAATCCCACTGATAATACGTTCTTAATTCACGATGGAAGTTAGTACACGCTACAGCTTGGTAATTCCAATTTAAGATTGTATCTATATTCAATCTCCGCCGTGCGCTAATCACCTCTTGACGCGATGGAGATAAAAGTTTACCCATCAGGGTTAATTAGTCGCGAAGTTTCGCGGTTCGGCTGTTATCTTGCATTCCACAGAGCCAAGAAATACTTGCAATAAAGGCCTTGGAACAGAATGATAGAAAAATTGCATAGAGCCATAAATACACGACTATTTTTTAATTACGAAAAAAAACCCTATACTCAGTATCTGTTACAGAACACATTTAGGTAGCGAAAACTAAATATTATTAATAAAAAAAATATCCCAAAAAAGAGATAGTTATTTATACTCGTTATCCGTACGTGCCTACTACTGAGTCTACTGACCCAAGTCTCATTCATTAATTTTGTCTCGCTCCAAACGCGCTGCTTGCAATTCACACAATCCTAACTTAATTGTGCAGGACTTTGGTTAAAAACAAACCTCGATAACTTGGTGAAAGTTAAATATTAAAAAATCTTGACAGTGCCAATACCATTAGGAGACTCTGCTGCAACTGTCCCTAATTTTTGTTTGGTAATTACAAAATAGTGGTACCGTTGTTCATAGATTTCTCCCTAAAGCTTCAGGACTGGTCTAGGAGAAAAAAGGAAAATGTTTGTCCATTTTAAAAAAACTTTCCAGTTAAAAAAAAAAAGAGATTTGGAGATAAATGTGTATTCGATTATGTTTATATCGTTCAACAATTATGAAGTAACACAGAAATACACAGATATATTTTAAGGGCTATACTCATAAACGCTGCATAGTTAAAACATCTTATTAAACTGTAGCACTGTCACCTGTTAGTGACAGCAATCATTTAAACAGCCGAATAAAGTTATGCAACGATTATAAGTAAGGAAGTAAATGTTAAAAAGTGTAGAATTGTTTTCCAACTTAATCTATTTTTAGTCCACATTGATAACTTTTACCATACATAACATTGTACTGGTTTGAATCCAAAAAAATGTGGATTTTTAAAGCAGAGATCTGCCAGTCGCGTCTAAGCTCGATATAATACGTTTTGATCAAGTTACTTAATGTCTAAAAATGTCAAGATTACATCAATCCATAAATAGTTTCACAATAATTATAATTAGACAATACCATGTAGCAAAAAATACATTAATTAGGCAATCTTTTAAAACATTGAATTGAACATAAAGTCTACTTTAAGCGTGAAAAGCTCTCTACACATCTTTCTAGGAAGGGATAATATCATAACGGCTCCTGCTCACTTAAAAATAAGTACATAAAACATTCCACTAACTCCTCTGTTTTTTATTTTTTTGTTTTATAACAACAACATACATCGACTAGAACTCGAGCATTTTACTCCATGCAATCTTAAAACTATGAATAAATTAAAACAAACTTAAAAACCCTCATTAAAACTTACATTATAAAAATCTAAAACGAGAAACAAAATATACAAAAATATTGCGCCTATTTTAAAAGTAAAATAGTTTACACAACCACAGTTTTGTATGAGATATGCTGCCCTAAATATCAAAGTTACAATTAATTACCTGCATGCCTAGGATGCGCACGCGAGATATTTGTCATGTCGTTCTGTCAAAATGTAAGCATTTTGTACCAGTTTTTGAACTTTTGCATTATCTGTGGTAATATCGTCAACAAAACGGGCCTTTGAATCTTCAACTTTTGACATTTCTGCATGACTATATGTCGTCCTCAGAGAGGTACGACGAGTAAGAATTGTGGACACGAGTTTTGACATTTTTTGAAACGACACATAGCACTTTTATTTTAATAGTTTTTCTTGTGTTATTGTGAGTATTGTTGTTTAATTTTGGTGGAATTTTAACCAATAATACTTAGGTCGTAACACAAAGTGTGAGCCATTGGAATAAATGTGTGTAAAGTGGATTTTCTGAATGTGAAAATTCGTGTAAAGATTTTGAAGAGAAAATCCACCATTTTCTTTTCAAAACAAACGACAACCGACTGGACGAATGACTTGACTTATATTATTACAACTAAATCACTTGACATTGGTAAAATTGCGTGTCGAAATGACGGGCAAAGGCCATTATTGAAGAGTAGAAGAAGTAAGAAGTGTCAAAAGTGTACAATAAATAGGAAGGCGCGTTTTGTCGACAGCATTACCACAGATAATGCAATAGTTCAAATACTGGTACAAAATGCTTACATTTTGACAGAACGACATGACAAATATATCGCGTGCGCATCCTAGGCCCGCTTGAGGAATAACTAAAACCGTTGTAATAAGGTTTTATTCCTAGTACCCGACAAGTCGGTCGAATGTTCCAACGCCTACGGACTAGTTTCAACTTACTAGCCTTGCATAATTATTATTCTATACGATGATTGTGGGTACTTATTGTAGTAAGCAGTGATCTGTATTTTAGTACAAGAGCAAACAAAATAAGGACTTTGTACAAGTTCTGATATAATGAGTTCAATTAGTGTCTTTTACTAGTTATAGGCAAGCCTTTGATCGCGATCTCAACTGATGTTAAGTGGCGGTGCGGTCGACGATGTAGCATCATTACCTAGAAGATTGTAATCAATCGTTTCGTCTTTTCAAAATATTGAAATTATATGAATTCGAAAAAACAGAAGCCGGCAGAGTTCCACACGCAAAAGTTGAAGCAAAACGCTTAGAGGTATATTCTGTTGGATATCTCAGGTGGTAGGTGAAATGAAACGAGAAGTGGACTGTAAATTACGCCTTTGCGGTCCTTCGTCCCCCACCGCGAGCCACGCTCCGCGGTTTGTAAAGTTCGCCGTCCGGCTGCAGCGGCGACGAGCTACGCGATGATTTGTCTCCGACAATTCATATTGGTCTTCTAAAGCTAAATTATTGCTAAATCTGTTGGCATCTTTTCGTTGCCATGCAAGTGACAATGATAGAGCATTTTTCAAAGCCGTGCTAAAATGACAGTTGAATATCAAGTTGAAGGATTAGTCTGGGTAGATGACAACCATGAATAGATAAACGGAATTATCACGATATTATATGACGTATGACGTATGAGTTGGTTGGCTCGACCGATTTTGATCGCCTTGAAAAACTCTGTGCTTAAGTAAATTTTATTTTAATCTTTGTACTAAAATACGGATTCACATTTGAAACGAAGCAAATATGCGGTCCCAAACATTTTTCTCTTATTTTTATTGAAATATTTTGTACTGTATTTTTTTCAGTTGGCAATATTGTTACAAATAAGTTAATTCAACAAAATGTAAAAGAACTTATAGAGAATATTATTATCTAAGGAAAGCTGATACTGAACCGTGAAGGCTGTTGCAGCCTCAGGAATGTATACAAGGGACAACTACTACAAAATATACTTGCTTAAACAGACATCGATATTTAAAAACTCGGTTTTTAATCTAAGTTAATTAGTTTATCTCTCTCACACGCCTTAGTAATCACACCTTTCGTATAAACTTACTCTTTCACACTCAAAATCTTTACCAACTTTTTCATAATGAAACTACCGAAATCCATCACAATTTTAATAATTTTAGTCTTTGGCGTCGAGAGGCTTCATTCTTTTATAATTACTTATCCAATGGCAAAATACATTTTACCAAAATTCCAGAACCCATGTATTGGGGTTGCTGCTTCTACCACCATGCCAATATTTACTAATTTGGTAACACGCATGAGCAAAAAGTTTAATTATTTCATTGTCATAATCAGAAGTTTGATATTACCGCAAATAAAGTTTACTATGAGTTTTCAGTATAAGTATGGTAAATAGTGGTCTGTGGGCATAAGTATAATCAGCCCTATTCCAAGGTGTTAAAGTTGAAATTGTAAGCTAAGCTTAGAATCACCTTAGTTTATAGTCAACCGTCACAGAGTTACCAGCGGGCCTAAGATGCGCACCGTGAGATATTTGTCATGTCGTTCTGTCAAAATGTAAGCATTTTGCACCAGTTTAGGAACTATTGCATTATCTGTGGTAATGTTGTCGAGAAACCGCGCCTTTGAATTTTCATCTTTTGACATTTCTGCATGACTATTATCTCGTCCTCAGAGAGGTGCGACGACTAAGAACTGTCAAGTGTACATTATGGTGCGTTTTGTCGACACCATTAGGTACCACAGATAATACAATAGTTCCTAAACTGGTATAAAATGCTTACATTTTGACAGAACGACATGACAAATATCTCGCGGTGCGCATCTTAGGCCCGCTGGTGGGTTACTCTCGACCACAGTTCCAATCTGGATTCACGGAATTTGAGAGAAATCATGTCATTCTTCAGTACAAAATGGCACGAGTACTGTCAAAATCCGGATCCAATTTGGAACGGCGGTGGTCAAGAGTAGCCCTACTGTGCTACTCCGAGCTTATACAAGGTGTAACATAATTACCCTATAAGCCCGAAGGAGGCGTAATCAGACCGACCACCTGAGTGCTTGGACATGTGCAAAGGGTCAATAAATCGTAATTGAAATTTTCATACAAAAGTACAACTTTTATTATTTTAGAAATTTGCGAAAACTCTAAGTGTCTATTTACTATTTGCGTAAACCCGTACACACGCACGCTCACGTAAGTACCCTCATACCGCGTCGCACGCACACGCTTACTGTTTATAGGTACATTTTAAGTAAATGTTACGAGCTCATTACATGAATGAAAAACTTCGAAATCTCAAAAGTCGTAGAACAAACACTGTTCACCATGACCTGTAAAATACCCCCCTTTATATAGGTTTTTTTATAGGGTAATTATAATACACCATGTATAATTGGCGCAAAATACACAGAGGACGGGTGCGGGTCGGATCCGGATCGGGTGCGGGTCTATTTCGTTTCGAACGGAAGTCGCGGGCGGAACCTAGTGTTAACTATTTCCGTCTTCTGTTTCTGTGCTGTTTTTGTGAACCCGTAAACGCGTTCTGTGTGTTTTAGGCTTAGTTTGATGGGTTAGGCTTAGTTTGATGGGTTAGGCTTAGTTTGATGGGTTAGGCTTAGTTTGATGTGTTAGGCTTAGTTTGATGGGTTAGGCTTAGTTTGATGGGTTAGGCTTAGTTTGATGGGTTAGGCTTAGTTTAGGCCAATGTGACTCTCATCCGTGGATGGTGCAGGTCGTTTTTGGGTGTGATTTGCAACGCGGTCCGGTGCGGGAGGGCTTCATACACGGACCTTTCGCCTCGGAACCTGCGGTATCTGTAACAAGTATAATAATAATAAGCCCTTTATTTTCAAGATAGATATAGTAACAAGCATAGATATAAGAGATAACCAAACATAAGCAAACTCCAACTACATTATATCTTACTTCCTACTAATATTATAAACGCGAAAGTTTGTAACGATGTATGTATGTATGTATGTTTGTTACTCTTTCACGCAACAACTACTGATCCGATTTGGATGAAAGTTGGAATATATATTGTCCGTGACCTGGATTAACACATAGGATACTTTTTATCTCGTTCCCGGGGAAAAAATGAACATCCGAAAAAAATTTCTGTATAAACATCAGTCCAGCCGTTCATTTGTTAGAAATGGTACCTATAGCAAAACACAACTGACATGAAACAACTGACAGCTTGAATAATAGTTATTTGTTATACAAGAGTGCAAAGTTGCTTTTTAACCGCGTGTTCAATTTTGATGACCGAGCAAGCGAAGGATTCTAAAATTAGAATCCTGAGCGTTAATGAGGGAATCAAAAGAGCACGAGGTGAAAAATCTTTGCACTCGAGTGCAACACGTCATTCCACCTCAGCGATGAAATGACTAAATGCAAAAAAAAACGTTTACAATGACAAGATAGGTACTGATATATTCGGCACCATAGAGGTAGCAGTAAATAGGTTTAATCTTTTTTTTAATTCACAAACTTAGTGCACACGATGTTCTAAATTCAATTTACTTTATCCTCTAGAGAATAAAAACGGCTTTTGCACTCAGATATTGAAGAGCATAAATACTCTTTCCGAGATGGTGGGATGAAAAACCTTTTTATGTTGGTGGGTACACAACCTGGCCGTAAATAATCAAATGAAGAAAACAATATTTTCATTCTTAAGCTACGTGTACAAAGATGAAATTTTTACAAGCGATCCGATTTGGATGAAACTTGGAATATATATTGTCCGTGACCTGGATTAACACATACGCTACTTATATCGACGGGATCCAACGGAACGCGAACGAAGTCGCGGGCAGAAGCTAGTACAATAAATATATTTGGACATGTCATGTAACGCCCTCTAGTCCCAAACTAAGCAGAACTTGTACTATGGAAACCAGATTGCTGATAGAATACTTACAAACTTTTTTTTGTAAATACAACACCCAGTTATAGACAAACATCTATGTTTGCCACACAACATAGATGTTTGTCTATTCCATCGAACCCACGACACGGAAGGCAGAGCTTATACCAACTGAGCTGTAACGCCTGTCAATACTTTGCATTGGAAAATGTGCTCAGACGAAGGCATGAACACATTTTTTAGTTATACATTACTGTTTGATCATTGAATACTTTGAAGGGCCAGAGATTAAAACTGTAGTGTATAATTTCTTGTTATAGTATTACTTACATAGTATCGTAAAACTGTCTTTGTTCCATGTTCAGGGACGGCTTCGTGTTTATAAGAGAGTCAGCGATGTCCTCGGGGTATATCACAATCGTTTGTAATGTAGGTACATCCTTGTCGTCCGTCTACAATAAATAATACCAGATTTACGATGACAAAGTTAAAAACTTGAACAAAAAGTACATTTTACAAACAAATATATCAACCACTAGCTGATACCCGCGACTTCGTACGCGTGCGAAACTTTCCACCAAAATATCTGTCAACCAGCATACGATGAACCTCGTGCCAAAGGCGGCTTTTGGTTTAGAGAGGTCAAGCTTTATCTAAGAATCCACGTCTTTCATTTCAGTTAAATATAGCCTATGTTTCAATCCGGAAAAAAGGGCTTCTGGATGGTATAAGTTTCATTGAAATTGTTCCAGTAGTTTAGGCGTGATCCGCGAACAAACAAACAGACAAACTCGATTTTCAGAATCAAAATCGTTTATTCGGTAGATCTTCATAATTAGGTTATCCATATTATTATCTCTAATTTTAGTTTTTGGCTTTTTTACTGTTTTATAATACCTACACAAAACTGATTGGATTACCCTAAAATATGTTTTTCAGGTAACAAAAAAAACTTGAATTTAGAACCTCGTTTTTTTTAAGAATCTGTAATTAGTTTCATTTATTTACTGTGATATCATACACTGCCTCTTAGTTTGTTGTTTTGTTTGGAAGGGCACGTTAAACTGTCAGTCCCGACTCTAGCAATAGTTAAGCCATGACGGAGGCCTTAAGGCGACCTAAAAACTCCGTCACATAGACATAGACATAGACAGGCTTATAAAGTAATTTTAAAATATATTTGCTTAATGAAGTAACACACAAAATACACCTACAAAACTAAACTAACAACACTACAAAGAAACACAGAAAGAAAAATGAGATGAGTGGATTGATTAGGTAGCTAGGTAAACTGGCAAGTGTTTGTATCACCAGAGATGGCCTTACTTTAGTGGTACTTACCAAGGATATTTGAAACAATTCCATTTCTAGTCTCGACAACTGCGCAGTAACGAGCATAGATTTGAGATCGGCCGGCGTATACCCCTCAGTTGCTTCGGCAACAAGTTTGAGATCCACATTCCTACTGAAGTGGAAATCTTTTGCAAGCGTTTGTAACACCTCGTACCGACCGTCCTGTGGACAATGCAATTTTACAATTATTATTTGCACTGGAACCAGCGATAAGAAATTTAATAAGGATTATTAAAAATCACTTGGTACTTAAAATTTTCAAATCTTGTGATATTATCATAGGTTTGCGATTTTGAACGCTATATCGGTCTAGTTCATTCTTCTGAGCATCGGTCCTAAGTAATGACTACTGAGTGGCGTCATGGCTCAGTCGGTAGTAGCTCTGCCTTCCGTGCTGTGGGTCGTGGGTTCGATCCCCACCGAGAACAAACATTTGTGTGTTGTAAACATAGATGTTTGTTCTGTCTGGGTGTTTCAATGTATTATAAGTAGGTTTTTACCAAAAAAAAATATGTATGTATGTATTCTATCAGCCATCTAGTTTCCATAGTACAAGCTTTGCTTAGTTTGGGACTAGAAGGCGTTGTGTCAAGTGTCCGTGAATATTTATATTTTTATTTATTTACTCCATGAGGACAAGACTCGCCAGGGACCGGAAAGAATGGCGTAATAGAGAGGAGGCCTATACTCAGCAGTGGGTGCAAACGGGCTGAAATGATGATGATGATGATGACTCCATGAGGGCCTTATAATGGTTCTTTTTATTAAAGTAAGAGATAAAAAATATTTCACGTTTAACCGAAAAAATACTGTGATCTTTGGTAGTTAAAAAGTTCTCTCTTTTACTTCAAGGGCATCATTGGTAAGAAGTAAGTTCGGCAGAGATTTTAGTCTAGCAGGCGAGTTGATGCAGACATATGACGTCACATCTCGGCTGAAAACTTCTACTGTACCCTAGTAGAGTAAAATCTCTGGCAAAGCAAGCAAGTTCGTATGGGTTACTGGCCAACTCTGGTGACGGAGCTTTTATGCCGCCTTAAGGCCTCCGTCATGGCTTAACGACTACTAGAGCCGGGACCGACAGTTTAACGTGCCCTCCGAAGCACGGAAGCGCTCAGATGTAAATGCCACTAATGGTTAACAATCATTAACCAAGATGATGATGTGGCCAAAGCATTTGAAACATTTTTTACCGACATTCCAGTCTCTACTACAAAGTCTTTGAACTCTTCGCACATAATCGCAGAGTCACTACTTAAAGAAAATGTACCTGAGTTCAAAACATTGTTTAATTTCGATTATGTGCAACCAAATGAAATTGTCAAAGCTTTTAAAATTTTAAATGTAAAAAAAACCACGGACCTCTGGGGCATTTCTGTTGCCGTTGTAAAATCCGTAATTGATCTTATCGCACCAGATCTAGCTTTTATATTCAACCAATGCATTGACTGTGGTGAGTTCCCTGACTTAATGAAACATAGTAAAATAACACCTTTATTTAAATCAGGTAGTCATTCTGACCCTACTAACTTTCGACCGATATCAGTGCTACCTACATTTAGTAAAATCTTTGAAAAACTTATGCTTAATCAACTGCAAAGACATTTTGAACTAAACAACTTACTAGACAATAAACAATTCGGTTTTACAAAGGGTCGCTCAACCACCGACGCGGGTGTTGAGTTAATATCACATATTTTTGAAAATTGGGAACAGTCACATGACGCCTTAGGCATTTTTTGTGACCTATCTAAGGCGTTTGATTGTGTGCACCATGAAACGTTAGTCAGGAAACTAAACCACTATGGTGTGAAAGGGATTGCTCTTGAACTTCTTAATTCTTACTTAAGTAACAGAATTCAAAGAGTTGATGTTAATGGAAAACGTTCTCCGGGGTCAGTGGTAAAAATGGGTGTACCACAAGGATCAATACTAGGACCGTTCTTGTTTTTAATTTACATTAACGATCTACCACGAGTGGTTAGAAACGATCATGAGATTGTACTGTTTGCAGATGACACTTCACTTGTATTTAAAGTGAAACGACGACAAACTAATTATGACGATGTAAATAATGCAATCTCTAAGGTTGTAAACTGGTTTAATGTAAACAATTTATTACTAAACGAAAAGAAAACCAAATGTATTCGGTTTATTCTACCAAACGTCAAACAAATAAATGCCAATGTAAAAATCAAAGAAGATAATATAGATCTCGTGGACACCACAGTATTTTTAGATAATAAACTTCAATGGGGCCCATACATAGATAAATTGTCGAAGAGACTTAGTTCTGCAGCATATGCAGTCAAGAAGATCCGCTTCCTTACAGATGTGGAAACCGCAAGACTAGTCTATTTCAGCTACTTTCATAGCATTATGTCGTACGGCATTTTGTTGTGGGGGAGTGCTGCAGACATAAACACCATATTTGTGTTGCAGAAGAGGGCTATTCGTGCAATTTATAACATGGGTCCCAGAGAATCACTAAGAAATAAGTTTAAGGAAATAAATATAATGACAGTACCTTGCCAGTACATCTATGAAAACTTATTGTATGTTCAAAAAAATATCAATCTATTCAACAAAAAAAGTGATAATCATAATGTTAACACTAGAAATAAAGACAAACTCGCTGTTCCCACCACTAGGCTCACAAAAATTAGTAAATCTTTCAAAGGGCAATGTGTACGCTTCTTTAACAAAATCCCAAGTGATGTGTCTCAGTTGTCGATTGGCAAGTTCAAAAACGTAATAAAACAGAGACTTCTTTTAAAAGCATACTATAAAATATCTGATTATTTAGAAGACAAACAAGCTTGGGACGAACTAGCTCCAACTCATCCAATAAAAAAAAAATGTAATCATACCTAATCATACAAAACGTAATGACGATTCAAAGTGATCAGTGAGATTTTATTGAATACATGATTTTTGACTTTGACTTTGACTTTGGTCACCCATCCAAATAGTGACCGCATAGAACGTTGCTTAACTTAGATAATCAGTGAAGATTGGCTAAGCAAGCCTAGCCACGAGCGCCTCCTGGCGAACTGATGATATCATCATCATCATCATCAACCTACATCGGTCCACTGCTGGACGTAGGTCTCTCCCAAGACGTCTTCTCATCCAGTGTTTGCCAGCTGCATGTCTCAGATCGTCACCCCACCTAGCCGGAGGGCGTCCTACACTACGTGCGCCTAAACGCGCTCTCCACTCGAGTATTAGATTGCTCCAGCGATTGTCGGTTCTGCGGCAAACATGGCCGGCTCACTGCCACTTCAGCTATAGTAGGTGCCAAATAACACCGCAATACAGGTCATTCACCCACCTTCAAAACGATGTCGCAAAATTCAATTTATGAATGGTAAACAAACAGTACTGCGAGATTCGAGCGATTACCGTCTTAGCGACAGGTTTGTATGGAAAGCGACGGAATTAACCATGCATAAATTGAATTTTGCGACATCGTTTTGAAGGTGGGTGAATGACCTGTATTGCGGTGTTATTTGGCACTTACTATAACTAATCCTTAGAGCTATGTCGACCACCTTGGTTCTCCGTCGGATAACCTCGTGATATACCACTGATGATAGCCTCTACTTACCAGTCCGGGCATTTCGCAGTATATATGCGTGGAGAGGCGTCCAGTCCTCAGTAGCGCGGGGTCTATAAGGTCGGGTCGCGACGTGGCCGCTATAACGGGACCCCTGGCGCCGCCCTCAGCGCCGTCCAATCGCGCGAGCAGCTGGTTCACTACGCGGTCTGTCACGCCTGTCGAGTCGTGACCGCGTCTGGGGACAACGTTTCATGTATAATAATAAATAAATAAATATTCACGGACATTTTTTTAACACAACGCCTTTTAGTCCCAAACTCAGCAAAGCTATGGGAACTAGATGGCTGATAGAATGCATTATATACATTACTTTTTTTTGTAAATACATACTTATAATACATAGAAACACCCAGACACAGAACAAACATGTATGTTTTGCCTGTCATTATTTATGTATTAATGTAAATCTCAGTATTTAGACTCTCGCGGTTAGATGTTATATTCCAAAGAATAGAATCCATAAAATAATAAAAATCTATGGAATTTCATCCAATTCCATAGATTTTATTCCATAGAATGTTTTCTCAATAAGTGAATATGTATAGAAATATTCTTAAACTTCAGATTTTGATATCTTCCCGTTCGTCCCAATGATGGGAGGCCCAGTGGGACAAGCGGGAATTAAAGTAAAGACCGTCCAATCTAAGGCTCAATGCTAAAGTCTCAATGGAGCATCGATTTTTTGAAAATAGGAAAAGTAAATAGTAACAAAAATATCAAACACGTATGCTCGAGTCCCGTTTTGACTTTAGCACTGTTTCTGAACGCAGATCTCTGCACGCCCCACTAATTTTGTCATTCATAAATGTGACTTATTCATGTACCATCAAGAGTCATTTTAAAACCACCGGCTGTGCAGAAAACGTGGAAAATACGAATTTTACACTGCATCATCTAAACTTACCATCGTAAAATCTTATAATATTTAATTATGCCAACTTACACTCATAAACTATAAAATTATATTCAATTTGGAGTAACTTTGCTCAGGCAGTAAGTATTCGCCTGGACAAGTTATATAAACGGCAAGGCAACTCGCTTAGTCAACAACTTACTTGGGCGCCAAACTGTCGAACTCATCGAAGAACAGTATACAAGGGCGCTTCATGTCCGCCCTGAAAAAAAAAACAATGATACAAATCTTGAGCATCGATGACATCATAGTTTTATCTAGAGCTGTTGCAACATTCAATTAGTTGTGTAATGTGTAATGTACGTAAAATAAAATGGGCACTATCTTATTTTGATATTGTACTTCCAAATTTTGTTGGACTGGATGTTTCACCACTTTTGAAGCTCGTCAACAATCTACAAGAAACCGAAATCCGCATAACTTCAATCATAGAAATACCTATAACTTGGCAAAAACTTCCCGCTTCACGTCTTCCTATATATTTTGATAGTAATTCCGTAGTGAGTAGGTAATGGTTATGTTAATGGTCGTTCGAGCCAGATAGGATCCTTTGAAGGATATTCCATACCGATAGTTGTCAGTGGTTGCCACAAGATGGCGCTATCATAAACCTAGGCCTGTAACTTACTTGTCGAATACTTCTCTGACTGCTGCCTCGCTTTGCCCGATGTACTTAGACAGTAACTCAGGTCCTTTGATAGTGATCATGTTCATATTGGTCATTCGAGCGAGACAGGATCCTATGAGGGATTTCCCCGTGCCCGGTGGACCGTAGAGAAGTATACCACAACTTTGGGATGGGAAAAGCGCTGGGTACTGTTGAGTAATTATAATTATGTATGTAGAATAAGGTCTAAAATAAGGTTTTAAATTTAAACTTGTGAACATAGCAGTCTTAGGCCCATATGCTGATTTACTACTCAAGCACTGATCGGGACCCAAGCATAGATTTTTGTATGAAAATTTGTATCCAAATCAATGCTTGAGTTACGATTTCTGTATCGGCATACGGGCCTTAACTTCTTAGCAGGCTACACAAGTATTTCACAGAAAAAGGTGGGTATAAACAATGAGAATTTATTTTCCCTACTCAAACGTGATTCAAGTGTAGATTTGAGTAGACATTTTTATAAAAAACTGTGGAAAAACTATGTTTGATTACGCTTACGGGGTCAGAGATCTAAACTCTTTCTTCTAAGCTAATAATATTTCCATCTGATGTACGAGTCTACCTTCGTTTTGCCGCCTTGTCTTCGTTTTGTATATTAAACCCATGCCAACATATTAAACAGTAGATAACCTTACCATAATCGGCCAGAATATGCACTCGTTAAGTTTTTCCTTGACGTCCGCCATGCCTCCGATCGAACCCCAGATCTCGAAAGCCTTTGTTTTGTCCGTATCTTTCGTCACGTCTTCAACTATCCGCGGCTTTGGCTCTGTCGGATTCGCATCTGTACAAATCATAATTACAAACATCAAATAGTTTACTTCAGAACTCTTTCATAACATAAAATTATTATAACTTACTTTTCTTCTTGATAGCGGTATACAATTTCTTATTATAGTAATCCAAGACATCCCTGAAGGTACTTCCACTGGTGTCCATAGCAAGGCGGATGACGTCATCAACATCTATCTCAAACATATCACGAATCTTCGGATTCAACAGGTGCTGGAACAGCTGGACTCTATCGTCCTGTGAATAGAGTTGAGAGTTGAGTGGCAGAAGAGCAAATTTAGGTTTCAAAATAGATCCAAGTCATCATGAATAAGAAACTTCTTTAAATGAATAATGCATCGTAAAATTCGCTTAATGTTATAAGAACCATCGCTTACCGCTTATCGCTTATCTGTCAAGGTTTGAATATGACTATTTGTTAGGGTACGGCGCACCATACATCGTCGTTTGCCTAAGCTCTAATGTCAACTATTTTTTACCTGGTTCAGTTCAGGCATGTTAAACTGAGCAGTGAACAGCGGATGTCCGGTGAACATTCTGAACACAGGGTGCAGTTCACCGACCGTGCGCGATGTCATCAGAATAGACACCCCTGATGATATGCATAGTGTATGCTTTATGTCCACTGCTAGTCTGTAATCATTACACATATTTAGTATTATTGTTATACTAGCATCCGCCCGCGACTTCGTTCGCGTCCCGTTGGGTTCCGTTGATTTTCCAGGATAAAAAGTAGTCTATGTGTTAATCCAGGTCACAGTTTTTGCGTGAATGTGTAACAAACATCCATACATACAAACTTTCGCGTTTATAATATTAATAGGATTATATTCAGCCCTTTGAGTTCCACTGCCTGGCAAGGCCTCCCCCCATTCTTTCCACACACTCCGATCTATTATACACACATTCATATTTTTTTACTTCCTTTTTACACATGTAACATGCTCAGGTATAGGTACATTCAAAATAATATTCATGTAATAAAATTAACCATAATATACAGTTAGGTTAGGTTAGACTATATACAGTTAGGTACCCAAGTACCTACTTACTTACTAAATTTATAAATTAAGAGATAGTCTGAATAGGCTAGTCCCTTATACTGAAAGTAAACGAGAAATACTTTGAATGACTTCAAAGATTTCAAAAAAATTATAAGATTCAACGAAAAGAAAGGTTCATAAGACAAGATTGTGTTTGTCTGTGGCCTTTTTAGTAGTGCTTCGATTTCAATGTTTCTTAATAGGTAGGAATGTATTTTTTTTCCTGTACTTATAAATGTCTATGTAATTTACTATTGTTAGAGAACATCCCGATGAAAAAAATGATCACGTGACCCGGTGTATAAAATGAGGCGGCAAGGCGGCGCGCGGCCACTTTGCGTTTGGATTTCGACCAAGGCGGACGTCTAGTATTCATATTTTTGCTTCGTATTGAAGTCATGTTACTCTGTGTTGATTTCTCGAGTTCAATATTAAGTGTTGTTTATCTGTTAGTGTTAGGTGGATTAGTTGTTCTTTTTTTTAATGAATCTTTATTGAAGTTCATAAAACAATATTATTTTTTTTTAGATTCTAAAATAAATAAAATAATAATAAAATCCACTTACCCATTGTACGAAGTAATATCCTGCGGCGACAATCCCTCCATATTAGTAGGTACCAAAGCATCCATATCATCCAGAATAAGCAGAGACGGTTTGCGGTCTGAGCACATGACAAGCGCTTTAGCTACCACGCTGCTTATATCCTTTCGCCCCTTCAGCGGTCGGCAGTGCAGTATGTACGAGAATACTGAGATCTCCTTTTGTACGAGATAGCAAAGGGACGATTTGCCTGAGCCACTCAAACCTAGAAAAAAATTAAAACTGGCTTCACATACTACATAGTTGGTTTTGGCTCGGATTTGTCTTTGACTGTTAGGCACAGTATCATACAAAGCGTACCTAAGTATTTGTTCCGCTTCTGAATCTTACAATTCAGTTGAATCTTGGAAATCGTGAAGTTAGCAGTTACAATGTGCAATGGAGCTCTTCAAACAAAATTGTGTTTGCACACAAATGTTTGCCAAGATCCGTCGCTCTTTTACTTTCGCATTGTATGTTATATGTTCTATGTCTGTTCTGTGTTTTCTGTGTGTATGTCAAATAAATATTCTATACCGATCTATGTTTTATTCAAGTATGGATCATGCTGCCCGAGGATGTTGTACTCCATAAATTACTGCTGACTCCATAAATGCCTTCAAAACTAAACTCGACAACTGGCTACGAATAAACAAAACAATGCTTAAAAAGTGACTAAAAAAGTGATAAAAGACATTTCAAAACTGTGTGACGTAGACATAACAGCGAAAGCTCCTCGTCTATAAACTAATAAATAAATAAAGAGTGCGCCGCCAATGAGCTTTACTACATCTATGTACCAAACAGTCTTATTCAATAATCCTTTTTCCAGAATCCAACAAATACTCACCAGTAACCAAAACACTGCTTTTCAAATCAGAACACAGATTGTATCGAGCCTCGCGATGTATATCAAAGTAGATGTGTGACATGACATTTCCTAACAGCAACTCCAATGGTTTTATTGTCCTGCAGTAGTTCTTATAATCGTAATCCATTGATACAACTGGGTTGCGAATGGTCATGTCTATCATATCAAGACTTCTCGCTGATACTGTGCAGTGTCTAAATGATTCCTGCGTCAGTGTTGTATAGGATAGTCCATCTGGGCTCAGCCTAAACTTGACATACCCACTAGATAGTGTGCTGTTTTGCTTAACCACATCATGGTTTATTAGGAACACTCGACCGGAGTAGGTATTTTGAATGACAGTGTTCTTGAATTTTTCTACCAAAGTTAACTCGTGTTCATGCGTTTTATCCTTAGTGAATGTAACCATTTCAATGTGATTCGGTTGCCTCAGCGTTTTGATGTCTATGAACGTCAGCATTATCATTGTGCTGTTGTATACATCTATGATTCTGTTCAAAGATCTTGGTATAAGAATCGTTGGTATGTATTCACTGTAGACTTCTCTGCATAAGCTTCGGAATACAACACTATTGACAAGTACCACTTCCACACATAAATCATGCCGCCAAAAGGATTCATAGTCTTCCTCATCATTCTTAGGAATCAACGATGGCAGGTTCTTCATCAATGCCACAATAAAAGGTGAGCATTTGTAGATGGGTTCCACCAAATCTTCGTGGATGAACACAGTGTATGGGTGTATCAAGTCTTTTTTGCCATCACCATCTATGGGGAGCGCTCTAAGAGCCATCCTTTTTGGCAATGAAAATAATGGACGGAGTAACCCTTTAGTAGCATTGTATGAGTTTCTTAGTTGGTCTTCTTGGCGTGGGTTCAACACTGGGTCAATAGCATGAGGGCTAAGAGTCAATCTCACGATGACACTGGCATAGTTGACAAGGATACCTGTTTGCTTGGGGGTGAACACAATGGGCATGGAAGGAGAAAGCCAGACTACTGCCCTCTGATTGGCTACCACCAGCCTCACTTGATTCAAGAAAATACTCTGAAGCTGTGTCTGATTATGTTCCTGCAAAATGAGTAGTCAGCAAATTAATGAAACAGTTGAGCTATCCGCAAACCATTGTAAACAATTTAACTCATCAAAATCACTACCAATCATAAGCATGCCCAAGTCACTAGCTGCATTGCCACATTGAACAGTAATGCTGATACGTATTATGTATTAACTAATAGTTATGTATAAAATCACATATAAGCTTGGTAAACTAGCTGCTACTAAAAAAAATTGTCTAAACTGTATTCTATCATTGCATCCAAACTTACCAAAATCACTTGATCCTCAGGCCCATCAGCTTGTATATACAAAGACTCGATTGTCCGGATATTTTGTGATGTGCACACATACACCTCCTGGGATATAGTCATGCCAAGTAATCTGCCAAACAATGGATTCACCAGGATAATGCCCTCAGGGACACCATTGAGATGCACTGCCCAGAGATATACATGGTTCTCTCCAACTTGGACTTGAATACATTGGGTCTAGAAAAAAAAGTATCGGCATGGGTGACAGAGCAATTCCAAATACATGAGACGGGTCATTTTTCTTTGGTCATTCCCAGGTCCTCTTCAGTGGATATGCTTTGTGAGGTAATGCAGTTGTTACATAAAGTTTTTTTTCCTTTTTTTCTAATAAAAAATTGTGAGTAAAGATCGTAATCCAATAATAGGCTTTTGTAGCTGCTAAAGGTCAAAGGCCACTGGTTGGACTATGCTAAGTATAACGCAACAGATAGAGTACCAAGATACTTATAGTAATTATTCATTAGGCACCCACCTCTTGTGCATTTCTACAGTATTTGGAACTGATATATGCAAAGCATGATAACTCGCGAGTTGGATTCACCGTAAGTTTTACACCACCCAACATTGTCGGCGCGCACCTCACAGGCACAGGAAATCAGTCACTAATCAGTGAAAAACCTGTGTCGTAGTAAATATTATTGATTTGTGATTTATGTACTCAAGCCATGCCAAATCAAATCACTTTTAAACATTTTTATATTATTTCCATCCAGTTTTTGATATCCTATCCTATCCTAGCACCTAGCACAGATTCACCAAGATTCACACACAGATTTTTTGACTTTTATTTGTTTGTTTGTTTGGTTAGGGGACCGCACTAGGCGGAACTGCACTGCAGCGGAGCGACGACGCGACACTGCGCTTCAAAATATTGTTTCCAAGTAAGTAAATGTACTAGACATACTGCACTAAGCGGCAACGGAACTGCACTGCAGTGGAGCGTCGCGACAGAGTTGGGCAACTAGGCAAAGTTGACGCGCTGTGTCGCGACGCGCAGTTCCGCTGCCGCTAGGTACGTTATAGTAAGCGTCCGCGACACTTGCGAGCCATCCATCTATATTATACTAGCTGTAGCGACCGCGGCTTTACCCGCGTGGTAGGTACTTTGTAATAAAGCCACATACAAACTTTGGTTCCTGTTGACTTTATAGCGAGATCTTAAGTAGGTACTTACTACCTACTTACCTACCTACCTACTTAGCTACTTCTTTAAATGTGGCTTCAGAGGCTGTTATTTTTTACCTACGCTATCTCCCTACCTACCTACACCTTTCGTATTTTATTTTTTGTAAGGACATGCTAAGCTTGAAACAAACCGATTTTTCATACAAACTTTGACAAGTAATAGCACAGCGAATTAGTGTTATGTTAGTTTTTTTAAATGCAGTTCTTATTTATTTAGTTTGATGAATATACATGCCAGTTTTGGTAGTGTACACGCCTCGATCACGTGGGGCTGCATCGCACCCACACACGCGCATCGCAGGAGCGAGGTGCGGGGTACGGACGCGGAGGGCGCTGCAAGCTCTCGACAAGCATTCACGCAGGAGCGGCCGACATTGACCTCAAAACCGTCTAGCAGTGCGCGCGCGCGCACTACTTACTTCAGAATAAATCTAGACCTAAATTTATACCTAAATCTCTGTAATTCGTAAGAATAAACGTCTTAAAATTCCAACCTCTTATTTGTTACCAACAAAGTTCCCAACGTGGGGCACGAGACCGGGCCAGAGGACGCAGCCGGCCTAGAAGGCCAAACTACGTGTCAAGATCAACGTCCAGTTAAGTTGTGCTTTCCTTATCCATCCTTTACCTAACAAATACCTCCTTCGATCTGTATCGGAGCGAGCTTATTCTCTGAGTAAGTACAGTAGCATTTCTTTTGCCACGCGCTAGTATTTGTAACGGGATAGAAACAATTTCTTTTCCTTATGAATGCCAACGTGTGTAATGTATGTGTCTTTATTTGGTGATTTAGCTTTATATTTCGTAAGTGCATAAACGCAGTGTTTTCATATCGCCGCTTGCTTGCGATACCTAATTCACCGAGGCGTTATCTACCCATCGCACAGCTGTGCATTCCTTTGCCTTTCATACATTATGCTGATGCGCCATTTTCTTTTATTGCGCCGCGCTTATCAATGACGACGTAATTTATTAAAATCTTCTTCATCATTCAATATTTACGTCTTGATTATGCTGAATTGATGAAATAGGTGGTCAATCTTCATTATAAATTAATTATTTTTCAGCTAGCATAATTTAAATAAAAAAAAGTTTTTTTTTATTTTATTTAAATAGGTACCTAAGTTCAGCCATATTTCTCTATCTTTATTCATTTTTCATTTCATGCCCTTTTGCAAAAAATATTTTTTTCTCTTCCTGCATAAAACATGAAATCAGGAATATTTCGTACGCTATTTCCGTGGATGCCCTGTCAATTCCAGGACTGAAGCACGCTTTGCGTGTGGTTGACCACACCGCTGCTGTCGCCACCACGCTGAGCTGGCGGCGTGCGGCTCTCGCTGCCTTGACGCGCCTTGAACACCGTGCCGTGCCTGGTCGCGCCACGTGCGTGCCGTGCATGACGTGCCCGCTGCCACGCGCTGACACCGTGTCTACGAAGATTTGATCGCCGCTTCAACGCTGGTTTGATGCACAAATTCTTTATTTAATTCATTTCAGCCCCGTAACTATTTCTTAAAATCATTATTTTGTGTAACGTTTTGGATTTAATCCTGACATGATGTCGACCGGTGATCACCCCAAGAAGGTTGAGGGCGAAGGTTCTTCTAGCGATTCTAGCGAGGCAAAGAAGTTGATAAATATGCGAAGGTCAATAAAAGGACGTCTTACTAGATTTGAAAATTACGTATCTACAATACTATATTTAAAATTAGAAGATATTAATAGTGTGCAGATTAAAGAATTGTCATTTCGTTTGAGCAAGGTACTAACCATGTTTTCAGATTTTGAGGAAATAGAAATTAAATTAGAAACTTTCCATGTCGATTCCAACGAACGTGAGGAAATGGAAGATAAGTTCTTTCTCTTGATATCACAGGCTCAGGATCTCATTGAGTCCTTCTCTAAAGTACAGACTCAGCATAAAGATTGTAGCAATCATTCTTGTAGGTCTGTTTGCAATAGTCATGATCATAATCACGCAATTAAGTTACCTACGATCAAGCTACCTACTTTTGACGGTAATTACTTAAAGTGGCTTGAATTTAGGGATATGTTTGAGTCTTTGATTAATCAAAATGAATCTATATCAGACATAAATAAATTCCATTACTTGCGATCATCTTTAGAGGGAAGTGCAACCATTGTCATAAAATCAATTGAGTTCACTTCGAAAAACTATGCTATGGCTTGGAATCTCATGTGCGAACGTTACGATAACAAAAAGATTCTTATCAATAATCACTTAAAGGCATTATTTAACATGGATCCTTTAGTCCGTGAGTCTCATAAGGCAATTCGTTATTTAATCGATCACTTCTTAAAGAATTTAAGGGCTCTTGAGAACCTAGGTCAACCAATCGATAAATGGGATGTTCTCATTAACTTTATTATATGCTCAAAATTAGATTTAGTTACTTCTAGAAAGTGGGAGGAGTTTAAAAATACTTTATCCGACTTGCCATCGTTATCTGATTTAACTCAATTTTTACGCAATCGCGCGGACATTCTTGAAACCATGTCTATCAATCGTAATGATGTACCTAAACCTGAACCTAAAGTAGTAAGGGATAGGGATCAAAAGAAACCAGAACACAATGTTCATAAAACTTTATTTCAATCAAAAAACTCTAAGAGCTTCGTAACTTCCTCCGGCTCTAAACCAAAACTTAATAGCTTAACTTGTCTAATGTGCAAGCTTCAGCACAGAATAGTAGATTGCAACGCCTTTAAAGACTTATCTTTTGAAGTTCGGTTACGCGAAGTCGTAAAATTAAACCTTTGCTCGAACTGTCTACGAAGAGGTCACGTTGTAGAAGACTGCCGTCTGATAGGTACCTGTAGGGAGTGTGGGCAAAAACATAATACGCTCTTGCACTCACCCACAGTAAGTGATACTGCCGTGGAATCCAAGTCGATTCCAGTGAGCTCAGTGTCGCTTTCCGCTCAAACGACTGATCAGGTTCTATTGTGCACTGCCTTGGTCAGGGTCATTGACCCAAACAGTAACAAAACTTTCCTTGCTCGCGCTCTTCTTGACTCGGGAAGTCAATCATCTTTCATAACTGAAGCCCTTCAACGTAAAATAGGTATATTCAGTCAAAAAACAGATTCTTTATATATATCTGGCATAAATAACTCACGCGTTTCAATAACAGACAGCTGCAAGTTATCAATACAGTCGCTTACGCAGCCCTTTGAAGTCTGTCTTAAATTGTATGTAGTGCCTCAAATAACCGGCTACTTACCCAACGCGCCAATAAACATAACTGAACTTGATTTACCAAACATTCAATTGGCGGATCCAAAGTTTCATCTTCCTTCCGAAGTTGACATGCTCCTAGGTGCGGAAGTCTTCTTCGACGTGATCTCTTCAAATCAGATCAGACTAGGACGTAGTAAGCCCATTCTTCAAGAGTCAAAATTAGGTTGGCTAGTGGCAGGTCCTCTTCATAGTCATCATTATAAAAAACATAACGTTGTTCATTGCAATTTTACCAAGGAAATAAGTGATAGTTTAACAAAGTTCTGGAGCCTTGAGGAAATATCATTTTCAGAAGCTACTATGTCACCTGAGGACGAATTTTGCGAACAACATTTTCTTGAAAACACGAAACGTTTAGCTAACGGTAGATTTTGTGTACCTTTTCGGGAACCCCCAGAGCAAGCACTAGGTAGTTCATACATCATGGCCGAAAAGCGATTTTTCAATCTCGAGAAAAAACTTGATATTTCTCCTGAGCATAAAACACAATACTCTAAATTCATTAAAGAATATGATCAACTAGGTCATTTATCTAAAGTAGATAGGCCAAAGTTTGGTTATTATTTGCCTCATCACTCAGTTATCAGAACAAAAAGCGAAACCACAAAACTTCGTGTAGTTTTTGATGGTTCTGCCAAAACTTCATCAAAGAAATCTTTAAATGACATACAGTTCATTGGCCCTGTAGTTCAAGACGACTTGTTCAATATCTTAATTCGCTTTCGACAGCATAAGTTCGTCTTAACAGGTGACATTCAAAACTTTTACCGTCAAATATCATTAAATCCTGCTCAAAGGCATTTGCAACTTATTCTTTGGCGAGATAATAAGCATGACCCTCTTAATACTCTTCAACTCCAGACTGTAACATATGGGACAGCTTCGGCCCCATTCTTAAGCACGAGATGTCTCAAACAGCTAGCGTTAGAGTGCGATGACCCTGTTGTCTCAAAGGTGATTCAAAAGGACTTTTATATTGACGATTTATTAACAGGCGCGTCTAACGAGGAAGAGTTACGTCATATTTACATCAAGGTCACAGAGGTACTTAACTCAGCGTGCTTACCAATTCATAAGTTCCGTACAAATTGTCCTCAGATTTTCCAGGAAGTAACGGAAAATCAATGTCTTAATCTTAACAATGAATCCAGTGTTTTAGGGGTCCTGTGGGCACCAGACACTGATACTTTACGATTTGCCATAAATATAGATCATGATCAACAAAAGGTTACAAAGAGACAAATATTGTCAAACACTAGCAAAATTTTTGACCCTCTTGGTTTGCTAGGTCCCTGCACTATTGCTTTAAAAATATTGCTTCAAAAGTTATGGTTAGTCAAGCTTGAGTGGGACGATGCAGTCCCAGCCAACATAAAAAAGGTATGGCAAAAAATGATTAGTTCTCTTGATTCCCTACTTACAGTATCTATACCTAGGTTCACACTCTGTGATTCACCTGTCACGACAGAGCTTCACTGCTTCGTAGATGCATCTCAAAATGCTTATGCGGCATGTGTATACTTAAGAACTGTAGGTATTTCTGATAACACAACAACAAACTTGCTCTGCGCGAAGACTCGAGTCTCGCCTATAAAGCCCCTTACAATACCGCGTCTTGAACTATGCGCGGCACTTCTCGGAGCTCGTCTCACAGCTAAGGCGACAGACGCACTCCGTTGCAACCTTGATCGTAAATATTACTGGTCTGACTCCACCATAACACTAGCGTGGATTAAGACACAACCTAAACTTCTAAAATCATTTGTATGTAATCGTGTTAACGAGATTCGTGAGCTAACTACTCACTCTTCATCATCGTGGAGATACGTGCCTACGAACATTAATCCAGCCGACATGGCTTCTCGAGGTATAGAACCTAGCACGCTATCAAATTCTGATTTGTGGTGGCGTGGACCTTCCTTCCTCTTAAGTCAGGAAAAGGAATGGCCACAAGCACCGAACATTAAATTCGAGTTACCGGAAGTAAAAAATACTGTTAAAGTTCATAACATAGTAGATACATCTAACTTCGTAGAATTTGCTAGGTATTCGAATCCGAATAGATTGATAAGAATTTACGCATACGTTTTTAGATTCATAAGTAATTGTAAAACTAAAACTAAAAATAATTCAGTACTACTGAACAACGAAATTGACAATTCTCGTGAATTCTTGATAAAACAATGTCAATTTGAGTCATATTCGTTAGAAATAAATACTTTACTGAAAGGAAATAAACTTAAACCTAAATGCCCTATTTTACAGTTGGCTCCCTTTATTGACAACAGCGGAATTTTGCGAGTAGGAGGTCGACTTCATAATACTAGCATCCTTAACTTTCAACAAAAACATCCTGCCTTACTCGATGGCAAACATCATTTTACAAAGATACTCATGCGTTCTGAACACCTTCGTCTCTTCCACGCTGGACCTCAGTTGTTGCTTAGTTCATTTAGAGATCAATATTGGCCAGTAGGTGGAAGAAACGTGGCACGGAACACTGTTCGCAAATGTATTATTTGTACTAGATTCAATGCAAAAACCATAAATCCTTTCATGGGAAACCTGCCTTCAAACAGGGTTTCACCATTTTATCCCTTTCAAACTTGTGGAGTAGATTTCGCTGGTCCGTTCACATTATCTAGCAAAATTGGCCGTGGTAACAAAATAACAAAATGTTACCTATGTTTATTTGTTTGTTTTTCTACTAAAGCAGTTCATTTAGAAACGGTCAGTGACCTCAGCACTCAAGCCTTCATTGCGAGCCTAAAACGCCTTATCGCTAGAAGAGGCAAGCCTGATAACATTTGTTGTGACAACGGTAAAAACTTTGTCGGGGCAAATAATGAATTAGGTAGGGTATTGCGGTCAAGTCTTCGTAATCTTAAGGATTTTTCCGCAAATGAAGGCATTAAATTCACTTTCAACCCCCCTTATTCACCCTCACTAGGAGGTCTCTGGGAAGCAGGCATTAAAAGCGCAAAGCATCACTTAAAGCGCATAGCAGGAAACGCTACCCTAACTTTCGAGGAGTTGAGTACGCTCTTTACGCAGATCGAAGCGATCCTCAACTCCCGACCCTTAACTCCTTTGACATCTGACCCAAGCGACCTTTCCTCTCTCACCCCAGGGCACTTCCTCATTGGGCGGCCACTGACGTCGCTACCATCACCCCCGGCACCCGACGTGAAGACACGGATTCGCTGCCGATACCGGATGGTCGAGGGACTGCGCCTTCAGTTCTGGGCCCGATGGAGAAACGAGTACCTATCTGAATTACAACAGCGCTACAAAGGGCGCACTCACACCTTCAACATTAAAGTCGGCGATCTGGTCGTATTCAAGGAAGAAGGCCTCCCCCCCCTCAAATGGAGAATCGGTAAAGCCGAGCGCCTTTACCCTGGCACCGATGGCATCTGCAGGGTGGCAGACTTCCTCACATATCGAGGCATAGAACGACGCGCCGTCAACAAGGTCTGTCTTCTCCCAACTGAAGCTGACCTTGACCCACAGGACAAGGATCCAGAGAAATCTTAACTTGAAAGAAGTCTTTCAAGGCCGCCGAAGATGTACACGCCTCGATCACGTGGGGCTGCATCGCACCCACACACGCGCATCGCAGGAGCGAGGTGCGGGGTACGGACGCGGAGGGCGCTGCAAGCTTTCGACAAGCATTCACGCAGGAGCGGCCGACATTGACCTCAAAACCGTCTAGCAGTGCGCGCGCGCGCACTACTTACTTCAGAATAAATCTAGACCTAAATTTATACCTAAATCTCTGTAATTCGTAAGAATAAACGTCTTAAAACTCCAACCTCTTATTTGTTACCAACAGGTAGTTATAACTTCAAGGAATACGATTTTGCATACAAACGTTTCTGACCCATTCAGGGGTTAAATTTGTTAAAAAATAAGTTAAATTTGTGTTATCGGGTGCCTATGCCATGTAAAGAAAGTACATTCCAAATTTCAGCTCTAGCTTTAGCGGTCTGGCCTGGAGCGTGATAGGTAAGTCAGGTCCCTAAAATTTCATCCATCGTGTTTAGTAGTTGCCAACCGACTGACAGATAAAATGTCACGCTGCTGCAGTTCTAGTGCGCTAATCCGAACTACATTTGAAAATGTCACGTCGCGTCGCTCCGCTGCAGTGCAGTTCCGCCCAGTGCGGTCTTACCTTCTGTGGTTTGGTAGTGCTGCCAACTGCTAGCTCTAAACAATAGCTAAACATCTTGCAAAAAGTTGCTAGAATGTTAGTTTTACACAAAAAAGTGCTAAATGGAGATACCTATCTAGTTAGAATTTAGGTAGGTACTTTATTGCCTCAGGTGCTCTTATCTAGCAAGGTCCTCCTTGCAAAAGAGGCACCACCCGGTGGTGGGTGGTAATTGCATTATTTTGCAGATATCTCGATTATTTTGTAGTAGGTAGGTACAGATCGCGCGGCGAGAGTTTGGCTTTGACCTTCGGGTGGAGGGGATTACTGCGCATGGTTGAACGATTGGAGCGCCAATCAGAGCACCGCATTGCCCGTTGATACCCAATTTCTGATTTCTGCGCAATAACGGTCAAAGCCAAACTCTCGCCGCGCGATCTGTACCTACTATACATATTATAATCTGCTTATAATATAGGTAATACTCTATAGAAGCAAGAAACGGAATGCCGAGCTGAAGTTAACACTAATCCCCGTTGACGGGGATTGTCAACGGGGATTAGTGGAATAAGCCTATGACTCAAACGAATCGAGAGATCGAACTATTTTTTTAAACTACGTTTGCGCAACTTTTTTTACCAGAAAAGGATAGAAGCTCTATTCCGCCCTCCTTTCTCTACATTCTCGTCCCCCTTACTCGCCGCCTCTAAAGAAAATTCCTTCCATCGTAGTTGCCTGATGTCAAAAAATAGCTAGATCTTGCTATAAAGTTGCTAAGTTGGCATCACCTGATGGGTGTCTTGCCAATCAAGCATCCATCGAACATAGCTCATCATCATGCTCAAAATAAGGAATGGAATGGAACACAACTTATAGCTCGTCCACTCCAATTTACGTTTTGATGCCGATCCTTTCTTGTTCATTCTGCTACATATAATTTAGATCTAGGTACATATTAAAATATTACTGTATAATAAACATAGATCTAGCCGATGATGGTACTGTGCTATTTAAATGGGTACGTAGTAATGCCCAAGTTTTACGATTCCTAGTTTTAAAAATATTGCAAAGATTGGAACGTTATTCTGATAGCGTATCTCGTCTTCGATTGGTCCTTCGCCAACCAGCCATAGATTACCTATTTTTTTTCACGATAGAAAAAAAAATCTAAAATAAAATCTGCATTCTGCTCAACGGTTTTTGAAAAAGTTTCATGGGTCCGGTCCGGTGCTTTGCGAATATATTCATTTTATGAAGTATTTTACGTTTTAGAATAATCATCTTTGGTGCAACATTTACAGTGATTAAAATTTGACTCAAAACGGCACCTGCCGTTCCATCAACGTAAGTACATATTGAACAAAAATGTCGTTGATTATTGTCCGTGATGTTCGCTTGTTTTGCCTCCATTTTCGATCGTTACAAGAGGTACATTTCCAACGGTTGTTTACTTTCAATTTTAGTTTTCTGATGTGAACTCATGTGATGCTACTGTTGAAACTTGTGTTATTTACCACGGCATTGAAGGGGCGCACGTGATAACCACGTATTGTTTCAGTTTAGCTAAATAATGGCGCCAACAAGGTTGGCATCCAAGCCAATCAGCGTCAATGAGAACCTGAACGGTTTTAGCCATGGAATCACGACGAGGAGTAAGCAGTTGGCTTCTCTAAAGAATCACAAAGATAATCTAAAAATCCCGAACAAGAGAAAGGCGGACAGCCCCTTGAAAGATGTAACGGCAAAGAGGGCGGCGTTTGGGGACATCACCAACGCCTTCAACAAATCCTGCGCTCCTCAGGATAAAGACAAAATCATGGTGCTGAAGAAGGTTACAGTGGAGACCAAAATGCTCCCCACTGTCAAGGTTTATTTCTTTATATTTTATTTGCTATTTGTGTTGAGGGTAGGAGTAATATCAGCTCAAGCTTTGTTCTACTTTGAAAAATAAATTCACAGTGATTCAACCATGTGTTCTGCAAAATTCAAATCAGATATTGTAAATAATAAAAGGTCACTGAACTTTCCGTCTTAAAGTTGCAAAAATCACATGCTTGGAACTTAGAATAAACTGGTTATTCTAATCTATTAATTAGCTTGTTCCATACATAGACAAAAAGTCACTTTCAGACAGAAAATAAATACATACTTATTATGTATACATAAGTATTATGTAACATCCAGACACAGAACAAATCGGTAGAGATCAAATCCACAACCCACAGCACATAATGCAGAGCTACCTGTCTAATGTGTTCTAGCCTGTCATGATATTATATCAAATAATTACTATTCTTTGAATACTATCTATTCTAGAGCATCAAACCACATACAGTTGTCAACGGCAAAACCTCAAAGACAAAAACTCTCCAGCGAGTGGCCACAAACGCCATTGAAACTGTACAAAAGCATTTTGCCAAAGATCCTCCCAAGCCTGTGGCTACTAGAGCTCAGAATGGTATCCTCAAGAATGTTGAGAAGAAGGTCAAAGACCAGAATCAAAGCTCAAACTCTGCCAAATCGGCCAAGAGTGATATGTCTGGTGAACCATCTCTTTACATGACTGCTTTGGAGACTACGTAAGTTTGTACTCACTTGTACTCATTACTTCTTACAGGATGCTGTATTATTTAGATGTAGGTGAATGTACATTGGATATTCTTAACCAAACAGTCATGTGGAAGACAGGTTCAATACCTACTTGCGTGTAAAGCTATCTATGCCGCATATTTCTATTCAATATTTTCCTTCACTGTTACAAAGCATCAGCTCATGGTGCACAACTGGTTTTGAACCCTAAATTTTGAGGTCTAAAGGTGACAATTGAGTACCACAACTGGTCACTCCTAAGACTGTGTTGTGACAGAAATATCATCATCCACAGCTCTACTTCATCCACTGTTGGGTTAGGCCTCTTTAAGTTTATGCCATCTACCAGGATCCTGAACTTCGGGCTAGGAAGTTATCAAATTGCATGTTTTCTCTAGTTTTATTCCCGAGCAAAGCAAATGTCTGTGCTCCTAGTCTCCCATAATATTATTCACAGCAGCCCTGCCGAAAATACCAAGGAAGAATACAAGACGATAAGCGAAAAGCTTGACAAAGTGAACCTAGATGACACCAACCGTTCTCTGGATGAGGAGACAGAATCCCCACACAAGGTGCCTCCGGGCATCACTGACTTTGATCTCGAGAACTGGAACGATCCGTTCCAAGTGTCTCATTATGCTATGGATATATTCAACTACTTGAAGGGGAGAGAGGTAGGTATTTGTATTATCTAATAAAAGTAGGTAAGATCGCCAAATTGTCCGTCTTACCACTTTCGAAACGAATTATTTTGCATGCAGTTAGCTAGCTGACCCCGCCTCTTTCTATTGTCCTCTTCTTTTGACCAAGTACCTAGAAAAACATCTGTTTGTTTTGGTGAAAGTCCTTTGTTTTTTTATGAATAATAGTTACAGCATTTAGTTGTAGACAAACTGTTGATATCATCACATCAATGTTCTTAAGATAGTTGAATCACCTACATCAGATCTTTTAACAAAGAGCTATTGTATTACAGCGCTTATTCCCGATCGACGACTATCTCACCCGCATGAAGGGTATAACGCAATGGATGCGAGCGCTTCTCGTAGACTGGATGGTAGAAGTTCAAGAGAGTTTCGAACTGAACCACGAGACGCTCTACTTGGCTGTGAAACTGGTGGATTTGTTCCTGACGAGGTCTACGCGGAAACAGCCGATAGAACAGCACCTTACTAAAGAGGAGCTTCAGTTGCTTGGTGCTTCAGCCTTGTTCATCGCTTCTAAGTTTGATGTAAGTTAACATTATGAATACGACTGAGGCATCATTGAAAATTTATTCGTTTACGAATGGATTGCGTTTTGCAACACGCTCATCAAGTACTTAATCTAATCCATTCTATTATTAGTCACTTTAACTCAACAAGCAGATATTGCAGTTTAAAACATGTCATATCTCACTGTATTTGGCTTTGATGAACTGTCGTCCATACTCCCGAGGGCTGATGATGACTAGTAATGATTGGGGATATAAGATTTGTTTCATTTTATTCTTGTTGAACTCAAAGAGCCTATATGGTGACGCAATTAACGTGTGGTTTTCAGGAGCGCATCCCCCCGCTAGTCGACGACTTCCTGTACATCTGCGACGGCGCGTACTCGCTCAGCCAACTGCTCAAGATGGAGATGAGCATCCTACGCGTCGTGGACTTTGACCTCGGAGTACCGCTGTCGTATCGCTTCCTAAGGCGGTATGCACGGGTGAGGATACCTTTACTACTACTCTTGTTTAGGTTTGCTAAAGTAAGGATGGATATTTCTTTATTCTTTATTGTACACAAAAGTAGTGACTTAGAAGGGAACTTTAAGATAGGTCATGTACAAAGGTGAGCTTAACCCTAAAAAGAGTTCTCTACCAGCAAACCTTCCACGATAGAGAGGAGAAATAAATTATGATGGTGGGTGCGTGTACTCAAAGGTTATTACTTAAAAACATATTATATACCAGAGTAAGCTAAAAACACAGTTAAGATTACATACATTATTGTTGTGAAAGATAATATGCGTAAAAATGAAGTGAAGAGATAAAGGTTAACTTCTCTATTCATATTCAACTGTAATTTTAGGGCGACTTTAAAAAATGCTCTATCATAATTATCAATCTTTACCTTTCCGTCCTTGGTTTATTAACTTTATGCATTGATTTAATAGCTGATAAGTTTATGTTGTAATATTCCAGTGCGCCCGAGTGTCAATGCCGACGCTGACGCTAGCGCGGTTCGTGCTAGAACAATGTCTTCTAGAATACAATTTGCTGGAGTACTCTGATAGCAAGATGGCCGCTGCAGCGCTCTATCTCGCGCTCCGTATGAAATCGCTCGGCACCTGGACGCCTACCCTGCAGTATTATACCGGTAAAGACATTGTGTACTCTAGTATAAATATTAGCTGTGAAAGAGTTAACAGAAGTACACCAGTGCCTATCAAATATGCTCATATTGCAGTACATGTGAATCTAAGATTGTAGGATGTTCCACTGCTTACTTAGACCTTTACATATATCGAAGATGATTTCTACAGTGTCCTCAGGACACTATGCCTGCACTTAACGTGACACTGTAGTGCGTGGGACCATTCCCCTTGCGTAGGTACGATATACTTACCTTCTGGTAACTTTAGAATTACTTGTTTTAAGTTTTGTTATATATAAATATGCATGTACCTACTAACTTAATTATGATTGCCTACTCCTGTCATGTACACTTTTGTATGAATAAACTATTTTGTATTGTATTTGTATTGTATTGTATTGTAGATAGAGTGGGCTTGCCCAGCAACTATACCATCCTCTCAGCCTAGTTAGCCATATCCGCAAAAAAGACATTGTCAATACGTGAGATATCTCACTGCTTAGTGATACATCACTGTTTAGGTTCCTCAGTTAATAAATTATTTGTGTGAATTTCTAGGCTATTCACAAAAGGACATTCTTCCGATTGCGATCGCTCAGAACGCAGTTCTTCACAAGAAGCCGAAGTCTGCAATCAGCACAGTTAGGAACAAATACTCCCACACAATATTCTTCGAAGTGGCCAAAGTCCCTCTAATCGAAGATACTGTCCTCAGCAGCTGAGATATGTGTGGTGGCACTTTACGACTAGCGAGGAATTTACTAAGGTGGGTCCGAATTCTGTAACTTTAGCGTGTAAATAGAAGGCTACACTCACGAGATGACTTCCGCTCCAAAAGCCTTAATCACGATCATCAATCTTTTTTTATGCTATATTTATTGTTGTTTTATGTATAAATTTCCAGCCCCATTTAAAAAATATATTCAGGAAATATTCATACCTACTAAATTCATATTTTTATTTTGTGTGTTCTCATTGGAGACAGCATTTTGAGTCAAACTCGTTTTTGTATCCTAATATAAAGCAATCTGAATCTTTCATTGCTTATTTGACTTGTGTTTGTATGACATATTTTGAAATTTTGTATGTGTGCAAAGTACATTTTGACTTATGTAATTTGTGTAATGGCATACACAACAGCTAGCAAATGTACAGTGTGTACTACGAAAAGTACCTACTGTATTTTATTGCTCAGTCGAATTTGATAAATGCTCTATCTAAGATGCTGTATTGTCGAAATGTTGATTCCTCTACCGTTATAAATGTTATTTCAAAGAATTGAGTATTTAATTTGACAAAGCTTGTATTTACATAGTAACTTGTAATCTTTACAAGACTTATGGAGAACATTCTACATGTAAGGTGCCACTTTGGCTTTTAGTTAAATGGTTCTAATTTGTAAGTTCATTTTGACGCTACAAAATACAATATTAGTTATCAGTTTCATCGGTATCAATTTACACGATACGGTAAATTTGCGATGTTATAAAATTAGTCCATAATATAAAAACAGTAGATAGAAAAACTAGGTAAATTATAGATACTAGTTTAGTATTAACATAATTATTAATAGATATGTATAACTATTTTCGGT
Organism: Eulithis testata; assembly: GCA_947507515.1. Taxonomy (NCBI): domain Eukaryota; kingdom Metazoa; phylum Arthropoda; class Insecta; order Lepidoptera; family Geometridae; genus Eulithis; species Eulithis testata. The sequence goes on from OX382194.1 coordinate 12,090,285, forward strand.
AGTTAATGACTGAATTTTGTACGACGGAAATTTTCTGGTTTATTTACCAAAAAAAATTTTTTTCTTATATTGTGCCATAAACATGGCAAGTTCTAAGGCTAGGGCAGTGGTCCGTTAGTCCTAATTAGGAATATTAGTAAAAATTGTTTGTGCAAAATAGTGAAAAATAAACCAAAATCGCAATCTTCCTCTATAGAATTTTTACCAAATATTAATGTCCAAATGCTGCATTCAATTATTATTTAAATGCCCTCATCTTGCTTGTGTATTGCCTGTGGTCGTACTGCATTGTTACGCCTGATAAGTATAATAGGTCAATGTGTAATTTGGTTTCGTTAAAAAAATAGAAACATAATTAAATCGCTTTTAATCGCTTAATCTCCCCAACGTAGACCGATGACGTTGTAAAGATCGCAAGTAGTCGGTAGCCCAAGTTATCCTAAACCTATAGGAGAGGCCAGCAATGGCATTTACATCTGAGCGCTTCCGAGGGCACGTTAAACTGTTGGTCCCGGCTCTAGTACCCGTTAGCCATGACGGAGGCGTTAGGGCGGCCTAAAAACTCCGTCACCAGAGATGGCCACAAACTCATACGAACTTGCTTGCTATTGAACTTTATTGTTCATGACATTCCCCAATGAGATGAAAAATTATCCGACGGCCGACAATTCGTAGCGCTTACTAAAGGTCGCTCGTCGAAAGAAGCTGGGCATTACCCGTATAGAAGTCATCACTAGAGTTGTCCGTACGACAATACGAGATATAAGAATGTTTCTAGATAGTAAGGACATTCCAAGTGCATTTATGAACTAGTTTAGTGTACGTTGTTGTCATTGTAAATTTTATGATTTAGTATAAAATTTTTTACGACCTATCCATAGTTTAAACTAAGAACTATTTCGATCGTATATTTTGTATCTTGAAATGTGTACTAGCTTTTTTTATTTTTTTCCGTAAAAATAAAAGCTATCATCAACTTGAAAAGTTCGGGCTTTATTTAATTTTATTGTTTGTAGCGCTATTTTAAATTTAATTGTAATTTAAGGATTTAATTAATCCAATTGTACGCTTATCATTTTTTATTTGAAATGTCTATTTTGCAATTACATATTATTATGGCAATTTGGTAAGTGTGTGAAGAAGATGAATACATGTCACGATTCAACTGTAATGAATGGTAGGTACAGTCAGTGACAAAAGTGACTGTTCACTGTAAATGCACATCAATACATTGGTGAGTGGAGTATAATCAAGGGTTCAGATGTTGTTGTAGCTGACTGCACCAACACAAGCGCCGGATGCTGACGTTTTTATACATGTATGTACTCTTGGCAAGCTTTGCTATACTCTTTTAAATGTAGTTATTAATGGATTTTGTAATGTTTTAAATTTAATTAATTTACATAGTAATTATTGTGAGATTATTCCCATAATTTGTCTTAAGTTTTGTAATTTATCACATTTTAAATAGTACAAAATGTTATAATAATGTTGTTCGATAATGATAAGTTTTAGATTAATTTCACTTTGAATACTGTTTTTTCTTGATAATTTTGTCATCTTATTATACAAAGTTCATGTAAAACTCTTTGACTTGTAAATAAAGTGATTTTGGTTTGGTAACTTGTTGTTTTTATTTCCCTATTTATATTGCTATAGGCTTTGTGTATGTCATGTAACTATACATACATACATACATAGTATACTTACCTACCTCCATACAGACACATTACATTTCACAAACCTAAACACACACTGATAAGGTACATCAGTCAAGTGAGCTTGCGGTCAAACGTTAGTGCGTAGTATTGTGCTACTGCGTTGTGACATTTCATCTAATCTTCAGTAATAAGATCGATCGAACAACACTCTGATACGTAAATTAGTAGAATCGAGCTCTGAACTGTAGGTATGCCATTGGAAAGACCCCAACAGCATCGCTAATTATACCTATTACTAGTTTAGAAATAAAACCAGGTTATCCATTTTGTGTTGTGATTTAATCACACTCTAGAAACAATAGTTTATCAGCAGTCACAAGACGACCAAAATGTTACCTACGCGTTATAAAAGTTACAAAACACGGATATTAAATTTGATGATGCAACGAACATTGAAGAGTCGCCTTTCATTAGATTTTGAACCGAGTTGTCTAGATAGGATCAAGTTACATCTCATTGCAATACTTAAATAATTTGCTAAGTGTACGAAATATTATTTCAACACGATCATCAAACTCAACCTAACCAAACACATTACGTTAAGAGTAATGTGTTTGTATAAAACCAGCCATCTTACCGTCAATTATGGTATTAGTGTCTATTCTGTTGTTGCATTTTTCTAAGTAACCAAATTTGACAGCACTAAAAATATTGCCGCCCTTTTCTCTTATACTGAAATTACAGAAGACTTTAATTTTAACCCTGCCAAATTAGGTTAGTTAAGAAAAATGGAACAACAGAATAGACATAATTGACGCTTATCCAATGACTCTAAATCGTTACATCTTATACTCGTATCTTCTTCTTCTTCTAACTTAAGAGCTCAGCTCTTGTCGGTGTAATTATGCAGTTCTCGCCATTTGTTCCTTTCCAGTGCAGCTTCCTTGATGTCCTTATACGACATGACAGCGATCTTTTCCTTCAGCTGGCTCGTATAGCTTTTACGCGGTCTTCCCCTTCCTCTCTTTCCTTCTACCTTTCCTTCAATGATATTTTTAATCAAACTGTCATGTCGTATGAGTTGTCCCATCATTGTTCCTCTCCGGTTTTCAATAACCCTCATAAGGGCTTTTTCGTATCACCACAGAATATTAGTACAATATTACTATTATTGGTAAAACACAGAAATGCCGCATACAAGTAGGTACACTATCATGAGGTATCTTAAAATCCAGGGCCTCTACTGTGAAAAATGACTTACGAAGATTCGGTAGTGACGTTTGTGTTACACTGCGCGGTCATCTCGAACGATGACGTGGGCTCTTGCGACGTGACAGCGTCATTGCGCAGTGTAACAGAAACAACGCTACCGAATCTTCGTAAGTCATTTTTCACAGTAGAGGTTCTGGTTACACTGTTATTGTGGTATTTATCTGTGTGTCATTCACTGGCAATCTTAATGATTATCTTGATCTATCTAAGATAAATTACAAATATTCGTGATTTATCTTAGATCATAGATACAAAGAGCAAGAAGCTTTTACAATAAAACTATTAAATATTCTTGTGTTACAATGATGGCTTATGGTTATGTAAGTAGGTATAAAAGGATCAATTTTATTTTATGGGAATGTCAGTTAATCAATGCAACTTTTATTATCATATTATTTTATGTATTTTCGATTCGGTTATTTGAAATGGCAAGTTTACAATAAACATGAAAGCACTTTTGTATTAGAATTTAAAACTAATACGATTGCATCTACACCCAACAGGTAAAATTACAAAGAAACTAATTATTTCTCAACCTATTTCTAAATCGGCGGATTCGCAGTAAAACGTAGCATAAAATCAATTCATTCGAACACTTACTATCATATTATATTTATAAATATTACAAAAACATGGCTTCCCATTTGTTTACTTAGTCAGATTTCTTTTACACTGAATACTATTCAACTTTCGCTGTTTTTGAGGCTAATGCGAACTTTTACTTCGTTATATTACTGATCTTATTGTTGGCACTGAAAACAAATAAATCATCTATAGTAGGTGCCAAATAACACCGCAATACAGGTCATTCAACCACCTTACCACGATGTCGCAAAATTCAATTTATGTATGGTAAACAAACAGTACTAACGAGATTCGAGAGATACCGTCTTAGCGACAGGTTTGTATGGTAAGCGACAGAATTAGCCATACATAAATTGAATTTTGCGACATCTTGGTGAAGGTGGGTGAATGACCTGTATTGCGGTGTTATTTGGCACCTACTATAGCCAAGTAAACTATTGGAAAGCTACCCACAATTATAATCGTACTATAGGTATTAGACTAAAACTATGGTAGTCAAAATGTGCCTAGACTATTAAATACTTACACTTGGTAATGGATAATATGATAACTATGATATCAGCCCTTTATAAATCCCCCTACGGATTGTTTCGATAAGATACAGATGAATTTAAAAAGTCTAGTTTACTTAATATTCTAAAAACCTTCAATATACAAACGACGAGACATATACACAAATCGTACTGCGTTATCAACACGCGAATCATGGCTACAATATTTATAAATCTTAAGTGTTATAATAATATGTACAATACTGCGTTATCCATAAACGCATCTATATATACAATTTTGGATACTTTGGCTGTTGATAGGGTGGCGGCATCGCGCTTATTCCTACTGTCACCTCAAACAGATACCTACTGTTTCAATGTTATCATAATCATACGATATTGTAATCAAACATTTAAAATTCGAGAGATCGAATATTACCAAATGTAACAAACAAGATTTTATCAGCTAAGATAATTTAGCAATACATTTTTTGAAGCGCGCCATTAGCAGAACATAATTCGGTAATGGGAATATAAAAATCTGGAAGAAATTGCGACGTTATTCACAAAGGCACAATATCAAATCGACCCAGACTATTGACAAAATGCCAACTTTGTCGCATCAATACATCCTTATTTCTATTGCATAAGAATTAATTTCCTTGGCAGTGAATTCAGTTAATTCTGCTTCTGGCACGCGATAAAAGAGATAAGATGTTTATTTGCATATAGGTTCCTATAAGATTAGTTAAATTACTTATAGGTTCGTTATAAATAGGAACAAACACAATACACCCTATATTTATACAATAAAAGAGCACACAGAGCCCTCACTAAACTAAAAACTAACAATGAGAACCGATACACAGGAACCTTGAAATGTAATTTTAAGCGCTTACAAAACTCCAGATAATCGAAAAGCTGAATAAATAGTGCTAGTTACATTCGCACGAAGGTTACACTCGCTACGAGAAAAAACGCTACTTACGTCAGTTACTTCGATTACACACTGAGGTATAGTATTTAATTACACTCCATGCCTAAAAATCTACTTGAAATGTGTCTATTGTCGTTAAATTACCACTAACATTCCCTTCTCATCCATTTGGCACGAAGCACAGGCGCTAATAGAATTCGCGTTTCTTTCGTGACCTAGGCATTACGTTCTAGACTAGATCTACAGGATATAGAGCGACTAACCAGTAACGTAACAACCGAGTGCATTCGCCTACGCTCCAGTTACATGACTTCATCGTTTGCGAGTGTCCACATCTGATCTGTTAAGTCATGAGCGAACGGCAGGCTCGGGCGTAGGAATCGGTCGCACTAACAATCCACGCGTTCAAAATTACAAGTCAAAATTCGTTACCCGTAACATTAGCTTGGGTTCGGCGATTTGTGGTTCTCTTGAATCTGCTTGTGGGGGGATTCCATCGGCTGGGCTCGGGGGGAGACCGGCCTGAACGTGCACTCCAGGGAGTCGGAGTCAGGCGTGCCGGGAGTCGACGGAGTGAGACGGTCCGATGTGCACATCCGTTTAGATAGTGGTGAGTCAGCCTCGTCGCATCTCCGCTTGCCTCCGAGAAAGTTGGGTCGGCTCACGGGACTGAAGTTGGAGGCTCGGATGGCAATGGGGGAGAGACTTCGCCGCGTCGTGTACTTCCTCGCCGGGGACGGCGATACTACTGGGGAGAACCTGCAACGATAAACATACGCTATATATTATGTGATCACTTGGAATTACATCCGATTGTAATGATAATACTCTGACGCCTTCGAATCGTAAGGTCGCGGGTTCGATACCTGCGGGTGTGCGTAAAGCCAATACATCGCCAGTGCAGAAACAGAGGTTTAGCAAGTTGAAGTGTCAGTGAGCTCGGAAAAACGACAATCGCTGTCGGTATTTAGTAGAAGTGCTGTATGGCCTAGGTATCTCCATCTTGTTCCTGTAATTGGCACACATTTGATGTGCGCTGTTTACGTTGCCTATTAAATAAATAATAATAATCTCGTTTATGACATTTGAGTAAACAGACCCTGGCAGAATTGTGCAAAAGCCATAAACCAAGAAGTAGGAGTAGACCTGGGTATCCTGGTGGGTGAGTTGGCGGGTCCGGTAGCCAGCAGAGTGAGGTCCTCACAGGACTGTCCCATCTGCATGGCGGAGTGCACCTCGCGCTCGTGCGCCACCTCGCGCGTGTTGCGCACGTCGGCGCACTCCTCCTGCTGCAGCTGCATCACGCGCGGCGCCATGCGCGGACCCCACGACTCCTGCCGTTCATACACAAACAACTACACTTTATAACTGTGCCTTCATCACGGACAAATCTGATAGTCACCGCGTTACGTCAACGCCAACGTTGCAGAGACAATGCGCTGTATGTACCTCTATCACGAAAAAATCTGTCAGTCGCCGCGTTAACGTATTCGAGTTATATTGCACGTCAATGCCAGCTCGACTGCCAACCGTTGTAGTGTCGCGCAGTGTATCTCGGATACGCTAGCGTTACGATACGTTTACGATTGCTACATTTGATCGTGATAAAGGCATGCTCTACCTACCTACTTGTCGGCATGAACGAACATATCAGTCTTTAGGTACAAATCCACTACTGGACATAGACCTCCCTCGTAGTAGGTATTCCAGAAACAACGAATTCGAGCCTTCTTAATCCATCGACTTCCAGTAATCTTAACAATATCGTTGTTCCATAGGTTTGCCTATTTTTATTTTTTAGATCACTAACAGTGGACATTATCAGGCCGATGATGATGATGAAGAGATGATATTGGCCAAAGTAGCAACAACAATAAGCTTTTGTCCCTATGATATGACGGCTTTGTGATCTGCGCCCAGTGCGGAAGGCCATCCGCCGTTTACAGATCGCGGGGACTTGTGGCTTCGATTCCCACTGCTTGACGAATACTTGCATGTTATTTGTCGATGTTCTAGGAAACAGGAAATCGTATCTATAAACTGCCAGGAAACACTAGCGGGGGTCAGGATTATAATGGCTGGTTGTTAGAACTCACAGTGACGTTTCCTGGCGGCGTGAGGGGGCTGAAGCTGCCGCTGTAGCGCCGCGTGCGCGACGCCGACGGATTGTTTGAAAACATGCTAAAGACCGAATTCCTGAAATAAATTTACATACCTAATATAAAACAACAGCTGTTATAACCAAAATGTTCGATTATGTAGTCAGTCTAACAATTTGGAATATTTCTGTCCAAACAGTTAGTTACTCGAACAACTAGTAGGACTGGATGGAATAAACACTGGTTTTGCTTTACCATAGCAACATAGATATTATGTATCTTAGGTATGGCTTTGATGCAGATCTAACCTTTACCATGTTTACACAGGGTTGAATATGTAGTTCAGCTCAGCCATTTGTCACCAGCGACTTTGTCAGAGCATAGTTTTACGATCCTTTTAGCAGTTTAGGTAAAAAAATTCTTCATGTTTCATTTATTGTAACACGCCTGTAAGCTATTAGGTAAAGCTCTTAAAGTAGATAAGTAATTTCAAAGTTCAAATTCGTGCCATTACTGCTTGATCCAGTATCACATAGTCTTTTAAATGTAGATTATTGTAGATAGTATTTAGTAGCATGAATACTCAGCATGATAATCGAAAATTACAATTATACCCACTACAACCCACCTACTATCAACACCCATGTTTATTCAAAATAAGTATTCCAGAAATAAAAATGGTGTACCAAATGCAATAAAAAAAAAACACGATACAACCCATTTTGTTAGTAGATAGCTTAATAAGGAGGCCCATACCCAGTAGATGCACTCAGGCTGAATATTTTATAAATAGTTGTTACATACAAGCATCACGTCTAATATTTAAAATTCAACATTTACAAACTCACAGTTCCAATAGTGAAACAAACAAATTATGCCTCTGATATTGATAGGTTTTTAAACAATAATATAAATTGACTCTTGGTTGTGGTCTATTGAAATAACATTTCATTTGTCATAATATCAACAGTCACTCTTGATCTTACTTATATACTTTTAGTGTTATTGCTACTTTTAAATTCTATGGATATAAATATACCTAAGAATATTATGGTTTTTCCTATATTCATAATAATAAATAAATATTCTTGGACATTACACACAACACTCTCTAGTCCCAAACTAAGCAGAGCTTGTACTATGGAAACTGGATTGCTGATATAATACTTACCTATATACTATTTTTTTGTAAATATGTAGTTATAGAGCTTTAGAAGAGTGCTAAAACTCTTATATGCCTACATAGTTCTCCAATAAAGCAAAATCCAAGGGCCGGTTATTAGGGTAAGCTTAATGTGCTAAGACTTCTGACTTATGTAACAAGTAAGCAGTTTTAATGTGCCAAAAAATGTAGTCACAAGTCATGCTTTAGCAGTTTTCTTTATCTTAGTGACAACTGCAGTGTTAAATATAACCACACATATATTAACCCGTCAACAAACAGTAGGTATAAACTTGAACCAAACTGCTACACCCCGGGGCGTTTGCGCCAGTCAACGAGTTAATAAAATTTACAAAATAACTACTGATACCAAATTAAAGTGTTTTTGTATAAACTGATCATTTATTTATAAAGTCTGGAGTCTGCATGAATGGACTAGGTAGGTAGGTACCTACTTTGGATGTGGCTTATTCATGTAGGTAAATGTTAGGTATACATAGATTATTATCAACAAAATAAATTAAATAAATACAGGCAAGCAGTTTATTCGTAGCTGCAGTGCATTGTCAATCACTGCAACATACCAATGAAATTTGAAACCATGCATCCTCCTATGACATGGTATTCTAGCTAATCGTAATTAACCATTTTCCGGCATGTAAATAACACTAAATACGGGCACAGCACCCACAGTCGACCTCACCAGCTGTCAAAAATAGTCAAGCAGTTAGCAACAAGCATTATCGGAGGCTGTAGGAGGCGTAACTAAACATCGCACAGTACCTGGGTGCGGCGTTCGATGTGGGCGATGTCATCGACGTACACGACACCTCATTGATCAAAGGTGCGCTGCTGGACCTCTTCAGTAAGTTTGGAGCATCTACATCCATTATCCTAGAGCCACCATTCGTTCATTGACGTACTATGTAATTCTAGGCATCGGGTTCGCCGACACGATTAGTCCTTTGGTTTATGTAACACTGCAAGTGCACTGACATACAATCTAACGAATAAATCACGCTACTGTTACTACTACATACATGTTATTTAATTGCGCGTAAATCAGCGATATATACAAAATAAAACTAAATTACGCTACACGAGAAAAAGCTAAAAATGTACCTATCTCAAGCTCTCAAATCAATGATAGCTGGCTGACCTGTCAAATCGCCGAACGAAACGAAACGAAGCAAGCAAGCAAGCAGTGGTGCCAGCAAGTGAACCAAAAAAAGGACAAAGTATTCGCATAAGCTGGCTGGGATTACATGGCGTCAAAAAACAGATTACGGAATTACGTGTTAGGCCTTCTGTATTCTGTCTGGTGCGTAAAAAAAACAGACTGGCCATGTCTTGGAAGAATGATAAAAGGGCCATGTCTATGCTCCTATGCTCGAACCATTGATTGAAGTAAACTGAGTGACCAACCAGTCAGGCTGTTCGAACAAGGAACAAACGTTCGGTTCTTACCCGCACTTCTCAAACGTTAAAACACAAAATATGATGATGATAATTTATCTTGTTTGTTTTGTGTAGAGCTATTGTCATTATCAAAGTCAAAAGATTTTATTTGTGTTGTGTTTTTAGTTTTATTTTGTATTGTACATTTTGTTTGTAGCTTTCAGTAGCTTTCTTTATTCTTCTTTGGTTTGGTAGCAAAAAATAAAATAACTATATTTAAATACCTAACTAAAATAGAGCTCCAAAAACTAACGCCAAATGTACTTCAGAAGAAGGTATTCACCCAAGTATTTTTTTATCTTTATAATCTCCTTCAAAAACATTAACTACTATTTTGAATTAATTCCAGCGCAGCTCTGAAATATTTTGGTGCCGCTTATCTAGGCGCCTTAGTTTACTGCGAATGGTTTGTTTACTTCGTACAGCCTCTGTACTGGCCACAGCTGAAGTGCCACGATGAAGCAGCTTGCACTAAAATGCTGTTCATAGCTGACCCTCAGATTCAGGGAGAATATGCAGTATCCGCTCCATGGAACTATATTTTTGCCTGGGATAGTGATCGGTAAGTTGGATAGACTTTATGTTAACATCCTCACGTTACCCAATTTTATTTTATTTATTTATTCATAACAATTTGTACAAACGTGTTTGAAATTTCATTTTAATTAAAATTAGTATTACCGGTACAATAATAATTAAAAAAGATTATAATAAGTAAATAATTAAAATCATGTTTAGTATCTAAGTACATAATAATAATAATAGCATTAGAAATTATTAGTCTGTTTCAAAGCCGACAACATACCTACCTACTTTGTTCCTAGCACTAGAATTTTATACACAGTACATAAAATATTAACTTTGTACTAAAAAGCTACTAATTGCCTAGCCTATACTCAGGCCAGGCTAGACAATTATATAAATACCAGATTGAGAATACCTCCCTACCTACTGGCATTTTTATAACAGAGAAAGAATTTTATTGTTCCAGATATCTTAAGTCAACCTTCCATGTTGTTGCAAATCACTTGAAGCCAGATGTGCTGGTGTATTTAGGAGACTTAATGGATGAGGGGTCGATAGCCACTATGCCGCAGTTCCATGGCTATGCTATGCGACTGTCTAGTATCTTCGAATGGAACTATCCTTTTGTGGTAAGAGAGCATATTTGGACACATATTGACAGAGACTTAAATTAAAGTACATTTAATTACTTCACAGCAAGTCTGGCTACCGGGCGACAATGACATTGGAGGTGAAAACGAACCAATAAAACGAGACAAAGTAGCAGAATTCGAGAAAATATTTGAGCAACCATCTGTTATTACGCGCCGTAACATATCTTTCTACAAAGTGAATGGAATCACTCACGAGTATCCTAAGGGCGCAGATGGAGATGGAGATTATAAGATTGTTGTATCTCATTATCCTGTTACTATAAAGCAAGTTTTTGGACATCAGGTATCTATTTACTTTGCTATTCTTTAAACTTTAACATATTGGAACTAACCAAACAAATACTACCTACTTAGCTACTTACCCCATTTTAGGTAAACAACGAAATTCATCCAGACATTTACTTCTGCGCCCACGACCACGTCTCGAAATACGTGAAGCAGGACTCCGAGCTAGCTCACCGCAGCACGCATTCTCTGAAGGATGATGGTGAAGTGCTGAGTGTGCTAGCTGATTCCGATGTGCTCTATGAGGTGTATGTGCCGACTTGCTCGTACAGAATGGGCACTCAAGATATTGGATATGGTGCAGCTGTTTTAGGTAAGTACGTACTATGCATGGTAGGCTCAGTTACATAGCCACCTGGAAATATGTAGCGGTCTTCCATTCTATTGCAAAAATATAGAATAGGTATAAATAAGAACAGGTAAGGATTAGCTATTTTCGCGATATAGTATCGGCTTCAATACCTACCTAGACATAATTATGTACTCAGGAATAAATCATAATTCATCATTTATTCATATAGGGTTGTAGCGCCATCTATCTCGCTACATAAGAACTAACATGAGAAAAATCCTAGATCGCGCAAACGAAGTCATCACGGAGTTTGAACATAAGTAATACTCCCGAATACCATCCATTGGTCCTCGGACCCCGAGCCAAAGGTCGCTCGGCGTGGAAGATCTTCCCTTTTCGTAGGAGGACATCTATCTTACCATGTTCTCCTCAGGGTTAATACACGTCAGAGTAGGAATATTGATAGGTACCTAACCTACTAAGTACTAATATTTTGGTACTCTGATGATGATGATGGTTGTATCACTGACAAATTCCTTTATCCTAGACTAACAAGGCCGTACTACTAGTATAGTATTATATAATCTGTGGCCGTACTAACCTAGTTAAATTGTAATTTTTTTTTTAGTTATCTAATTTCTTTTATCTCTCTATTTTCAGACCACTACACCAGAGAACTGAGGTACACGGTCTTTTGGTCACCGCGTAGATTCCCATATCTTTTTTGTTACGCAGTTATGTTAGTTATAGCTATTATGTATTGCCTCGTGTTTTGTGTAGCGCAATTATTATGTAGTACAAAAATATTACACAGGCAGCCTAAATCTTGGAGTTCCGATAAAGTGCCGCTATTAACTTTATAGTTACTGATTTGAGGAATTGTTATGTAATATGTATACCTACTTACTACCAACTGTATAAAACTTTATTCACTACTAGCTCTTGCCCGCGAACTGTGTTTTAATCCAGGTTACGAACTGTATACATTCTATAGAAAAATAATACTAAGGCACCCTAAAGTCACTGATTTAAGGAATTGTATGCACAGACCTACTTAAAAAAAAATTTTACTAAGTTCCTACAAAATAAATTATATTCTTGTAACCAATTGACAGGTGAATACCTAATTACCTGTTTTAATTTAGTCTTAGGTTATGTTTAATTTAACAAAGGACATAAAGAATTGGCTAAATATTTATTGAACTTAATATAATTATGTAGTATGTAGGTACCTATGGCCTACTTGTTTAATAACAATTTATTTGTTAGTAATTACTAATTAATAAGTTATTTAATTCATGTTACACATCATAAGTATAAAGGTCTTATTTATGAGTAGCACAGTTTACAAGAAATGATTGATATCATTAATTGCATTTTAATGACATACTTGTTAGTACAAAATAATAATTAATGTTCTCTTTAAAAATATTCTACAAGGCTTTTAGCTACTTTGGAATGTTTTTTATAAGTCTAGCCTGACTGTGGCTCTAGACAAATCTAGATTTTATACTTAACAATTAAATAATAGCTACAGTGACTAGGATAGGCAATTTTCATACTGTGTGTATGATAAGTACATGCTGAATTGATGAAGGATTTGCATTTCAGTCAACATAGTTTCTATAGTAGGTGCCAAATAACACCGTGGTCATTCACCCACCTTCACCGCGATGTCGCAAAATTCAATTTATGAATTGCTAATTCTGTCGCTTTCTATACAAACCTGTCGCTAAGACGGTAATCGCTCGAATCTCGTAGTACTGTTTGTTTACCATACTTAAATGGAATTTTGCGACATCGAGGTGAAGGTGGGTGAATGACATGTATTGCGGTGTTATTTGCCACCTACTATAGATAACCTTGTGTGTGTACCATTGTTCTATTGGCAAAATATTAACATTGTATTTTGTATACCTAAAGCTATACTGGATTTTTTCAATAAAATATTTATATTGTTACCAACTTCCATATATTTTCATTACAAAATAAAACTTGCTGTTTTTTTAGCATAGTATGAGAATACTAAAGTTACTATCATGTACACATTTAGGATAATAAAGGTGGTTGAACTTGACATGGACAAAGTTCTTAGGAAAATATTGATTGCACCAGTTGATAAATTGGCAATCAAAAAATAGAACAGTCCATTTGAGTTCACAATATCAATAATCTTTGGCATCTCAAAATTACCCTTCTCATTATGAAAGTATTTTTCAAAAAAATACAGTACTGACACAACTGTTACAAAAATTGATTCTATAAAAATACAATAGCCTGCATTAGCCAAGGTTCTGGATGCTGGCCTGAAATAATTAGATACAAAAGTCAAAACCCATAAAATAATGGACCATAATATTAGTTTTAAAAACGTTGTATCTATTCTTACTCCATTGTAATATAAAATTCTAGCACAATGTTTATTTATCAAGTCATCCTTTAAATGTGTTGCAAATAAATACATTGCAACATAGCCCAAACAGGATGACAATCCTTCTTTATTGGCAGACAATAATGAGTCTCTTGGTGTATTCCCAAACACCCATTCTTGCACACCACAAAACAATATCAATTCATGGATTGCTAGCAAAATGAAGCTTTGAACTATCGTGCTAGTTGAGGAATACATTTCTGATGAAAAATACAATAAGAATGTTGAGAGAAACTTGCAAACAGCTAATGTGAAGAAGAAATTCCAATGCACACCATACTCTGATACATGTTCTTGGTAATTGAACTGCTTTACCAAAGCAAACCTTGCCATACCCAGAGCTGCAAGGACTATTACAAACTTTGTGTTTCCTAGAAATGCATTTCTCATTTTGTTCTTCAATAAATCCTTATGAACTAAGCCACTGATGAGCACAAATAGTCCCACTCCAGTATCCATCAGACTGTACCCATATTTCTCTGTTTTAGCCAGCGTTCTGGGAAAACTTACAAAATCAACTGCTAGTATGCACAAAACAGTTATCAAATAAGTCAAACCTCTCAACACTGATATTGTCTGTATCCTCTTATGATGGTATGACTTTTCTCTTCCTATCTTTCTGATATAAGTTAGGTAATAATGCGTTTTTATTTCCCACAGTAACATAGTAAAAATTATAAGGTTGAGTAGATACAAGAAGTCACATAGTATGGTGTGTGCTAATATCAGAGGCAGTATTATCACTATGTATTCGTAGATCTCTTGATATTGGAGATTTTTTACCTTTACAGAGGAGTAGATGGTGCATTGTACAGTAAAAAATATGCAAAAGAAAACATGAAATGCAGAGGATCCATGGTTGTTTTGCATCAGGGATTCGTGGTAGATCTTGTATTCAGTGGCATTCATTTCTTCAATGCTCGAAACATCCATGGTTTCTAAGAAATAGTCACTAATCTAGCCGAATGTTTCATGCACGAACCACAAAGTGTGTAAAACTGAACTTCCTTCAGTCATCAGTAGCACATAGTAGACCGAGCCGGTAGCTACTTAGGTAGGTATGTACGCAAATTGACTGCCAATAAATACGATGAGACCGACTACATTTTCAATGGTAAACTAAAACATTATTACTCTTCCGTCCGATTTTCTTCCTCAAAATTCCTTTTCTTTTCGTATAAAAATAAAACCAACGCGACTACGTAAACAATACAATGAAATAAAACAAAACATAAAAGTGTCAATTTCATTTGTCGTGTAATGTCACTGTCAATGTCAAATGAATTCTTGCCCTTACTTACTGAGCGATGATGATAGGTAAAGGTAAGGACCTAGGTGAATGGTGGGTCGAGGTCTGAAAAAATTGACTAGGTACTTATCGCTGTTGAATACCAACTGGTTTCCTCACGATGTTTTCCTTCACCCAACTATCTAAAATAAGGATGAGAAAAAACGAGAAAGTATTTTCTTATAAACTTTTATTATCCTTAATCAGTTCTAAGTACCACAAAGACTAGCTTACAACTAATTTGTAACTTAGATTCGATAAAATACTTTACAAACATTAAAAATAAATATTATTTAGATTAGAATGTAGAAGACAACCTAAAAGATCATCAGCACCTTTGAATATACCTAACCTTTATTTACAGTCTCTGTGAAGGTAGACGAAAATTAGGTTAAGTAGGAGACGTGGCCGTAGCCAGGGAAGCGAGCGAGATAGGGGTCAGAGCTTCCCAGTTCTTAGAAGAATCTGGCTGTGGGCCAAAATGGCGGAAAAGTTTAGAAGTCGAAGTCATAAGGACGCGTGGGACGCCTCTGTCCGAGCGGAATGTTGACTTCTTCTGCGGAACGGAAGACTTGTTGTTGCTGAGGCTGCGGCCGCGGGGCGGGGCGCGCCTGAAGCTGCTGGGGTGCGGGCTGGTGACGACGGGGACCTTCTTCCTGGAATAAACGAGTAAGGTCTGTGTTAGTATTACACTACCCGATACAACCAGTGCATTTACTCCTTGCAAAACTCCTTTAGGTACTGGCTGGGAAATCCTTCCTACAAAAAAATATATACACGAAAGTTTGTAAGGGCGCATGGATGGATGTTTGTTACTCTTTCACGCAAAAACTACTGATCCGATTTGGATGAAACTTGGAATATATATTATCCGTGACCACCGTGACGTAACACAAGGCTACTTTTGGCCCCGAAAATCAATGAGATCCAACGGGACGCGAACGAAGTCGCGGGCGGAAGCTTTATGAAACCTTAAATTACCTCTTCTTCATCTTCCTCGTCGTATCTGTCGTCCCTGTACACCTCCTGAGGGTAGTACCTATCGGAGTACTTGAGAGAAGTGTTGGGTTTCCTCTGGACTTCCTCCTCGTTGATTGGTCGGTAGAGATACTCGTTCACGAAGTGGTACTTTGAGGATTTCTGGCAGATGTTTTCTTGTGTCGGAGGCATGCAGATTAGATGAACCTGGAATATTTAAAAAAATATAGTCTTCAGATAGGTACTTCGTTTCTTAAGGTACTAGTATAGTATTATATAATCTGTGCTTAAGGTGACAGATGATGATAAATTTAAAATCTCTCTTACTACCTACTTCTTACTTAGGGTAGGTAGGTAGGTACCTACATTCTTACTAGTTAATACTTAAATTTATTAGGGTCTGCCTAAATAATTATATAAGTTAATATTCTAATGATTTTAGTTTTAGCATGTTTTAGGTACTTAGGTATAATTCTTTTTCAAAATGGTCTTCGGTTGAGTAAAGGCATTTTTGACTATAGGTACCAGGTAGAATTTTTCTGTTATTATTCTTAACCTCAATCGCTAATTACCTGGTGGAATGAGAAGCCGTCAGGGCAGACCCAGGAATGCTTCACGTTGTCCTGGCAGTAGTGGAACACCTCGCAGTTCAGCTCTTCGTCCGCGTAGTAGCCGGTCTGCTTGCTGACGCAGTTGAACTTCGACTGTTGGAGAAGGGTGCTGAGGCGGTCAGGCTTCTCTTCTTCTTCTTCTTCTAGTTCCTCGTCTTCTAGCTGCTGTTGATACTTGATGGGCCGTTGGTCGGGCTGGGGAAGAGAAATGAAAGCATACAATTTTTGTAAGAGTTTTTTTTTAATAGAGCCTTGATATCTATACCTAGTTATATAGAAAATGTTATGATAGAGAATAACAAAAATGGCTACCACTCAGCATGGTGTCAGTGTAGAGATGTACTCTACCCATCTTACAATATACAGCAGTGGACTTGTACAGGTTCATATATGACGATTATGAAGCCTCAGCTACAGAGGACAGCATAAGTTTCACTGGTGAAGTACCTTCCTATGAGGAGCCCTGGCAGGTTGCCTCTGCTCTTCCACATATTGCTGTTGCTGCCTCACGGGCGGCACGTACTCCTGCTGCTGATGCTGCGGTTGCTGCTGCTGCTGCTGTTGGTAGCCAGCCAGCTCCGCCAGCGAGGGTGTGGGCCGGAACCCGCTGGGAAGCGTGTTGTAGGCTGTCGGGGTGTATGCACGTGGTCTGAGATTCCGTGATTCCTGGAAAAAGCAGAAGATTACATGGTATGACCTTACTAGGGTAGGTACCTATGGTATACCTAGACCAACTGAACGTGCTGCAAACGGTTGTGGAATTGTTTTCGCTCACTAAAAAGATAAATACCTACGCATTGACCTTGTTTCTTGTGCCACTGTACTCAAACCCTTCAAATGATCATCAGAAGTGATATCTACCAACTCGAATTGGTTTGTTATTACCGGAGGCAACACATTACTGTGCCGCTATTGTGAAAGCTTTTCTTACAATAATTACGAGCATTGACCAACGATTAGCTTATTATATAATTTTCGTAATTATCGACACAATAGCTATTTCGATAGGAGCGTACATTAACGTGTAATATTGATAAAAAACTAACACTTGTAAATTGTATTTGTAATGGAACCATTCGTGCGAAGCGACGACGACGCGACGTCGGTTGGTGGTATAATTATGTATTGCCTGTCCGGAATTATATCATTGCGGAGGTCCGGGAGAGAGGCTTCTGTCTGTTGGAGTGGAGGAAGGAAAATGGCACTTGTACCTACGTGTATAGTAAAAAGTAGTATAGAGGGACAAAGCACGCATATGTTCCTCCACGTTTTCACCACCTTAGATATCGAGTTTCTGATCGGAGATCCAGTGTTGAGTAACATTGGTAATTTACAGCATCTTACAGGAACCTCTCTTGGTAAAGAGGTTCAACGAATAACGCCCTTGCGTGCTCTGTTTGATTGAACGGAGGTCGCGTGGTACCAAAAAGTTTCAGGTAGGCAGTAGGCACCTACATAACTACATGCTCATAGCGTTAGGTTACAGGTTATACCTAGCATGTGTAGCATGAGTAAATCTAGTGCATTTTACCATATTCGTGGAAAAATAGTGGGCTAACTTGAGTGCACAATCATCTTACACGCACATTTCATTTCATTCAATGAGTATCGTGCGATCTGTGAATTTTTCTCACGCGATTACGCAAATATTAGTGTTTATAAACATTGAGATCGCTAATGTAGATCACTATTTCTTTGCTTATCTAAGGCTTGTATATTATTATCTATTCATCTGAATTAATTACAAAGTTGCTGAGAAAAAACTACTTTCTGAATAAATCAGAGCTTTTTTATCGGTTTGTCTTGGTAAAAGTGAAGTGCTCTTATCCCCGCGGAACTGTAAGCATTTAGATTTCATTCAGAAATTGAAGAAAATGGATTAGGTACTACGTAGGAATACCTAACTAAAAATAATAAAAAACTAATGAGCTTGCTTTCAACTTTCTCTAACAGCGGCCTTGCGGCGGACATTGACGCCGAACGGTACAGAAAAATTGCATCGGAGCTTGTAAGTTACAAAATTGTAACACTCTCGATTTCAATCACGAGACGCTATTTACTGCCGTCGTTTTGCCGGATACTGGATTGTTTAAAAATATTGTGAGAGTGGCCGTATAAGGCCCAATGATTCCGGGGTTGAATAACTACTAAGTAGTTTAGTTTTATCCTGGTGGCAGAAGTCTAGTGCATTTATCTGCAGCTGTTTTTACTTTTAGCATGACAAGTTTGATAATAAGTAGGTAAGTATAGGTACTAATAGCCACAAAGTACTGACTGACCAGAATTAATCGGAAGTGTACGCTATCCCGACACAAATCTGAAAGTAAATTGGTGGTATGTTTATAGATGCAGTTATTTTATAATACGGAACCACGGCGATCAGTGACGTAAAGTGAATGCATTCTCATAGATAATGTATACCTACTCGGAATACTAAACTCTTGCATGATTTTGTCGAATTCGTATGAATATTCAAGACTCATTCATTAGGTAGATTATTCTACTAAGTAATACTTAGTACCAATGTTCAATTTGTTATTAGATAATATTCTAAATGAGAGTCACTGATAATAATTAGCGTCGTAGGCAGTAGCACTTCGTAACGCGAGCGCGTTGATGTCTTTTTCATATGGAACTGTTTGAATTGGTTCGATCACGCACGATTAATGGGAATGATGCAATAAAATAAAGTTAAATTGATGTATGTTCTAGGTATGTAAGTATTACATTTACATTGAATACCTAATTAATAGTTAGGTATATTAAATTTTATGAGTATCATTGAGTTCGAAATTAATGTTCCATCCAATAAGTAACACGAGGACACATAGGTAATTGCTGTTTATGTTTTTATTTTGATTTATTTTGTTAATCCTTGTTCTACTAGGTACATTAATTTTTAGTATTTCAAGGTTTATAAAGATTAAAAAATAAATTAATAGAGTACTTTTTGGTAAATTTTTGTGATAAGTAGGTATAAATCTTTCATCAGAACTTGTCATGGGAAGGTACCTATAGGTAGAGCTAGGTAGAGTTTCTGACCAAAAAAATCTATACCAATGTGACCAATTTTGGTGCCAATTTTTTTGTCTGAAAACTAGTTTGGATCAATGTGATATTTTTACTGAACCTTTGCATTTTACTTTACAAGTCGTTAGATAGATAGTATAATATGTAGGTACCTCTTGGTCTAAAGCCAGTTCTTCATCATCATCGACCCCCGCGTCCGGTATGCTCTCGTCTTCTTCTGACGCCAGCGCTACTCCCAGGAGAAGTAGCGCCAGGAGATACTGCCATCTGTAACAAGAAAGAAACGGTTTCGATAAGACGCAATGGTTTCTAGATGACAGATCTTCCCTATTCGTAGGAGAGCGAACATTTATATCGTGTTCACACCAATACTAGAAAAGATGTACCACCGTTAATTTGTTGTGTATCCAATTCCTTAGTAAAATGTGAAGTTATTTCTCCCTTTTCATACATTTACGCATTTACCTACTACTAGGTGGTATCATTCGACAGAGGTTCTGCTGTTTGGTAAACTTTATGGCTTATTAAAACCGACTAAATTATTTACTAGGTCGTTGAGTTGCCGTGGTGTTAAAATAAGAGTGTAAATCACTGAGTAAGTACTTGATCACTGAGACTTTCTTATTTTGTATTAGGTAATACTCTCACCTTTTTGCAAGGATTTTGTCACATCGTCTTCAGTATTTTCCAGCATATTTATCTTACGTGTCTGCGATTTTACCATTTATTTTAGACATAGGTAAATATAATTCAAAAATGTTCATAGGTAACTTAATTGACTGTGCCTAATGGTGTCTTTTATTGACGCCTATTGCATGTGCCCCATCATTTGCATGGTTTTTATACCTACTGCCCTGGATGTCTGTTTGTATGTAAGTAGGCAACACACGTGACATTTGAGACTTGCATTAAATGACTGCGAAGCGTGTAAACGTGTGGGGGGTTACGCAATACCGG
This sequence comes from Eulithis testata, assembly GCA_947507515.1. Lineage (NCBI taxonomy): Eukaryota > Metazoa > Arthropoda > Insecta > Lepidoptera > Geometridae > Eulithis > Eulithis testata. The sequence continues at coordinate 12,111,000 of OX382194.1, forward strand.
CATTTTCTCCAAAATGGACACAGACACACCACAGAGTACATAGTATTACCAACATCACAGGGCAGTTATATACTGTTGTGTAATACAGCGCAGATTTAATTTGATGAGGAACTGGTCTGCTTATGGGCCAGGTGTGAAGGAGCTGAATTATTGCGGTGTGCAATACGAAAGATTGCTATGTTGGTCATTTGAGATGCAACAGCCAGTCGCCGTCTTTATACAGTAAGCACCGACGCAGGGAGGTAAATGCATCCGGATATGTTCGTATCTGTGCTAAAATCGGACAAATCTAAACCGTTGCTTGTAATATTAGAAACATTACCTACAAGGTCATCAGGCTCGTATCCCTCCGGTTAATCTTAGTTGGTTCATTTCTACTTCCACACAATCAACTCACTTCCACATATCGTATGGAATCTGGTTGAAATCAAGTCTGGGATGTCCAGCCTTATGGGGACCAGAATGTGAGTAAAAACATTTGATGCAAGAACGAGGTGCTTACATTGGGTAACCAAGCTATGGGAGACAAATGCCCCAGAAAATTCAAAAGGTAAACTTACACGCGTTAAATTGTAAACATTAAACTACTTTTTTGTGGGTTTACTTGTTTTAAAAAGGCATGATTGAGTTGGCAATTGGAATCAACAATTTCAGGCAGTCTCTATAAGGTTTGCAGTGCAATTATCCATCTTCTCCAAGAAGTAATTTAAAAGGTAACTTAGACTGCGAAGAATTTGGTCGTACAATTAAGTGTGAATCATGAACGCGAACAAAGCAAAAATCTCTGATTATGAAACCAGCTTGAATAACTAACAGCCTAATCATAACTTAGGGGTGCTTTATGCTCCTAGGTCTTAATCTAGATTATCAATCATGTCAACAACGAGCTTATTTCAAACTAACTAGGCCACATTTGTAGGCCGTCGTAGGTTTACAACATGTCGTGTAGGGTGTGGCCGCATGTGAATTATTTTACTTCGCATTTACAAAGAAAGCTGTTTTCATTCCAATGAAACTCATTTTGATTGCGAGATGCATTGCTTATGATGACATCGAGACACGTAAACCGTCGTCGTGAGAGTATGCCGAAAATCATCAAAAGCACTACCAGCTTTTAATTGAATAAGTAAACTTTTTTTTTTGTTTTTCATCCTTACATGAGAATACCTAGGTACCTAACTACATATATGAAACTCTGTGGATCGTGCTTACTTAGTTCTCGTGTGGGTAATTGTGTTAGGTACATGAGTATTTGAGTGTGGTAAGGTAGCTATATAAACTGGTTTATATGAACTTTATTATAACTAATTAATATAGGTTGAACAATCTGGGTAGGTAAAATAATAAATCGAGCGTTTTTGACTGCTGGAAATAAGGAAACTAATCTAGGTTCTTTATTTTAATGGCAACTATTTATTTTTACTATTATAGTATTGAACTTGACCTTTTATTATTGCAGGAACGTGCTCCTACAAATTGAATTGTGGCTAATACCAACTTACTTTTATTGATCAACGTTTATCAAGTACTTCACAGAATTATTGTATAAAAACTTGCTAAACTGAGTAAATAGAGCTGAAAAGTGTCGGTCGAGACATGACAATCGAAGTTTAGCGTCATTCTACTGCTTTCTCCATCAAAGTCATCCATTCGTGAAATAGAAACTTGCGTATTTTTAGACTACGCAATTAAATAGGTAGTACCTCCCGTAAAATGTTCTCACCCAAGACTCAAGCTCAAAATTACCAGTTCCTGATTCACGAGGACTAGTAGAAACAAGACAGTTGTTGGTAAGTCAGTGGGCCTGCCATATGTCAGTGTTCTTGTCGAACATGCAATGGTTGTTTGCAGTTCTCTCAATGCGTTTGGACTTCCTATTTATGTTCCTAGAATGTTTAGTAACAGTTACCTTAGTGTTTACCACTGGATTACAGAAAGCTCTACATGATCTACTTAGAGTAGATAGCTTTTGTTTGTTTTTCCAAAACGATATGACGCACAGGTTCTCCTGTCCTTGTAAGGAGGTAAACGTAATCTCGAAAGGATTCATTTTATATCGTTCAATTTGATCAAAGGTCACATCATGCTGCTGCAGCCCCGCAGAGCAATGACATGGTTACTCATACTCAGTGTCCACGGCTCTATCTGCATGCTTTTATTTTTTATCGTTTATAAAGTTAGGGCTGTCACTGAATTTTACGAAGTAATGTTATTTTGTAATTTAGTAATGTTTTGTCGCAGTTTCACGAAAAGACAGTGGATAGAGAAAGTTTAAAATCGTCTGTTGGGGATAATTTGCTCGTCCTGGGAAAGTCAAAGCCACTGGAAAGGATTTTCCACTCACAAAAAAGATGTTCAGGCTGCTGATGATTTAATAGGGTTAAAGTCAAAGTCAAAGTCAAAGTCAAAAATCTTTTATTCAATAAAATCTCACTGATCACTTTGAATCGTCATTACGTTTTGTATGATTAGGTATGACTACAATTTTTTTTTGCGGATGAGTTGGAGCTAGTTCGTCCCAAGCTTGTTTGTCTTCTAAATAATCAGATATTTTATAGTATGCTTTTAAAAGAAGTCTCTGTTTTATTACTCTGGTTAGTTTCATAATCCCTTTTGAGTCGTCGTCGTACCCTTCAAGGGGATTATAGAGGTAGTTCCCCTATTCGTGGTTAGCGAGTGCGTGGCTAGGTGTCGTGACACCCGCAGTTTCATTGCCAATAGCGCAACATTGCAAACTGTTACGAAACGATTAGCTTTCGATTGTTTTCAAAACATTCAATTTTATTCTAACAGTTTCTTACAATGGTTTTAAAAATACACTGTTTGTAATTAGGGAGGTAGGTCGTAAACAACCGTGGTACGGAGTTCAAAGGCCACTTGAAGGTCTAAATGTCACTGGGTAGGATTATCTTCCCATCTATCAAATAGAGAAATGTCACAAAATATACATAGGTAGGTAGTAGGTACTCTGTTATGAACTCACGTTCATTGATAAATTCTTTTTAAGTATGGTACTTATGTGGATTTTTAGGGTATTTCAGCGACCGAAACGCAGAAAAATCTCTATAAAATTGAACTTGCACCAGCTATTAGCCTGTTTTCTACGATTTGGGGAATAAAAGACTCCATCGGAACATCATTAAGTTAGCAATTAAATACACAGGTCAAAGAAAAGACTGACATGGCAGCTGTCTCCAATTAAATCAACCTACCCAGTATTATGTCAGGGCACTAGAGTGTCATAACCAGTGATTGGCACATACCACATCGAGCTTACGGAAGTGCAAATAATTACGAGTACATACACCTTGCTGTTGCAGTGAATGACTGGCTGAATTCATTCTCGCTTGAAGCATCAACCAAATATTTAGACTAATCTTAGTGTAGTTCTTAGAAAATTTTCCGATTCATTTACAAAAGGTTTTTCAGGATTTGTGACACAGCAAGTATTATATGATCTGTGACTTAGTGTTAGAGTTCAATTATTGACTTGCTGACGTTTCGGACAAAATATTTTGGGACAAATTGTCCCAATTGTCAATTTTGATTTTAATATTTTTGTTACTGACGTTTCGGAAAAAAACAAATGGAGGCTGTTGAGTACAGTCAGGTAAACAATTTTTAAGCAAAAAATTATATAGCTATTTAAATTGCTTTGCGAGCGTGTGGTGACATTAAGGTGGTTCGATTTCCATACTAATTTATTTTACCAATGATAGCATTATGTACAGAATTACCGTCATTTTGAAAAGGATGATACGGCTGTTGATAAATTTCTAAGTACCTATATGCGGAAGGTCAATAAAATGTCGTTTAATCCAAGCCGTCTAAGCAGTAATCGGATGTAATCCGTAAATCAAATAGTACTAGCAATAGGTAAGCAGTCGTGTTTACTATCGAGTCGCGTGTCGACGCGACTTTATCCGGATTTCACTTTCGCAAATTGCGTAACATCTCCTGTCGTTTATTGGAACGAAAACTTCGCGACATTTTAAAACGGTTGGTATTTTCCAAAAACATTTCGGACGCTAATTAAGTATATTACAATATCTTTTAATATACCAAAATGTTGCACAAATCATCATTTTTTATCATGTGCTTAATCTACCTAGGTATGATTTTGAGTGCTCTCTATGTTTCGACTTTCCGATTCATTATGTTGGGAGTCTTGGGAGTCGTTTTATCGTTTGTACCGGTTCATGGAAGAAAACTACATTGTTGCAGTTACAGTGTTCCGACTCAACAATATAATATCTAATCTTGTTCCAAGCGAATAAGCCAAGCATAAGCAGAGCGCTACAACTTACAGCGTAAGCTAATCGGTGCTTATGTAGACTGTAGCTAAGTAGTTGTCGTTAGACATGCGCAGGGGCAAGAGAGCGCGACACGTGGCCCAATTATTATGTGTGACCGATTACCAATCAAAAATATATTGCGATAAGCACCAAACTATAGACTGTATTACGCAGACATAGTATCCATTTTCATCATCTTAGTTCTCAGCTACTAGAGCTATATAGATTGGAAACACAGCTTTTCAATAAGTTACTCTACTTACTGATCAATATAAATATTGTTATTGAATATCGGAAATATCTGTTTGATAGAGTTCTGTTCTAGGGTGCCTTGTCAACGTTTCATGTTAAAAATAAATTATTGCACGAAGTTAGACTTTATGACATGGTCGTAGTGCCCATAATTAGGTCCTGGTCAGAGCTTTTAGGAACGAGTCCGGTCCATGCAGGTGTGCAGTGCGTAGGGTAAGTACCTATAACAAAGGTGGCACGCATGGCACAATTGCTCATGTCAGGACAAGGACTAGGCTTTCACAACGTCTACCTACCAGCCTCCCACATCGAAGCTTTTGTTATTAGTCCCCGCGGGCAAGCCATACATGCAAAACAGCTTTAGCGTTAAAAGAAGTCTCACAAATCAACTGGGACCGTAACCCCATGTGTTATTTATTAGGCAGGTTACGTTAGTCCGAGTCACTGACCCAAGTCTCTGTCTGGTTTTTGTAATTTTGGCGATGACATTACGAGGCAGGGGAACGACCCTAAATATGCGACATTTTTCCTTCTCGAACGGTCAGGAACCTTCATCTTAAAATTCCAAAAAGTTAGTATTGTAAAACATCTGCCCACGCATAAAGATGGAATAAAATTTTATATCCAAAAAATAACAGTAGGACTAAGCTCGTGATTGAAAAGGAATGCTGTTCTACCAAAGGTAGCACCTTGGTACCTACTTAGCATCGCTAAAAATTCTTACAACGTTTAATTAAAAAAACAAAATAAGTAAAGCATTATTTTAGAGATGTTCTTTTATTATCGATTGGCTCCAGGCTGTTGACCCAAGTTTACACAGTATTTTAATAAGTACTAAACAAGTGTTGAGACACCGAACGCACGAGATATGATCACTTGCATACCTACCAGCTATTAGAAAACATTATTATTCAAATGTTCAATCTTAGATACTCCAATTAGGAAACCTCTGCCATTTAGAAGATCATTACACTTAATACATCGTAATCAAGATTAGCCAACGCACACGGTATCCAGTTTGACTTGTCCCAAGACTTCTTGGTATAAGGCCTCGTTGCTTGAAAATGGACTGTTGCATGTCACTGTCACATGAAGATGTCAGTGTCATCACCTAATGGCGGGAATTTATCAGGCGCGTGCTCTTGCCTCTTGGGCAATGTGAGGTGAGGGCTAAAGTGATCGGCCTTTGTGAATTTGATTCACACACGATCGCGAATGTATAGATTTATGACTTGTTTCGTAAGTAGGTAAATGTAATTTGGGATAAGTAGGGTAGGTCATGGCAGAAAATGTACAAATCGTAAGGATCGAATTTGCTTAGGTACTTACCTACCTACCTATACCAATACCTAATGCTACGCTATACGAGTATTATTAGTACCTATACCTACATAAATGAGTGCGCGCTTCTATCGTGATGAGAGCTTTGTCGTTGATGACGCGACGAATCGTAACATTTTTGGTTTTAGCAACGGATTTATTAGTAAAATTAGAACGGAAATCAGTTTTGTAAATTAGTTTGAGTATTGTGTAACCTAGGCTGCATGTTGCCGACCCAAGTGTTTCCTACCAATTTAGTATCAATCGCATACTGAATTTATTTAATACGTTTGAAGGTGCTAAGTACTTCCTTCGTGAAATCATAGTCTTATAGAGATTACCAAGTTATCGATTTCTAAACCTCGGTTCTTAGAAATCAGTTGTTTTAGTATAAAAACAGAAACTGCTTCCTGACATTCCTAAGCAGTTACATTTTTTTTTTAATTACCTATGTACCTACTTATGTATAGGTAATACTGTAATGTGTTACTGTATATATAGTGCAACCACACGCAATCAAATTACCTGGCATTAATAGGCATAATTACTTAACTACCTACTATGAGACATTACTATTGATTATTCCTGAAATTAATTGATGCTAATGTATATGGAAAGTAATCTTTTTACGAATTAAAATACCTAAATAAATAAAATTCGTTTATTGTAGGCACGTTATGTTACATTTGCTTGCTATATTATATAAAGCCATTTGTTTGGCGTACGCACAGGTAGGTACAGTCAGCGATAACAACATGTAAAAATATCAATTTGCAAGAATACATTTTATTGTCGTCGCTAGCTGTACCTATCTACTTATGCTACTCTATAGCGATTGGACGACTTGCTGACGTTTCGGACAAAATATTTTGGGACACTTTTTTTTTATACAATATATGCAACCGTTTGACCACAATCTCACCTGATGTCCCAATTGTCACTTTTGGTTTTAATATTTTTGTTACTGACGTTTCTTGCTTAGGTACTTTGAGTTATTCTAGTTTCGTTTTGCAGAATTTTAATGAAAGTTTATTGTACCTCTGGGAACGACTTTTTCATTGTAAATACACACATAAGTACTCTTAATATCCAGACAAAGAACAATCACCATGTGCTCATCACACTTAAATGTTTGTACGCGGTGGGAATAACGAACACACAAAAAACTTAGAATTTTCAGGTTAGTGAGTTTACTTACCTATATTTTTTGCACACTGTGGGAATGCTTCAAAATGAAAATGCTTTTATTTGAGTCGTTAATTTACCATCAAATTCTGTAGGTATTACGTATTACCTACAAAAGTTTTACCCAAAGAACTATTCTGCTCTACATCATACTTAACCAAGTTATTTCGATATCAAATCAAAAGCCCCGGTTCTAGCAGCAATGCGTATAATATTGTATAATTTCTGCAAACAAGATCTCGATTACTGTTGGGTAATCTGTGGCATCGTCCCGTTTGTTACATAACCAAACCAAGAGGCTGTGAAAATTGAAAACTTGCTAGCCTTTCACAAGCATATCCTTACTTGAAGAACGCTAATAAAATGGACATTGCCTTTTGGGGCTCTATAGTTATGGTTCTCTATTAATTTTGTATTTTTGTGTGAAATTGGTAGTATTATGTAGGTACATAAATAAGTAAAATAAATAAATATTCACGTACATTTAACACAACGCCTTCTAGTCCCAAACTAAGCAAAGCTTGTACTATGGGAACTAGATGGCTGATAGAATACATACATAGATTTTTTTTGTAAATACATACTTATAATACATAGAAACACCCAGACACAGAACAAACATCTATGTTTGCAACACAGAAATGTTTGTTCTTGGTGGGGATCGAACCCACGACCCACAGCACGGAAGGCAGAGCTACTACCAACTGAGCCATGACGCCTGTCATAAGTAGCATAGACGAATAGAATAGGTACTTATCTAAGCACTTATAGTAAGTAGTATGCATGCATGAAAAAGGTGAGTTCCTTGTACTGTACCTACAAAGAAAAGTTGCTTTCGTCACCAAACAAAAATGTTCTCCATATAAAAACTGCTACCTACCGCCTAATTTTTCGCAAATCAACAAAATAATCTCAGACGGACTCTGGCGTACAAGAGGTAGGTACACTTAGAGAATTTTTTGTGTATAATGACCGTGTGTAGGTGTAAACAAGACAGACTTATGTACCGTAAAACGAGGCGACTTTCAAATTACGGGGCGTCTTTGATGATAACAAAACGGAAGACGGGTCCTAGAAATATCGGTATTCGTATTCGGTTTTGTTATAATCAAAGACGCCCCGTAATTTGAAAGTCGCCTCGTTTTACGGTATGTAATATTGCTATGTGCCTAAAACATGTGCCCGCGAAAACCCATTTATGTTACTGTCAAACGAACAAAGAGCCCATAACCAAATTCTTCTTGCATGTTTAAACAGGTAGGTACTTGGCCAGTACATTACCCAAGCATGTCATAACATGGCACAGCACAGAAGCACACTGTAAGTAATTGTTACGGATTCGCGGCGAACTGATTATCACGGGCGGTGTGGCTGATGATGACAATGCCTGACATGGGTGACTTGCTCATTGACGTACCTACAGCTACACGCAGCGCAAAGTAGGGCAAAGTAGTGCGTCTAGCATTTGAAATTTCCTATAAATACTGTAAAGTTCTGATAGTTACGCACTTTTTGTAGTCTGTATTTCGCGAAAAGTGCGTACCGTAGAAAAACCGACTTCAAATTATGATGATGACGATGATGATAACAGTTCATTGGGTCTATTCTACTGATCGTAATCACCACAGAAAAGTTACAGGAAAGCAAAATACGCAGTGTCGTGTACGAGGATGACGTGATTTTTCCATTTATTCATAACTAACTGCCAATCTACTGAATCGAATAATCCCAATTTTTTTAAACGGTTAGAACGGGTTAAAACCTAAAGAGTACCTAATTAGGGTAGTTTGATGAGATGCTACATATATTTTTCTGAAAAGAGACACGTTTTTCAAACAAAAGACTTCAACGCGCTCTTCTGAAAATGTTCTCGTTAGTTTAGGCCGATGATGATGGATGGTTGTAATTTCTAGGCAGTAAGGTACAGTAGATATTCTCCCAGATCTTTTGGTATCAAGCGTTTAATAAGATCTTCAATATTTTTAGTTGTTTTTATTACTAAGCCATATTCAAAAACTGCACACACTTCAAAAACTAAAAAAATTGCAGCTGTCAAATTATTTCTTGTAAATAAATATTTTCATCATTTTTGTTATAAGCTTACTAAAAGGATACCACTCTTTGTGGTACCACATACGAGTACTTAATTAAAAATAAATCAATGTTTTCAACCTTCATGCAATTAAATTAACCTCCTTCATCATCAGTATCACATTGTCTGCGCTTAATCGGTTAGACACTTTTTACGTCTACCAACCTTGAATTAAAACTGTGTTCTAACTGTGAAAAAATAATGCCTATTATTTAGACAATTCCATTTCACAATTTTCACAGCACAAACAATTTGTTCTGCTAAATAACGTTTCGAAATATAAAATTGAGTTAAATATTTTGTTTAATTTGAAGTAAGTACCTAGTAGGTACTTATTAAAACATTAGCTAGGACTCTCATTTCTGAAATTAAGCTTATTATGCCACGTAATTATTTAGTACCTAGTTAATTGTTCGTATTTGTAGGTATACCTACTTACCTAGTTAGATAAATTATAAGTAAAAGAAAGTTGGATATTATTCTGCTAATAAAATAAAATAGTTTTAAAAACGCTTATAAAAAAGCTCTCAAAAAGAATATTTTTTGATCATTTAATCAGGCAAAATCATTAAATTAAATTAAAACAAAACTCACCTCATTTCCATATCCGAATATTTTCTTCCGAAAAATGCAACACTGTGCACGATAAAAAGGGCGCGATTCGGCCTCACAGCAATACGGCCGAGCGAGACGAGACTGTTCGGCCACAGTGCTTTCTCTCGCCTTTATAACTTGCACCGCGGCGGGCAGCGGCGGCACTTACACAGAATACACAACAGCTACTATTGTACCATGAAACCGATTGGTAACAACGCAAAACTAAAATTCTGTAAATGCGAATTTGTTTTCTCAAAATAAGATCGAATCTTTTGTCAACGATTTGACTCGGAAGTATGGAATCATAAATTATGCGAGACGTTTCGGTTCAGCTGATTTCGAACTGTTTGGTTATAAAATCGAAAGTTATGCGGATTGTAAATACAAATCTATAGAAGAGCAGGTATGATGAGGTCATGATGAGATGCATTTTTACATGAGCTAAAATCATGATCGGCAGACTCGACCAAAACTTACTTCAATATGGTTTGGAATACACAAATCAGTCTTTCAGTGTTTACCTATCCTACGTAGCACGTGAAACAACGTCTAGAAAAACTAGTTTACTAACGAAGCATTATTTAGAAGGTACCTACTTATCTCTACGCTGTATTTTGTCATTTGGGTATAAACGTATGTTTTATATCCGGCTCGAAGGACCATGTTTTAATAATTTTACTCAAATAAAAGGTTTTGGTAGGTGGTCAGCCGAAAATACTATGAGTAGGTAAAGTTATGCGGATTGTAAATACAAATCTATAGAAGAGCAGGTATGATGAGGTCATGATGAGATGCATTTTTACATGAGCTAAAATCATGATCGGCAGACTCGACCAAAACTTACTTCAATATGGTTTGGAATACACAAATCAGTCTTTCAGTGTTTACCTATCCTACGTAGCACGTGAAACAACGTCTAGAAAAACTAGTTTACTAACGAAGCATTATTTAGAAGGTACCTACTTATCTCTACGCTGTATTTTGTCATTTGGGTATAAACGTATGTTTTATATCCGGCTCGAAGGACCATGTTTTAATAATTTTACTCAAATAAAAGGTTTTGGTAGGTGGTCAGCCGAAAATACTATGAGTAGGTACCTTACCTACCTATTTTATATTGTTAGTTATGTATATTTTCCTACAAGTAAGTAGGTGATTGCGCAGGCTTAGAGGTCACAGAAGAGCAGCACAAATTGAGTGAAAACTCTGCAGCGAATTGCCGATGATAGTAGTAGGTACTTGTGTTTACTTCTATTAATAATTCGAAAAAACCGCAAAAAAAATATTACTTACTATAGGGTTAAAAGTTACTAAATATTGGGATTAGGCATATTGTTATTTGCATGAAAGTGTGTGGACGAGAAATAGCCCTGTATCATTTTGTGATGTCCTAAACTCAAAGAAATATACTAAGTATACAAGTTTAAGACCACAGGGTTTTATATGGTTTTACCCAAGCCTAAAGCCAACCTAAAATGACTTTATCGTAAAATTAATAAGTGATGATCGTAAATACGGTAGGGCCGTAAAAAAGTGGTAGAGTTCATTGATTCTGAGTTCTAGTAAGAAAGAGGGTTAGGAGGTTAGGGTAGGTACAGTAGGGAAGTAGGTACTACCTAATCAAACCAACACACAAATGGCAAAATAGGAGCGAATCAAAATAGCAATCACCAACGCTCTTGCTCATTCTAAAAGTACCTACCTATAAAAAAGTAAGAAGCGTAGACAAGTATACGTAAATTCTGTTGTTTAATCCAAATGTTGAATACAAAGACTTCACTTCACAATTTGGTTAAAAAAATGGACTTAAACCCTGATTACTACCCCAACTATCATCATAGAAAGACTGGATCAACTACAAACATTCCGTAGGTTCCATTAGCTCCGCGCGTTGTGTGGTATAATAGACGGACGACTCACCGCGCATTTTCATTTTTTCGATTTTGTAAAGGCACGTACAGCACGGACAAAAGTACAAGCGAAGGAACCTCGCGATTTTAGATTTCCTGCTTGTTTCCGATTGCATTTCGCTATCGTTGTAACAAACTGGTTCTTTTTCGCCGCTGTGGCTGCAGATAACATCAAAGACTCCCAACTCCTTTGTAAAGTTCTGAGAACTCGTTTCCTCAGCTATTTGGTCTATAGTTTCAGGTTCCTGATCTCTCTCCCAAGACGTCAATGGCAGCAAGTATTCCTCAATATTGATGCTGTGCTTTGACGCTGTTTGCGACTGGCGCATGAGTGTAGCCAAGTTTACCATCGAGGAGCCATCAGGTTGATGAAGTCCGTCTCCTGGAATGATGTTACCAACTTTCTCTTTGATATCATTGCTTAGGCACAGCTTCATCCTCAGCACAGTGATGTCAGAATCGCTGGGCCAGGAGATTACATCAGGCATGGGGCTCTTGTGACGCTTAGATTTTATTTTTTTCAGCTTCTTTTTCGCTAGGCCATCTGACTTAGTTTTGGTTAAACCAGATTCTAAACTTTTGGCTAAACTCGCTGAAACGTTGCTCTCGGAATCCGAGGGTAGATTGAAGGCCACTTGTCGCATAGCATAACTTCCATTAGCTTTTTGAATATCGATGATGTCTTCTATTTTTCGTATTTTTTCATTTTGGTTGTTCACAGTATCCATTGTGTATTTGCCTAAAGAATATTTTTTTTCTATGATTTTATGATTACTACTTAGATAGGTATATTTTTAGGTATTTTACGAATTTTTATAAACAAAAATTCAATCAGGGTGGTTGACAAAATTTGACATTTCGTGCAAACCAGTGCAAACGAGTATTTTTCTTCTACAGTATTTTTTTTAATGGCTTACTTATATATTTTTGTACCTTTGTAGCATAGAATAAAAACACTCTTGCTTTGTAAGTAAAGTTTTCTTCAAATTTTTTTAGTTTGTTTATATTTAAAAAGTACCTACCTAAATAGCGATTACCTACCTCTTTCCTCCTCTTTCTATAGCTATTGCATTACCTACTCCACAGTGCTACTGTTACAAATGCTAGCAAATAGCATGCTAATTAGCGTGCTAATTAGCATGCTCAATATTAGCATGCTAGTGAGGAGTTTACATTTGCTAGCAATAAGCACGCTAGTTTTAAGCATGTTTCTGAATAAGCATGCTAAAAGCAAACACTCCAATACACATGCTATTTTATAGCGTGCTCTCACGCTCTCTGTGCACGCGCACCTGTCGCAAACGACTGATCGATCGACACTAGCATGCTCAATAAACAAACCTGTTCACACGTGCTAAAAGCAGGCCCCCCTTCACCCGCGCTGCAGGTAGCATGCTCAAAAATCGACGGTCGTGCGATTTTCTAGCATGCTAATTATTAGCAAGGTCTCGATACACATGCTAAATGAGCACTTGCTCACTAAAAGCATGTTTTATTAGCATGTGTAACAGTACCTTAAGTTTAATGAGGACGTGTAATGCTGGGCGTTAGTGTGCATGTCATTTTGAGATGTGCCTGTACCGGAACACACAGGTCGAAAACCGAATGAGAGCATCATTTTTTTTTTTTTATTTCGCTCCTCGAAGCAGGCTATAGTTTAAAACCATACCGCCTAGTCTTACGTTAATGAGAGCATCACTGCTTGCTGTCAAAAATAGGGTCTCTTTACTCCACCGCTTGGTGTAAAAGGTGCGGGTAAGTTCCATTTGGTCTTTTGACAAAAAAGCCAGATGAAAATGTCAACGTCTTTCAAAAATTATAATAAAATCACTGTCATTGTCATTTTGATTTTATTTATTTTGTCTGGCTGTCACTGTCATGTCATCATTTACCTATTTTTCTGTTCCCATTTGCTCGAATTTGTGTATGGTGTAATGTTTTCGGTGGTTTATTTAGTATCTTCCCACAATGGATTCTCATAATTTTGATGCTGGAATCGGCGATAAGTGTAATTCAAATGGTGACTGTTCTCCTACCCAGAAGAAGCAGCCATTCGAGTTGAATCATGGCAAAAATATTGATGACATTTCGACGCCTTCCGAGCTGAAATTCGACCAAGGTATTGTAAACAATTAATTGCGACTATGTACCTACTTACTTTCTAATGACTTCCTCCAGTTTCACCATATTCTGAACACTGCAGACTATTTGATAATCATTTACTTACATTCTGCGAGTGAATGTCTGCACTGATTTGCATGATATTCAATTCCTTTCAGAATTCGATTATGAGGACCCTGATATTACCGAAAAAAAGAAAGAAATCGAGAAATGTTTGAAAGATCCTGACTCAGTTAATTTGGAGCAATGGCAGCAGTTTGCTACGAGTAAGGGAGGCCTAATATGTGGTTAGTATAATACATCATGTTTATAAAGATTAATATTGAAACTAAAACTTACTATAGTTATTAAAATTATGTTATTTCGGTGTAACAGATGAGTTCCGAAGAAAGATTTGGCCCTTACTTGTTGGAGTGACGCGGGTAGAAATGACAAAGCCACCATCTTTGGATGAACTCTCAACACATAGTGAATATAATCAGGTAAGCGCCTTATTACATAGTTGTTGTATTATAATATCAAGAAGTTTTACTTCATATAGGTCTAGTAATTTTTTTAGATATGATTGTTTAAGGCTTTATTAGTAGGTATATTCTGTTATCATCATTTTCTACCTAAATGTTTGATAATGAGAAGTACCTTTAATGTAAAAGTCAAATGCTCATTTATTAAGTAAAATCTCAAGGATATATCTGGACCACACTCGGGTATATATGCTCAAAAGTAAGATGAGTTCAATGTTTTTCAATAATAGTTCCATATTTCAACATCAGGTGGTGCTAGATGTGAATCGTTCATTGAAGCGGTTTCCGCCCGGCATACCGTACGAGCAGAGGGTGGCATTACAGGACCAACTGACAGTGCTGATCCTCAGAGTCATCATCAAGTACCCACATTTGAAATATTACCAGGTGAGAACAGCCAGCCTCAGCTAGTTAACCTCTGAAAAAAACTTAGTATGTACTACTTTTATGAACCACTATAATTAACTATATTTATTATGGCCACTGACTCTATTTTTTTTGTACGTATCCAGACATGTAATCAGCAGAGATCGGAATAGGTAGAGTGATTTAGGATCAATGACCTCAAACGATAGGTTAGTATGGATATGCTGCGGGAATTCCGGTATTTTAAAATTAACAAGAATTGTTTTCCGTAATTTAATAAATATTACAAGGAGGCGTTAGGATCAATCCATTTTTTTATTTGTACTTTCAAGGTAGACCATAAAAGTATAAACAAAGTATACAATAGACAAAATGATGAGAATTAGGTCAATATTCAAACGTAGGTAGTTTTGTGCACAATGCCTCTGAATAAATAATAGTTTGCATACAAAACAAGCGAACTGTCAACTTCAATTAGCAAAATAGCTGAAGTTTCCCGCGATTATATGCGTAGAAAACGTCACAAATTAGCGCATAGTAACATATACAACAAAGCTTTAAATCAATTGGATAAATTTTATGGAAACGCATACGTCGGACACTACATTTTTTTTTATTCGACAGGTTAATAAAAAATATTTTCCTACAAAAAAGAAGAAAAGCCATATCCATGTTATGAAACTCTGATGCAAGTACATAAAATCATTCTACCTATTCCGATCTCTGGTAATCAGTCAGGCCTAAGTCATCAAAACCTTAAAATACTGACATTTCTGAGCTGATGATATGGCAAATGAAAAAAGTGGAATGATAAATAAATAAATATTCATTGACATTTAACACAACAAAAAAAAATATTATAACAATGAAATTATATTTATTTTTTATACCTAAGGACACCTTAGTTGTAGGTTACTTCATACTTTGTAAGTAATGAATGCCTCAGTTATTAATTATTGTGGTTAACCATGACAGACAACCCAATGGGAATAGATTACTTACTAAACTAGATTACTGACTTATAACTGTAGTATGTTTTCTAAGCTACAGGGTTCATCTATGACACCCACAGGCTCCTGCCAAAGTAACTCAATAACAATTTGGTACAGACTCTGATGTCACAGTAGTAGATAGTATGAATGAGTTTGGCAATCTTTACGAAAGCCACAGTTTTGAGTGGTGAACTCTGGCTGGTAAGAAATTGTTTTTTTGTCACGTTCTTGGTAGTGTTTACAATGCCGTGCCATTGTCCGCGTTTTTCTGTTACGCAATGAGTCAGTGTGTCAGTAAACATAGTACAACAATGTACCTACTCGTAGCTGACGACTGTTTTATGCATTTCTTGCTATCTCAAACTCTTATCAATGTATACCTACTTGTTTATGTTTTGATGCGATTTCATTTTATTTACTTATTGGTTTTTGTTGTGTCTGTTTCCCTATGGTAGGTAATTGAGGACATTTTTATTTTTAGACAAGCGTAAATGATTTTAGATTAAATTGAATACAAAAATATTTCTGATTTAATATTTTTGAAAACAGCTGGTAACTTGATTACTCCTCATTGTATTCTATTGTTTTTAATCGATATAATGTTAGACAGAATTTTCTCATAATTAGATTAGATAGTGTACTTATCTGACGAATTGCCCTGCAGTGACATGTAGCCCAACGGACTAAAACATCATATTGACAGGCGTCATGGCTCAGTCGGTAGTAGCTCTGCCTTCCGTGCTGTGGGTCGTGGGTTCGATCCCCACTGAGAACAAACATTTGTGTGGCAAACATAGATGTTTGTTCTGTGTCTGGGTGTTTCTATGTATTATAAGTTGTATTTACAAAAAAAAATGTATGTATGTATTCTATCAGCCATCTAGTTCCCATCGTACAAGCTTTGCTTAGTTTGGGACTAGAAGGCGTTGTGTTAAGTGTCCGTGAATATTTATTATTATTTATTATTATTATTATATTTATCAGTGAAAGATCTTGGATAACTGCCAGTAAGATTACTCATAAAATTGACTAGTTATTTATTACTCAGGATGTGGAATTATTAATCATGTTATTTTAAGCTGACGTAATCACTGATTGAAGATAACGTGACGTGTGACGCTATGATAATTAAATGCATTTTGCATGAACAAAACGATACATATAATTGATATAATTGAACATAAAATGGGATTACAACAAGATCAATAGTGGTTTAAACCACGAAATAGAGTTTAACCTCCAGTCTCCGATTATTTCATAAGATCAATGGTAGTTAATCGACCATCCGTAGCCGACAGAGATGACAGTAGATTAATTCATCGATCAAATGTAATCGTAGTTCACGAAACCCATAGTTTAAACTGCTTTTGATCTTACGGACCTAAGCATTTTTTGTATCCTAAATACACTTATCACTAGAGCAAATCTGACCCTAGCCTCGTTACGTCATAGACATAGGAAGTAATACGTTACGCGAACCTTAGCCAAGTTACACTGCGCTGTCACAATGCAACCTTCTGCAGTCTATCTGTGGTTGACACGCGGTGTAACTCCGCTACGATAGGTTCACATAACAATGACGAGAGGTTTCTTATTGCTAACATCCTGTATCCCCAGGGCTACCACGACGTAGCGATCACGTTACTGCTGGTGTGCGGCGAGCGGGCCTCGTTTCCGCTGCTGTGCCGGCTGTCGCACGGCGCGGGGGCTCCGCTGGCGCCCTTCATGCAGCTCACGATGCAGCCCACGCAGCACCTGCTCAACTATATGCTGCCCGTGCTGGCGCGCGCTGAGAAGGACCTCGCTGATTACTTGGATAAGTAAGTTAAGAGTTACAGCGCTTACGCACTACATCCGATCCGAATTCGTGAAAATAAGTCTGTATCTAAAATATACAGATGACGGAAATCGGATGTAGTGCGTAAGCGCTCTTACTTGTTACCTAAATTAACCTGACTATATTAGAAAAAGAACAGTGAAATTATTTGTCAGTACTGCCTAATCCAGGTATTCTGTGCTGAAAACTTAGATAAGTAAGTTATTTTGGCTGAATACTTGGAATTGTGATCCAATCTAAGAATCGTTTAACTATGACTACGCGTATTGGAAGATGGTTAATCATGATACACCGGCAACAGCTAGAACGTCTTAATACCAACTAGTGCAAAATGTGAACATTCTGAATGGAATAGGCACTGGGTGCTAAGAAATCTGAGACGAAGTCTGTCATGCTGGGCACTAATCATGTGCTGTACGACTACATAGTGAATTTGTCTTTTATCGGTATTCATTTGTTTTGTTGCAGAGCTGGTGTCGGCACAATGTTCGCCCTGCCGTGGTACCTGACCTGGTTCGGTCACAGCCTGAACCGGTACTCGGACGTTGTCCGGCTGTACGACTACTTCCTGTGCGCGCCGCCTCTGTTCCCTGTGTACGTGACGGCGGCGCTGGTGCTGCATCGCGCGTTGGAGGTCTACACGTGCGAATGCGATATGGCGATGTTGCATTGCTTACTGTCTAGGGTGAGTGCTTTATACAGGGACCTTTATAATTGCGTAGGGTTACAGCATCCACTTTGTACTAGATGCCTTTCTACTAAATACTGCTTAGAGTATACATTTTTGAAGCATTTGTCTGATGAGTGTGATATTTTTGTAATTATTTCTAGTTACCGGATGACTTGCCGTTTGAAGACATCCTGGTGTCCGCGCAGAAGCTATACAACGAGAACGATCCTACTGATCTAGAGAAGGAAGTCGCGGCGCTGGAGAGGAGAGAGTGAGTTATTGTGACATTTGAAATGAGAATTGTTGTCAGAATTAACTATTGGGATTATCTGAATAAAAAAGATTTAAGGAAGGCGATTTGCCACCCGATAGACTGGCATTGCTTCTGATTGCAACTAGTCGGTGAATAGAGCTAAATTCCATCTGAGGCTTCAGCACGAATAAATGTGGCGTCCTGTGTTAAGCTGTATTGTATATTGTCCTCTTGCTAACCATACCCTAGCCAGCCAAACGAATTAAAATAAGGAAGATGGACTTTAGGAGTGTGAAGGTATTATTATGTGGTAATAGTGACCATTGTTTTGTTTATTGCAGAGAGCAGCAGCGTCTTGCAGACGAGGAGCGCATGCGGCGGCGTCGGGTGGTGCCGCGCGGCGGCGTGTCGCGCGACTGGCTGCCGCGACTGGCGGCCTGGTCGCGCGTCTCACGCGGCCTGCTCGCCGCGGTCGTGCTGGTCGGCGTCGCGGCCTACTGCCGGCCGGACCTCTTCGCCAGGTAGCGACACGCTTACCGGATTGTGCTCTTCACTTTGTAAGCTGTGCAACCGTTACACCAACTGGGATTATGGATAATGTTGGGTGTGTGTGTACGCTGTTGATGTGTGCTACTGTGCCTGTGAAAGTATGGAACCGGGAACTTTGGTACTGTTGTGTGTGGTAGGTGCCAATTGTGTGGGTAGAAATGATACTGAGGAACTTTAATAGTAGGGTGTTGTGTTCAAGTAAGGTTTGTGCACTACACTAGTGTGTGAGGGTGTGTGTGTAGGCTGTAGATGTTATCTTGGCTAGTGATAAAACTGGGGTAGCTTGTGCTGTTAAATGAATAAACATCGAAACGATGATTAGACATAACCAAAAACTGTAGTGATTGCTTGTCAGGTAACACGCATACCTATTGGTTTTTAAGGTTCAATGTTTAGGCACAATATAAGTAGGTAAGGCTAATGGAACTTATTTTACTGATAATGGAATGCAAACTACAATACTATTCGCCTGTTAAGTAACACTGCGTCATTAATAACACATTGGTCTGGGCAGCTTGAGCAAGAACGGCTTGGTAATACATAATATGAAGTTGTGTTATGTAAAAAAAATGTATGTTATCACTCTAACAAGTGCTAGCACCAAGGATCGTGTCTAATGATAACCAACTAACCCTTCATGAAATCTTACTTTTACTAATGTCCTGTGCTACTTCCTCCGGTCTCCACACTCTTGTTACACTTAATGTACTGATCTTTATAATTTTCTATTTTAGTTTCTCATTGGACATGGTGCTCGGTAGACTAGTGCGGTAGTTTGACGCGCTGAACGCCCAGACTTGAACTGCAAACTGAATCTTAACTAGTGGTGATAAGGGACATTATTGTGTGCGTAATCTTTGTGTGATCGTTGGAACGTGGTCGTGTTTTATTATTACTTTGGGAGAAAATAATCTCTTGTTCTCAAAAAGCATAATGTGAGTGCCAAAAACGGTAAACTATTCAGTGTGACCACATCAGCTGCCACTTTTTACTTAATTGTTGTATCGTTTTTGAATACGGTCGTGTATTTCCATCTACAGCTAATTTAATTCATTGGACTTGGGTAGTCATTCTTTCATTGCGAAATTTTAAACTAACGTCTTTTAGGTTGTTTTTTTTCTTTGGGCTAGTTTCAGTTTCATTTCGAAGCTTATTTATATTTAATTAGTTTTTTATTCACACAAATAAAATAGAGTGAGGTATTATGTACTTGTCTAAGTATAGTGTATCCTACACCTATATTTTATGTTTAAGGTTGAACAAGTCGTCATAATCTATGTCTGTATACAGCCCAAACCGTAAAAAAAGTATTCATTTAAAAAATACAAGCTTCTAAACTTTCGTATGGAAAGTATTTTTAGCTTGTATATTTTAAATTATTCCTTTTTTTACGGTTTGGGCTGTATACAGACATAGATTATGACGAGATAAATTGATATAATCCTTAGTTTTGGTTGGTCAACGTCAAACAGTGGAGTGGTTACCCTTCCACGTTTGTATGGAAAGGTGTGCGACTTGTTCAACCTTAAGTCATATATTTCGTGTTTTAGTAACAATAGTGGGCCTGTATAGGTCCCGACACGATTTAATAGCGCTCATGAGCGAGACAACTAAAATGCTTTTAGCCTTTGTAGCAAAATGCCTAACATGGATGTCTAAAAAGTAATATGCCTGATAAGATGCAGGGGAA
The DNA here is from genome assembly GCA_947507515.1 of Eulithis testata. NCBI lineage: Eukaryota > Metazoa > Arthropoda > Insecta > Lepidoptera > Geometridae > Eulithis > Eulithis testata. Next base: position 12,131,653 of record OX382194.1, read on the forward strand.
GTGGGAGGGTGCTTTAGGCAGAGATATTCCCCTCCATTATCGTCGAGAGCCATTAAATCGTGTCGGGGCCTGTACCTACTACCAAAAGTCAGTATTTACCAAACGCAGTGTGTTATCTATTTTCATAGTTAATTTTAAAACAATCTTAAAAAAATATTTGACAGTACCAGGGCCTCTACTGCGAAAATTGATTTCCGAAGATTCGGTAGTGACGTTTGTGCTACACTGCGCAGTAACGCTGTGACTTCGAAAGAGCCTAGACCATCGCTCGAGGCGACCGCGCAGTGTAACACAAACGTCACTACCGAATCTTCGGTAATCATTATTCGCAGTAGAGGCCCTGCAGTACAGCTGCTTATTTTATTTTTATTTTGTTTTAGTGATTATCCGTTGGACGTTCTTCCAGTTAAGTGAAGATTTTGCAATGAAAGGCGAGCCCTAATGTGTTAAGAACATTGCTAAGACTTAATTAAAGTATTTTATTCCGGGGTTAATGATTTTTGTATAAATTATTAAAATAATTAATAGTGAACTAAGAAGAGTTTAGCCAGTTATTGAATTGTACTAAAATTTGGGTTCATTGATTAAATATTGGCTGTATGTATGTATACTTCCATAAAGATGGGTTATGCAGGGTATAATAAGATTACTCCCGAAACCTTTTGAGGGGTTTAACCCACAATATGAACAACTATTTCCAGAGATAGGGCGAAAAACACAGTTATTCCAAACATTTTTCCACGTAGCTTTCGCCTTCTGTACTGCGGGCCTAAGATGCGCACCGCGAGATATTTGTCATGTCGTTCTGTCAAAATGTAAGCATTTTGTACCAGCCCAGGAACTATTGCATTATCTGTGGTACCTAATACCACAGATAATGCAATATTCATGCAGAAATGTCAAAAGTTGAAAATTCAAAGGCGCGGTTTCTCGACAACATTACCACAGATAATGCAATAGTTCCTAAACTGGTACAAAATGCTTACATTTTGACAGAACGACATGACAAATATCTCGCGGTGCGCATCTTAGGCCCGCAGGTAACGCCTCGAAGTTTTCGGGGGTAGTCTTATTAAACCCGGTATTTATGGATTTGAAACGTACCATTTTGGTTAGTTTTTTACCATCAAAAATGTATGTTTATAAACGAAATCCTTCCTCAATAATTCCCTATTATTTAAGACTAGTTTCAAATTATCTGTTTGTATATTGTGTTTTAATACAAAATGTGATATGTTATTGTAAGATGTTAAGTTATAACAATTTTTTATTTTTAAGGAACCAGTGTTTATTCATTCCTCGTTACGGCATTGTTTGAAGGTGCTTGGTTATGTAGTGTGAGAGGAAAATGAGCATTTATTAATTTAACTTTAAAAATTATATATGCGTTGCATATAATTATTTTCTGTAGTGACCTATCTGTACCGCTTGAGGCAAACCTAATCATTGCTTGTGTATTTTTAACTTTATTTGAACGTAATAAGATGCATTCATAACCCTCGCGCGACACAGCTTAGGCATAGTAAATTATAATTACCTATTTGTAAATATTTTGTATATTTATTTACTGTTAAAGATAAATTGTTCGTGATTGGTAGATCTTGTTTGTGTTTGTAAAGTGGTAAGTATAATTAACAAAATGTATAACTTATGGAATGAAGTTTTGTATATTTGTTATAGAAAAGAGAGCTTCTAGCTAAATCTTTCTACGACTTGTATGCTACTACAATATTGGCCTTGTTAAATTAGAAAACTAGAGATTTATAGGTCAGTTGAAGTACCCTTGTTACACTTTGGTATGGGAACTGCCATGACTGTTAGATTCTTAACTGTAGGTACAGTACAGAAGTAGATCACTTTTTCAGAATTTCAAAATGGTTTATTTTTTATTCTAATCATAATATTTAATCAGAGTAGGTACATACTACTTCATTAAATGTTTGTTTCATCATCATTTATGATGTTGACTATTATACTATCGTACTAAAAAAGTTACAGAAAATACAACTAATTCGATAAGACCAAGAACTAGAAAGTATTCTATTAAAATGTTAAAGTCAATGAACTATTCTACTCTAAAAGTATGTATGTATCTTGCATGTATGTATTTCACAATTTTATATTATGTATTTATACTATACATGGCTATTAGGGTAAGCTCATCATAGATCTAGGGGTTGGGTTTGTTTCATCACTGGAAGGTCAATGGACGTTACATCATTGTAAGAGTATGTTATAGCTTCTAGTGGATAGGAAATGATCGTATGAAGTCTGAAATCTTTTAGTGATGAAATATTCCTACATTGGTGTGGATTTTGTTGTTGCATTTTTTCAAACGAACCTAATCTGACAGCGCTAAAATTGAGCCGTCCTTGTCGTTTCAGTTTATACGAAGGTTTAAATTACGATCAAATTAAGTTAGTTTAGAAAAATGCAACTGACTCGACACTGTTATAAGCAAATAAAGTTGCGATTGCACGATTATTACAAGAACTGTTTTTTTATGGTTCCTACTTGCACTGCGTTGAACCTTTGCTCGAATCAAAGGTTTTGTCAGATTTAGAATTCCTTCCACATTGTGAAAGCCTTATAATTTTATATTCTCGCATTGGGTATCTTGGGCAAGAGCAGAGCACTCCAAGTTCGCCATTCTCTATATAGATTCTGATGAACTAAAGAGTTCTAAGATTGCCAGGGATTTGGTAAGAGGACCCCTCTGGTCTAAGTAGATAAGTAGATAGTCTACAAGTAGATTTGAAAGAAAAAAATGGTGATATTTAATAGTTTTATTACTCTGTTAGGAATCTAATAAATACAACTCTACTACATAATGTTCACTATTACATACATTGCACCAATAAGATAACAACAAAATAATATTTTATTACGTTTCATTTGCAAGACTAGCAGCTAGAGAGATGAAATATAACAGTATCACAGCCGAAAAGGGCTTTGTTGCTTACATTAGGTGAGATATTCCTTAAAGTAATTTAGTTCAACTTCTAATAAAATACATAATATAGCTGCTCCAGCTGTATTACACTTCGAAATAATAAGTAAGAAAACATTTAAATGCTATGCGATCGATAAAATTGTCGAACAAGCGAGATTTTTATTCTCATCTAATATTGCTTTAAATTGTTATGTGAATTTAAAATTTGATTGAATTGTGTGTGCGCATACACAACACCATTGGAATGACAGAGTTAGAAAATCTTGAGCTGTTTTTTTTATAGTTTTTTTTTTAAATATAACGCACGATTGGTTCACGTAAATTCATAGATTGGTGTTTCACAAAGCCTAAGTTACACAGTAAAGCGGTAACTTTTTTCTTATTTCTATTCCAAGATAAATATATGTAATTACGCATTTTTTTATATCTATCACTAGAGAGCTTATCCACTGGTAAGATATGGATAAAATTGTCATGGTATAATATTATTCGGCTAAAATCATAAGCGCCTGTTTATCCCATTTAGGACAGACAACACAACTAATGAGTAGAACCACGACTCACTAACCGAGTATAACTGATAATTTTTTACGCTGTGAGCGCCATAATTCCATCACCGAAAAGAGACAAACACATTCTTCTGTTGAGCAAAATTACATAAAAACTTAAATTTATTCAGAACTTCTAGTCTGAGATTACCTACTTATTCAACTGCGAATCGAGAAACAAGAGAATGATCCCTTTGTTTAGGCGCATTTGCCCGCTCCGAGACCACTACTAGAGACCATTATTATTCTATATTTACTACACCTTTTGAAGTAAATTGAACGCATACTCAATGTTATAAATGCTCAATTCTTCATGACAATGTCGATGTAGTCGATGACTCTCTGATCGTGCAGTATCTTGAGATGTTCTGCGTTCGCTAACGGGACTGCTTTGATGGACTTGCCTGTAATAATAACATAACACATTAAACTTGACATCTGTCTAGAAGTACAACCCTGTCTGTCTTTTTTATGAGAAAAACTAGCTTCTAGTGTTTAGAAGTGCAATTTGCTATACGAAGTCTTCTTGGCGTTTCTGAAGAGTTCGAGTCCCGTTAGATCCCGTTGATTTTCCGAGATAAAGTAGCCTACGTGTTAATTCAGGTCACGCACAATTAGATATTTCAAATTTCATCCAAATCGGATCAGTAGTTTTAACATGAAAAAGGAACAAACAAACATACACACATATATTCTCACAAACTTTTGCGTTTATAATATTAGTAGGATTTTCTATGTAAAACTTCGGGGTCTAAGCAACAATCGACCGTTTGTCCAGGTAATTGAGGTGTAGTTTCAAGTACCTGCGTTAGCGTTACGCCAGCGCGGCTTCTTCCAGTGCTCGCAGGCGGACAGCGAGCGCAGGTTGACGGTGCCGTCGCCGTCGCCGCCGGCCAGCGTCGGGTACCCGTCCAACCACGTGCCTGCCTTGTACTCCAATCTACAATACAATTACTCTTGTGTGAGGTACATATATAATGCAGTTCCCATGGATAGAAGATAGAAAAATCATATCTTTTCGTTGTCATGCAAGTGACAATGATGAGCATTTTTTAAAGCGCGCTAAAATGACAGTTGAATATGAATAAAGGGATAAGATAACAAAAGCTCACCGTTCAACAGTAGAGATGTTGTATCCGTAGATGCAGTGCACTTCGACTCCAGGCGCCTGGAACCCTAGCGTGTACTTCTCAACGTCCTTGCGCATTTCCCAAGCGTTAGGCAACTCCATATCACTAGGACATTACATCAATATTTCATTACTATACTAGTAGTATAGTGCATACACTACCACCGAGCTGCCTGGTGTAGAGAAGTAGCAATATGCTCCACAAGCATCGCTGTAAGCTTAGAGATTCGGAACGAGTACGCCGAACGCACAAAGAATCCCCAAGCAAGAAAATTCCACAAATAAAGCGGAAGAAAATTAAAATAAAAGTACGAGTAGGTACGGGTTATGATAACGACCCATCAAGCCGGAGACCGTGGCAGATGGAAAAATTAAAAAACTCCTTGTACGGATTCACAATACCTAATTATATGATTTGTGACGATACCAAACAATGGGGGAACAAGGAAGTAAGTAAAAAAATATCTTGTGCCATTTATAAAAAAAAAAATTATCGTGCAGCAAAGACCCCGAATTCAGGAGTTTCGTTGTAGGACTCACTTGAACAGTTTCTCAAAGTGGTCGATGGTGTAGTTGAACTTATCCGTCTGAACCAGCACCTCCGAGGGTTTCCAGAACAGCCGCGAGGGCAGCAGCCATGCGAGCGACGGACACGTGATCTGCTGAGATCGCATTATTGACTCGCGTAGCATTAGGGAGCCGAGGTCGTCGCCTGGAACGGATTGCTCATTCAGATGTTTTACTTGCATATAAAATTGTATGACTAGGTACCTATACCTACCTATGTATTCCCAAAATCTAATAGGAAATATAATCATATATATTTCCTTGCCTCCCACCATTTTTTCCATTAATTACGGTCTTGTGCTGCACTGGTCCACTACTGCCGAAATTTGTCAAGCTCATCACGCCATCGTGTTCTACCACGACGTCTCAGCTCTTGCTATTCTGTGGTCACTTTGGCCCAGAGCTCTTTGTGCATGCGGCAGACATGGCCGGTCCACTCCCACTTGAGAGGTTAGCTTTTGTAGCCACATCTACAATCTTTGTTCGCGCGCGTAGTTCCGAGTTGCGGACTCTATCAAGTAGACGTACTCCTAAAATACTACGCTCCATCGCACGTTGGCAAACCTTGAGCTTGAACTTTGAAAATGGGGGGAGGTCTTTGCCCAGCAGTGGGACAAAGAAGGCTCGTAATAATATTTCCTTACCGAAAAGAATCCGGAGGAATAATCCAGATGGCGTATTTCCAAAACGGCAACTCCATTTTTTTCCAAATATTTGTTTTATTCCAAAATACTTAGGTATAAGGTAGGTGCTTTAGAGATTTAAGTTAGGTATATACTTCTAGTTTTCTTGACTAAAACATACCTGCCTAACCAACCTTTGGAATAGTGACCTAGTGACCTGAAATATTTTGTATTGTTTGTATTGCAAAGTCGTCCGATCATCGAATAAACCGTACCAGGCTGAATCATGAGCGTAATGAGGACGCAAGGGAGATCGAAACCGCATTGTTTAGTTAATAGTCAATACAAAAAATCTTATATAAATTACCTATAATATGGTAAAAATACTAGATTGGGCTAAAATACTAAACTATTCCCGTCATTTGATAAATCAAGCTACCTAGTGTCCTGAATAAACTTCCTTCGTTTCTTCAATTGTAATCATTTCACAATAACAACATTCTGAATATTGGATTCTTATTTACAAAACAGGTCAATTCCAAACCGAAGCATTGTTTCAAATTTAGAGGTGCTGGTTCGATCGCTACTGGGGTACAAATTTTGTAAATTAGGTAGGTAGGTACCTATTTTGTTTCGGATTGGGGCGTCACTGAGGACTACCTACCAGTTATTTAACAAAGGTACATACTGTCCTAGTACTTAACTTAGCTAGCTACTTTAGTGATGATTGAATAGGTTTGCAATTTGTTGCAATGTTGAACAGAATAAAGGAAAACTACGCCTTTCTTCTACTTAACTACGATTATTGTAATTACGGTCGGTTAAAAGAGGTGCTAGTCAGTGTCTTGCCTACGTAGTCAAAGTAACTTACGCACACATACACATTACCTATGTAGTTGTATTGCGTTATCTTGTTATCCTTGATAGGAAGAATATAATTATGTATAACGCAAAACTTCGAATGTTGTTTTATATGTTTTTAAATTACATACGTCAATGTTACTGTACTCTAATAATACATTGTGAATGACAATATTAAATCATGCATAGATTATTATATTAGGTAGGTACCTAATAATGTTATTTGTTTTTGAATTATATAAAAAAAATATAGCGTCATAGGTTTATCTAATTATTAACATTGGAGTATAGGCCAAAATAACAATATTTTAAATATATTGCACGATAAAAAAAAAACGTTTGCAACGGTTTGTAGATAGCTCAACTGTTTCATGTGTATTTTGTAAACATAGTTAATATTGTAATATTTTTTTTATTTTTTTTGTGCAATATAGGTAACCGTTTGACCACAATCTCACCTGATGTTAATTTTCATTGTGAATAATGATAAAATTATTCCTAGGTTTATAAAAAGGTGCAGTACATACATACCAATAGCAAAAACTTTGACAGCCTTCATGGAGCCCGCCCACGGAGTAGAGATAGATATCATCCGTCTGATGTACTGATCCTTCCAGGACTGTAACTGAAGCCCCAAGAAATGCATTGCCATAAGACCTCCCATACTGTGGACTATCAGTGTGACTGGGGTCTTCTTGTTTATAGTATAAGTATCTTCAATCAGGCTCTTTAGCTTGGTAAAGAATTCACTGTTCTCATCTGTAAATGAAATAAGGTTGAATCCATTGAAAAAAGTTGAAAGAAAACATGATAATACAAACAAACCATATCATAGTTCAAAAACCTTTTAATGTTAATACATTCCGATAAAAAACAATAAGTCAATTATTAATTACTTTATTAGTTACATAACACTTACTTGGTGCTTTCCTAAAGTCATACGGAGCTCCTCTGAGTGAAGAATTCCTCATCCACCCCATCTTCACCAGTGAATCAGCAATGTTATTGAAATAAGCTCCTGTCTTGTCATGTGATGGGTCTAGCCATTCCACAGGCTCCGAGTTACCCCATCCTGGGACACGGATGTCCACTCCTGCAGCGTTCCGAGTGGTGCGGGTGGTGTTGTCATATTCAAGGCGTAAGTTGTCCACCCAGCAGTCGATAACAAAGGGTACCAGCAATTCGAGGTTCAGCCAAATGTTGAAGTAATCATTGGAAGACTTGGCGCATATGTAGTGGACCACATTTGTCTTATTCAACTTTGCTTCTAACTGGGTCCCTCCATCTCCCGGAACTGTTTAATAGCATAAATGAACAAATAATCTCATAAGTAATTTTATTACTAACTAAACTGAGCCTATCTTGTAATGTAAAATCATAAGTGGATAGATATAAATACACATAAATCAAATTAGGATAGACAGGTACTTACTAAAGACGACGGGCGATAATCCCAAGGAGTTTTGTGCTAAAACACTGTAGATAAATAAAATAAGGAATCCGGATTTTGTACCAGACATTTCTCGATAGATTACACTAAGGCGCACTTGTTTGCGTTTATTTGTCGTAAAATATTTGGAGTATTTACGTAATGTCCGTGAGCGACTGTACGCGATTCACCGCATACCTCGTCGAGTGGTTCGCGGCGACTGCCACTGCGTTGACTGCGCTGCGCCGACCGCGACCGAGCAGAGAAGTGGGCTCGTGTGAGTGACGCAGCTGAATCGTACGATACAATAGGGATTTGCAGGCCACAGGGTTCAACAAATACTGATAAACACAGCCAGATACACACAATCAAATCAACCAGCTGGCACCGTGAAATCTTTAAAAACGATTGTAATTTGTAATAGAACGACAAAACGATTGGAATTTTGTAGGTACCTAATGTTTTCGTTGCTCTCGGTATACGAGCAAATTTGCTAGCAGCTATGAGACTATAAAAAAGACTACCTAAAACCAACAGAGACGGACAGTTTTTAGGATAATAAATTTTGAGGATATTATTCTATGGGACAGGGCCATCAATCAAAGGATTTGCCCATTCACAAGAAATAATCGAAGATCATATCCCTTTTTAATTTAACCGCTTGAGAAATCAATCAGAAACTATCTTTTCTCACCAAATCCCAAAATCTAAACAAAAATATCAAACTCACTTCACACTTCACTCGCTCAGTGTTTCCACTCTTAATTTTTATATCTCCATTATCTCCTCCCCTAGTTTTCCCTAAAGTACCCAAAACTCATGGTTTAGGGACAATGGTCTGTACATAAAATAAATTTGAATATCTAAAAAAATATTCTTAAAAGTTGAAACACTCTTTGGTTTGAGTTTTATATGAAACAGGTCAGTACCTACATAAAAGGTTTGGTTGCTATTTCTAATTATTGGGTGGAGATTAGAGGTGTTTAATATTTCTTTCAACTAATAAAAATAACTATTAAAAAAAATAACACATACATTCGTTAAAAAAAATGGAGGCGACCGAATATTTTTATTAACACTTGTTATTTTCAACACAACGTATGTAGGTAATATTTTTATTATTCACTTTACTAAATTGAAATTTGAACCTACGCTTGCTAGATATAATGAATAATTTTAAACTCATCACGAAAATTATTCTTTCATTTTACTGCATTGAAATTTGAACCTACCCTTCCTAGATATAATGAGTAATTTTCATATTTTCATTAGAGTGACCGGCCTGAAGGTAGTGCTATGTGCCAGGAAGAGGCCGTTTATTTTAACTTCCGGGGTGTTTAATTTCATTTCCGGTTTCATCTGCATTTTTGACTGTGTACTCTATTATCTATAAGATAAAGCACAATATAGAATGAACCACTACTTACGATATTTAAGTCGTTTAGTGTATATTTAACAACATTTATCTGCATTCAATTGTATGCTTTAAGTTGGTTAAAATTTTCGACTATTATTTTCGTTTGGAAAAATGATCAAACTGAAATAACACTAGACAGCCTAATAAAGTATGAAAGAAAGTTCATTGTTCAAAATTCATTCATCCCCTCATCATAGATAGATATCAATCATTCACTCATGCGTATAAATAAATTTATCTAAGCGAGTTCATCAAATATTTATTCAAATAAAATAAACCATTAAAAATAACGACTTTTTTTATAATTATATCATATTGCCCGGCCAGACTCTTCATTGCAAATGATACATTCCGGGCCCTATGCAATGTAGGTAAAAATCTATAGTAAAATCTCAAATTACATCAAAAACGAGAATGTACAAATAAATATCAAAAATATGTTAATAAATTATTTAATAAAAAACTGTTTTTATTCATTGCACGAGTTTCTAGATAAAAATTAATAATAATAATATTTATTCAATTATTAAAATATTTAAAACTAGATACATAAATATGCCACCTAGTGCCTGTCTACACCTGAACAAATTGCTGTGCCCTAACAGGGTTTATGTTTGCTACACTATCTTTTGTACAACATCTTTTTAACAACATAAGCGCAATAAATGATTTGAATTTGAATTAACTTATTAAAAAAAATACCGATATTGACACCTCTAATAGAGATTACTATAATACTAAGGTTAGCTCCTGAAGTTCAATTCTTCCCCAAAATGCCCTAAACAAAATCCACACAATTTTAATATTTTCCCCTAAAACAAAAAGTCGCTTAAAGTGGAAACACTGCTGTTTTATGTCAAGTCAAAAAATGATTTACTTTTTGACTTGACATAAAACTGACTTTGACAGTATTCTTTTTTTTAAATTTTGACAAACTAGGGTATTCGTTCTTAAAGCCGCTAAGTTAATCCCCTAGTAATCTGTGATTCTCTCTTATAATATGTTTCTCCTTACTTAACATTCAAATTCAAATTAGTTCAAATTATTTATTCAATAATAATAAAATCAAAAACATTGCTTCAAGGCGTTATTCTATTTAGGACTAGAAAAACATTACCTTGACTTATAAGAACTAGATCTTTTTAAATGGTAGCTATCCACGAATACTAAAACTAAAAGTTAAATAACAAACTAAGTATGTATGGTAACGCGTTTCTCTGTGTGCCTATCAAGAGGGATGGGATCCCTCTGAAATATTTTCTATGAACCCAGGTTATTGAACGAAATTATGTAGGTATGTACCTACTTTGTTTGTACCTTATTACCGCGTTTTGCGCAAGCGCGAAGTTTAAATTAAAAGAATCATGGCTTATTCACTCGCTGGGCTCATTTTAATTTTCTGATTATACTATAGTAGTTAGTTACTAGTTGTTTTTTAGTAGAAACGATAAACAAAATCCAGTTAAAATGTTAGGAATACATTGTAAGAGCGGCACAAGCAGAGGCGCTATTCCCTCTCTTGTTAGAAATTGAAATGTTTCTACAGGTGATGAACTTACGTAAAGTGCATTTTGGATCGATAACTCAACCACTGAATTTGATGTTCGTGCTAATTACCTAGTTATTTTATTTTCAGGGTCGCCTTATAATTGTTTGGTTAACTTGGCTTATAGGAGGAATTTGTGGCGTTGTTATTTTATTACTTGTAATTTGTTACTGCCGCCAAATGCCGCGTCATCAGAAATCATTTGGTAAATTAATTTAATTTTCTTAAAACAATTGAATCCGTGATTTTGTTATAATTCAAGTTATAGTTAGTTTCAAGTTAAGTTATTAGGTATACCTGCTTAACTATACCTACCTATCTACAAATTATGTATCAAGTACGCCAACCTCCTCATTGCACCACCACGTTTAAGTTGGCTGGCAGACAATGCTTTCAGCATCAGTCCACCCTTTGTAACAAATTTATAATTTTGTGCAATAAAGTATTAAATAAATACTTATGTGTCATAAAAGATTCAATTTCCAGATGAGCAATATCTCAAAGAAAACTACGTCATCAAAGAAAATCAAGCATATTCGAACCAAGATAACTACAGGGTTTTAAAACATGCCGAAGTAAGTAGAGTCATCTAAGTACTGTAGGTATGTGTACCTATTGATCCTTTCCCTTATCGCAAGTATGTTTACACTGATACTGCATGTCCCTTATTATACGTAGGTCGCTACTTTCAATAGGTACCTACCTACCTCGCAGGTTTGTTTGATATTACCGCTACGATTGGGTATAAATTAATAGGCATCTTACTTACCTAGGTAAAATTTTGACCCATTCCTCGTTGTTTATAATGTAGGTACCCACAGTCGTAGAGCTAAACATATAGGTACGGTCTTATTGCAGAACGAAGACTAAAGAAAGTCACGGTTTAAACGTCAAGGTTTTAAAATGACACCCTGGCTCGGAACTCGGAACTCAATACTTCCCCCGCTACACCGCATAATTCGCCCGGGTTGTATAAACCTTGACGTTTATTGGTCGATTCACACATATCAGTGAAGTCACAGTTCTGGCACACACAGCTTTCATACATTGAGAGCACTGTGTCGTCACTTCAGTTGTCACTGTGCCGGAACTGTGACTTCACTGATATGTGTGAATCGACCCTAAATCGTGACTTTCTTTAGTCCTTGTTCTGTAATAAGACCGATAGTGGTCCCCTGTAGGTGCAGGTTCAGGTGCAGAGACACATGCGTCCGGCGAGCTACGCGGGCGACGCGCAGTGCCGCGCGCACGCGCATGCCTCGCGCCCGCCATCGCGCGACCACAGCGTGCAGTACGCATCTAGTGGCAGTGAGTACCTACTTTAATCTCTTGCATCTAAGGCCCGCATGCTGAGTTACTGCACTGATCCGGACTCAAACATTCTACTCATAAAACTACCCACATTTACTTGGTTACGTAGGTAACTTTGCTGTGTTTCTTACCTATATCTTACCATTCTTAATTTGTTACGAATATTATGTACCTAAGAACTATTTTGAAAAGAATTGTGTTAATGTTCTGAGTGCTCACTGCTTTAGACCAAATGTACCTACTTAAGAAAAAACATGCTACTTAGTAGGTAAGAAATTTATTTAAATTTTATGAGAAATAAATAATCTGCACTGATCCGGACTCAAAAAAAATGTAACAAAAAAAAATAACCTAATATACCTAATAGGTACGGGCCTAGGTCTTGCTTCTAGATACCTAGGTATCTTTAGTTCCTCTAGGTTCAGATACAGATTCAGCAACACCAACATGCGTCTAGCGCAGAGGTGCCGAGCGCATGTATTTTTATATGCAGCTGTAACCACTTGACATCATTGTTACGACGACCATTGCCATCTTTGTGTGAATTGGCCATATCGGTGCCGTTTCCTTATCATTTTATTCGTTACCAGTGTTGGACGAGATAGACCACGCAGCGAGCAACGATGCGCTGAAGACGAGATCACTCCCGGCGTTCCTGAGACCGAAGCCACGGCCCTTGTCTACGGAGGATGACTTACAGCAACTTTATGCGAAGGTACCTAAACTTATAACTCACCTCTCTTGAACTAACGAGCATTTTGGTCCTTCGAGTAGCATGCTGACTGTTGGTCCTTCGAACCGTGTTTTAGTCCTTCGAGCTGTGTTTTGTTCCTTCTAGCCGTGAAGACTATCAGCTTGTAAAATGTCTAACAGCAAAACGCTGCAGTAGGTACGATTAAGAGAAGTATACCTAGTAGGACGTCCTCTAACAAGATGATTTGTTATAAAATTAAATTCAATATCAGGTTAGCCTCAGTAAGAAATACAAGAACCGCATGCGAAGCGAGCACGCCGCCATCATAGCGCTCAGCAAGTCTCACAGCCAGTTCCTAGACGCCGATGCAGTCATCGTCTACGACCAACGAACCGCACTATAACTTTACATCACCTGCGTTTTTGCAACGAGTTGCAGAGCCCAAAAAAGCAAGCTGAAGTAGAGTATCTTACTAACATAAAACAGCTGTTGAAACTTTATGATCAAGTAGCAAAAATGACAATTTCGACTGTTTTCGACCAAGAGGCAAAGCATGGCTCGCTCTGTTCTGCGCGGTCACTATTGGGATAGGTGACCGTTAGTGGCATTTACATCTGAGTTAAACTGTCAGTCCCGGCTCTAGCAGGCCTTAGGCGGCCTAAAAACTCCGTCACCAGAGTTGGCCACTAACTTATACGAGCCTGCTTCCTTACTGTCGACGACTAGAATAGGGGTTTGGATTGTTTTATTGTATAGAAGTGTATGCCCCACAGCTGGGCAAATTACTATGAGAGCTTCCTTAATCAGTATTCAAGCTCAAGTTAAAATCCTTCCCTTTTCCTACTACATATCGGTAATTGTATCTTCTTTATAGAAACCCCTTGTCAGTAATACCAGTAATAATACGCATTTAGTCCTTTAGAATGAATATTTTCAAAATACTTGTCATTTTATTATACTTGTTCACAGTATTTTGAAAACATTGCTAGTTTAATAAGCAAACAATAATGTGTGTAACAATAATTTTGTATTAATAACTTACTAAGGAATTGTATTGCAAGTTGTTTTTAAAAAAATTGGCAAAATGTGATTTGAAAAATATTTGTGATAAAAAAAAAATCGAAGACGTGGCCTATTTCATACTTTTATACAGTCGCGATCTTAAAATAACTAAACATAACTAGTCAAAATTATATTTATTTGATTCCATTGAATTTGTGACATATTTTCCCATGTTACGTTTTAAAAGTTTTTTAGAAATTAGCTAAATGTAAACTTATACGCGACTGTTTTTGCATTGATTTTGTATTAGCATCCTATTTAAAACTTGTAGGTTCAGGTTCTAATATTTAATCATTTATCATCAACATTATAGTTGAATTCTACGTTGTGTACTCAGTGTAACTTTATCGCTAGATATATTTAGATCGACAAATTATTATTCGAGTTTGGGTGCTGTTTGAAAATCAGATTAATATAAGATGTAATTAGTCGATTTTCATATATTGAGCCTGAATGTTTGTGTAATGCAATGTAGTCTATTGAAATAAAAGTTTTTATAATCTTGAATCAGATTATTTATTGTTTAGAATAACTTCACATTGTGGCTTGTTGTGTTCGTAAACATAATCACCAATGAATACTATGTTTAGTAAACATAGTTGTCACACACGAAAGCATTCCAAGATATTACTCACGGATGATGCATTTTAATCTTACAAAAAACTTAAAACAACTAAACTTCAGCCTTATAAATCAGAACCAATAAACGATATACTAAAAGAAGACATTTTGTTTAAGTTAATGCACAAAGCTTCATTGGGTCACTGTGTACAATGCTTAACTTTAGCATACAAGGCTTGGATCACTGTATACAAACCCTGGATCACTGTATACGCAGCCTGGATCACTGTATACGTGGCCTGGATCACGTATACATAGCCTGGATCACTGTATACAAAGCTTAGATCACTGTATACATAGCCTGGATCACTGTATACAAAGTCTGAATCGTCGTGAATAGCACTAAGTAAAGGTACGGAAGCTGGCTAGAGTAGGGTACGTCTTGAGTCTCAGTAGTTCTAACTCTGTTTGCAGCAGTACGATTGTAGTGTGGTTGGCTTGCACCTCGCGGATCAGCTGACTTCTCATCACTAGCGTTTCCATCCTATAGAAAAATACAATTGTAAGACCAGTCTGAGGGATTATGGCTATTTGAATGGCGTGGCGTCACTTGCGAATATCTGTTAGAACGCGATGGTGATACACGTGCATTGCATATAGACGTAAAATAAAACACAATTTCTTTAAAAACCGTGGCGGAGATAATTAAGATTGAACGGGTCTTTGTAGCGTAAGTATTCATCATCATCATACTAGAAGAAGTGCACTGCTGTTTAACTGCTGTTAAATAATACTTACATAATGACAAAGAACGATTTTTTAGTTTTCCATCAACAAACTTCTTGGGATCTTTATGATGTTAAATCAGATCGTCTTCCGGTTCATGAACGCCACAGATGGTCATGAATGACTAGTTTTTTTTTATCCACAGTTAATGTTTAGTTCACAATGTCAGTCCATTAGCGATGGTCTTTCGGTTTACCATTGAATAAATAAATATCCTTGGATATGTAAAACAACGCCTTCTAGTCTCAAATTAAGCAAAGCTTGTACTATGGAAACTAGATTGCTGATAGAATATTTACATACACTTATTTTAAGTACATATTTCCTTTAGTTGTATCGGTATACAGAAAGTTAGAAATGTGTTTGTGATGAAACTGACCTTCTCTTGAAGACCCGTCTAATTCGAATGGGCTCGAGCGGGTCTTCATTGAGTCTCTTCTCAGATACTTTCACGTTGAGTGTAGCGATCAGCTTCTCTAGTTCTTGCGCTTGCGCTTCCATTGTGTTTATCTTTAGCTGTAACAAATTGTATGATTAACTGGAAGTACTACGCTGATCAAGTAAAACAAAATAGCCATAGCCGGTTTAGCCAGCTTATGTAGATAGTCGTAGATAGATAGAATACTCTTTACTGTACACCACATTTACGGAAATTACAGTTCTGCAAACGACTGTTGAACTGTATGTTCTGTAAACTCGTGTTCGATATCATACCTTATAAAACCCTACTAATATTATAAACGCAAAAGTTTGTGTTGATGTAATGTTACTATTGTACGCAAAAGCTACTGTTGATTTGGATGAAACTTGGAATATATATTGTCCATCACCTGGATTAACACATAGGCTACTTTTTAACCCGGAAATCAACGAGATCGAACGGGAAGCGAACTCTTCGGAAACGACTAGAATATTTCGCTGAAAATTTCGCATAGCAAATTGCACTTCTAATCGTGCGCAGATGTCGCGGGCACCAGCTAGTAGGCCGTGCTCACTTTGGACACGAATTTGTTCGGTACGTTAACGTACGAGTACTGTTCGTACGAATTGAGTGCTCACACTGAATACGTTTTTCTCCGTCAAATAGTACGACTGCGTGATAAATCGCAACAAGTCCGGATTGTATTCGGACGTCGTAAGTAAACGTACGTATACGTACGACTGATCGCATGCAGTGTGAGCGCTCCCATAGTCCTTGGAAGGTCGGTATCATTCGTGCGTATCGAATCAAATTCGGATAAAATCGTATCCAAAGTGAGCACGGCCGTAAGAAATAATATAAATAATGTGATTTACATCGAGTTCCTCTACGCGCTGCACTTGTTCAGCGAGCAGCTTGTTGACGGACATCTTGGAGGCTTCCATCTCCTTCTCCATGCGCACGTAGTCCTGCTCCTCCGTGTACCCCAGCTCCTTGTTCTTCAGGTACATCTGCAGCTCTTTCGGAATCTATACAATATGTTTTATAATATAACTTCAATAAATGCAAGTTGAGTCAATCGACTGACGTAGAAGATAAATTTATAATTGGCTTGTAACATGAGAGACAGTTGGTATCGTGCATGTTAAGGGGCCGTACGTCTGACGATGACGAAAATGCAGTGATGATGATGATGTATTATACATATAAACCTTCCTCTTGAATCACTCTATCTATTAAAAAAAACTGCATCAAAATCCGTTGTGTAGTTTTAAAGATCTAAGCATACATACATACAGACATTAGGACAGACGCGGGAAGCGACTTTGCTTACTATGTAGTGATATTGTATCAACACATTCAATAAAATTTAACGAGAACATACAAATCAAGACAAACGGAATTTAATATAATGAGTCATCTCTTAACTAGTTTGTTTTTGGCTGAAAGTTCACTTATTTTACTCATTTTACGAAACGCATATTACGAATTACTTTATTCTCGGTTATATGTCTTATTAAAAAAATTCCTCCTACATACAATTTACGTAAAATCAAACTTTTATTTTCATTTATTTTTGTGACCATAATACCTTCAACTTAGGGAAACTCGAGTTCGAAGCGGCCTAAATGGACCAAAACCAAAATACGGCCCCTTAAGACTCCAAAGGCAAAAAAACTGCAGCGGTAATAGATTTGCCTCAAACAATACCTTGAGTCTGCGATACGAGTATAGTTCTTGCTCCATATGACGCAGTTTCATTTTCATCTGCGCGTGTTCCCATTCCTTCGCGAGGATGCCCTTGCGGAACTCCATTTGTTTGCGCATCATACTTAGCTTCATTTCGCCCACTTTCTATGGGAACGCGAATTATAAGTTGAAAAACTTGAATAATCGACTTTTATTTAATACGGCTTCATTAGCAAATGATGATGATATTGGGACTGTTCTATTGATCGTAAACATCACAGAAAAATCACAGGAAAGCAAAATACGCAATGTCGTGTACGTGAATGACGTGTTTGTTCCATAAACCGGTTTTAATAAAAAATGTTGTTATGTAAATAAGTTTTCTGTACGTAGTAGATTTTTATCTGTGATAGTTCAGTGTATTTTAGAAGAGATCGCTCATAGCGATAAGGCCGCCTATTATACTTTACGTAAAAGTAATGAACTCTGTGTTTATTCTATAATTTTCTTGTGTGGTAAAGCAAGCAAGTTCGTATGAGTTAGTGGCCAACTCTGGTGACGGAGTTTTTAGGCCGCCTTAAGGCCTCCGTCGTGGCTTAACGACAGCTAAAGCCGGGACCGACAGTTTAACGTGCCCTCCGAAGCACGGAAGCGCTCAGATGTAAATGCCACTAACGGTCACCCATCCAAATAGTGACCGCACAGAACGTTGCTTAACTTAGATAATCGGTGAAGATTGGCTAAGCAAGCCACGAGCGCTTCGCTTCTTGTGTGGTGTACAATAAAGAGTTTTATATCTAGTCAAAGTTTTAGGCCAATCTAACCGGTTTAATTACGTTTAAGTGTGGTTGATATTTTGACCTCACCAATATAACAGCGTTGATCTTCTCAATATCTTCCCTGAGTATGAGCGTGGCGTCTTCGAAGTCCTCCATATGCCCTGTTGTACTGATCTCAACCTGGCCCGCCGGTAGTACCAACTAAACAAGCATTTCAACAAGATATATAATACTTATGATTATATAGTTACACCCAGAAATAAAAAACATCTATGTTTGCCGCACACAAATGTTTGTTCTCGGTGGGGACCGAACCCACGACCCACAGCACGGAAGGCAGGACTGTGCCATGATGCCTAATGAGCCAATGCTTCTCAGTTATGATGTCATATCAAATAACCGCAATGCCAACATATTTCAATATAGCTATTTCATAAAGTAACTTGATAAATGTTTCATTTACTTAAAATACATAAGAGTTATTATTAGTTATATTAAGGACTAGCTGATACCCGCGACTTCGTACGCGTGCGAAATTTTCCACCAAAATATCTGTCAACCAGCATACGATGAACATCGTAGTAAACGGCTGCTTTTGGTTCAGAGAGTTCAAGCTGTATCTAAGAATCCACGTCATTGATTTCAATAAAATATAGCCTATGTTTCAATCCCCTTTTTAAAACATCATTGGTTTCAATCCAGGAAAAAGAGCTTCTGGAATGGTATAAGTTTCATTGAAATTGGTTCAGTAGTTTAGGCGTGATCCGCGCACAAACAAACAGACAAACTCGATTTTCGGAATCAGAATCGTTTATTTAGTAGATCTGCATATTTAGTTTATCTAAATCTTTAATTATAGTAATTGGCATTTTTACAGTTTTATAATAGTATAGATGTAAGTTGTGTATTTATGAGTTACCTGTAGAGTTCTATTCCGTGCAGTAAGTTCGACAGTCTCTCTCAGTTGCATGATGCTGTCGTGTATAAATATGAGTTGGTTCTTGCGAGCTAGGATTGCCTTGGTCCATACATTGTTAGCGCTGTCCACGTAAGCCATCTCTTGAGCCACTCCACGCATCTGACAAACAATTGCATCACAAAATACGAGTACAACCTCATTAGATGTGCTCTGTGAGGTAGTTTTATTGTTACAGTTTTATGCGCTCGTGGCTAGGCTTGCTTAGCCAATCTTCA
The DNA here is from genome assembly GCA_947507515.1 of Eulithis testata. Taxonomy (NCBI): domain Eukaryota; kingdom Metazoa; phylum Arthropoda; class Insecta; order Lepidoptera; family Geometridae; genus Eulithis; species Eulithis testata. The sequence goes on from OX382194.1 coordinate 12,151,223, forward strand.
CTGAGTTTATCTAAGTTAAGCAACGTTCTGTTTGGTCACTATTTGGATGGGTGACCGTTAGTGGCATTTACATCTGAGCGCTTCCGTGCTTCGGAGGGCACGTTAAACTGTCGGTCCCGGCTCTAGCAGTCGTTAAACCACGACGGAGGCCTCAAGGCGGCCTAAAACTCCGTCACCAGAGTTGGCCACAAACTCATACCAGCTTGTAAGCTAAGATCGCACGGCCAAAAAATCTTTCATCCCATCTTAATCGAATTTTCGACGTCATTCCTATTAGAGTTAAATCTCTGGCGAACCATAAGGCCATATTTTTAATTTCTACTAGGTACTTTGTCTTAGTAAAAAAAAGATTATTGTTTTTAGGAGTTTGCCACACATCGGTAAGACCGGTGGTTCTTCATGTTCAGTGATTATCACCTGTTACGTTTCTTAGGCCGGAATACTGAAACGTCACTCAAATTTAAGCACAACTTAAAACTGCTCTGCCTCTGTTTGACATAACTTGGTAAGCGATGGCAATAATTTAAGCGTGAACTTAATTTAAGTGCCGTTTGAGTATTCGGCCGCTAGACTGTCCTTTACCAGATTGTAAAGTCAAAGTCAACATGCTTTTATTCAATAAATCTTACTGATCACTTTGAATGGTCATTCGAAAAAGTATCATTCCAAAAAAAATTTAAGCTCTAGACCATTTTGGTTGACTATAGCTATGAAACATAAAAAAGAAACAAATATCTAAGTAATAATCGGTAACTCCCATTTGTTCTATAGAACTGTTAAAACTTTTTTTTATCCATAATATCTATGGTAACTCCCATTTGTTCTATAGAACTGTTAAAACTTTTTTTTATCCTTAATATCTATGGTAACTCCCATTTGTTCTATAGAACTGTTAAAACTTTTTTTTATCCCTAATATCTATGGTAACTCCCATTTGTTCTATAGAACTGTTAAAACTTTTTTTTATCCCTAATATCTATGGTAACTCCCATTTGTTCTATAGAACTGTTAACACTTTTTTTTATCCCTAATATCTATGGTAACTCCCATTTGTTCTATAGAACTGTTAACACTTTTTTTTATCCCTAATATCTATGGTAACTCCCATTTGTTCTATAGAACTGTTAAAACTTTTTTTTATCCATAATATCTATGGTAACTCCCATTTGTTCTATAGAACTGTTAAAACTTTTTTTTATCCTTAATATCTATGGTAACTCCCATTTGTTCTATAGAACTGTTAAAACTTTTTTTTATCCCTAATATCTATGGTAACTCCCATTTGTTCTATAGAACTGTTAAAACTTTTTTTTATCCTTAATATCTTTGGTAACTCCCATTTGTTCTATAGAACTGTTAACACTTTTTTTTATCCCTAATATCTATGGTAACTCCCATTTGTTCTATAGAACTGTTAAAACTTTTTTTTATCCCTAATATCTATGGTAACTCCCATTTGTTCTATAGAACTGTTAACACTTTTTTTTATCCCTAATATCTATGGTAACTCCCATTTGTTCTATAGAACTGTTAACACTTTTTTTTATCCCTAATATCTATGGTAACTCCCATTTGTTCTATAGAACTGTTAAAACTTTTTTTTATCCCTAATATCTATGGTAACTCCCATTTGTTCTATAGAACTGTTAAAACTTTTTTTTATCCCTAATATCTATGGTAACTCCCATTTGTTCTATAGAACTGTTAAAACTTTTTTTTATCCCTAATATCTATGGTAACTCCCATTTGTTCTATAGAACTGTTAACACTTTTTTTTATCCCTAATATCTATGGTAACTCCCATTTGTTCTATAGAACTGTTAACACTTTTTTTTATCCCTAATATCTATGGTAACTCCCATTTGTTCTATAGAACTGTTAAAACTTTTTTTTATCCCTAATATCTGGTAACTTCCATTTGTTAGGACTATTGAAACGAAAACTAGCCCTAATGTTTCAATAGTTCTACCATGGAACTACGGGGATCAAAAAGTTTAACGTAACAGTCCTATAGACCAAATGTGAGTTACCGGGTAATAATGGCTTACTCGTATTTCGTTTTCGATCTTAGCGCGTCGTAGCTTGCACATGGTGGCCCACAGACCCTCGTCCATCACCGGAGGCATGTTACTGATCACATCCAGCTGCTCCACACTGTTCATGCTCATTCAATTATTTATTTGATACAGAGGTAGTAGCATATTTGACGTACAAACAAAATAAGATGTAGGCTAAAATGCACACGCGAGATATTTGTATACTCTTTCTGTCCAAATTTATAAGTTTAAATAACTGGAAAACCGACTTCAATTTGATACGCCTTCATCATCAAATGATGATGATGATGATGATGACAGCAGTTCATTGAGACTGTTCTATTGATCGTAAGTTACATAGAAACGTCACAGGAAATCAAATTACGCAATGTCGTGTACGTGTATGACGTGTTTTTTACTGTTATTCTTATTTGCAAAACTACCGAATTGATTTTGATACAAAATTTATGGGACCAATCTGGAAGCATACCCATTCAGATATTTTTTTTTTTTTCCAATCGCTTTATAAATCACGGCCCGGAGTAATCGGTGAACATACTTAAAAAAAAATACTCCCGACGAATTGAGAACCTCCTCCTTTTTTTGAAGTCGGTTAAAAATGAAAGCATTTTTAGTCCATTGAAATGTTCCAATTTAAGGACCGAATATTGCATTTTTTAGAGGACGCAATTTCATTTTTGGTACATGTGTGGGTGGGGGGGGGGTGGGTCAATAGAAGCTTAACCTCAAGTTTGTGGGGTCGCCACCCTTGTCCCCCGGCCGCCATCTTGGAAAAGGGGTGAAAACACTTTTTCGCGATATCTCGGAAAATATGAGTCTTTCAAAAAAATTCTTAAAGACATAATTTGTGAGAAATTGTTTTGTCAACAAGTATGATTATATAACTTTTTGCCCTAAATTAAAAATTAAAGATGTTATAAGCAAAAAAGTGAGATTTTTTTTATAAAATTTTTCTTTTTTGCGCAGGTATGGCCTGGCTCCTAGCGCTTTTATGTGTGATCTATTTTACAAACAGATATACTTAGGTTAGTAAGTAGTCACCCCTTGAAGAAGTCAACACAGTCGACATGTAAGAGTGGCGGTTTGATTCCAGTCAGCACAGCTGCCGCCAGCTCGTACAGGATCACCGGGATCATTGTCGCACGCTGCTGCCATTTTGGACGCTTCCTGACAAATAAGTGAGGAATTGTGCTCGTTAAATAGCACATGACAGATATTTTGCTTTAGAGAAAAATATCTGCCATGTTATTTCTGCTAGTAACATTAGTAAAAAAATATCAAGAAAATCCTTCCGACTAATATTATAAACGCAAATGTTTGTAATGATGTATGTATGTTTGTTTCTCTTTGATGCATAAACTACTGGTCTGATTTGGATGAAACTTGTTATATATTGTCTTAGGCTACTTTTTATCCGGGAAAATCAACGGGGTGCAAACTATTCAGAAACGCCTAGAAGAATTCGCATAGCCACTTCTAATCCTGCCCTGACGAAGTCACGGGCACCAGCTAGTGAAATGAAAACAAAACAGGTTGCATTAAATATGCGGCATTATCGATCAATAGCGATCTCTTCAAATTTGTGAAGAAATTCTTTGTCGGTTCATAACGTTTTTTTGACTTGGCACTATAAAGAACGAAATTGATTTCAGCGGGCCTAAGATGCGCACCGCGAGATATTTGTCATGTCGTTCTGTCAAAATGTAAGCATTTTGTACCAGTTTAGGAACTATTGCATTATCTGTGGTACCTAATGGTGTCGACAAAACGCGCCATAATGTACACTTTTGACACTTGTTAGTCGTCGTACCTCTCTGAGGACGAGATAATAGTCATGCAGAAATGTCAAAAGTTGAAGATTCAAAGGCGCGGTTTCTCGGCAACATTACCACAGATAATGCAATAGTTCCTAAACTGGTACAAAATGCCTACATTTTGACAGAACGACATGACAAATATCTCGCGGTGCGCATCTTAAGCCCGCTGGTGATGTTTTTGCCAAATATCTGAGATCACGGTGGACACACATTTATTTTACTTCTTGCAGGACGTAACATTGAATCAGCTGGAATTTCCTCAGCAGGGACTAAACTCTAAAAGGTCAAAGTTCTACAACTATTTCCTCAACAGGGACTTACACCCCTCAAATTTGTACAACTAAACAGACTTACTTGAAAAACTTATAGCATTGATCGACAATGATAGGTGAAAGGTCTGCAAAGTGATTCTTGAACGTCCTCTCCATGAGTTTGTCCTTGACCTGCAATGCGTCGTAGGAGACCTGCACATCTGCACTCTGATCTTGAATCAGCTGGAGTTCTCGAGAGAGGTATTCCACTTCGCCCTCGTAGCGGGCTATTAGAGCTCTACAAGGTAATTGAATCTTATTGGCTAAGACAGTAGGTTCATATTTATTTGTCCGTGCAGCTGGATTTTTTTTTATAGAAATTGGATCTAATAAGAACCAATTTCTATAAAAAAAATCCAGCTGCAAATCGAAAATGAAGTTTGAAGCTGTAGTGTTTGTCCCTCTGTCGGTAGCTCTCGACCTCCGTTACAAACTGAATCTATGAATTTTGACAAAAATCGTGTCATTTGTCAGTACAAAACAACACGATTTCTGCTGTCAAAATCGGGATCCAACTTGGAACGGTGGCGGTCACCAGTAGCCCTACAGATTGCAGTGCGGTTCTGCTGTAACAAAGCTAATATTTATGGATCGATTAAAGCTATTTTCGTAAGATACTACTGTGTACTAATCCCTGTTCTGATAGTATTCCAAACTTCAATTAGACCTACGTCAACGATTGATATTTGATGAGTTTCAAGCCGTACTTTACGCATTTGACATTACCTATAATCTTCCAGCTTCTCAGCGTTTTCAACGCGATCCAAATTATTTCTTCGAAGACGCATAAGGTTGAGATTCTCTTGTCCGATGACAGAGTCCACCGTCAGCTTCAACAGCCACATTTCTTTCACCTGCCGAGTTTAATAACTCGGTGAATGTTATTTTGACTTAGAAGTCTAAAAAATTTGGTTTAGACTGAGAAACTACTCAGAAGGCTTTGTGACTTTTCAGAATTACTTTCTTAGTCCACCCTTACACTTTATAAGGATACTACCCTCCTACATTTCATACCTCTAGCAGCCGAATACTCAAACGCAACTCAAACCCCACTCAATTTAAGTCCCGCTTAAATTATTGCCATCTCTTACAAATGAGTAATGTCAAACAGAGGCAGAGCAATCTTAAGTGGTGCTCAAATTTGAATGACGTTTGAGTATTCGGCTGTAGGACTTATAGTTTAGGTCGTGCGTTCATTGTCAGTCAGCTTCAAAAGAGTTTTTAAAGGAAGAGGTTCTCAATTCGGTTGTATTTTTTTTATGTTTGTTACCTCAGAACTCAGTCATTTATGAACCGATTTGAAAAATTCTTTTTTTATCTGAAAGGGTATGCTTTCAGATTGGTCCCATAATTTTTTAATCAAAATCAGTTCAGTAGTTTGGCAGTTAAATAAGAATAACTCGAAAAAACACGTCATACACGTACACGACACTACGTACCTATTTGCTTTCCTGTGACGTTTTTGTGGTGCTTACGATCAATAGAATAGTCCCAATGAACTGCTATCATCATCATCATCATCATTGGATGATGAATGCGTATCAAATTGAAGTCGGTTTTTCCAGTTTTTCAAACTTATAAATTATATACATATACTAGCAACCCGGCCCGGCTTCGCACGGGTGCAATGCAGTGATTGATGATGATGATGTATTATACATATAAACCTTCCTCTTGGATCACACTATCTATAAAAAAAACTGCATCAAAATCCGTTGTGTAGTTTTAAAGATCTAAGCATACATACATACAGACATTAGGACAGACGCGGGAAGCGACTTTGCTTTATACTATGTAGTGATATACATATAATTAGAAGAAGATAATACCCTTTGGTTGAACTTGAGAATGCCCTCGTTGAGTAGTTGCGTGAGCTTGGCGTACTCGGCGTGCAGCATCTTGCGGTACTTGTCGCGTTCCTCGTTGCGGAAGTTCACTTTGGCTTCGTACTCGAACACGAACCGAAGGTCCTCCTCGTTGAAATGTTCCGGGTCCTTGTCTAGCTGTCAAATATGTAAGATGAGCGTCTGTGTAGGATCGCTGTCTACCGTACACCTTTGGTGGTATTAACGGAAACGCTTTGAGCAATCATGCTTAATCTATACTAATATTATAACTAGGAAAGATTTGTTTATTTGCATTGAATAGGCTCCGAAACTACTGGACCGATTTGAAAAAAAATCTTTCACCGTTGGGAAGCTACACTAACCCCGGGTGACATAGGCTATATTATATTTTCAAAAAAAAAATGGAATCCATAAAACTATAATAATACCCAAAGTGTAAAAAAATGACCTAAAAACTCCTTACATCTGGCTCTTGACTTTAAGCCACGATGGAGGCCTTAAGGCGGCCTAAAAACTCCCATCACCAGTTGGTCACTAACTAATAGGAGCTTACCATGCATTGCGGCATCGGAATAGGTTTCTTGATCTCCTCATGCCAGAGTTTCTCTAACACTCCGTCCATCATGTCCATAAGGGCGCGTTCCTTGAAGTCGTCCTTTGGAACCGGGTCCGGGGGTGGGATTACCACCTGACTGGGGCTTATGTAGGGTTCGATAGCACACTGACAATAACAAACCCTTTGATCAATTAATTATTTACGAGAATAAAATTAATTATTTATTTGAAGATAGATCTTTAGATAGGTGGATCTTTCACATTATAAAAATTTCTATATTCAACCAAAATCGCACTACAGGGTAGTGCAATATTGGTTGAATATGGAAATTCTTTTCTTTACTCATACTGCTATTTTGAATTTTTTGCTGTTTATAAAATTTACCTACATTTTAGATAAAAAATTATATGACAAAAAATAATTATGACTTGAGTCTCTATCTCCCCTTTTTCTAGCGGGATGAACGTATTTAGTTAAAAATTACTAATCTAGTTTAATAAGTGTTTCTGTTACTAACACCATGGATAAAATTGCCTGTTTAAATAATCTAAAATAAATAAAATAAAATTGCGCATATTAAGCAATGAAATTTGTTTTCCAAAATTTCACGTGAGAGAAAAAATAGTCAGTCAATCCCAGGAGAGCCATTCGTTTTTTCACATTAAACTAAAAATAATACGATAGTGACTGACCTCTTCAGGTTCAACTTTGATAAGTTTTTGTGGTAGTTCCTCCTGCTTCCACTCGGGGTCGAAGATCTGGATGGTGAGGTGATGGAAACTGCCGCGGAGATCAGACAGCTTATTCAGCTCTGCGACACAAGTTCCGTTTTCAAAATGACATTTTTGATACACAATGGCAATCATTTATGAAGGTAAATGATAGTTGGTGTATGAAATTTGTTCAAAAAACAAGAGCGGGTGGTGAGGTAAGCATAGGTGAATACAAATTATAAGTGTTCTAAGGCCCGTATGCCATTCAAGAAGTCGTTACTCAAGCATATATTTGAGTAGAGATTTTCATACAATCTATGCTTGAGTCCAGATCAGCTTGAACAGTAAATGCAAATTTTCACGGACCTAACAGTGGCGATGTGCTCGCAATCGGGGGCTTGATTCTCAGTTCGGTAGAGATTTTACTCTAATAGAGATGACGACAAAATGACGTCGAAAATTCATTTCAACGTTGGATGAAAGTTTTTGGCTGAGATGTGACGTCATCCGTATTAGATTAAAATGTCTAACGAACTGAGCATCTACCCCTGTGGCTTGATCACGAATAAATGTGACAATCGCAAACGCTAGCGTATCCGAGATACACTGCGCGGTGACACTACAACGGTTGGCAGTCGAGCTGGCATGGCATTCACGCGCAATATGACTCCAATACAGATTTGTTCGTGATAGAGGTACAAATATAATGTTTGGTCGTGCCTTGGTTAAGTAACTACAGCCAACCTATTTCTAATGTAAATAATTATTTTTTTTAAATTGTGAATCAAACCGAAACTAAACAGCAGTAACTAATAACAACGTGAAATCCACCTACACAACGGTGCTGAGATCAACTAGCTAAGTTATCCATAGTACAGTGTAACCTTCTATGATAAATCTGAACCGTGCGTTCCTTTCCTCGACCAAGCCGACTTCCCGTCGCTTCTGCGCCATCAGATCATCGAACTGCTTGTTGAACCAGAGACGCATGTTCTGCACGTTCAACTGTCACCGGATAATCACTCTTACACATAAACTCATTCGGATCGTACGAACAGAAAACTACTATGTTAGTAGTCTACGAATTCTAAGAATCGCGCCATAAAAGTTCAATTCTTTTCCTTATTCTATTTATTGCTTGGGTCCGATTGGCATCAAGCTAGAAGAAACCGTTTTCATACCAATTTGTGGTTAATGGCGTATTCTCGTTGTTTCTATATTAATTAATATAAATATATTTATGGATATTTAACACAACGCCAACACAAGCTTGTACTATGAAAATTAGATTGCTGATGGAATACTAAAATATTTTTTTTGTATATACATACTTGTAATACACCATAACACCCAGGCATAGAACAAACATCTATGTTTACCACACACACAGTGTTTGTTCTCAATGGAGATCGAACCCACGACCCACAGCACGGAAGGCAGAGCTACTACCGACTGTACCATGACGCCTGAATACTTTCATAAAGTAATGTAATGAAGATTTGAGAAAGCATGTATTATAATATGACGTAACATTCGCGTTATCACAGCACGCTATCACCGAGTGAACTGTAACGCCTGTCAAGAAAGCAAATGATTGCAAGTTTGTCTAGTTTAGATGATACCTTCACGATGTGGTGGAGCCAGTTCATCTGCAGGAAGGTATATGCGAGGGTCTGCGGCACCATGTAGGGCGGCACCGGCACGAAGCGGTGCGTGTTGGAGCCGGCGAGTACGTACGGCTGCCCTTCTTCTTCTTCCTCTGCTTCACCACCCATTCCAGCGGACACTTGGCTCTCGGCGCTACGACGGACCTCCTGCACTGATACCACGGACACTGCTTCTACTCTGTTACGACCAAATCATAATAATCATGTGAGTTAGGGCCGTAAAATCAAAAACAGTTTAAACTATGGGTTTCGTTAAATTAGATTACATATTTTGATCGATGGATTAATCTACTGTTATCTCTGTCAGTTTAAGCTACCGATGGTCGATTAAATACCATTGATCTTATGAAATAATCGGAGACTGGCGGGTTAAACTCTATTTCGTGGTTTAAACCACTATTGATCTTACGGCCCTAACTAAATCTATATCTATACTACTATACGAAGATCTACTATATAAACGATTTTGATTCCGAAAATCGAGTTTGTCTGTTTAACTGTTTGTTTGTTCACAATGTATCGAGGCCGGAAGGTGGGCCTGGTGTCCCACTACATAGGTTTTATCATTAAACCTTTTGGGCGCCAGCTCTCATTTAAGCACCTTAGTCTATTTTTGGTATTTCCACCGAGTGGTGCCCTGACACAGTGAGGCGGCGTCGCGGTAGACCGCGTATGAGGTGGCGGGACGAGCTGGACGCCTATGAGAGGGACTGCCGAAATAGAGCTCAAGAACGTGGAGACTGGCGGAAGTGGGGGGAGGCCTTTGCCCAACAATGGGACAGTATGGGCTAATAGTAATAGTTATAGTCTATTTTTAGATATAAGGTTACCACTTGTATTACCCTAATTTATTAGCATAAGAGAAATAAATATATTCGAATTTGAATTTGCTCGCGGATTACGCCTTAACTTCTCAACCAATTTCAATGTAACTTATACCATGGAAAAGATTGATGCATAAGCTATATTTTATTGAAATCAAGGACGTGGATTCTTAGATACAGCTTGTTCCCAACCGAAAGTAGCCATTTGCTGCATCGGATGATGGTAACACATATTTTGTTGGAAGTTTCGCACGCGTACAAAGTCGCGGGTATCAGCTAGTAAAAAATAAATATTCTCGGAGTTTGTCTACTTTATAAAGAGGTCTGGAAGAGGTTACTGACTGGGTCTGGCTGGGGATTACGCTGGTGGATTCCAAAGGCGCCTCCTCCCAAGGTTTGAAGAGCTGGTCATCGTTCTCCATCTCCAGGGTGCGCAGAGCATCGGCCTGCTGCAGCTCTAGCCATGTGTCGCGCTGACTCGGCAGTACTGCGTAGTTCTCCACCTACACAGAGGACAGTACGACACACGGTTAGTACAAACTTTAACAAACCGCATAGTTTCCCTACGCGGTAACGACAGTTCGGCAGAGGAAGTAAGTTAGATACGCGATGTTTTCAGATATCTAAAACTTTCGAAAGAGATTCCAAATAGCGAATTCAAAATCTCCTTCCAAAGTGTTCGTTATCGATTCGATTCGAGCAATGAGCTACGGAGTCACCATTCCTTTATGAAAAACAACAAAAAGCAACTCTTGACGTTTTTATCCTTGTCAGTAGAGATTGTCATACATTAATGTGCTCGATGGTCAAACAATAATTATTATTAACTAAAAAACGTGCTCACGCTTTCGTCTAAGCATATTTGTTCCGTTCTCTTTTCAACGCTAATGCGAAATCCTATGTCTTTGAGCTTGACGAATGAATCTGAATAGAATAGAAAACGTTTATTTTGTGTCATAAAATAGTACATTATGCAACTAGTGAATAAAAGACGGATTAAAAGCGAGGGCCATAAATGCATCACGAGCAAGTGAAGGATTCTAACGACTGAATCACGACCTTAGGGAGTGATTCAAGTGTTAGAATTCTGAACGACGTGAGTGGTTCATGGCACTCGGTATAAATCCGTTTTATCCAAGAGTTGCATACTATACTTAATGACTACGAGAAAAAGAAAGATTGGAGGTTGTATAGCCAATGATATACCACCTCCTTGCGCAAAAACAATAATTAGATGAAGGTCAAATATATTAGTGTGTTCTAAATTCAAACACCAAAACAGTGAGTAAAAGTGCTTTTTATTCACTGTTTTCAGTGAATAAAATAACCTTTTTAAAGGGGATATGATATAAATAAAAATAAATAGATTTTTTTGCATGTAAAAAAAAATACGTATATTATGTACCTGGTAATGTGAGAAGATAGCGAATAGTTTGACTCGTGGCGTCAGCATGGAGTCCCAGCATTGCTGCTTGATCCATAGAGTTACTTTGTCCTGCGCTCGGATGAGAGATTCTGTCTTCAGTCTAATCTCTTCACGCTCGCGTTCCGCCTACATGTAACAAATATTGTAATACTGGGAATGATATGGCCGAATACTCAAACGCCACTCAAACCCCACTCAATTTAAGTTCCGCTTAAATTGTTGCCATCTCTTACAAATGAGTAATCTCAAACAGAGGCAGAGCAATTTCAAGTGGTGCTCAAATTTGAATGACTTTTGAGTATTCCAGCCTTAATTTCACAACAGTGTTCACATCATCTTAATAAGCTGGGATTCATCATCATCTGGGATATAGGACTACTAAACTGTTCAAACTGAAATAGGCCTCCTAATTGTTAAGAGCTACCAATCTCGGCCATCTGACTCTCAACCTCAGAACCTCAAATCAGAGCCAACAAGAAAAAACCCCAAATGTCGAGTTTTTAGCTTCATGTAAAGAGTAACATTATGTCTGAGTAGTGGACGCAGTGTATTGCCTCACTGGGAACGTCTTCAATGAACTTACGAATTGAAATAATGTATAGTTGAAGGCAGGCGTAACCGCCATCAGATGGGCCATTTGTTTGTTCCATCACTTCTTAGTAAAAACAAACTAGGTAATTATAAAATACTAGCTAATACCCGCGACTTCGTACGCGTGCGAAACTTTCCACCAAAATATCTGTCAACCAGCATACGATGAACCTCGTGCCAAAAGCGGCTTTTGGTTTAGAGAGGTCAAGCTGTATCTAAGAATCCACGTCTTTTATTTCAATATAATATAGCCTATGTTTCAATCCGGAAAAAGGGCTTCTGAATGGTAAAAGTTTCATTGAAATTGGTCCAGTACTTTAGGCGTGATCGGCGAACAAACAAAAGAGCCAAATAAATAAACAGACAAACTCGATTTTCGGAATCAGAATCGTTTATTTAGTAGATCTGCATATTTAGTTTATCCAAATCTTTAATTTTAGTTTTTAGCTTTTTTACAGTTTTCTAATAGTACTAGCCGTCGCCCGCGGCGTTGCTCGCGTTCTAGACCCTTAAGAGTGTGACTTTTCAAAATTCATTTCTTAGTGCACCCCTACACTATATAAGGATACTACCCTCTAAAGGTCATACCTCTAGGAATTATAGTTTAGGCTGTGCGTTGATTCTATGTCAGCTTCAAAAGAGTTTTATATTTATATATTGATATTGATGATAGTATAAAGCAAAGTCGCTTCCCGCGTCTGTCCTAATGTCTGTATGTATGTATGCTTAGATCTTTAAAACTACACAACGGATTTTGATGCAGTTTTTTTTTTAATAGATAGTGTGATTCAAGAGGAAGGTTTATATGTATAATACATCATCATCATCACTGCATTGCACCCGTGCGAAGCCGGGGCGGGTCGCTAGTATTAGTATATTATAATATTGGTATAGTATGATTATATGAGTAGTGGGTAGTAGACCTGTTTGTTCCTCTCCTTCTTGTGTTCGATGTGTAGGTTAAACTCCGCCAGCGAGAGCTGGTGCAGCGGCGGCTCCAGCAGGTTCTCCTCCAGGAGGTCCACCAGCCGCGCCTGCGTCGCCTCGAACGCGCGCACCACGTCGTCGCGCTGCTTCTTGAAGTCCATCGCCTCTTCGCGAACCTTCTTCTCTTCTTGCAGGTCCAGGTAGTTTTCTTGGTGCACACAACGAAAATTAATTATTCACTGACAACCCATTTTTGAAGATATAATATAACTAAATGTAATTATGTGAATTTTCATAGCTTCAGGGTCGAGAGAATAACAATGCAAAGATTCAGTAAAAATATCACATTGATCCAAACAAGTTTTCTAACCAAAAAAAATTGCATTATTTTTTTATCGCATTGGTATAAATTTTTTGGTTAATGTTAAGGCTTTATGCTTACTATGGCCAACTGTACTAATATTCTGTGCTATGGCAAAGATTTTACTCTAATAGCGATGACGTCATATCCCGGACGAAATCCCGTTTCATCCACTGTTGAAACTAGTTTTCGGCGACATTGTGACGTCATTAAAATGTGCATAAGGAGAAGAACAAAAGTGTAAAAATGAGTTTATAATAATATTATAAACGCGAAAGTTTGTGAGGATGTTTGTTACTCTTTCACGCCAAAACTACTGATCCGATTTGGATGAAACTTGGAATGTATATTGTCCGTGACCTGGATTAACACATAGGCTACTTTTTATCCCGGAAAACCGACGGGACGCGAACGAAGTCGCGGGCGGAATCTAGTAGCATATAAACTAGTAAATATAACTTACTGTCATCTTTCATGAGAACATGAACAGTGTTATCAGCTTGACTCAGCAGCTTCATATTAAGATGTTGTTTAGTTCGTTCAGTGGTTTCGTTGTATAGGGCTGTAACAGCGCACGTGTAGTTCCCAGCTAAGTGCACGACGCAGGAGCACGCACAGTCTATGATGGCTGCACGCAGACCGTGCTCGTAACGATGGCTTGTGCATAGTTTTAGATCTGGGGGATTCAAGATATCTCAATTCTGGTTTTGAGTAATTAATAAAGACCTAAGAGTTATTTGACACCTCAGTTGGTTGGTAGAAGCTTTCTGAGTTACAGAAAAATGTGTCTGATGTGATAAAGATCGCGTCTGCAATCATCAGGGTACCTATCGATATTTTGATATTGACTTCAATCAGATGTCGTATCGAATGACATAACCCGATAGCAAATCAAGACCAAGGAAATACCCGTTCTTTGAGCCCCGCTCAGACAATATTATTCCATCCCACTATAATAATTATAATACATGTCAAAGTATATATGTTTCAATGTTTGTGTTTAAATCACATAGCAAGCAAGCTCGTATGAGTTAGTGACCAACTCTGGTGACGGAGTTTTTAGGCCGCCTTAAGGCCTCTGTCATAGCTTAACGAATGCTAAAGCTAGGACTGACATTGGGATGAGATCAAATGGGATGCGGACGAAGACACGCGCAAAAGCTAGTAAGTATAACTTAAATACTGATGCAGAATCAAGATATAGAGGATAGACGCCTTCGGGGAGATCTCATCGAAACTTACAAGATTTTAACCCTTCATTACAACCTGCCCAACTTTCACGACATTCTTATCAGAAAGGATGAGCTAAGACCCTCACGTGGTCCCTCCGTCTCCCTTGCCGCTTATCACTTCTTCAGCAATAGAGTGGTTCACAATTGGAACGTGCTATCAGATGACGTCATTATTTATTTATTTATTTATTTATTTATTTATTTATTTATTTATTTATTTATTTATTTATTTATAGGAAAACCAACAGCACATAACATAGATTAGGTACAAAAATGGAAACAGTGGGCCAATTAAAGGTTTTCACGAGTAGAAAAGAAATAGATACATAAAAATGTGAACAAAACATAAAAACAATAAGGTAGTATAAGAGCAGAAAGATAAAAAAGTAAAAACATTTTAACAAAGAGTATAGAAAGGAAAAAGGTTTAGTGTTAGGTCTAGTAAGAGCCTCATTTTTGCGAAAAAAAGTCGCTACTCAGCCGCCGCCTCACGGATTCCACACTGGAGCAAAACAGATCCAGATCAATTTGCAATTACTGCTACTTCCGTCAATGCATTCAAAAACAAACTAGACATCTGGCTTCGAACAAATAAATCAGTGCTCAAGAGAATTTACCAAACATAAGAGATTATAATTTTAACAAAATTTTAACACTATCTGACGTAGACACATCAGCGAAAGCTGCTAGTCTATAAACAAATAAATAAATAAATATATTCTTGAATATACTGACCATATTCTGGCCGTGCGTCAGGGTGCCTGAGTATAACGTTGCCGTCAAAGCCGAATGTCAATAGTGCGTTGGCGCTGTAGAAGCCGTCGAAATGCTTGATGGAGTGTCCTACATCAATTATGGGGCCCATTTTCACAGATACTGTTACACCTTTCTGTGGATAGAATACTGTTTTGAACATTTAAACGCTATGGCTAATAAAAAAATCGTTACTCAAGCGTAGATTTGGGTAGAGATTTTTATCCAAAAATGTATCCTTGAGTCCGGATCAGTGTTAGAGCAATAAATTAGGATACGGGTCTATGTCACATAAACCAAGTTTTAGACTAATTAACTCTTGACTAAGCGAACTTTAAGCCAAAATGTGTTTTGCATGTAGAACCCTATGGGAGTGAATGAACTAAAACAAGCGTATACGTCAATGTCATTTTTGACAGGCGTCACAGCACAGTTGGTATAAGCTCTGCCTTCCGTGCTGTGGGTCGTGGGTTCGATCCCCACTACGAACAAACATTTGTGTGTGGCAAACATAGATGTTTGTTCTATGGGTGTCACTATGTATTACAGGTAAGTATGTATTTACAAAAAAAAATATACAAGTATTCTATCAGCAATCTAGTTCCCATAGTACAAGTTTTGCTTAGTTTGGGACTAGAGGGCGTTGTGTGACATGTTCAAGGATATTATATAGATCAGGTGAAAATTAGCGGTTTTTTATAACTCTGAGAATCAGAAGGGACTGGTCGGTCACAAAGTGTTTATGGTTATCAATTTTCTATTGACTTAGCAGTTTAGATTTGTTGTCACTTACATCGGCTGCTAGTCTCAGCACGTGGAAGTGTCGCGAGAGGTGTGGCAGCCCTAGCATGTAGTCAGTTGTCCTCAGCGGCAGCAGCCGGCTGTAGGGGCCTTGCATTTTACCAGCGAACTTGTTGTCCTTGCCGGTTTCAGCGTTGATGCAGATTATTCTCTCACCTGTCAATAAATGGTAGTTTTAATAACATTAACACTTAATAGTTTTGACTACACATTAAGGTTTCTTGTGTAGTGATAAAGTAAACTTCTTCCCTGTTAGTAATCGACTGGATTTAATTATCTAGGCCAGTGTATCAGCATTGCTATTCAGCGCGGCAATGCAGCCAGTGTCTTGGGCACGCTTCCGATTGGTACTGATTTGGACCAGTTGAGCTATCTATAAATCGTTTGCAACGGTTTGTAGATAGCTCAACCGTTTCATGTGTATTTTGTAAATATTGTGAATATTGTAAATACTGTATTAGTTGTAATTTTCTTTGTGAATAAAATTATTACATCAATTGGATGTAAGCTTGGAATAGTTGTTCTGTGTTTGGGTGTTACTGTGGTTTATATGTATGTATTTACAGAAAAGTATTTTATGTATTCTTACCAATGGGATATTTATCAGAAAACAGCACGAGACTGAAAGCGCGCATGAACTCGCCAACCTTCATGAGGAAACAGTCTGCTAATCCCCGACCCAGCTCTGTGTACCTCACGAGTGTCAGCTTGTAGTCCTCTGACACCTGGAGAAAATTATTTCACTAAAATACCAGGTCTAATACAAAAAACTCTGGGAGAGTCAACTCATTATGTATGAAACAGCAGTTTTTCGCATCGACACTGGTCGTTTCTTTGTTAAAGTAGTATTAGGTACTAGCTTCTGCCCGTGACTTCCCGTTGATTTTCCAGGACAAGAAGTACCCTATGTGTTAATTCATCCAAATCGGAGCAGTACTTTTTGCGTGAAAGAGAAACAAACATCCATACATCCATACAAACTTTCGCGTTTATAATACTAAGTTAGGAGTACGATTTTAACACTTTGAAGTTTACGGTAGTGATATTATCACACCCTGTATTGAAATCAAAAAATAAGTAGGCTCATAATTGATTTACCAAAGATAATGATCTACCTTCAATATAAAGATATGTCCAGCCGACATAGCCGCTGCGATCATTTCCCTTCCCGTCCCGGAGAACACAACTCTTGAAACTATTTGATGAGTTAGGCACATTTTGGCGACTTGCGTAAGATGTGATCCTTCCAGCCGGAGTAGTGAGACGCCGTAGTTGTGGCCCACACAGCCGTATACAGCCAGAACGGGCTCTACGGGACTCGCTTCGAATGATATATCTTCGCCTTGCACGAATTTCATCAGCAACTGGAATCAGAAGACAGGCGTCATGGCTCAGTCGGTAGTAGCTCTGCCTTCCGTGCTGTGGGCTGTGGGTTCGATCCCCACTGAGAACGACCATTTGTGTGGCATACATAGATGTTTGTACTGTGTTACTAAAAAAATGTATATAAGAATTCTAATAGCAATCTAATTCCCATAGTACAAGCTTTGCTTAGTTTGGGACTAGAGAGCGTTGTGTGATATGACCAAGACTAATTATTTATTTATGAAGAATTAACCGAGAAGCTATGATGCTCGCATTGTTGTTTCGATTTAAAGGGAGGTGCCGGTGCTATTACATGAGAATGACGGACGCAGTGCAATGCCTCACTGGGTCATGGTCTCGGTGGAAGTAACCGTAGCGGTCATCACGTAGCGACTATCCAGCCGATATTAAAAACATTAGCTACTGTTGATATATCTTCTGGATTTACAAAAAAAAATCTGTCTCTAATAACACAGAATAATTAATGTACTAACGTACTATTTGTATGTTTTCCCAATAAATAAATAGATAGATAAATATTTAATAAATATATAAGTAAACAAATAGTATGTTGGGATTGAGCACTATATAGTATACTATTTTCTTCATATCATGAAGCTTACCAACTTGCCAGACAGTAATTCGTAGATGCAAAGAACGCCGGTTTTGTTAATGGTCACCAAATACTCGAAGTCCGGAGCTAGCATCTGGATCTTCATTATAAACCTGTTAATAGTTTATAAGATAAAAAATTTGAAAACCCGACTTCAAGATACGCCTTTACCAATGATGATGAGGATGGTAGTTCATTGGGACTGTTTTATTGATCGTAAACATCACAGAAAAGTCACAGTAAAGGAAAATACGCAATGTCGTGTACGCGAATGAAGTGTTTTTTTCCAGTTCTTATTTAACCCCCAAACTCCTGAACTGATTTTGATAATAACTTTATGGGACTAGTAACTGAAAAAAGCGTTTTTTTTAAACGGTTCATAAATGACGGAGTTCTGAGGCAACAAACATTACATACAAGTGATGAAGATGCATGCTTGTAAGAAAATAACACCACAGACCAATCCATCCACTAGATGAAAAACCGAACTGCAAGATTACCTTTGCTTATAAAACATGGGAGTAATGTCCACCTTCTCCTCCGCCTCGCCAGCCAGTCGGTACACTAGTCCGTTTATGGTCCACATGGCTGCAACATCGCAACTCGAGTTGGAAACCAGCCGGGATACTTCCTCGTGAGGCGTGAATGTGTACACCACCTTCCATTTGGATTCCGTCTTCTTTAGAGACTGGGATTTCAAAGATAGTAAAACAAAGTTAGAGGTTCAGAATTGGCAAGCCAACTCTAGTGACGGAGTTTCGTCCATCGTGACTGATAAGAGCCAGGATCAGACCGCTCTAGGAACTAAGCAAGAAGCGTTCGTGGCTGTGCTTGCTTCGGCAATCTTCACCGGTTCTGCGCGGTCACTATTTGGATGGGTGACCGTTAGTGGCATTTACATCTGAGTGTTTCCGTGCTTCGGAGGGCACGTTAAACTGTCGGTCCCGGCTCTAGCAGTCGTTAAGCCACGACGGAGGCCTTAAGGCGGCCTAAAAACTCCGTCATCAGAGTTGGCCATTAACTCATACGAGCTTGCTTGTGAGACCGCTCTAAATAAAGAGAGACAAGACTTTGGAAAGGAGTCAATGAGGTCTGATTATGGAGGAGGTGGTGGTGGACAATAACTTCCTTTGTTTGATAAAAAACTTACGCGAAGGGTATTATCCGGTCCATAAATAAGTAGTCCACTGTGGAAGGCACAGATGCACGGCTTGTACTGTCCCTGCAGATCGTCCGACCATTCAAGGTTTGTGACCATTCCAATGCCATCTGACAGGATCTGAGGAAGCATGCTACCGTAAAATAAAGAGTTTAGGTAGGATGACTAGGGAATAGCAGTTTTATGTAAATGAGATTAAGGTATTGTTTAGAGGAAATTCGGATTTCGGAGAACCCGTCAGCTACCTTTGAAAATGCACGGAACCGTTTGTAAACGCTGAGCACGCTTTAAAACTCCGAGCGAGCGAAAGAGACGAGCGGCCTATGAGCTGCTGAGAGTGGAACGTTTCACAATCACAACTACAAAAAATATGCATATATTGCATCAGCCATCTACTACTTCCCATAATACAAGCTTCGCTTAGTTTGGGATTAAAAGGCGCTGTGTAAAAGATTCATATTGCCACATCTAACACGGCTCAACTACGTTGTCATTCGTTAGATATAATACGCAGTACGTAGTATTGATATACGTCTTCGTGCGTCTAGTGGTACCAGCTGGTTGACCGAGCTTTGCACGGTATTTTTTTAGTATTTATTTTTATGTACATAACCAAATTCCAGTAGGTACTTATTTAGTTAGAAAAGGTTCTATGCTCAACACTGCCATCTATTAACGATTAGAAGTATAACTCAAAAAAATAGTATTACTATTCGCCAATAGATGTCGGGAAGAGTCACATTTTTCTGTTTAAGTGTTTACTTGAAAACACGAATAAAACTACATTTTCTGAAAATGAGTCCTAGCTAGATCGATTTATCGCCCCCGAGATCCCCTGTATACTAAATTTCATGAAAATCGTTGGAGCCGTTTTCGAGATTCAGAGATAAATAAATAAATATACAAGAATTGCTCGTTTAAGGGTACTAGATATAACATACTCACACTGTACAGCTTAGCTTTAGGATCTAAAGCATACAGCTGTCCCTCGCTGCTCCAGCACACGGCAACTAGCGGCGGCTCCGAGACCTCCCAACCTGTCACCTCCTGCTTGGTCCTCTTCATGATGAGGCAGCGTTTGTAGCACTGCGCTACTTCCCACACCGTCAGGCCTTCGCCCCAGCACTGGCAGAGGAGCATGTGGCTGCGGCTCGCCCTAATCAATGATTAGTAGTGGAGGTTTTATGAATGACTAGCTGGTGCCCGCGCCTTCGTCTGTGCAGGATTAGAAGTCCAATTTGCTATGCGAAATCTTCTAAGCGTTTCTAAAGAGTGCGCGTCCCGTTGATTTTCCGGGATAAAAATGCCTGTGTTAAGTCAGGTCACGGGCAATATATATTCCAAGTTTCATCAAAATCGGAAAAGTAAATACATACATCCATACATCCTTACAAACGTTCGCGTTTATAATATTAAGTAGGATATTCTCTATCGACTTCACGCGATCCTTACCACTAGGGTACATTAAAGAGCAGAACAACAAAACCCTACATTCCTACATAACTCGAGTTAAATATCCCTGTCCTGATAATCACAGTCGCCATGACCAAAACCGGCTATGACATCATCATTATTAGGGCGCATCCACATTTGTGTGTACTCACATATAAATCTGGCTCCGTCTCACGACTCCAGTAGGTATGGAGATGAGTCTTTGTTGGGTGCGCCAGCTCCAAATAGACAGCAGGTAGTTAGGGAAGCCAGTGAAGCCGGCCACAAGGTCACACTCCATCATGCACAGACCCTTGTATCTGTTCACATCGCTGTCTAAAAATACAAATATAAATGAAATATGTAGGTTAATCTTTTAATTTATCAATAAATTTAATACCGTGTTTACACTCAGCTCATGCCGTTTAATGGTCGCGATTAATTCTGGATTTATTGATACAGCAACATCGCCTTTATTCTTATTAGGGAGTAAGGAAGGGCATGAACATAAGCATGAGCCGGGACAGAGGCATTATATTAGATTGGGTGTTTCTATGTATTATAAGTATGTATTTACAAAAAAAATGTATGTATGTATTCTATCAGCCATCTAGTTTCCATCGTACAAGCTTTGCTTAGTTTGAGACTAGAAGGCGTTGTGTTAAATGTCCGTGAATATTTATTTATTTATTTATTAGGCTCATACCTACTTCCCTGCCCAATGCCGCCTAATCTAAACGCCCTATAAGGGGAGTTTGAAGGGGAAGTTAAAACAGAAAATATGAATGATACCTTTGAGTTTGGCGAGTACATTGAAGGCTGGATAAGTGATGATAAAGATCCTGCCATGCTGGGTCTTCTCTGCAAACGCAAACAAGTTGGACTTGTGACCTGAAAATATATAAAAATATTACAACAACAAATCATAGAAAAACCAATAGTTTCATTGATAATTTGAAACAAATTCATTTTACAGATTCTTGTTATAGTTAGCACAGTTACCATCATAATTTCAGTTAAAGGACATCCACTGCTGAACATAGGCCTCCAACAAAGATCTTCATAGCTGAAGCTGTCATACAACTAATGCAATGTCTCCCGGCCACCTTGCAAACAACAACAACTACATACATTATTAGAAACCCCTCAACATTCAACTTCTTTTCGCAGTAACTCCTTGTCTGTCGAAGGGGTCAGGCTATGGAACGAACTGCCTTACGAGATCAAAAAGGTAGAGACAAGGCAACACTTCAAAAAACTGACCCGCGAGCTTTTCCTTAAACAGCTGTATGCATGATGTCACCTCTCACAACATTATCTTTTGATAAAGGTAGATGCCACCTTGTTTTACCTACCTCTGTGTTCTGTTACGTAATGTTCTATTTGATTTGTTATATATATATATATAACTATATATATATATAGTTATATATTAAATTATATAGTAGATATCACTCTTAGTTTGTAAGATAAATGTTATTCCCTGTAATGTCGCACGCCAACCTCCTCACTACACCACCACATTTGGGTTGGCTGGCAGACAATGCTTTCAGCATCAAAATTATAAATTTGTTACAAAGGGTGGACTTATCCACCCTTTGTAACAAATTTATAATTTTGTGCAATAAAGTATTAAATAAAATAATAAATACGTAATATGTTGCTAGGAATTTTCAAAAAAGACTGAATAGGTGGATTATGGCTAAGTATCCACCTGATATATCTCACACCTTCACCTATCTCACCTGATGATAAGTATAGCTGCAGCATTTATA
Source organism: Eulithis testata (assembly GCA_947507515.1). NCBI lineage: Eukaryota > Metazoa > Arthropoda > Insecta > Lepidoptera > Geometridae > Eulithis > Eulithis testata. The sequence continues at coordinate 12,173,449 of OX382194.1, forward strand.
CTTAGCTTATTAAAAAAAACCGCAGTTTAAAATAGAGTAAAAAAAACACTGTACCGGCTATTGCATCAACACCATCGCCCACCTCTTCATTATTGGCTACATACACTATCTCCGAGTTGTTCTTGAAGTTGTAGAATATTATGTAGATGTCGTGAGCCACCATAAGCACATCTTTGCCAACAAATGTCATGAAATCTAACCGGTGTGGTATTACCCACCTGGAATTTAAATAGTTTGTGAATACCTTCCTACCTTGTGATGAATCTACATAAATGTAGGTAGCCTACGTGACCTCGGATGAAATTAGTTGGATCTACCACAGCCAGACCTCAGATGTGCGATAAGTACCTAGGCACCTACTTAATATAAGAGTAGGTACATACCTTGCTTTAGGATGATAACCCTCGTCTATATTTTGTAAGGATGATTCTGAATTTCCTTCAGCCATGATTCGATGTCTTGGCCTCAGAATTTTAGATACCTAAGTACCTGCAATTAAAACAAATAAAAAACTTTTGAAAGCTTTTGTTTATTTATTCGGTCAGCTGGTGTCAAGATGTTTTTTTTTTTTTTTTTTTTTTTTTAATTATGTACTGGCACTGGAGGCTTGTTCTTTTGCCAAGTCTATTTGTGTCAAGATGTTTTTTTTTTTTTTTTTTTTTTTTTTTTTTTTTTTTTTTTTTTTTTTTTTTAATTTTGTTCTGGCACTGGAGGCTTGTCCTTTTGCCAAGTCTTTTTGTGTCAAGATGTTTTTGTCAAGTGCTTCCACTTTCAGTTTTAGTTTTTCCTTTAGTTTTAGTTTTTTCCTAAATCATGCTCTTTCTATAAAAAAAACTTTTGTTGCTAATATCGTGATTATTGTAAGCTGTATTACTTTTAATTTTCTTTGTGTATAAAATTAAGGTTAAAGTAAAAAAATAAGTATTTATTATTTTAAGTATGTAGGTACCTACATATATGTAGCTCACCAAATATTAGTCCTTTTCCCGAAAATGAAGAGAAACCCCCAAAAGTGGAAACACTAGTTCAGCAGTCAGCTGTTCTGTTTGTCCTTCATGTCCATTGTGATGTCACTATGTTCACGCAACTGTCACGTCATTATGTCATGTCATCCAACTGTCAATAACGGACAACAATGGTGGGGATCGTGGGGATGTGATTATTTACTAAAGAAATACGAGTTTATTGAACTAAAAAGATATAATTTACTATTGGAATGTGCCTAATGATTCCTTAGTTGTTCAACACTTCGAATTTATGATGTGAAATTTGTAAGTTACATTCGTGATCCTCCGCCAATCGCCATGTAAGTACAAATTTGCCTGCCTGCGTAGCTGGTGTACCTACTACATTTTTATTTCGAGTTTGATGCACAATGGATTTACGTATTTCTGTAACTAGGGATAACTATACCGGGTTATTGGAATACCCGGTGGCGCAGGGATGGAATTCTTCGTCGCAGGCCTTTGCAGAGATCACGATGGACCGCAATTTCGCTCTGTTGCTAGTGTCCCTGATATCAGCTATGCTATGGGTGGTATACATATCATACTACAACAGCCGCGTCCTCGGCTACATACTGACGAGGCTTATCAACAAATTCTATTTCCAAGATGACAACTTCAAAATAGGTACATATAAGTGCAAGTGTTGTAAAAATATTAGCATTAAAAATTGTCTAGATATTTTAATGAAAATCTCTACTCAAATTCGTGCTTCAGTCTCAGCTGAAGAAAATACTATTCATCGCTTATAATACTATCCTTTTATATTTAGAAATATTTTAATGAAAGAAATAGCGTTATTCTGAGTTTGTAAAATCTAGCCTAACTAGTATATCATTTATCTACTGTTTGTCAGCTTCAATGTATGATTCCTACTGTGAGTACGAACTACAGAATTTCTTTCTTCAGGTTCCTTCACGCTCAATGCACTCTCTGGGAAGATCATGTTCCGTGACATTGTCTACATAAACTATGATTACACCCTCCGGATCCAAGATGGCTACTTGATATTCAGATGGTGGAGGTCTTATGTACCTAAAGATGTTTCAGAAGGTAAGAAAATCTAAACTAAATTCATGTAAACAAATTTTTACTTTATCTCAATAATCAGGTGGTGGTAAGTATCAGTACTAATTCGTATATGCCTTGGTACTCTCGATCCAGAAATTGATATAATAATCAATATCAAGAGCAAAAACTTTTTGATGAACTGTTACAGATCTATCACACTCAGACACGCGCCTTTCAATAATGTTGAATGGCTTTGAACTGCACTTCTTCAATAGATGTGATCTTTACAATGAACTAGAGAAGATATTCAACCTAGAACCTGTTATAAAACAAGAACACGACGATGACTCGACAGATAGGGACAAAGCAATGAATGACGCTAATGAGAAAAGAAGACGGGCGCAGGACACAGTACGCTCAGAAGCCGCCATGGCGAGAACATGGCGGGATCTCATTCCTGTTATAAAAATCGATATCTGCACTGGTCGCGTAGTATTCGGTAACCGCCTGGTCCCGACCACCCTCTCCATAAATGTGGAGGAATCCCATCTAGTCTACAGTACAAAACCACCAGCATCCAGCTTGGATCATCTTATGCATTTTGTTAAAGCCAAAGCAGAGAATTGCAAAGTAATGCTCGCTCCCAGTCCAAACTACACGTCAATGGTAGACGAACCGCCGAGGTACATGGGCGAAGGTTTTGTGGTGATGAGCTCAAATTACATCGAAGTTTATTTCTACATGGATGAGCCAGGTCTGGTACCAGAACAACCTGTTCTGCTGCAACTGGTCAACGGCGATATTGTGGAGTCAGCTCCTCCAATCTGGGGGGTGGACATCAAATGCGGCAAAGGGACAGACTTCAGCTACGGACCCTGGGCTGATAGACAAAGAGATCATCTATTCAAATTCTTCTTCCCTCCAAATTATAAGAATTTGGAAGTAACTCCACAGCCGAAACCTGGAGACAGGAGAATGACGCAATCTTTCGATATACGACTTTCGACTCTGAATGAAGCGACAATAGATATTTTATTTACGAAAAACAAAGAAACGAATGCTGTACATATAAACATTGGTGCTGGTTCATACTTGGAGGTTACCTTACCATGGATTGTATTGCAAGATGGTTACACAACCAAGATCACTGGTCAATTGCTTCATTTAGAAGCTACAACGAGTTTGCAATACAGAAGTTTCGCAGAGAGTGAGACTTTGGAGTACACAGTTAAATGCCACTATCCCCTGGTATGGAATCACCACCAGTGTTGGCAGTTGAGCCTGACAGGTTGCAAAGCGACAGCACATCTCGTCTACACGCATATAGACTTCTTTCAAGACTTGATCAACGATTGGGCGACCAAAGCACGCCCTGATATACTGCACTTTGTTCCGTACACTTGGAAAATATCGCTCCTTCTCAAGGAATGCGAAGTAGTTACCATCAGTAATCAATACAACTGGATAGACTGCAGTTCGACGAACCAAGAAAACAACCACGTCGCGTTCTGCGGGGATCTCCTAGACGTGTCGTTTGATTTGCCGTTCATCGACTTCTTGCCTGATGTGATACCGCTGAAAATCTGGGTGCAAGGTGAAGCCGTCGACATGAGCCTGTACTTACCTGAAGTGAATACGTCGAGATTACTTTTATTGTCCCTCGACAAGAACATGAAGTTAGTCCCGTGTAGACTTAGAGCATCGAAATGGAGAAGAAAGTGTGTTAAATCCCAAGGTTGGGTGGACTGCTGGTCTGTTCCTATTGTAGCGCTGAGCGTCAGGTACAACTATCACCCGATTCCGCCATTAGGCCCTGAGCCACAAGCGGACATAACTACGCCTGAAAAAGAGGAAATTCTATTGTCGCCGATGAGAATACCGCGAATGAGAAAGCAGCCACAACTAAACTGGGCTATGGACGGAAACAACTTCGACAGAACAACCCTCGCGCCGGACAAAGTAAGCGTGGAACTAGAAGTGGGACCCTCTATCCTGCTCGCATACGGCACGATAATAACAAGCTTCCTGAACCTACTTGAGAACATTTTCGGCGAAGATCAAACATTCACCGACATGCAAAAGACACCTAACGTGGATGCTTTTAGTTGGACTTCTGATAACACTGCCAAACTGAACGATAAGAGCAGCATCAATCAGCACACCGAAATATCGATGGCTGACTCGACGGATTCTTGCAAAGGCCCCTTTGACCCACGGAAAGTGAGACCCTTGGATGTGACCGTTTCGATCATCATTCATGATATTCAGGCTCATTTAGTAAAAAATTGTAGTGAAAACGAGCCACCATGTCCTGTGGTATTGATAGAAAGGTTTGGTTTCGAAATGGACAAGAAGTTCAAGGAGACAAAACTGCAACTTCTGTTGAGCCCTTCGATACTTGTGTCTGCGAATAACTTATCGCGTACGAACCCCATGAACTCGGGAGCTCTCTATCAGGGTCACTTGATGCTGTCGTCGTTCCAACTGCGTGGAAATGGATTCTTCAGCGATATGAACAGAAACGTTGAAGAGGATACTGTTGAATACGCCTGGATGATGGAGCTACAACTAGGTCAACTAACGGGCCGACTTACCTTACCCCAGATGTATCAAGTCACATCATCGCTGGAAACGTTTTTGCTACTGATTTGTGATAGTGAAAACGAACTCGTCCCACCGAATTCAGTGAAACATTGCCATCACGATTTAAACACAGTGATGTGTCCTGAAACTGATTTTACTCTGAAATATCGCTGTCCCACCGCGAATGAGATCAAGTATAAGATGATTCGCGTTGCCGTAGATCTCATCGATATTTATATCGCAGATACAAACACGACGCTCCAAACATGGATTTCACCAGCTAGACTTAGTTTTTGCAATCTACACGGATCTGGATTCGGCACAGGAGTAACGGGATTACTACCCAATATCAAACTAGCTCTCTTCACCCAATCAAACATACAAACGAATACACACCACCACTCAACAAGCAGTAGCAACAGTCAGCCGCCACCCAAACAATCAGAAAACGAAAACTGGGTGGGAGTGGGTTCCGTGTCTCTTGGACCTTTATTGATCGAAGCTGCTTCGTCTATCCCGCAAAGTCCTAAAAACTTACACCTTGTCCAGCAAAAGTTTCTAAAACTCCATGACGACAAGACAAAGAGACTGTGGTTTTTGTGGCCTACTGAAGGAAAAAACTCGGGTTGTGGATGTACTGGAGGATGCGCCTTCTTTGGGACTAATAGAAACGGCCCTAACTTCTTAAAACCGAGCCAGTCTGATCTACTGGAAGGGCTCAACATCGCGCTGTTCAATATCATTGAGACGATTCCGGGAGAGTACGGTTACGGGCAAAGCTTGCTTCACGCGGGACAACTTGTGTTCCACACTCCGCCTTACAATAGCTTGAACGTGTGCCTGCAGCCTACAAGCGTGTCGACGCTGATACCATCACCGCTACCCCAAAATCTGAACAAGTCACCTCAAAGCTCTGAGCGCCGAAGTCTGACACGCAGATTCTCATATACGAATTCGTGCAAAGGAAGCAATAACGTTCTTATTTCAAGCACGAAAAGCGATGCGATCCCTTACGCCAGACTGATCGCCGATATCCCTCTGGGAAACACAAAGATCGATAGCGAACCTAAATTGAACAAGACAGTACTTAACGTACCACAGCTTGAAAGCAGCGTGTCTGATTCAAAACTTGCACTGAGCTGTGCCGTAAAAGATGCCAGTAACACACCAAGCTCGGTTAAAAAGATTGCTCCATCTGAAGTAGATGCGTTTTCTGTACCTAAAGTGCCACCTCGTGTTGGCGTTTCTGAGTCGCATTATTCATTGAACGCGCAAGTGCCTTCAGAAGATACCGTACCTCTAGAAGTACAAAGAACGATGTCGATTACTAGCGAAAACCATTCTGAAGCCTTTTTCTCAGCCGATGAAGATATGTTTCCGAGTCGGTCATCCAGTTTGAAACACTCGTTTGGATCTCGCCACAGCAACCATAAGGACAAAAGCTCTTTTGGCATCAATGACATAGCGTCTGAGAAATGGACGAACTCGATGCCGCGATCGGAAAGAGAAGTAGTCGTCGACATTCCTGATACAATGAGCAACATGAGCACTGGGGCACCACCTGACTCTGAAAGTGGTTCTATGTCTTCAACTTCATTTATATCGGCTATCTCCTCACAAGAAGACATGACTCTGGTTAACCTGCACATGCAAACCAACAAACCCATAGTGGATTCACCGTTACTAATGGCTAGCTACATGCAAAACCTGCCACAGTACAAATGCTCAAATTGGTCCTCCTGCTCATTGCCAAGCTGTAGCGATGTTTATACATTACCGCTATTCAAACGGGCGGAGGACGGCTCATTGATTTATGTTGGACAAAAGTATTTACCCAACTTTGAGCAGTTCGGAAAGGTTAATATTCTAAAGTTGATGTCAAAAAAAGATGGAAGCCAAACTCAGCATGGCCCGTATTCTAACTTGGCACCGCATTTCAACTCACAAGTGAAAGCTCACCCGTACCCGCAAGGGTGGTGGGATGTCCAACAAAATGTGCAAGACAACCAGGAGAATACCACTGAGAAAAGTACTGCATCTACGGCGACCACAACGAGTGATAGCAAAAGTGGACTGTTTATCAAATTGAGGGGAGAAATCGACATTATGCTTACTCCATTAGTTCTCGAAAGCACTCAGAAATTCGTCGAGTCTCTAACGCCTGTACTGGCCAATATCCACCCCATTACTGTAATTAATCATTTGCGTCTTCTGTGCATTTCTTCAGTGGAAAGTGGTAATATCTTGAAGCAAAAGCAGTACGTTCAAAATTGGCTGCCTCAGATGCAAGGTCGGAATACGAGCAACCTGGTCCAAGACAAAGACGACAAGTGTAAACTAGCCACCATCCCCCGATCCAACGTCTACGAAGAAACTATCCATGATCAGCTCCAAGCAACGATCACTGTGCCAAAAGTTAACATAATCTTCATTCAATCATCAGTAGTTGAAGACATGATATCTTTCTCAGCTTTAGACAACATTCAAGACCTGACTTGCGTGTCACTGTTTGGTGTTTCTATCGAAAACATCATAGCAAAATACGTCAGCTCCAAAAAGACTTTGGAATCGGTACAACTGTATTACCGACCTACTTTACGAGCGCTGGGAAGTAAGAAGTCTTTTGGGATAATGAAAGGTCCTCGAGCGTTGATTTCAGCACAAACTTCTGGTAGAAAAAGGGGACAGGAGAAAGGGGACCCAGTTTATATCGAAACTTCGCAACAACAGTGCGAAGATACAACAATCACCTTAAATGTTGGTAAGTACACTTTTAACTATATGCCTACTTGATCTTTTAAGTTGTTGTGTACATGTTTTTGTAAATCCATTTTTGTAACAGGGAAAGTCCACGGACAGCTAAGAAGAATCCGCAATGAATCGTCCCAACTAAAGGATGCGACCATAACGGGAATCCCCTGCCAACATTCCAAGGTGTCTTTCACGTTTATCCGGGTAGACTCCTGCGCTAAAGGATGTGAGAATATGGTAAGCCACTTTTGACCCATTTTTCAGAAAATCATAGTACGCGCTTCTTATTTTTGGCATTGTACTTCTTTAAATTGCCTTATGTTCAGCTGAGCTTTAACGGATTTCTGCTATAGATGTGATTTTATATATTTTCCGTAGTGCTGTCAAAATGGAGCAGGCGAGCCTCAAAGTGACAACCCAATAGGTTACATTATGTTCGAATGCGGCCTAGAAGGCGTATCGATAAAAGTGTCGAAACACTCCCAATCCCAGAAACCGAACGAGGAGAAGAAACCAACGCGAGTTGACACAGAAAGCTGTCGGGAATCTGTCAAATCAGCCGAGGAACTGAAGCCCGATAAAGAAAAGACTACGAAGAGGACATCGGGGATCGAGGATTTGTTCCGGAAGAGAGATTCGAACTCCAAACCCAGTACTCCCAATCTCGGGTCGGTACCTCCCCCCGTACCGCCGCCCCCGGAGCCTTCCACTCCGGGACCGGAGGAGCCATCGCAGAACGACAGCACAGCGACAATAGTTCCCGTCAAAGACAACGCGAACACATCGTCTTGTGCGATCGATTTGAAAGTTGTTTGGTTCAACTTTGCCGCGCCGCCTCGGACGCCTATTACGAAGAAGATCGATTATACCAGGTAATATTGAATCTGAGTGTAATATCTTGGCATTTTTGTACCGTGCAAAATTTGTTTAACTTCTGATTTTGTAACAGACTTGACTGGAACTTGCTAAGTACTGCAGCTCCGGCTATAAACGCGTGGATGAACCCTTGCAACCGACTCGGCATTCGCGTGGTGGCGTTGTACCGCGCTCACGCTCGCCGCCTCACTGCTACCGCTGCTAGTCTTATGGCGGCTGCTTTAGACTTGCATCACCACCACTCTCTGCCTAAGGTACGTTGAATCTCATCTGAGCTTTTTCTACTCGTTCAGGCGAAATGAACCAAGCGGTCTAAAACGTCATTTTATGTGGCGCAGCCGGATACGATGAAAAGTACTCCATAGTATATCTTTCCAAAATCTATTTCGCCACTTTTAACTCCTTGAGTTTGCCCTTGTCTTTGTTTTTTTTTTTTTACATTTTGTGACTGCAGAGTCGGTACGGTCGCCACACTCCAATGACGAAGCAGTTGCGGGAAGAGCCCTCACTCCAACTATGCGCGGTGCTGCTCCGCTATGCATTGCAAGCCGACGCGGCCGCTGTGCAAGCAGACTTGGCTGAACGGCATCTGCCATCTTTATCTACACTGAGACAGGTTTACCTTGCAAAATATTTGACTTTTAGACTAATATTTCACTCTTAGTTAGTAGTAATAGTTTAGTACTCTTAGTAGTTACTAAAGTGTCCGGCACGTGATATCGGACTTAGCTATTATAATTTTATTAGCTAAAGTTTCAATTTTTTTCCAGGGAGTGATAGTTCTCAGTCGGCAATGGAAGAATATTCTGTACACGCCGCTGCTTCTAGAACATAACTACAAGAGCAAAGTTATGAAACCGCTCAACGTGACTTTCGCGTTGCCCGATCTACTTGAGGTGAATTATTTTCAACTCTATTGCTAAGAGACTTAAAGCTTAGTATCTGTTTTATCCACTCGTGAGTTTCAATTTGTTGAAAATAGGTTCTATGATAAAGAATTAAGCTTGAGATTCGTTTGTCTAGGATTCAGTGGAAGCTTGGCAAGAATATCAGCTTGATAACGAGGCTTTGGATGAAAACTGTCTGCTCTTGAACATGGATGTGGAGAAACTGGAAAATACCGGTAAGTGCTTCAAATCGCACTTATTTTACCTATTTGGTTACTGGGAACCTTGACATTTAAATGGTGGAGTATAATCGTTCATAATAAATTATATTTCAGTTATGTTAGAAATAACAAAGGTGGTGTACCTAAAAGGAAAATGCACAAATCACAAGCACAGTAATTTATAATAGGTGGCAATGAATGTGGAACATTTTGGAGTTCATTACACGAATTCAAACATACTATAGTCAAGTCTGTTTTTTTTTTGACAACAACATGCCATATTTTCCGCTATGCACGTAAAGCTGTTCTTGAATGTCAAAATGTTGGGTCTTAGGCCCGTATGCGGATACATATTTCGATACCCAAGCACAATTTTCGTACAAAAATCTTTGCTTGACTTCGAATCAGTGCTTGTACAGTAAATCGGCATACGGGCCTTATGGTGGTGTAAAAACTCCCTCACCAGACCGTAGTTAATGCGAGTATAGTAACGTTCTACAATATAACTACGATTGTGTTCTGTAAAGTGTCGGCGGCTGTGGCGCACCCGCGCCCGCATTCCTTCCCCTCTACTCCGCCCTCCGGTGCGTACGCATGCGAGTTTGTGCTCTCTGTGCAACGTGATACAGCTCAGTTTTGCATCACGCAGTGTCTTGTCCACCCGCTTGGAGTTTTAGCTATAACTGTGTGGCTTTTGTGTTTAACATATTGTTGGGAATCGTATTCCAAATGTAAAAATAACTTGGTTTTATTGTTTGGAATATGAGCTTTTCATTATATCCTGGTAGATTATTTCCTGCCTACTCCTAATCTTAGAATGTACGTTCTAATTCGAATCTAATACATTTTATTAGATGGTTTGATGTGTTGAATTCAGTAGCATGATCTGGTTTAAACATTGCTTTTTTTAAAATTAATTACTACGTGTTAAATTTTTTTGGATGAATCACCATTCCACCTATTGCAAAAAAAAAGATAACTGTTAAAGGCTGTAAATAACACTATGAAATAGAACATACTACGACTTCTTCTGACTTACAAGCTAGTCCACCCAACACAATCATCTATACATTTCCATTTATACGAATTGTGTATCAAAATTGACGAATCATAAAACATGTGAAAGACATAATCTGTAGAAATCGTGTTTTACTAACAGCCTTATGCTCAGTTCTTATATTCTACGAACGTCGGCTAGATATAAATTGTGCATCAAAATCAGTAGTATCCGAGCTAACCCATAGATTACATACAGTGAGAGCCGCGCAGTCCGGCCGTGCCAGTCTCGTGTTCCCAACGCTGCCGTTCTCGACGAGGAAACCGGCATTCCATGACGACGCCATCGCTAGTGAGTCTCATCACATTATCATTGTATTTGTAACCCCCTGCATTATATTTAAATCAATAGAAACAATAAAATAAAAGGATTTTTTAATCTTCGCAAAACTTATTGTTTTACATCGCTTGAGCCTGTTTTGTGTGGATATAGATAGGCACTTGATATTTGATGTATTTTAGATTATGGTACATTGAAAGAAGACCTGCCAACCGTGGGTTCGAATCCGTCGCTGTATTCTCCTCATGGCAGTGACGAAAACATGAAGAACGACCGCGCTAGAGAGGACCTCTACCAGTGGATGGCGAAGCAAGAACCCATCAAAGTGGTCAGTGCTCATAAGTCATTTAGTATCAATTTTTGATGAATAACCTGTTTTAACTCTTAAAACAATGCAAGTAAATAATTGACGTGTATTTCTTTTTTACCAATAAATTGATTATCTGATTAACTAGATCAAAATGCTTGCTTGTAATTCTTCGTTGGAGGAATCATGTGAAGTGGACTTCGGTTCACTCCAATTCATTGATCTTCAAAACATTTTTTTAAATATGTCTTGTAGCTAAGTTGTTATGGTAAAAATTTAGCAGAAAACATGTCAGATTAATTAGAAGGATGATTGAACTACCAAGATGCAAGTATACTGGTTCGTGAGTTTATAAACTACCGTCACCTTTAGGAGCAAAGAAACAAGAAGATCCCGGCATCAAAGATGGCGCCCCGTGGCATGACGTCACTGCCGGCGTGCAGTCTATATCCGGTGCAAGGATCCCTCATGTTGTTGGATGCACACTTGGTGTTCCAGCCGTTCCTAGCTGCGCTTGGAGTATCGCCTCATCAAGTTGCACATACACATGGTAAGTGTGACACGGTAGAATTAGTCTCAATCACTGAACAGGGTGTTAGGTAGGACTTTATAAGCTGTGAGACAAATAGTTCAGTCTACGCCTAAAACGTCATCATCCAAATAATCGTAAGTTTAACAGAAACTAGAGGCTGGATGCTAATGTGTAGACTTCGCCAGTTCTTTATGCGAAGCCAACATGAGTATGTACTGCTGAATTTAGGAGGACTGGTCAGTGTCTACAACTATTAATTCTGTAGCTAATGTACGGAGATTCAAAGAATACCTACGACAGCCTTTTTGACATCTCTTTATTTTTATATTCACTTATCCTAACAAAAAAATACATTGTAACAGTAGAAGTAGAGTATGACCATGTGGCATATGCTACCACGGCTATTCTCTTAATTAAACGTCACTATGTACATAACAATTTCAGATGAAAACATTTTCTTGTGTCATACTTTTTAGAGCGTTATTTTTAGTATAGTTTTTGAGCTTAATTTTTTTATATGTTTTTAGATATGAAGAACAAAAGTGGCAGCGGTGAGAGTGGTGAAACTAGCGTGCCGCCTGCACTGGAGTCACTCGGCTCCCGGCTGTCTCTGCTGGCGTGGGTGGACACCTTCCGCATTGACATCGTCGTCAGCGACCTGGCTGCCAGGGACCGCAGGCAGTCTAAAGGGAAAGGTAACTGCTGTGGCTTGATCGCGAATAAATGTGACAATCGCAAACGTATCGTAACGCTAGCGTATCCGAGATGCACTGCGCGGTGACACTACAACGGTGGCACCGACTGACCTACTCTGGACTGACTGTCCTACCCCTGGTGAATACCTTTCAAATTATGTTAGTTTATAAAAATGCAACAAGAGAATCGATACTATTGTGAATACTTGAACAAGTTTGGCACTATTTTGTGTCACTGGGAACAAGGTTGGCACTATTTGGTGTCACTGGGAACAAGATTGGCACTAGTTTGTGTCACTGGGAAAAAGATTGGCACTAGTTTGTGTCACTGGGAACAAAGTTGACACTAGTTTGTGTCACTGGGAACAAGATTAGCACTAGTTTGTGTCACTGGGAACAAGATTGGCACTAGTTTGTATCACTGATAATGCATTCACCACACATACTTAGAGACTTGCATGCCATTACGATCTTCAGCGTTACCATTTGTCATCAGGTAACCAGCCCCAGATAGACATGCCATCTGAAACGCCCGCATTCCTCTGTGAGAAAGTGTCCATCGACGTGGATTTGAAGAAAGTGGCCGACATGGCCGTGGATGAACTGATCCAACGACAGAATGTGCTGTATATATCACGAGGGCAGCTCAAGAAGCATATCAGTACTGTACTGAACTTCAATATCAGTATTCGATTTATATCGCAGCAAGTGAGTTTCGACTAGGCCCAATCATAGGGCCCTAAAATAGTAAAATTTTAGGGCCTTATCATTTAGGACCTACTTGGCTACCATGCTACTAGGCCACCAATATTATACAAGGATCTTAAACTCTATTCCCTTTATTGGTGTTTAATTCATTATTATTATTTCAGTTAATTTTTTTGAGTCCAGATCAGTTGAGTTTCTTTTGTTTTTTGGTCTAGGACCTTATGCTCAGTTCAGCAGAGATATTATTTTTTTTATTTATTTATTTATCACACAAAACACATTACAACCAGAAACAAAATTAGAAAAAATTAAAAACTAAATACTAAAAGTACTAACAGTTTTGAGCTTGGTTGAAACGTAACAACATGTGCGTACAACTAGTTAGGTATGTAGGTATGTATGTACGAGCAAAGCGTAATGAGTAGCAGGCAAGCAAGAACTTTGTTTGTTACAATACTATTACGATGCAGTTTTTTCATTATAAAGCAGCGGAAATCATTAGTTATTAGACATTTTATCGTATTTACAGGTGTTTACGTCAAAATAATTACTTTAATATTCGTTTACGTGACTGCTGCTCACTGCTGTTGCATAATAGATAATATAATAATAAAACCAACAGAAGTTATGAATAACAAAATGAATCTAAAAATTAATTAAATGCAACTAAACGAAAAACGCTGATAAAACTTATAAGTATTAAGTATACATGCCAGTCAGCCTAAACGATACAAGTAGGATGATCGGGTGGCAGGCATGAATATACACTAAACTAAATAACGACTAAATTAACAACTAACAGGTGTTCAAGACACCTGTATTTGGAGAGCAATTCAAATAGAGGATGTCCTTAACGATTTTACTGAATTGGCTCAATTTAGGGACAAATATGTCAAGTTTAGTATTAGTTTTTGCTAGCTCATTGTACTGGCGAGCCATTCTAGTTAAAGGATTGAAGTAGGAAATGTTATTTTTATAGGTTTGCAAACTAAATATATTAACCTTGTTAGAGTTGCGCGCTCTAAATTTGATATTAAATGATATTACCGACAGCAACAAGGGAGAATCGATTACAAAGTGTATAATTTTATAGAGATAAATTAAATCAAAATATATACGTCGTACTTCTAATGATTGGACATGGAACCAAGATAATCTCTCTTCGTAACTTAGACTGGAACGACCTGGCTGGATGCGATATATTAACATTTTGAGACATTTTCTCTGAGTTCTCTCTATACTGTCACAGTGAACCTTATAGTTAGGAGACCATATCGGGCTACCATACTCCAAAACAGTTCTTACAAGGGTATTAAACAGGTATGTAATACTACGAGGCTTTTTAAAACCTTTCGTAGATCTTAAAACAAACCCTAGGAGTTTGTTAGCTTTTGATGTAATATGCTGGTAGTGCGCACGAAATGTGAGTTTATCATCAAATAAAATGCCCAAGTCTTTGGCAACGTAGGACCGGTGCAGCACCTGACCATCTATGCAATAATCATGTACGATTTTGTGGCGCTTATTTGTAAATGATATAATGAAACACTTATCGATGTTCAAATACATGAAGTTTTGTTTACACCATAGGGAGACTGTATCAAGGTCACGCTGTAGCGTCTCACAGTCATCATCCCCAGAAATAACGTTGAAGATCTTTAAGTCATCTGCATATAAGAGACAATTACAGGTCAAGCGTTCAATCAGGTCATTTATAAATATCACGAAGAGAAGTGGCCCCAAATGAGACCCTTGTGGGACCCCTGATGTCACCACCACTGGCGACGAAACGAAGCCTTTTAATGCCACCAGCTGACTTCTGTTATCGAGGTATGAACATATCCAGCGATATAAGCTACCATGGACGCCGTATAAAGCGAGTTTGCCACAAAGCAATTTGTGACTAACTTTGTCAAAAGCTTTGGAAAAATCTGTATATATTGAGTCGACTTGTCCACTCTTAGCAAAAGCTTGACAAAGATAGTTTTTATACTCAAGTAAATTACTTACTGTCGATCTATTCCTCACGAAACCGTGTTGCTTATCAGAAAGAAGTGGTTTGATGTGGCTGTAGAGATGGTTGTACACTAGAGATTCCAGTAATTTGGCGAAGCAAGACAAAATACTAATAGGACGATAATTTTCGCAACGGGACTTGTCACCACTCTTATAAATTGGAATGATATGAGCTGTTTTCCATCTCTTCGGGAAAACGCCACTACTTAGTGACTTATTAAATATAATGCAAAGTGGAACTGCAAGCTCTTTACCACAAGACTTAACAAATGATGCAGGAAGTAGATCCGGCCCTGGTCCCTTATTTTTATCTAACTGTTTGATTTTCAACAAAACATCCGTTTCGGATAATAGGACCTGTGATAGAGAGCTTGATACGTAATTGTCGACGGGGACCGAGCGGCTTTCATCATCCGAGTCACCCTCGAACACCGAGCCGAAATAGCGCGCGAAAAGCTCACATACCCCATAACCATCAGAAGAAGAAGCATTACCGAAAGTCATGGTGTTAGGTATCGATACTTGACCCCTCCTGTTATTTACAAATCTCCAAAATGATTTAATATCCTTCTCTATTGCATCTTCAGTTGACGAGAGATACCTATTATAACATTCCTCAGCAAGATCCTTACATCTACTACGAAGCAGCGAAAAGGTATCATAGTCACGGGGGTTTCCAAATGTTTTATATAACTTATGAAACTTATTTTTTTCCTCGTTACATTTAATTAAAGGCTTGCTATACCAAATAGGATATGAAGAATATTTCAGAGATACTAATGGTGTGTGTTTGTAGATTATTTCAAATAGAATATCATAAAAAGTTTGTGTACAAAGATCCACATCCGTCAATGATAAAACGTCATGCCAATTAATAGAGACTAGATCAGATTTCGTATTATCAATATTGCATTTAGAAAAATTTAAGACTTTTGTACTACGACGTTTAAGACATTTGGAAACCTTGAATGCGGGTATTTCAACTACAATAGCAGGGTGATGTTTATCTAAGCGACTCAGACAAGGTGTCTCACTGACGGTAATACCGTCAACTTCAGAAAGAACTAAATCCAATATGCGACCATTAGCATTTGTGACATTATTATATTGTTTTAAATTACAAAGAGACATTAGCTCATTCAGGAGGTCACATTTTCTACTAGGTGTTGGAACATCTGTAGAAAGATGAGTAGACAAAGCAGCGTTCAAAGAAACTGAAAGATAGTCAGGGGTGTTAAAGTCTCCTATTAAAAGAAAGTTATCGTCTGGGAAATCACTTAATATCAATTTCTGGCAGTGGGCATAAAACTCCTCTAACTTGACGTAGCTTAAATCAGGAGGTAAGTAGCAAACGCAAATGTTTAAACGAGGCGAGTCACGAGAGTCAGGAATAATAGTAACCCAGACATCCTCCATGTTGCTGTCCCAAGATGCCTGACGGACAACTTCATACTTTTTAAGCACGGCCAGTAAGACGCCACCGCCTTCACGTTTATGAGAACAGGTATCTGTACGATCCCTTCTAAATACATTGTATCGATTATCAATAATCTCTCCGTCAAAAACACTTTTATTCAGATTTGTTTCAGTCAGGCATACAATGTCAAAGCTGGAATTTAAGAGATTTAAGTAAAATTCTAACAACTTACTTCGGATGCCATTAACATTTTGATAAAAAATTGAAAGCATTATGTATAATATAAAATAAAAACAAGAAGGTAAGGAAGTACACAAAATTATATAGCGGCAAGTGAGTAACAACAAACGTATTACTAGGTGCACTCACTTAATAGGTAGCGATAAAAATAGTATCTTACTCGCGGCTTAGACTTATTATCTTTTCTTGATTTTTAATTAAAATGGCAGGACTCTTCTCATCCTTACGTACATAAATTTGACCGAAACGCACCCAAACAAATTTGTAATTATGATCTTTACAAAACTTTCTAGCTAAGCTATGAAGCTCTTTTGCTACAGGCGACAAATGTTCAGACACGTAGATCCTGGAAGACGCGCCACTGATGCCGATGTGGGAGAGGCAGAGTTTATCGCCTGAGTGAGCCTTATTGAAACGAGTGGTGGCGGAGAGGAGCATATCACGCAGACGTTGCGAAGAGAGCGTCACGAGGATATTACGCGGTCTCTTTGAATTAGAGTTCATCTTTGCGACTCGACGACATGCCCTGATGTCACCTTCGGAAACTACAACTTGCAAACAGTCACATAGCTTCCTAAATAGTGCAACAAGGTCCTCATTTTGACTTTCTGGCACCTCATGTATTTCTATGTTTAGATCCCGCGAAAGCTTCTCTACTATAGATATGCGATTTTGTAGTCTGCTGAGTACTTCTTGAGATATTACACTAAAGCCGCGTTGACACAATCTGAGTCAGCTCGCATCGTGTAAGCACGCGATTTGGGCGCACTCGGCCTACGGAATCGTGTTTACACGATACGAGTATCGTCCGTGTAGACATCAGAGTCCACTCGGTCCGAGCAGACTCTGATCG
Organism: Eulithis testata; assembly: GCA_947507515.1. Classification (NCBI taxonomy): domain Eukaryota; kingdom Metazoa; phylum Arthropoda; class Insecta; order Lepidoptera; family Geometridae; genus Eulithis; species Eulithis testata. The sequence goes on from OX382194.1 coordinate 12,190,886, forward strand.
TGTCAACGCGGCTTAATAACGATGACGTAATCCCTGATCAAATCTCTTAAGAACCTTGCCGAACTGAGAATAAGACCCCCTGATTTTTGACAGGAGATGAGGTATTAATCAAATCCGTAGCTTCCTTAGATGATGATCGACACTAACATTATATTTGTGTTCAAGGTGAACATGCCGTTGCTAAGGCTGCTTCATCAGATCAGCAACATGTACCAGAACGTGAAGGATACACAGATCGAGCTCCGGAGTCAGACCAAAACCTCACATCGACAGAACAAACACACTTCCTCGTCAGGTAACAAATGTTTTAACTAGCTTGTACCCACGGTTCGTTCGCATGTACTCAAAGAACTACTGTTATCTATGCCTAAGTTCCATTTTGACGGGGAAAAACGTACTGTGGCACCTTAATTTAGAAAATTTTGTTCAAGTTTTAAGATTTGATCCAAATGTAAAGTGTTGTACAGAATATTATATTAGTATGGAGTCAGAGTTGTAAATGAGTGTGTGCTTGATTTCTTTCTTGACTATTATCTATTCCTATGATTTCCTTCTTGACTATTATCCATTCTTATGATTTCTTTCTTGACTATTATTTATTATTATTTTTTTCTTGACTATATCTACTCTTATGATTTCAGCGGATCAAGGTTCATATCCCCTGACCTTTCCAAATGACATTCCAGTGTCAGACTTTAGGGAGAATCTGGTCAGCGTGTCCTCAATGGACAAGGACACATACTCGTGTATCGAGCCGAAGTGGGATGTCATTGCCCCGGCACTGAACCCCGACCTGGCCACCGCACCACTCAACCAGAAGAGTCAGCCGGTCAGATCGCGGCCACAGTCGTTTGCGCAGAAGTTGAGATCTACGGGGAAAAGTGTCAAAGGGAAACTTGGTACGTACTTCGTTTACTGTTGAACAAGCAATGCATTAGAACTTGGCTCTAAATTGTTTTTACTTTATAATGGATATTCTTGGACATTTTACACAACCCTATCTAGATTCAAAATAAGCGAAACTTGTATTATGGGAAATAGATTGTTGAAAGAAAACTTTTTTTTTTGTAAATACCAACTTATAATACATAGTAACACACAGCCATCGAACTCACGGCCCACAGCACGGAAGGCAGGCTACCTACCGACTGAGCCGTGTCGCCTGTCAATGCTTTACCAATGATTATTCCCCCAGGCTACAGTTCGTTAAACGAAGGCGCTCACACGCCAATGTACGGCGGTACCACCGCCAGTGTGGGTTCTAACTCGATCCCCACTACCCGCACTCATGCGTCGCCGAGCGCGCAGTCAGCGGACGCGGCGGCGGAGGGCAAGCTGGCGCCGCGGTGCTGGCGCACTGTCTATCTACTGCTCGACCTCTACGCTAACATGCCCGACGCTGAAACCATCACGCACAGGTAACTCTATACATCATCATCATTTCCCTGCCCTTATCCCACGCTACGTGGGGTCGGCACAATATGTTTTCTTCTTCCACTCACTCCTATCATTCGTCAACTCTGAACATCATTCATATCCTCTTTCACACAATCCAACCACTTCTTCTTCGGTCTTCTTCTACTTGCATACCCAGCCACACTCATATTCATAACTCTCTTCGTTATGACTTTCATCCCTCCTCATTACGTGTCCATAACATCTATACATCACATTCAAATCTATACGAACTTCCCTCTACGGTTTTCCCACGGAGTTTCAAGATGGAGTCCATCAAATGGCGGGTTTATCTCCTCTTAAAATGCCGGCAGAGCAGTAGTATTACCTCTGGAGTTGCAGGTGTCCATGGGCGGCGGTGACTACTTTCCATCAGGTGGCCTGCCTGCTCGTTTGCCAGCTATGGCATAAAGAAAAGTCCGTTGTCTGGAAGAGATCGCTTTTAGCGATAAGGCCGTATAAAACTATTAGGCCGGATAAGGCCGGCCCCATTGTACTGTTTGTTTTATGTTATTTCCTGTACCCATGTAATTTCTGTTTGTGTACAATAAAGTGTTAATCTATCTTATCTATCTATTTCAGGCAGCAGTCTCTCACAAAACAGTTTAACTTATAATCAACTAGCTTTCGCTTAGTAGGATTTACAAGGTTATTTCTACCTATATCTACCTATACTACCTATATCTTCCTATAATTACCTGTACTACTTGTTCGGCGTGCTTGTTTCCGCAACTAGGCCACAGCTGGGCCCTTTTTGCGTGATACTTACTTGTACTACTATAATATTATTATTTTGTCGATAGGTTCTCAGTGAGCACCGAGCTGCCGGAGCAGTACCGGCCCCGGAGCGGAGCGCGTCCGAGTTCACGCGAACAGAACGCCAGCAACTCTTCATCTACGCCCGCTAATATGGGCTTCGTTCTCGTTGGAGTCGCTAGGTTGGTACAGTTTTTTACTACCTTTAGTTTTGATTTTAGGGAAAGGAAGTGGGGGGGTTTGACCCAAGGTTTCCAGTTTGGAGGGGTTAGACCCAGCTGTTTATGTTTTTCCCTGACAAATCTTGTTCACCCATTGGGTAGATAGTTCACCCTCCCAGTATATGTATAATAGTCAAATAATAAAAAAAAGAATAGAAAATAATCAAGTAAGAAATCATAGGAATAGATAATAGTCAAGCAAGAAATCATAAGAATAGATAATAGTCAATCAAGAAATCATAAGAATAGACAATAGTAAAGAAAAAATATAATAGATAATAGTCAAATAAGAATAGACAAAAAAATCCTTTTTCATTTCCTCGCAGGATTCACCGAACGCGTCTATTGGCATCTCTTTCTGGCCTGAAGCTAGAGGCGGAGATCACATCACTACAAGCATCGCTATCTGCGTCTCGCTCGCGCCAGTGGTCACTCAGCGGTAACTTGGGCCGCTCTATGATTGTACTACTGGAGGGGGAATCCCCTCATCACCAGTGAGTACTACCATTAAATTAACACATAATCAATTATAATTTACAAATGAACATGAATATGAAAAAAAACGTATTTTATTGACCACAATTTATCCTATACTACCCTTTACGTATGTATGCTTAGTATGTACGTTCTACGGATATTACAAAGTTATCGTAAACTGTATATTTGTATAGAGATTGAGTAGAGCCCCTAGCGGGAAGTTGACATAACTGATGATTTTCCATACAAAATTATACTTTACGTGACTTTGCAGTAGTAATAGTACATTACGGCCGAGTCGAAGACGAGGCATACATGCGTGAGTCCCTCATTGCCTAGTTGTGGCCAAGGCTTGTATAGTACTTTTCTCAAATAATGCGCGGAAATTAAAACTAAGTACCTAGGCAAAACTTTTTAGTTGAAAATACGATTACTTTTTAAAACCAATAACGAACAACGAAGTTACAGTGTTCATTTGTTTTTTTTTCAATAATCAGCTTTCTATTTGAAAGCCTGTTCGAAGTTTGAATAAAACCTTTGATAAGTTACCTCCTTGGTTGCCATGTTATGGAGTAAAAGATCGTTCCATTTTTAAATAACACGACAGTAATGAGTTTTGTATGTAATTTAGATGGCCGCTAAACACGCCGGCAATGGATTTTCATATATTTATTGCCGACCCCTGCTCGCATTTGTTTGGCTAGTACTGCATTTTCGATTTATCTCGAAGAAGGTCGTCAAAATAATGCTTTAATTTCCAAGCATGTTTGAGAAAATAAATATTTCTTGGACATATCACAGAACGCCCTCTTAGTCCCAAACTAAGCAAAGCTTGTACTATGAGAACTAGATTGCTGATAGAATACTTATACACATATTTTTTGTAAATACGCACTTATAACACCCAGACATAGAGCAAACCTCTATGTTTGTCCCACACAAACGTCAAACGTACACACGAAGCATAGGGCTGATGCTACGGCCGAATATTACGTCATGATAGGCGTCATGGCTCAGTCGGTAGTAGCTCTGCCTTCGGTGCTAAAATTTAAATTTTTTATAATAAAGTATCCAATCCAAGTTTTTTTTTTCAATTAATTAATTTGTGGGTTCGATCCCCACCGAACAAACATTTGTGTGTTACTATGTGTTATAAGCGAGTATTTACAAAAAAAAAATGTATATATGTATTCTATCAGCCATCTAGTTCTCATAGTACAAGCTTTGCTTAGTTTGGGACTATAAGGGAGCGTCTCCATCAGACACGGCACGGCAGCGCGCCGTAGCACGGTGCCGCAAACGGTGCACCGTCCATTGCCTCTTTCAGTCGATATTTCGCTGTTGATGCGCTCGAACGTGGTGGAGCGTGGGCAATGTGTCTGATGGAGACGCTCCCTAAGGCGTTGTGTTACATGTCCGTGAATATTGATTTAATTTATAATAAACCCATGGTTTCTCAAATGTTAATTATAATGAGTTAATCAAAGTATAATATTCCCAGGACGGTGGTTCGTGTGAGCGTGGGCAAGTCGCAAGCCCTGTACTCGTGGGAAACGGGACGGCAAGGCGCGGCCGCACTCGCCAGCGTCGGCGCCGTCCGGGTGGACCTGCCGCAGCATCCCGTCGCACTGCACGGAGTTATGACCAGGTCCAGTCGACAGCTCTCTTCCACACTGCAGGTCTGTATTTAATTTTGCGACATCGTGGTGAAGGTGGGTTAATGACCTGTATTGCGGTGTTATTTGGCACCTACTATAGTAGCAACATAATATTTGCCTATGATTTGCATTAGTATCGTAAGGCTGGGTTCCCACTACGCCGGACCGCCAAAAATTCCGCAGGATCAGCAAAAATGCCGGAGCCGAGATAATGTGAATAGCTCTATGTAAATTGTATAGCCACTAGCCCTTCCGGCAGTTTTACCGGCTCGGCAGATTTGCCGGTCCTGCGTAGTGGGAACCTGGCCTTTCGGTAGTGACAAATGACACACCCCCCTTCTGCGGCAAACGTGGGCCGGCCATGTTTGCCGCAGAACTGACAATCGTTGAAGCAAACTAATACTCGAGTGGAGAGCGCGTAGTGTAGGACGCCCTCCGGCTAGGTGGGGTGACGATCTGAGACATGCAGCTGGCAAACACTGGATGAGAAGAGCCGAAGAGCGGGCTCAGTGGCGCGTCTTGGGAGAGATGTACGTCCAGCAGTGGACCGATATAGGTTGATGATGATGATGATGTTGACCCCCGTTATGTATAATGTTACAGGAGCTGGGTGTGACCCGCACGTCGTCCCGTATGTCCCGTGCGGGTGCGGGTGCGGGTGGTGTGGAGGCCTCCTCCTCGGAGGGCAGCCCCCCCCCCGCGCCGCGTCCCCCCGCCCGCCCCGCGCCGCCCGCCACCGCCAGCCTGCTGCATCCGCTGCATCTGCAGTTCTCACTCGTTGTGCAGGTCAGTCACCTATGCAGCTGGCTGTATTGTATCTTCAAAAAAATATCAATCTATTCAACAAAAAAAATGATAATCATAATGTGACGAACTCGCTGTTCCCACCACTAGGCTCACAAAAACTAGTAAATCTTTCAAAGGGCAATGTGTACGCTTCTTTAACAAAATCCCAAGTGATGTGTCTCAGTTGTCGATTGGCAAGTTCAAAAACGTAATAAAACAGAGACTTCTTTAAAAAGCATACTATAAAATATCTGATTATTTAGAAGACAAACAAGCTTGGGACGAACTAGCTCCAACTCATCCAATAAAAAAAATATATGTAATCATACCTAATCATACAAAACGTAATGACGATTCAAAGTGATCAGTGAGATTTTATTGAATAAAAGATTTTTGACTTTGACTTTGGTGCTGCTGTCACGTCATACTCCAACAAAATAGAGGAACATCACGTCGGGATTGAGAGCGAAATCTAGCGGCTCGACTGAAGCCAAAACTTACGCACACATTGCATGTATCTATAGTAGGTGCCAAATAACAACGCAATACAGAACATTCACCCACCTTCACCACGATATCGCAAAATTCAATTTATGTATGGTAAACAAACAGTACTACGAGATTCGAGCGATACCGTCTTAGCGACAGGTTTGTATGGTAAGCGACAGAATTAGCCATTCATAAATTGTTTTTTTTTTTTTAATATCTTGTCGCTGTGCTCTTAGGATCTGTTGGTATGTGGGGTTTTTCCACCTGTACAGTACTAGCAGGTAACGTTTAGCTAATAGAAGACAGACTGGTTGTAGACTCAGTCTTTATAAAGCACTGAGATAAGGCGCACACTGTGCACACCTGAATGTTTTAACGAACTTTGTGCGCCGTTAAAACTATTATAATTATGTTATACTTACTGTTAACGCGCGAAACGAAACCATCTCCCTCTCGCCCCCGCACCGCAGCCTTCCCCCGCCGCTCTGCGTAAAACACAAATCTCGTTCGCGAGCCTTTCGTATCAATTATTTTAATTCAATGTAAAAGGTACAAATAAATAAAGCTGTCTGTGGTAATCATCGTTTAATTGGAAGAAACCACATAGGGCCTGCCTGAACACTTACAGTAGAACGTCGGTTATCCGAACGTCGCTCAACCGAACGACCGCTTATCCGAACGCGCGAGTCAAGGCCCTCAAACTCGCGCGTGCCTCGCTCGCGTCTTCGCGCTGCAGTTTTTCGCGCTCTTGTCTCGACTATGTATGTCTTTCATGACCTATTTGTCATTCCGAAACGAAAAATCCGTTGATGCACGGCCGGGATTCGAATCCATGACCTTCGGATCGAAAGTCGAGGTGCAATATTATCCCACTAGGCCAACACGGCTGTACATTATAGGTAGTTCGATTATCCGAAAATATCGGTTTTCCGAACACCCACGTCCCCCAATTAGTTCGGATAATCGACGCTCTACTGTACCTTAAATCTTTCTAATATGGCTGTAGGTATCTACTTGTTGTGTGTATGAATGCTGAAATAAAGACTTTAAATTGGAATATGCGGTATTGGTATGACGTCACCAGAGAGCAGTCCCCCCTCTGCATCATCCCACTGCAGGGCAAAAGCCTCTCCATTTTTCCATAGCTACTAGTTTTGTTCTGACTCGTTTGTATTGTTTCAGAGTCTGAGTATAACAGCGGCGTTACTGCCATCGTTACAAGCGCAGTACAAAATGGAACACGTGCACAGTTCCGGTGTGACGGGGAACAAGGCGCATTTCACTATTGACTTGCCGCAACACTCGCTCAGCGCTGTTACTAAACTGCAGGTAACAATACTATTAGATACTTACTAAACATAATCCACCCTCAAATTTAATTCTTAATTTTTTTTAAATTTTATTATAGTAACAGAAACTTAAAACTAGGTTATATATTATTACTAGCGACCCGGCCCGGTTTCGCACGGGTGCAATGCCGTGATGATGATGATGAAGCATTATACATATAAATCTTCCTCTTGAATGTATTTCCTATGTATTAAAAAAACTGCATCAAAATCCGTTGTGTAGTAGTTGCGAGTACAACAGGCCTATAAATTGTATGCTGTTGTTTTTTTTAAGTATACTACGATCTTTACACTACGCAAGCTTGTATCGGGAAGATCTATTTATTGTATTGTGTATAGCATTATAACAGTTTTACTAAGTAACTTTAAAAAACAAAAATTCGGACAGATACACATTATTGGTGCGGTACTTTATTTGTACTGGCATATTTCATTGATACAATACCTCTTTAGCATGCTTAGAGGAAGATTATAATATGGGTGACACATATCAGACCAATACAGTAGAAAATCTAACGATTATCTATTGGATTTGGAATCGCCACAATCCCGGAGACTACCGTACTTATCTATACTAATATTATAAAGAGGAAAGATTTGATTGTTTGTTTGCATTGAATAGGCTCCGAAACTCTTGGACCGATTTGAAAAATTCTTTCACCGTTGGGAAGATACACTATCCCCGGGTGACATAGGCTATATTATATTTAAAAAAAAATTAGATATGCTTACTAAAACTACGATAATGTAACGCATGGTGTAAAAAAATGTACTGACATGAAATAACAAAACACAACTGACAGCTAAACGTAATGTTTGAAAATTTGACATTTGGAAATTGATGTAAACGAAAAAGCGCAAATGAAAAGAGAGCCGTAATTTCAACCACCACAACAGAGCTCCTGTTGGCCAAACGGTAATACCATTGGACTGCGGTCAGACCGACGCAAGTTCAAATCCAAGGCGACATAATAAACTTTTTGCAACTTTTTATTTTGTATGTGTCACTTCTACCACGTGTGAATTTCACATAATTATGTTGTTTTTTGTTTTCGAGTAACATTTTACAAAGATGAAATTTTTACAAGCGTTTCCAAAACGTGAATCCAGCATTTGGGGTTTTTAGAGGTTTGTAGGAGTTTTTAGGGGTTTGTAGGGGTTTTTAGGGGTTTTTAAGGGTTTGTAGGAGTTTTTAGGGGTTTGTAGGGGTTTTTAAGGGTTTGTAGGGTTTTGTAGAGGTTTGTAGGGGTTTTAGGGGTTTATAGGGTTTGTAGGAGTTTGTAGGGGTTTTGTAATTTTTGTTAAATACCCGTGCGAAGGGGGGGGGGGCGAGCCAGTAGTTAATTGTAATATCTGTCAGATAGCGGAAGCGGGTGGGCAGTCGGGTCCGCTGCCGGCGGCGGCGATGGTAGCCCTCCCGGCGGTGAGCGTGCGCGCCCGCGTGCTCGAGGAGACAGCACGCGGCGCGCCCGTGCCGCCCGGCGCCGTGCTGCGCGCCGGCAGCTACCTCGCCGCTACTGCCGACATAGGACTCTTTGAACACACGCTCTCCACCGACCTACTCAACCATCTCGTATTTGTACAGAAGGTATTTATGAAGGTAAGTGATCTATTCATTCCAAATGTAACCAGATTTGAAGTTATATTTCAGGGGACAGTTCTAGGGATACATCTGCTACATTTTATTTTACTAAAAATTTCTTTTATTTTATTTGATATTCTAAAGTGTTATAAATTGTTCTGTGACAGTGATCTCGTTATTTTAGTCGATAAACTGTTCTTTTTCTCATCCGATCTACCGCAATACAGGCCTGGCCTAATGCAGGGACCACCGGTGATTAATAAGCTTCAATAATTTAAGTAAATAACGATTTGTATTTGATACACTCACTGGCTGCAATATTTTTCATCAACAAAAAAAGAACGCAGTTCGCAACGCATAATTTCTAGCAAGACAGTTCCGAAAACCCTCACATTCCCATGACATACATGCAAAAAAAAATTAACACTTTCTAGAAATCATATCCGAGAAACACCTGAATTCATAAACAGAAGATGAACAGTCCACCAAACCAGTTTCAACCAGCATTGGCCTGGCGCAGCGCTTGAATACGCTTCCATGAGAACATCTACCTGCATAATTTATCAGCTCAAGAGTTATACTAGTAGCAGAAAAGAAACTGGATGAACGGTTAATTCGTACAAAGTAACGTCAGTGAATAGCACCGGGTTTTGTTTCAGGAAGTAAACGAGGTTGTTCAGAAAGTGTACGGCGGTGAGAAACCAGTGCCGCTGTGGAACGAGGACGACGGCTCTGCCTCAGCATTCAGCAGGATACTGTTCTCACTTACCATTCGAATTAAGGTATCTCTTCTGAACACATAGTGCTACTAACAAACGCTCGTAAAATACACGAAATGCACACGAACAAATCTAACAATCACGTTCTAATTTCCAAAAGAAATACTCAATGAATTAGGTATTACAGTACAGTTTATCCATCTAAAAATTGACCAAGGCACTACAGTGTCCCGTTAAGTGTAGGCATAGGTTGCCTCCTAACGTTGTGTGAATCATCTTCAATATGTAAATGCCTAAGTTAGTAATGTTTTTACAGAGGATTCAACTGACAGCGACAACGCCAAGCAATTCAGCCGTGCGCTTGGAGACCGGAGCGGTTGAGTTTGAGCTCTCCAATCGCGTACAAAATGTACCACAACCTGCAGAACCACACGAACTGAGGCTATTTGCACGAGCACAGGTTTGTAAACGCTCATTTCAATCTTGTAATCAAACATTATGTAATTGAACCGTTATTTATTATGTTTTTGGTTCTCAGGTGGATGTAAATCTAAGCTTAGGTCAACTGATTCGCAACGCCATGTTCGAAGAGGCTGAACCAGAGTTTCAGCAATACGCGTTCTTCAACACTAGAATCGGTGAGTTCATATTTACAACAAAACAATTGCAATTGACATTAATTCCTTAACCACGTACCAAATGCTAAATATTGTAGCATAATAGTGATATGTAATATCTTAAATATTCAAAAGTAGTTTTTAGACATAGTAATAATTCCAACTGATGGTATTATATTAGCTCTGTCAAATGACATTCGCAAGAATCTTGAGTACCTTAAAATATAGAAATACCCACCAAGTCCAAGTTTTTGTAATGAAAATATACGATGGCACACCCGATGCCAACTACTAACCGCCACATATAAAAATGCTTTCTCTCACTGAGCCAGTCTACTGAGGACATGCTCAATTACCTGACAAATTTGAAAAAAGACATCAGTTTCGGGACTATTTGTTCTAGCACCTTTGGACGTTTGCACACTGTTTTGATAGTAGGACATAATGAAGACTTGTATCATTATTATTTAAGACCAAGAATATTTCACATGTACCTATTCATTTACCTACGGTAAGCAAATAAATTTCTGATTTCTAGCTATGCGCAACGCATTCCAAGACGAGATAGTCTGTGGAGAGGACAAGGAGGTAGTTCTAATCAACTTGAAGCGTCCTCTCATATACATCCAGCCAATAGCCGTCGACAAGGCGATCCTAGTGTGGCTCAACTATAAGAACGCGTACGAGTACTGGAACGAGAAGCGACTTAATTTGAATAAGGAGGTGCTTACGGCAACGCAGCAAGTCTTTGAGAAGGTAAATCGTTTTTTTTATTAAAGTTTTCTCTGTTTTATGTCTTTTGTAAATATCGTCAATACTGTCTTAATTTTCTTCTATACATAGTATGTATATAAACCTGTAAAAAAGCCAAAAACTAAAATTAAAGATATCGATAAACTAAATATGCAGATCTACTAAATAAACGATTCTGATTCCGAAAATCGAGTTTGTCTGTTTGTTTGTTTGCGGATCACGCCTAAACTACTGGACCAATGAAACTTATACCATTTAGAAGTCCTTTTTTTTTTTGTTGAAAATACTGTACTAACCAATCTGAAGAGATCTATGAAAATCGTAGTTATCGTAAGCCTATTTTTTTTCTATAAAATCGTTTTGTTTTGATTACAGGTACAACTAACATCACAAGTAACGCCGCACCTCAGTACATTGTTCCTGCAACTGAATGTCGACGACATTGGAATCTGTATACCTCTCAACCAACCACCGATGGTAAGCGTTATTTGTACGCTTCATTTTGTGTTACTGCTCATGTAATTGCTGAATAGATAGGTATCTTCAAAGCAAATGTGCTATATTTTTGCCTATAACATGTAAAAAAAGAGCATTGGAACAATAACAAATGGTTGAAAAAATAAAATTGCAGTGTAGTTCACCACAACACAATTTAGTTTAGTTACGAGTGTACTATTATACGATCTGTGATTTAGTTTTGGGATTAGAAGGTGTTGTGTGAAATGGTGTCATGAATATTTACTAGTAGTTCGCCCCGAACTGAGATCTCGTGGTCAGTCCAGAGGTTGTAAAGATACGAGGGTCCAAACGGAATAAAAATAAATGTCGTACAGAAATATCACATGGGGTATTATATGGTTTTGCTTTTAGATATTCCAAAACCGGCCGATAAATAACATTTTTTACAACAACTCAAAAACTATTTAACCTAGAATAAAAATAGGACCGGTTTTGGAATGTGTAAGCAAAGCCCTATCATATGACACCCCACTTGATATTTTCGTACAACTTTTTTTTTTTTACTTCCTTTGGAACCTCATAACTTTCCAACCCCTTGACCGATTTACTTTATTTTTCAAACCAGTAAAACTTAGAGTACTATCCGTATACCTACCAAATTCTGTGAAGATCGGATAAGCGGTTCAAAAGATCTCGACGAACAAACATATTGCAAAGCATTTTTGTCCAAGTTGTCACTAAGATCTTGGTTCGCTTCACTCACTCGATCACTAACGTTCGTCAGGCGAACTGGGGTCGCGGTGCAAGCGGTTGCACGAACGAGAGTGAATCCCGAGGCGCTGTCGTAGTAACCCTCGAGTCCACGTCGGTATCGGCGTGCAGTTCCGGTGCACTGGTCTCTAAGGGCCGGTTCGTCGGCCTGTGCTTGCGGTTCGCGGATGACTTCGAGGCGTCGCTAGATGACTGGCAGCCGAGGGCGGATGACCCGCCGCCTAACTTAGCAGCTGTGTCCGAGGGAACATATGAAGTGTGCAGTCGGACTGCTGCGGCTAAACATAACGGTATGTACTTACCTGTCATATCAAAACTGACAGGCGTCGGTAGTAGCCCTGCCTTCCGTGCTATGGGTCTTAGGTTCGACCCCCACCGAAAATAAACATTTGTGTGTGGCAAACATAGATGTTTGTTCTATGTCTGGGTGTATCATACTTGTTACTCTACTCTTTCACGCAAAAACGACTGATCTGATTTGGATGAAACTAGGAATATAATATTGTCCACGACCTGGATTAACACATAGGCTATTTTTATCCCGAAAAATCAACGGAATCCAATGGGACGCGACCTCTTTAGAAGCGCCTAAAAGTTTTCGTACAACAAATTGCACTTTTAATCCTGCGCAGACGAAGTCGCGGGCAGACACGATAAAGGAAGAAGAAGCTGTCTCATACTCCTCTACAGGGCGATTTAATGACCCGTGCTTGCGATTAGCGGATGATTTCGACGAATTACCTAATACAATAAATCATTTATTTATCTATCCATCTACAATATCAATAAAATTGTAGATAGTTTTTTTTTTTTTAAATTTTTTTATTATTTAGCGTACTTGTACTAACATAATACTTATACCCTCATTATATTACGATCTAGCCAAAAGGCAGGCTAATTAGTAATTTTACATTGACATACATTTTTAACATAAATTATTCTAAGAATGTGTCCATTGGCACTTTTCTTATTGTCTCTAATTACTTAAGGCGAAGACACTTTGTTGTTGTGTTCTTTATTAGGTGGCACTAGTTTAAATAAATAAATAAATATTCTTGGACATTACACACAACGCCTTCTAGTCCCAAACTAAGCAAAGCTTGTACGATGGAAACTAGATGGCTGATACATACATACATACTTATAATACATAAGTTACAGTTTGCACTCACACTACATATCACTGTAGATAGATGATTTGTTAGAGGTTTTTTATATTTACATATTATATTTCAGAGAACGCCAAATGGTTCCTGAACGTATCCTGGCAAATGGAAGGCGTGGACATACATCTGGACGTGAACGTCGGCAAGCAATTATCCGCTTTAGGACACACACTCACAATGCTTACTGGTAAAATTACCTTACAAAAACTGTACCTACACAAAAATTGGCCTAGGAATCTTTGACATGAATAAAAAAAAATTTTTCACAGGTTTTGAAGAAGAAGACCCATCGAAAACAGACTATGAGAGTGATTTGGATGACGAAGCCGATAACAGTAAAGATTCTCAGGTAATGATTGACGGACATAACAATTGTTAGTGAAAGACGCAGTGAAATGCCCAAAAAACGCGTCTTAGGAGGACGTTCTCCATGAGGTAATACAATTGTTATAGGCAGCGGTAACCGGAGATGGTGCATTTGTTATTAGCAAGCAAGCAAGCTCGTATGAGTTGGTGGCAAACTCTGGTGACGGAGTGTTTAGGCCGCCATTAGGCCCCCGTCGTGGCTTAACGAGTGCTAGAGACGGGACCAACAGATTGACGTGCCCTCCGAAGCACGGAAGCGCTCTAACGGTCATTAACGGTCACCAATCCAAATAGTGACCGCGCAGAACGTCGCTTAACTTAGTTAATCGGTGAAGATTGGCTAAGCAAGCCTAGCCTCGAGCGCTTCCATTTGTTATTGGAGAAATATTTACTGGCCATAATAATAAAAATGCACCGCATGCAAAGTCGCTAGTGTGCAAATTAGGTAAATTGTACGAAATTCTTGTTTCGTCTAGGAGAGTATAATCCTTCGACGCAAGTACACAGACCACCTGCCAGCGTTTGTGTTCGACAACACGATAGATGCCAAGAAACGTTCTAAGCTCATCGAGAAGGAAATGAACGAGCAAGCTAAGATAATCAACGATCTAAGAACTCTCGGAGCGAGCCATTCCACCATAGAGTATGAGATGAGGAGGTTGCATGACCTTGAGGCGTTGGTTTTCAAAGACTTTAGGAGGTAAGTCAAACTGAGCGCAAACGGGCCACCGACCACAGCCACCTGTGGCCAGCGACAGTCACTTTTTACAGTTTCAGAAGGTTTAGCGAGTGGCCACTACCGGCCACAAGTGTGAGGCAAGGCTATTAAATACATGAAGGAAACAAAGTGGCTGTCGCAGGCCACCGGTGGCTGTGGACCATTTGCGCTCAGCCTTAATAAAGTGGTTCTAATTTTTATGTTAGTTTTTGTTTAATCAATAGTGCTCCATAATGTTTGGATAGATTGATCTACACGGATATCCATTAGTAGTCCAATGGAGTCTCTTCGTTGGTCGGATAATCTCTAATTCCTATATTCGTACAAAGAACAACAGTTTGCTGTCAAAGATAAAGCATTGATGAGTTGATACACAACCAGTCGTATTAATGATGAGATGAATATTATGATGATGATAGACAAGCTTGGGACGAACTAGCTCCAACTCATTCCATAAAAAAAAAATCATACCTAATCATACAAAACTTTTGACGATTCAAAGTGATCAGTGAGATTTTACTGAATAAAAGCTTTTTGACCTTGACTTTGAATCAAGTTGGTTGGGTAATTTTTATAATTCTCTCATTTTTTAAAGAGGGAAGATTTTCTCAATTTTTCTGTTGTACGGTGAATGCAAAAGATCGATTGTTTTCTAGGGATATGATCCAAAAGCTAAGAAGGCAAAGCGTTCGCGCCAGTTCTATAACGAAAGGAAAGCTCGGGCTGGGCTCGAACCGAAGTCGATCATTCGTCGTGCCCACTCCGCCGCAAGAGAAAAAAGATTTTGAAGGGTAAGTTAGAATAATCTTAGACATTGTTTTATAGGATTAATAGATGAAAAAAGTAAAACAAAGAATCAAAAGAGGCAGTTTTAGAAATGAAAAGTGGAAAATAAGTTAAACCGCATTTTTTTGGTAGGAAAACTTTTTTGAATCTAAATGATATTTATGTTGAACCTTGTGCAATGTGCACACAATATGGTTGTTTGCGGTTTTTTATATTCAATTACTGATAAGCACTGATCTGGACTCAAGCATAGATTTTTGTAATATCTCTACTCAAACCACCTAGCGGCTAATATTGTTTGTGACCTAGCACCATTGTGAAATGAAATTTATTTATTTATTTCTTATTCTTATGTTTTACAAACTTATCACTAGGTAGGTAGGTATCAGTACATAAGTTGATGTAGCCACTTAGTTACTAGTATATATTACAACTATCAATAATGTATAGGTAAGAACTTCTGTAACATCAGTGCAATGATAAGGTACTAGGATAAACAACATTAGAGGTAGGTAGATACATAATCTACCAGTGACAGGCAGTTTTATAGCCAAAGAAGACACCGTGCGTGATATCACAATTTATAAAATGTAGGTAAGTTCGTAAGCATAGTCATCGGTTTAGTCGAGTGACTACCCTCCGTACTAGTTTGCACTGTATGACGGACGGGCGTCGTTGCTCTTCCAAAGTGAGCTTTATATCGTTGTATTACAGTAGTTATAGCAAAGGCAGTCTTAGGTAGGTAACTAACATGTCATGGTGAGAATAGTGTTGTGCTGCAAAGGTAACGTTTTGATTACATCCACGATAGAAATCCAGTAGTAGTAATTTATATCATTAGGTAGGCACTTTAGATATGTAACTTAATTACTAGGTAGGTAGTAGGTACACTAGGAACTATATATATATATATATATTTTTTTTTCCAAGTTATTAAAGGTTGATTTACAGAATTACACTATTAAAAGCTAAGTAGTTATAAAGTATATAATAGGGTTATATTAATTTATAAGAGGTATGGTTGATGGTTTATTTGGATGCTATCACACAATTTATTTATCAAAGATCTTTTGTACAATATGAAAGTAATTAAAGAACTTAAAGTTGAACAAATCTATGCTTGAGTAACGATTTCTGTAAAGGCATAGGGGCTTATATTATTTTATTTTATTTTAAGAATTTTGGGAAAACTAACAGCTAGGTATAAGACAGTAGGAAGATAAACATAATAAAGTACACTGAAGGCCAATTAAAAGTTTCCACAGATAAATACATTACAAGAATTACGAATTAAATGGTATGAATTTTGAGAAAAAATAAATATAAAAAAAACATACTAACTAAATAGACTAAACATTATTAAACAATTTGCCACTGAGTAACTAAACATTATTAAAGAATCTGCCACTGAGTAAACGCTTAAGTGTAGGTAATGAGGTTTATAATTCACACTCTTGTGATTGTGGCGAGATATGCTATTTTGAACTTAATTGTTATAGCGTTATGGTAGAACCGAACTTGCTGCTAAGCGCTGGCACTATCGGTGATTCCGGTGAGACGTTATTACTGGAGGAAGACAATCGACTCGCCGATATCATTGAAGGAGGCAGCTGGAGCTCCATGGAGAGCGAGGAGCCAAGAGCTGGTTAGTACTTGTCTATACATGATGTTCTATAACTCCGTACTGTTTAGATAATCAATAGATTAGTTTATTACAATATCCTGTTATGAATTACATTCAATAGTTTGTAATGTAATTCATTACAAACCCACTATTGCACTACTACGAGAAGTACATGATAGTCATTTTGATTAGGTACTAGTTGTTTTACGGCGCACATATAAATCTATATTGCCAGTGAATTTATTAAAAAATATGTTATTGCACTTTGAAAAATGAAGGCTTTACTTTTTCTGTTATATTTAAGGTATATTTTGAAATGCCCTATCTGTATCTGCCGACCACGGCCATCATTATGAAATGCCCCATCTGTATCTGCCGATCGCGGCCATCATTATGAAATGCCCCATCTGTATCTGCCGACCGCGGCCATCATTATGAAATGCCCCATCTGAATCTGCCGACCGCGGCCATCATTATGAAATGCCCCATCTGTATCTGCCGACCGCGGCCATCATTATGAAATGCCCCATCTGAATCTGCCGACCGCGGCCATTATTTTGAAATACCCTATCTGTATCTGCCGACTGCGGTCATCTTGGTGTCAATCATTCCTAAAGTTGGCTGCCAGTTTTATTGCCATCACGTGGAATGAAAATGCTAATTAAATCGCTCGTTTATTTTATGTGAAGATTGAATCCTTAACCAACATTGTATATTCTTGAATGTTCCTCAGATCCAATAGAGTTGTTAGGCCAGTTTCATAGAGTTGTTAGGCCAGTTACAACTGAGTTGTTAGGCCACTTTCAATTGAGTTGTTAGGCCACTTTCAATTGAGTTGTTAGGCCAGTTACAATTGAGTAGTTAGGCCAGTTACAATTGAGTTGTTAGACCAGTTTCAATAGAGTTCTTAGGCCAACAACAATTGAGTTGTTAGGCCAGTTTCAATTGAGTTGTTAGGTCAGTTTCAATAGAGTTGTTAGGGCAGTTTGAATAGAGTTGTTAGGCCAGTTTCAATAGAGTTGTTAGGCCAGTTTCAATAGAGTTGTTAGGCCAGTTTGAATAGAGTTGTTAGGCCAGTTACAACTAAGTGGTTAGGCCACTTTTAATTGAGTTGTTAGGCCACATTCAATTGAGTTGTTAGGCCACTTTCAATTGAGTAGTTAGGCCAGTTACAATTGAGTTGTTAGACCAGTTTCAATAGAGTTCTTAGGCCAACAACAATTGAGTTGTTAGGCCAGTTTCAATTGAGTTGTTAGGTCAGTTTCAATAGAGTTGTTAGGGCAGTTTGAATAGAGTTGTTAGGCCAGTTTCAATTGAGTTGTTAGGCCAGTTTGAATAGAGTTGTTAGGGCAGTTTGAATAGAGTTGTTAGGCCAGTTTCAATTGAGTTGTTAGGCCAGTTTGAATAGAGTTGTTAGGGCAGTTTGAATAGAGTTGTTAGGGCAGTTTGAATAGAGTTGTTAGGGCAGTTTGAATAGAGTTGTTAGGCCAGTTTCAATTGAGTTGTTAGGCCAGTTTGAATAGAGTTGTTAGGCCAGTTTGAATAGAGTTGTTAGGGCAGTTTGAATAGAGTTGTTAGGGCAGTTTGAATAGAGTTGTTAGGGCAGTTTGAATAGAGTTGTTAGGCCAGTTTGAATAGAGTTGTTAGGGCAGTTTGAATAGAGTTGTTAGGCCAGTTATAATTGAGTTGTTAGGGCAGTTTGAATAGAGTTGTTAGGCCAGTTTCAATTGAGTTGTTAGGCCAGTTTGAATAGAGTTGTTAGGGCAGTTTGAATAGAGTTGTTAGGGCAGTTTGAATAGAGTTGTTAGGGCAGTTTGAATAGAGTTGTTAGGCCAGTTTGAATAGAGTTGTTAGGGCAGTTTGAATAGAGTTGTTAGGGCAGTTTGAATAGAGTTGTTAGGGCAGTTTGAATAGAGTTGTTAGGGCAGTTTGAATAGAGTTGTTAGGCCAGTTATAATTGAGTTGTTAGGGCAGTTTGAATAGAGTTGTTAGGCCAGTTTCAATTGAGTTGTTAGGCCAGTTTGAATAGAGTTGTTAGGGCAGTTTGAATAGAGTTGTTAGGGCAGTTTGAATAGAGTTGTTAGGGCAGTTTGAATAGAGTTGTTAGGCCAGTTTCAATTGAGTTGTTAGGCCAGTTTGAATAGAGTTGTTAGGGCAGTTTGAATAGAGTTGTTAGGGCAGTTTGAATAGAGTTGTTAGGGCAGTTTGAATAGAGTTGTTAGGCCAGTTTCAATTGAGTTGTTAGGCCAGTTTGAATAGAGTTGTTAGGGCAGTTTGAATAGAGTTGTTAGGGCAGTTTGAATAGAGTTGTTAGGGCAGTTTGAATAGAGTTGTTAGGGCAGTTTGAATAGAGTTGTTAGGCCAGTTTCAATTGAGTTGTTAGGCCAGTTTGAATAGAGTTGTTAGGGCAGTTTGAATAGAGTTGTTAGGGCAGTTTGAATAGAGTTGTTAGGGCAGTTTGAATAGAGTTGTTAGGCCAGTTTCAATAGAGTTCTTAGGCCAGTTATAATAGAGTTGTTAGGGCAGTTTGAATAGAGTTGTTAGGCCAGTTAATAGAGTTGTTAGGCCAGTTTGAATAGAGTTGTTAGGGCAGTTTGAATAGAGTTGTTAGGGCAGTTTGAATAGAGTTGTTAGGGCAGTTTGAATAGAGTTGTTAGGCCAGTTTCAATAGAGTTCTTAGGCCAGTTATAATAGAGTTGTTAGGGCAGTTTGAATAGAGTTGTTAGGGCAGTTAATAGAGTTGTTAGGGCAGTTTGAAGTGAGTGAGTTGATTGTCCAGGTCCGTCCCGTACGGCGTCGCTGCGCGCTGCGGGCAGCGGGCGCGGCGTGCGGGTGCAGAGCGGCGGCGTGCAGCGACAGAGCTCGCTGCCGGCGCACGCCGACCCCTGGCCTGATGACCTGCAGGTGGTGCAGCTCAGGAGGAAGCCCGACCATGGGTAAACCATATATTCATATCATTTATTGCAATTATTATGTTACATGGTGAGGTCTTAAGATTAAAATAGTAGTGCATAATAGCCCTTAAGCTTAGGGCATAGCAATATTTGGAGTGGAAGCGGGCCGTAATTTGAGTGAAGTTAAAATTAAAAGCTAATTGTTTGTGTTCATTTCAATTAAGTTACAACGCAGGTAGTTCATCATTGAAAAAGTCATTTAAATTACAATAATGCCACGTATTCATTAGTAAACATTTGTTAATAAACACTGTTTATAAACTGTTCATAAACAATGTTTCATAATGTTTCATCATCTCTGTAAACAGTTTATAAACAGTTCATAAACATGGGTGATGAAACATTGTTTATGATACGTGTTGCCGTGCTCCCCACTACGAATGGAGAGCAAGACGAAACATCTAGTTTATAAACAAAAGTCAACAGATGTGGCCGTGTTTTGCGCAAGTTTATAAACATGGAGGTAGTGTGGTCCAACAACCAAATTTCGATGCTCATAGAGCTTTATCTATTTATTATCTATATTATTTTTATCTATCAATTTTTTATATTTTTTTTGTGACTAGTGTGGACGGCCAAGTTTCAGAAACATGTGTTTATTGTAAACTTGTTTAACGCTAGTCATAAACAGTTTATCAACAAATGTTTACTAATGAATACGTGGCTTAAGGAATAATATGCAAGAGTATACAAAAATCTATACTATTACAAAACTGTAAAAAAGCCAAAAACTAAAATTAAAGATATGGATAACCTAATATGCAAATCTACTAAATAAACGATTCTCATTCCGAAAATCGAATTTGTCTGTTTGTTTGTTTGCGGATCACGCCTAAACTACTGGACCAATTTTAATGAAATTTATACCATTCGGAAGCCCTTTTTTCGGATTGAAACATAGGCTACATTTTATTGAAATGAAAGGCGTGGATTCTTAGATATAGCTTGACCTCTCTAAACCAAAAGCCGCCTTTGGCACGAGGTTCATCATATGCTGGTTGACAGATATTTTGGTTTAAAGTTTCGCACGCGTACGAAGTCGCGGGTATCAGCTAGTAATTTATAAGTTTAAAAACTTGAAAAATCTACTTTTGATACAGCTTAACCATCAGATGATGATGATGTTAGTTTATTGGGATTGTTCTATTAATCATAAACACTATTGAAAAGTCACAGGAAAGCAAAATACGCAATGTTGTGTGCGTGGATAATATGTTTTTTTTTTTTCAGTTATTTTTATTTAACTGCCAAATTAACAGTTCATGTTAAATCGTGGTATCTTTGTCGCTTAGTTTAAGTGCAGAAAGTGATTTTCTTTTTAACGTTTGCAGAATTCCGTTATCGGAAGGGTCAGACAGCAAGCCTAAAGCGAAAACTTCAGAGCCCAATATCGACTTCGAGCTGGATGTGAAGGTCCACATTAGCAGCGGGAAATGTGTGCTACACACTAATGAACGGTCCCGCGATGATGAGATCAAGATGTAAGTCTCAACTTCTAAATTAAATGCTACGTTCACCTTTCTACTTATATATCCTACTTCCTAATAAATAATAATAAATAAATAAATATTCACGGACATTTAACACAACGCCTTCTAGTCCCAAACTAAGCAAAGCTTGTACTATGGGTACTAGATGGCTGATAGAATACATTATATATAATTTTTTTTTGTAAATACATACTTGTAATACATAAAACACCCAGGCACAGAACAAACATCTATGTTTGCCACACAAATGTTTGTTCTCGGTGGGGATCGAACCCACGACCCACAGCACGGAAGGCAGAGCTACTACCGACTGAGCCATAATGCCTGTCATTTATAATAATATTAATTATTATAAACGCGAAAGTTTGTGAGGATGTATAGATGTACTAGCCGTCGCCCGCGGTGTTGCTCGCGTTCTTAATAGACCCTTTAGAGTGTGACTTTAAAAAATTTCTTTCTTAGTGCACTCCTACACTATATAAGGATACTACCCTCCAAATTTCATACCTCTAGGACTTATAGTTTAGGCAGTGCGTTGATTCTATGTCAGCTTCAAAAAAGTTTTATATATATTGATGATTGATGATGAATGTATGGATGTTTTTTACTCTTTCACGCATTAATTAATTATCCCATTTTTATGAATCTTGGATAATATATTGTCCGAGACCTGGATTAGCTAATAGCTACTTTTCATTCCGGAAAATCAACGGAATCCAAAGGGACGTGAACTCTTCAAAAACGCAAAGAAGATTTCGCATAGCAAATTTCATTTCTAATCCTGCGCAGACAAAGTCGCGGGCACCAGCTTGTACTTAATAAATATCCTCGGACATTTCACACAACGCCCTCAAGTCCCAAACTAGCAGAGCTTGTGTTGGAAAGTTCGTGATTCAAATTGCAAGGCGTATAATTTTGAATTTTTACTACTGCGTGTGATTGAAATACAAACATCTAAACTTTGACATTTATATTAGTGGGATGGAATAATCTGCTATAACCTAAAAAGATATTATCTGATACGTATTGGTATTGACAGTGGTTCTAGAATGCGAGTAGGTCGTTCAGCATCAGGTGGTCTCTCGGAGGCAGTGGGAGGTGCCTCGAGTGGGGGTTCGCCCACAGCTAGACGCAAGGCTCCGCATCCACGACACCAGCCCACGCTCGACGTCACCGTGTTCAGGGTGCCGGGACTGCAACTTAAGGTTATATTCACAAGTACTAATACACTGCTTTACATACGCCTCTCCGGAACAAATACTTTCCAATCCAATCATTAATTTTCCGTGATCATAACAAAGTCATTGGTTCACCACTGAGAGGGTTTGTGCTCACCTTATCTGCTTACTACAAGTTAAACAAGTTAGATAACGGGTGAATAATAATGATGGGATAATTGAGAAACCGTTCTCAATTTTCCCATCATTATTCCTCGTGTAGAAAACAATACCGCTGGGGCCTATATTTTGATCCACTGAAGTCGCAAAGTAGTGCATGTTGCAGTCATTAGTTTGAATGAATGAAAATACTTTATTGTACGTAGGTAGGTACACCTTACAAACTAATAGGCGAAAAAACTTGTACAAAAAATAATATTTAACTATTGCGTACATTAGGGAGCGATTGGGAATATGAAGGTAGATCATCTCAAACAAGTTAATTAAGACATTTCTTGGAGCACTCGAAAGCTTGATTACAAATCTTTGTTTTTGCTTGAAATGTCCTTCTTACATCCCAGGTGCACTACGTAAGCAAGACGATAGCCGACGACTCTGCTTCGCCCCATGCGTTGCCGCTTCCGTCTCTCGCGCCGCTCCGTAAGATCGCCTCTAAGAAGGCGGCTCTGTTCGCGTGGATCACGGTGCAGAGCATTCCTGAGGAGACCATCATCAGTCCTCATATCCTCGAGTTTCTGGAGCAGGCGCTCGAGCCGATACCTACTAAGGCGTTCTCTACGCCTACACCTGGTGAGATTGAAGTTTTTATGTCTAGATTGCTACGTAAAGACATATAACTTTATGCGGGGCGTTGTGTATAATTGGCACTAAGTTTTTGTCAATATAAATTTTAATAATTTGTCATTATAATCACTGAGCTAAAGGATTCCCCATAAGTTTACAGTACTAGCGATCTCTTTAGTGTTGTGCTGTGGCTAGTTTGAAGTACTATAAATATTGAATTCTAGAAATATGCCTATCGTAATGTTCCTTTTCCGAATGATAGCACAATTTTCAAAAAGAGAAATAGGCTCGCATTTAGATAAAACGATAAAAGATAAAAAAAATTATTGCATAGTCTTAAAGTTAACATTACATCTTACAGTAGATGCTGATACAGAAATTGTTACTCGAACATAGATTTGAGTAGAGATTTCTGGAAAATCTGGAAAATCAACAGGACGCGAACGAAGTCGCGGGAGGAAGCTAGCAATTTCTATAAATTCAACAGAAGCAGAGGGCGCTACAGGCGAGGGTGTGTACGCTCAGTACGGACAGTACGTGTACGCTTCATTCCCTGTCGATGTGATCGTACACTTCCACATGCAGCCGTCCACATTCCGCTTCAGCTGTCTGCCGGCGTCACGTGTCGAGTGCCTACTGCAACTGCCCAGCTTGCAGATCGTGTTTAGTTCCAAACGTGCTACGGATGAGTAAGTGCTTGCATACCCACAATGACCCACATCCAATTCGATAAGACACTTCTGCATGTAGCCATCCATCTCCTAGTTTCGTGCGTTGAATGTTTGGAGATCGTGTTAGTTCTAAAAGAGCTACAGATAGATGAGTCTCGTTGCATAATCACATCCAATGTAATAGGACATTTCTGGATACAGCCATCCATCTCCTAGCTTCGTGCGTGTAATGTTTGCAGATTGTGTTTAGTTCTTATCGGATGAGTAAGTCAATTGTTGCGTAGTCACATCCAATGTGATAACTTGATAAATCACTTCTGCTTATAGCCATCCATCTAGTAGTTTGTTTAGTTCTAAGCGTGATATGGATGAGTATGTCTAGTTGTATACTCACATCCAATGTGATTTCTGCATGTAGCCATCCACGTTCTGGTTTAGGCGTCTTTGAATTGAGCTGTGGACAATAAATACAGGGTCCTTCTTTAGGCATCTTCTTTGGCAACTATTTAAGTGGTTACTCTAACCTAATTTTTACTCTTACCTACTGTTCTCATCATGAATGGAGTCAGAAATCCAATAGAATTTAAAAGTTAAAAAAAATATTACATTGCCTCTTCAGATCATTGTCTCACCAGGTACCTACTATATAAGTTTGAACATTATATTCCATTTACCACAGAGAGATGGCAGAACCAGCGGTAGCAATGGGAGGTCTCAGCGTGACCGGTTGTTTAGCCGACTTCTCAGTGAACATGTTCCATCCGTACGGAGGCAAGAAGTCAAGTCTCAAGGAGGCGCAGTGGTCGCCACTCTCTGACACCGAGAGGAAGGACTCGCTCAGTATTAACGTGGAGTTTGTCAAGTTCCATTTGTCACGGTCCAGGAAACTGGACTTTCAGATGGATCAGGACCAGTCGAAGGCTACTGTTCGGTTTTCCAGTAAGTGCTTTATTCTGTGTTTGTGAAGACATTTGCCTTTTAATACGTTAAAATTAAACGATTTTGCAGTGACATTTAATGAGTTTTATAGTTACTTTTTTTGTAAGATGATAAGTTTTTTGAGTAAAGGAAATTGCTTTGGTACGGTCGCCAATTGAAATGCTAAACATGGAACGAGTGTTTTCAAAACCGTACTGTTTTCATGTTGAACAGTAAAACATTAAAACAGCAGGCGCGTTACATCCTAGGTCGTTACATTTCTATTGGTGCGCGTTCCTGAAGGCGTATGTATATAAGGCAGACAACCCTCTCGCTCGCACATTTCAACATTTTCGAAGATATAATATAACTAAATGTAACTATGTGACATTGCAGACCTTCAAGGTCGAGAGAATAACAATGCAAAGGTTCAGTAAAAATATCACATTGCTACAAACAAGTTTTCTAACCAAAAAAATTGCAATTTATTGCATTGGTATAAGTTTTTTGGTCGGAAAACTTGTTTGTATCAATGTGATATTTTTACTGAACCTTTGCATTGTTATTCTCTCGACCTTGAAGGTCTGCAATGTCACATAGTTACATTTAGTTATATTATATCTTCAAAAATGTTGAAATGTGCGAGCGAGAAGACTGTCTGACTTTAGATACCCTTCGCCTTAAAGGTCCGTCGTTGGACTGACGACATTTATTGCGCTACCCGTATCTGAGCGTGTGCGACACTAATCGGCCAAAATCAAAATGCAGCCTCTTAAACGCAGTATTGGCGCTTGCGGCTACCAGATCGATACTTTATCTTACATTGTTCTGTTTGTGTAGCTATAGTGGATGTAGGCAGCGCTTCGTTCAAGTACGACATGCGTCGGCTGGGGGAGATCTTGGCGTTTCCGCGCGCGTGGTACCGCCGCACCATCGTGCGACGCATGTTCCTCGGAGACCCCGGACTGCAGCACAGCCATGCACATACATCCAGGTCAGTGTACATCCCTCCAGCGGGCCTAAGATGCGCACCGCGAGATATTTGTCATGTCGTTCTGTCAAAATGTAAGCATTTTGTACAAGTTAAGGAACTATTGCATTATCTGTGGTACCTAATGGTGTCGACAAAACGCGCCATAATGTACACTTTTGACACTTGTTAGTCGTCGTACCTCTCTGAGGACGAGATAATAGTCATGCAGAAATGTCAAAAGTTGAAAATTCTTAGGCGCGGTTTCTCGACAACATTACCACAGATAATGCAATAGTTCCTAAACTGGTACAAAATGCTTACATTTTGACAGAACGACATGACAAACATCTCGCGGTGCGCATCTTAGGCCCGCTGGTGTATCTACAACTTCTAGGTATGTGTGCATCCCCTCTAGGTGAGTTTACATCCTTTCAGATCAGTGTGCATTCCTCCAGGTATATGTACATCCCTCCAGGTGTATCTACAACTTCTAGGTATGTGTGCATCCTTCAAGGTGAGTGTGCATCCCCTCTAGGTGAGTTTACATCCTTTCAGATCAGTGTGCATTCCTCCAGGTATATGTACATCCCTCCAGGTGTACCTAAATTTCTCCAGGTGTACATTCATTCATTGTTTCAGGTTGCCTGAAAAAGATCGCTATTGAGCGATACGGCCGCCCATTGTACATTTAATGCAACCTGTTTTGTTATATCATAAGATTATGTTTCGGTCTTATTTATGTACAATAAAGCGTTTTCATTCATTCATTCATTCATTCATCCCTACAACTGAGTATACGTCCTAGCATGTTGAGTGCGTTTAGTGCGAGTTATCTGTTTTTTGTTTCAGTAATTCTAACAACACCGTACCGGTATCGCCGGTCTTACCGCAGAGAGAGAAAACAAAGACTGATTTCCAAAAACCAAGAGGTAAGTCAAATCAACCTTACATACATCATACAATCCAAGACGAAATAAAATTTCAATGAAAGTGCGTTTTGCTTTAATTGAACGTTATACATTTTATACTACACCTGCTTGGAAAGTACCTTGATACTTTATCAAATTTACGGTAGAAAGTACGTCATTGCATATCGAACAAATATGCGGGGAGAAAACGCATCTGAGCGGGAGAGAAAAGTGTATGAAAATCCATTTCTTACGTGGTTTTTCTTTTTTAATTTTGGGTAAGACTATGCGCCGGTAACCTAAATATCAAAAGCCAAAAAGTTTTTACAGTGAGTTTTTATCTCCAAGTTCGCAAAATGACACTGGCCACTAGCTGTGTGTTGGATGGTGTCGGGCTGGCAGTGCGACCCTGCGGCGGCAGGATAAACTATTTGAAAAAAGAACATGTGAAAATTGCAGACGCCATTGGCGCCATTTTCAATTTGTGTGTTTGAGGATTCAGTTTTAGTTTTTTATTTTCCTCGTAGGTGTAGTATAAAGCACTATGTATAACTCGAGAGAAAGTGCGATTCCGTAATCGGTCACTTTCTCCTCTCGGTGAACAATGTACTATTGTTTTATTTAGGTTATAATTATGAAAATTAAAAATGAAAACGTATTTACTTGTATTAAAAAAAATATGATTATTTAGATAACAAAGAGTCGTCTCCATCTCCGAGTGCTGCGTGGGAGACGTTAGTTCTGTTCGCTGTCAACTTCACTAAACTCAACGTGCACATGAATATGGGCAACGTTATGGGCAATGTTAGGTTAGTACTTTGAGCTTTATGTTTAACAGTATAGAGTTGAATTTTTATAAGTATTCAGGGGATCAATTCCATTAACGAACTAGTCAGCTGAAACGCATCTGAATCGTAGCTTTTCATCTGTTTTTAGCTTGGTAATCCAGCTGCGAAGTGACGTCACTAAGCTGCAGATCGAACCAAATTGAGCTCGAGATAGTCAACAAGTTAACCTTATCCACTTTTCAAGACTTAATTTTTGAGTTCCTTTTACTGTTGTATTTTGACAGAAACCTCACTTAAACATCTCCAAATCAGTAAAGCGTTTTAATCTAAAGGCTCTTAATTGCCCAGTCTCCTTTACTCTCTTATGATTACATAAACGCTGCGGTAAAGTGCCAAAATCGCGAAGTAACACTCCTGCGGGGCAAGGAAGCGCACGCGCAATGCAATAGTTTAAAACTGGCGACTACTGGCTAAATTATGCAACTAGTGAATAAAAGACGGATTTAAAGCAAGGCCCATAAATGAATCACGAGCAAGTGAAGGATTCTAATGACTGAATCACGACCGTGGGGAGTGATTCATGATTATTGATTCAAGTGTTAGAATCTTGAACGACGTGAGTGATTCATGGTATAAATCCGTTTTTTTCAAAAGTTGCATACTATACTTTATACCAACATATGACAACGAGAAAAAGAAAGATTTGAGGTTGTATAGCCAACGCTATACAAACTCCTTGCGCAAAAACAATAATTAGATGGAGGTCAAATATATTAGTGTGTTCTAAATTCAAACACCAAAACAGTGAGTAAAAGTGCTTTTTATTCACTGTTTTCAGTAAATAAAATAAGCTTTTTAGAGGGGGAATGGTATAAAATAACTTCATTCTGACAGATCGAATAGACAAATATCTCGCGTGCGTATTCTAGCCCCGCTGACGAGTCCAAATAATACAGTAAAAAATGTGTAATGTAAGTTGGCAGAGTCGTGACTTCGCGTGCACTGGCCGGCTGAGTATCGGCAGCACGGGACACCGCAACATGCTGGTCGGCGTGGCGCTGCACGCCTCCGAGCTCGACGCACGCGGCGGCATCGTCGGCGGCGCCATCGCACTCGCCGATATCGACACATACGGTACATTATGTTAACTGTTTAAGGTGGATTTATATCTACAGACATTGAGCGTGCCAGACACGTGCCGTGGCAGACAAAATAATTTTCTTTATACCATTCCCCCTCTAAAAAGCTTATTTTATTCACTGAAAACAGGGAATAAAAAGCTGTTTTTGCGCAAGAAGGTTGTATAGCATTGGCTATACAACCTCTAATCTCTCTTTTTCGTAGTCATGGTATAAAGTACAGTATGCAATTCTTGAAAAAAAAACGGATTTATACCGAGGGTCATGAACCACTCAGGTCGTTCAGGATTCTAACACTTGAATCACTCCCTACGGTCGTGATTCACTTGTTAGAATCCTTCACTTGGTCGTGATTCATTTATGGCCCTCGCTGTAAATCTGTCTTTTATTCACTAATTGTATTATATACTATTATACCGTTCCCCCTCTAAAAAGGTTATTTTATTCGCTGAAAACTAAATAAAAAGCACTTTTACTCACTGTTTTGGTGTTTACTTAGAACACACTAATATGTTTCACCTCCATTTAATTATGGTTTTTGCGCAAGAAGGTTGTATAGCGTTGGCTATACAACCTCTAATCTTTCTTTTTCTCGTAGACATGGTATAAAGTATAGTATGCAACTCTTGAATAAAACGGATTTATACCGAGGGCCATGAACCACTCACGTCGTTCAGGATTCTAACACTTGAATCATGAATCACTCCTTACGGTCGTGATTCACTTGTTAGAATCCTTCACTTGCTCGTGATTCATTTATGGCCCTCGCTGTAAATCCGTCTTTTATTCACTAGTTGCGGAATATACTATTTATACACGGTCTATTAACGTATTTATTTCTATCGTTACATAGCCGCGCAGACACTAACAGACACGCGCCGTGCGCGAACCGTGTACGGTTCTTGTCTGTACATTGTGAACAGAGCATCGGAACCGTGCAGACGTCTTTTGTTTTGTTTTGTTCATAGACTGCTTGTTAGAGCAGCCCCAACGCTGACAACGGTCGATGTCTGTCGATGTCTGACACGGCACGATCAGATGTAAATAAAACGGTGTCTGTCGCTGTCGGTGTCTGTCACGCTCAATGTATGTAGATTTAAATCCACCTTTGTACTGACACATTATACACGTCCTCGGTGGACGTGCTCAGAGGCAATCACATTTTTTTTAACCCATACTGTCCCACTGCTGGGCAAAGGTGTCCCCCATATCCCTCCAGTTTTTACGATCACCGGCTGCCTCCCACCAGGCTCTGTGGAATGTGTCGAGGTCGTCACATTTAGGGTTGACATTAAATGACATTTAGCGTTAATTTATTTTATTAGACCAAAAAAAGTCGTGTGAATTCGCGCGACTTTTTTTTTTATCTAAGAAGAAATATGTGCATTACTTTGTGGAGATAAGGCTGAATTTGCTATGTTAAGTTTCTTCGATGCGCTTCGACTCTGCGCTAGTATATAAATTGACCCTTAGTTGTATTAAAAAAACTGTGCACACCTACCCCATTATTCATATTCAACTGTCATTTTAGCGCGGCTTTAAAAAATGCTCTATCATTGTCACTTGAATGGCAACGAAAAGAGATGACAACAGATTGAGCAATCATTTTAGGTCAGCTTTAGAAGACCAATATAAATATACCCCTTATAAAATAATTAAAAGACAGTAAAATAATGTGATAGTAAAGCATCCGAGTTGCCCTGCGCGGCAACGACAGCTTGACTGCGAAACTATGTCAAGTACCTTTACTTCCATTTATCATCATCATTTCAGTCCGCTTGCACTTACTGCTGAGTATAGGCGTCTACTACGCCATTATTTACGGTCCCTTGCGAGTCTTTACCAGTGTTTCCCAGCTCGATCATTTCATTTCATTTATTCACAAACAATCATCAGAATTGTATTTCTATGATGTCGTTTGCTCATCAGGCGGGTGGTTTGCCTCTTGGCCTACAAGCATCCCTTAGCCACCATTGTGTCGCCTTCGTTCATCTTCCGTCGTCCCTTCTTGCAAAGTGTCCTGCCCACTTCCAATACGATTATCGATATTGCTAACTAGCGACCCGCCCCGGCTTCGCACGGGTGCAATGCAGTGATGATGATGATGTATTATACATACAAACCTTCCTCTTGAATCACTCTATCTATTAAAAAAAAACTGCATCAAAATCCGTTGTGTAGTTTTAAAGATCTAAGCATACATACATCCAGACATTAGGGCAGACGCGGGAAGCGACTTTGCTTTATACTATGTAGTGAAGCGACTGTGCAGAAGAGATCTAGCATTACAATTCCTTGCAGTTCACATCGAAGAAGAGCCAGGTTGTAACCCAGGTCACGTGTGCGGTGTCCGGCTGTCGGCGTTAGAACTGCGCCTAGAGTACATGGGCACGTCCGTACTGATCGCACGCGTCTCCAAACTGAAGGCCGCGCTGAGGGATGAATGGCTCGCCAGGCCGCCGCATGCGCCGCAACAACATAGACCCACCGCCAGGTATGTCGCACTCTAACACACGTGTGTCACTTTCTCTAACACTTAGAACAAAGATTGGAGTACATGATCACGTCCGTATTGATATCACGCGTCTCAGGTCACAAAATCAAACCCGACGAGTGCTAGTTGCCAAGTTGGGGTTCGTTTTCTACTTAAATTCTTTTTTGTACGCAAAAAACATATAATACAGACTGCTATTTCTAAAGTTATGTACAAAGGCAACATTCCTTCCACCTTTCTACTTTGCCCCTGACAATGCGTATCTAAACTGAAGGTTGGGTCAGGTATCGAATTTACACGCTTCAATTATAATTTGGATGGACTGGAGACACTTCTAAAAGATTCCGGTCCAGCGATATCCGATTATGTCAATTCCATTATCTTCCATGAACTTGAGAATGTAAACCCATCTAAATCTTGAAATGATTATTTATTCGGTAAGTTTACATCTACCAACATACTTATTAACAGCGATAAACACTTCTTTCCCGTGCCATAGTATCAAAATGTAATCAAACAGGCAGTTTCTTACCTATCAGCCCCAGCTTCCATATACTCCTGTTGGTTTTAAAAGTGACTTTTGCCCCTATAGACCAGCTATAATCTTAACACACGGCAAGCTAAGCTGGCACCAGCTACAGATCCTGATGTCCCGAAGCACGACCCCGGACTTACTGAAGATGCAGCTGAAACTGGAGGAGTTCTTCACGCAGCAGTTCAAGTCAAGCAAACGCGTGTTCAGTTCATTGCATCCGAATTATACTAACGCGAGGCGGGATAAACGGGAACGTGAGTACTGTTTTTTTTTTTTAATAAAGTCTCTTCCTCACCGGTCATTTCCAGGCTTCCGTACCCAAAGGGTAAAAAGATGCACCAACAGAATCCGGCCCATTGTTATTGTCATAGGTAAAATGTTTCAGAGACAGCGCCATCTAGCGACGCGCCGCCTGCACCGGAACTACGTCACCACCGACACTGGCAGCCCGTGCTGAAGCTCATTTCCGGCATGCAACTGTCAACGCTGCCTAATCCATTGCCAGCTAATGGTATTTGGGCTCCATTTTCTTATACTTATACTCGTATTTCCCACTAATAACTAAAAATCTGACTGCGGATAACAATAAAAAAAATTGATTATCCCTAAATCTTTCTATAATAATTTTTTATAAACTTTGAATCGTTTTTAATTAGTTGAATCAAAGCACCAATTTCTTACAGCCGAAGCCCAGTAGTGCGCGTATGTTATATTAGTTAACTATTATGGCACAGGCATGGTGTTGGGCGGTACAATGGAGTTACACGGCACTAACGTGTCGCTGGCTTGCTTCCACGGGAACAGCTTCAAAGCCAAGTCCTGGGCGCTGTTCAGCCTCAAGGAGCCTTGCATCTCCTTCGCAGCGGAGGCGCAACAAGTTGCCAATGATGACGGTAACTAAACTAATACAACATTGTTATTAAACATAATAAGAGATTAGTAGCCAAGGGCTGTAAGGCAATTGATGCTTACACTCGAGCTAACTACTCTGCTTTACATCTCGATTGTGAGGTAAGTAGGTCCTTCATACCCCCAAATGGGGCTTGTAGGTGACCAATTAGCGCTTTAGGGTAATAATGTAGCTAGAAAAGCCCTAGGGCGGTAAGTAATTTGAGGGAAGAACGTGTAAATGTGGGCCGAGTTTAAGACGAGGCACACATACGTGAGTCCCTCAAAAGCGCTAATTGGTCACCTACAAGCCCCATTTGGGGGAAATAAGGACCTACTTACGGAATATGAGAGATGTGAATATTGTTTTATTCAGTCTCGTCATCTTCATTTCCCCGCTCTCATCCCATGCTAAGTAGGATGGGTCTACTTATAAGTAGACGAAGCTTTACTGGCTGGTGTCCGCGACTTCGTCTGCGCAGGATAAAAGCAAGCTCGTAGAGTTAGTGGCCAACTCTGGTGACGGAGTTTTTAGGCCGCCTTAAGGCCTCCGTCGTGGTTTAACGACTGCTAGAGCCGGGACCGACAGTTTAACGTGCCCTCCGAAGCACGGAAGTGCTCAGATGTAAATGCCACTAACGGTCACCCATTCAAATAGTGACCGCACGTTGCTTAACTTAGATAATCAGTGAAGATTGGCGAGGTTGCTTTTTACTGGTTATGTTTTATCAGGTGAGTTGGAAGTGCACGTGGTGCAGAGCCTGACAGCTAGCCTGGGCGCGGGTGCAGGCTCGGGTGCAGCCGGAGCCGGCGGCGGGCACCAGTCCATGGGCACCGTGTGCCGCATCACTAGGGCCAGGCTCTTCCCGCCGCAGTTCAAGACGCACAAGGAGTGGGTCCACTATGCATTTGCTGATAGTGAAATTGACGGTGAGACTCACATACAGGCGTCATGGCTCAGTCGGTAGTAGCTCTGCCTTCCGTGCTGTGGCTCGTGGGTTCGATCCCCACCGAGAACAAACATTCGTGTGGCAAACATAGATGTTTGTTGGGTTAGTATCTGGGTGTTTCTATGTATGATAAGATTGATAAGTATGTATTTACAAAAAAAAAATTATGTATGTATTCTATCAGCCATCTAGTTCCCATCGTACAAGCTTTGCTTAGTTGGGGACTGGAAGGCGTTGTTTAAATGTCCGTGAATATTTATTTATTTATTTATTATTTTGTACCCAACGATCTTTAGGGGCCTTATGACAGACGAATAGTTAACAGTTGAATCAAAGTCTAGCTCTGTCACTGTTTGACATTACCTGTTAGTAGGTGACAGCAATAATTTAAACAGCTGAATAAAGTTATGCAGAATGCTGCGATCGTAAGTAAGGGGGTACATGTTTTCTGACAGCTGACAAGTTCGAATTCTGTTCTACGTAGGAACATAAAATGAAAGTAAAACCTAATCAACACTAGGCAAACAACTATGCAATAGGTAGGTAGGTACTTATTTCCATTTACGGTACACAATGAGAGAAAGATAATAAATATGGTAAGGACAAGGATGCTACCTTGAGGGACTCCATAGACCCGTACATGGAATTTTTCAACATTTGAACGATCGTCAGATGTTTGTTTCCTAAGAACAAGCGAAATTGTTACAATGTCAAGATAGCCTCCAAATTCCGTTCAATCCGAACTCTTGTGACTCAAAGTATTTTTTTTTATTATATTATCAAAAGATAAGAAAGGAAAAGCTATACCTAGTAGGAATGGGTGCAATCTGCGATGATAATACTGGCTTATTCCACTTATCCCCGGTGACAATCCCCGTCAACGGGGATTAGAGAACTAAAAAGTTCATTAATCCCCATTACGTTAAAAATAACATACTAACACCTATAAGAATTCTGTTTTTAATTTTTTTATAAGGTAACTCTCTTATTACTGAACCCAATATAAAAAAGCGTGTCACACACTAATCTTCACAAAATTTCCAGCCATAGATCAATTCCCGTCCCTAGAGCGTGAAACAACCGGCGCCGGTAACACGAACAGCACAGAGCGAGACAGAGAACGCGAGAGGGAGCGAGAGAGAAAAGCAGCAGCTCAAGACAAGCACGTGCGGGAAGTTATATTCGCGCTGCCTTCACTGCAGCTGCATTTACGTACGCAGCAGCTGCAGAGAACTCACCCGCCTACTGAGAATGGTTAGTATACTAACATATGCTGCTGTGGGTCGTGGGTTCGATCCCCACCGGCAACAATCATTTGTGTGTGGCAAACATAGACGTTTGGGGTAACTCCCATTTGTTCTATACAACTGTTAATTTTTTTTTATCCCTAATATCTGGTAACTTCCATTTGGGTAGGACTATTGAAACGAAAACCGGCCCAATGGAACTACAAGGATAAAAAAGTTTTAAAAACAGTCCTATAGAATAAATGAAAGTTACCCGACGTTTGTTCTATGTCTGGGTGTTTATATGTACCATTATGTATGTATTTACAAAAAAAAATATAAGTCTTATATCAGCAATCTAGTTCCTATAGTACAAGTTTTGGCTTAGTTTGAGACTAGAGATTGTTGTGTGATATGTCCAAGAATATTTATATATTTTTTATCCTACTAATATTATAAATGTGAATGGAAGTTTGTTTGTTACGCTTTCACGCGAAAACTACTCAACCGATCATCATGAAACTTTGTACACATATTCTTGCAGGTATGTATTAGATAGAAGTAACAGAGGATACTTTTTATCCCGGAAAATTAACTTTATCCAATGGGATGCGAACGAAGTCGCGGGCGGAAGCTGGTATGTATATATGAGAGAGAATGTAGGAGTAAAAAAAAATTCACATAAACATTAAATTAAAAAAAGTCTTGGACATATTACACAACGCAAAACTTGTACTATCCTACTTCCTACTAATATTGTAAACGCGAAACTTTGTATGTATAGAAAGAAAGAAAGAAAGAAAGAAAAAGTTTTTATTGCCCACACTTATTAGGAGGGTACATACAGGTACCTATTCACATTTAGGTAGGTAGGTATTTAGGTATCTAAAAATCATGGGTACTTATAGAAAAAATAAAGAATAAGTAAGAGTAAACTACCTATCCACATGTATGTATGTTTGTTACTCTTTCACGCAAAAACTACTGATTCGATTTGGATGAAACATGGAATATATATTTTCCATGACCTGGATTACACATAGGCTACTTTTTATCCCTGAAAATCAACGAGATCCAACGGGACGCGAACGATGTCGCGGGCGGTAGCTAGTCGTTCATTTCATTTATTAACCAGCTTGTTACATAATATAACTTTGGCATGTCCAATTAATACAAATTATTTACTTAATCATACCTACCTAATTTTAACACATATAGGGTAAACTACCCTAATCTTGGCACCCCCACCAATTGTTGGCACTTCTCTGATTTATCCTATTTATTAAGAAAAAGCCAGACCTCACGATGTTGTTGTTTATAAACATCGTGAGGTCTGGCTTTTTCTTAGTAAATAGGATAAATCAGAGAAGTGCCAACAAATGATGGGGGTGCCAAGATTAGGGTAGTTTACCCTACCTAGTATTATAATGTTTGTAATATTGCTGTTGCAACATGTAGACGAGAAGCCGGTAGTGGAGTGCAGCTTCATAACTGAGTTTGAGGACCACATCTTCGTGTCAGTGGACGCAGAGGCGTTCCTGTTTCTGCACGATCTCATCTCTTCATACATCAAGGAGAAGGACAGACTTGTAAGTACATTAACATACTGTTGACCAATTTGACCATGGTATTTTTATTAACCTACTTCAAAAAAAGAGGAAGTTCTCAGTTCGGTTGTCTTTTTTTGTTTGTTACCTCAGAACTCCGTCATTGTAGGGTCTGTATTCTACAATCTTATAAGTTAAATAAATAAATAAATACTTTATTGAGGACAGGTACAACTTACAGTTACGTAAGGACAGACAAAAGTCCTACAAACGGCGGTCTTATCGTTTGATACGATTTTTTCCAGACGACCTTTACTTATTATCTATACTCCAGTCATCTGATCTCTTCAAAAAAGTACGCCTTCTATCAGGGAAATTCAAGCCCAAATCTTGGGTTATAGAGGACACAAATGGTGCCCCAATCCACGATCTGGAGGCCATAGCAAGGAGATGGCGCGAGTACTGCGAGAAACTTTACAGCCATTCCCTTCCCATTGATAACCCGCCAGCTATGAATTGGCAATCTTTTGAGCAGGAACCTTTGATTCTCCGCGCAGAGGTCATTAAAGCTATAAAACAACTTAAAGATAAGAAGGCGCCAGGTCCGGATCAGATAACCGCTGAAGTGATCAAGTGCCTGGGCGAAAAGGGGGTGGATGTTCTACACACCATCTGTAACCACATTTGGCAGCATGGCGACTGGCCCAAAGACTGGACAGAGTCAACTATACTGCCACTGCACAAAAAAGGCTCCACTAGAAAATGCGACAACTACCGTACCTTGGCACTGATTTCCCACTGCAGTAAAATCCTACTATACATTTTAAATAGCCGCATTCGGTACTATCTGGATTGGCAAATTCCTCAGGAGCAAGCGGGTTTTGTCAAAGGGAAGGGTACGAGGGAGCAAATTCTGAACATGAGGCAGCTTATAGAAAAGTCTTACGAATACAACATCCCGGTCATAATGTGCTTCATAGACTACAGCAAGGCTTTCGACTGCGTTACCTGGAGCTGCTTGTGGACAGTTTTGACAGTTGCTTCGGAGTCCCAGAACATCTTGTGTCATTGCTGCAGACTCTATATCTTAACAGTCAGGGGGTGGTCAGGGTGGATAAAACCCTGTCTGAACCGTTCAAGTTTGAGAAAGGAGTAAGACAGGGTTGCATATTGTCACCTATCCTATTTAATATTTATGGCGAGTTCATAATGCGGAAAACTCTCGAAAACTGGAACGGTGGAATCACAATTGGTGGTTCTAAGATTACTAACCTTCGCTATGCCGACGACACCACTCTATTTTCAGCAAGTGAAGCAGAGATGGTCGCCTTATTAAATAGGATGGAGAGCATCAGCGGCGAACTTGGACTATCCATAAATAGGTCTAAAACCAAAGTTATGGTGATAGACCGAACTGGTAATCTGGAGCTCACTGGCGCGCTTAACCTTGAGATAGTTGACACCTTTACTTACCTGGGCTCTACTATTACAAACAATGGGTCATGCGAGACAGACGTGCGGAGACGGATCGGCATGGCCAAGAGTGCCATGTCTCAGCTGCATAAAATCTGGGCTGATAGAAAACTATCAGTCAGAACAAAACGCAAGTTAGTGACCACCTTAGTATTCTCCATCTTCCAATACGGGGCAGAGACTTGGACGCTTAAGAAGGCTGATCGGTCACGCATAGACGCATTGGAAATGTGGTGCTGGCGAAAAATGCTCAAAATTCCATGGACGGCACATCGCACCAACGTATCAATTTTAAAGGAGCTCAACATCAAATCCAGACTTTCTACCGAATGTCTTCGTAGAATCTTTGAGTTTTTCGGTCACATTGCCAGGAAAGGAGG
This sequence comes from Eulithis testata, assembly GCA_947507515.1. Classification (NCBI taxonomy): domain Eukaryota; kingdom Metazoa; phylum Arthropoda; class Insecta; order Lepidoptera; family Geometridae; genus Eulithis; species Eulithis testata. The sequence continues at coordinate 12,228,933 of OX382194.1, forward strand.
TGATAACCTGGAAAAACTGGTAGTCACTGGAAAGGTGGAGGGAAAGAGATCGCGAGGACGAAGCCCGATGCGTTGGAGCGATCAGGTCCGCTCAGCACTGGATTCCTCTGTGAGTGATGCCATCCGTTCTGCAGCAGACAGATATCGCTGGAAGAATATCATTCAAAACAAGGTCTTACATAAAGGTCACGACCCTCAACCCTGAGGATATCGACGCAAGGAGGAGGATACTTAATCTAACTAAAAACTAAAGCTACTTCAAAATAGTAGCATCTAATTTTGACAAGAGCATTTGAGCGTACAACGACGTGTTCGAGCGGGTTGGGTATATTCCGGCTCCCGAACTAGTTAAGAACTGTATCTCAGGGGCCAGCTTCTACCCTTCACGCGCAGACCCTGCCGTCGTGGCCCAAATACTCCTGTGTCCAGAATACTTGAATTACTTAGTTGAATTGTTTGTAAGTAGTAAAAAGTTAAAATGTTTAGTTCTTTGTTTTGTTAGGTTAGGTTATTGATGTTGGCACCGCAATAAACTTAGATTACACGAGATTAAAAAACATTCTTAGCAAAAAACTAGTTTTGCGCTGGTCAAATCGATTCACTTTCCTGTTATTGTTGTACCGACGCCAATAACTGTTTGTTCCTAGTTTTGTTTTGCCAGTATGGTAGCTAAGGATTGTTTTATTCAATTTATATAAGTTGCAACATCGTGGGGTTTGGTTTTTCTTATTAATTAACACAAATCAGAGAAGTGCCAGTAATTGGTGGGGTGCTAGGAATAGGGTATTTTACCCTATTTGCAGAAGGTAGCTTTTTGTGTCCTTTGACCTTGAGATTTTAATGGACGCCAACACCCTACCATATGCAGGTTTTGAGAACACTTTTAGGATGTCAAGATACAAGTTTATACGAGTTTATAGCTTGGTATCTCAAATTCCGAGGTGAAATGATAATTTGACTGGGCTATTATGTCAGTTTCATGATTTGTGTACATCGTGGTGCTTAAAGAGCCAATAATAGTGTATTTTAGCCTATATAGGGTAAACCTATATAGGCAGACCTCACGATGTTGTTATATAAATAACAACTTAACATAATAATAAACATCGTGAGGTCTGGCTTTTTCTTAGTAAATAGGATAAATCAGAGAAGTGCCAACAATTGGTGGGGGTGCCAAGATTAGGGTAGTTTACCCTAGATAGTTTGAGTGATTATAAGTAGTGTTGTGGTGCACAGATGCCGGGCGTGGGTGCGGGTCGCGGCGCGTGGGGCGAAACGCGCGTGCCGCAGCTCGCACAGGACTACCGCGACTACCGCTGCGTCACCTGGCACCTGGAGCCTACTGTCAGGTATATACATATACATATACATATACATATACATGCCCTGCTTATTTATCTCAACACTCCCACTTGCATGGTGAATGCCAGAATCTCCTCATCCAATGAATTATCAAGTGTCTTCTAACCACTTCTTCTAAGACCGCCTTGCTCTCCATTGTTGGTTTCATCGTCGCTTACCATCAGGTGAGATCGAAGTCAAAAATGGTCTATTTATCTATACTATTATAAAACTGAAAAAGAGCCAAAAACTAAAATTAAAGATATGAATAAACTGAATATACAGATCTAGTAAATAAACGATTCTGATTCCGAAAATCGAGTTTGTCTGTTTGTATGTTCGCGGATCACGCCTAAACTACTGGACCAATTTCAATGAAACTGATACCATTCAAAAGCCCTTTTTCCGGAAACATAGGCTATATTTTATTGAAATGAAAGACGTGGATTCTTAGACACAGCTTGACCTCTCTAAACCAAAAACCTTTGGCACGAGATTCATCGCATGCTGGTTGACATATATTTTGGTGGAAAGTTTCGCACGCGTACGAAGTCAGGTATCACGGGTATCAGCTAGTTCAATAATATATAAAAAAAAACCATTATGCAAATGTCTAAATCACAAAAAAAAATAGTGAATTATTGATGTTTCCCCACAGATTACTATCCTGGGCAGGTAAGTCCATAGAGCCGTACGGTGTGGACTACATCCTCCAAAAGCTCGGTTTCAGTCACGCGCGCACCACCATCCCCAAATGGCTTCAGCGTGGAACCCTGGATCCGTTGGACAAGCTGCTATCGCTGGCTCTGCTTAGACTGGTCGCTATTGTTCCTCACAAGTCGTAATAGACGTGCAGTTTTTAAAAATGAACCCAGTTTTAAAGTATAGTCTCTCAGACCCGTATTTGGAAACGTCGACTCAAGCATCAACCTTTTGACTGATTTTTACTGCCACAAAACCTCTTGAGTCGGCAGTTTTTTTGAGTCTACGAGCCTTACCATGAAATAGACGTTGGCTGTTCGTGTTCATTTATTGTTCCGTGATCATAAGGTAAGGTTTGAACGTATGAAAATGTAAAGGGTTCAAAGATAATTGTACTGAATGACGTACGATTGTCAAGAATCACGTTTTCCCATTTACTCTGTACAAGCCTTTCTAGTATGGGCGTACTTTTGAAGAGATTTTTCTTACTTGTGCTAGAATATTGCAAGTTTTCCCAAGTAGAGAATAAATGATAATAATTGGACAAAATAACGATATTAAAATAATGATGCTATTTGTAAACGGATTGGAAAACTAAAATAATTGATTGTGATCCATTATGCTGACATTCCTTCTTTTTAAGGCCGAAAATGGAGCTCGTATTTTTAACCTTATCTTCACATTGTTAGTCGAATTTACCTAATTTGCCAATTTATGTTTTAAATTATTAAGTTACACAGTAGGAATTTATATTGTTCTAATAAGTTTCATGTCTGAATTGTAGACTACACTTAAAAATGTAGATAGATGTGATTTTAGAGACAACCACTATTTTTATAGCTAATTGAGATTTGTAAAAATTCTGTTACTAACAAAATAATTTTCAAAGTTCATCACGATTGAATGTATCTTACATTATTAGTTGTTGCTACTTGAATGTTAAAAGGTTCACAAAAAAAAATTTGTTCTTATATTTCTCTAGTAGTGAGGATGATCGTAATTTTATGGAATTTGTTAAAGTACAACCTAAAGAATAGTTTTAATTTGTGCAGGCACGTCGGGATCATTTGGTACCTTATTATAAATAATAATATTTTGGAATAGTTTAATAAATATTGGAAAGTATTATTTAATAATAGTTGAATTATTGACATTATAATTATTTTATTGTAATAGAGTGAAGTTTGTCGGTGAGGGATCAATGAAAGAATTGTTATTGAAATGGTCAGTTGTTAAAATAGATCCTAGTCTTATTAGAGGTTTAACTGTGATTGTTTATAATTAATCCAAAGAAAACGGTCCTACTATTATAGTTAATAAACCAACTTGCATCAACAATTTTAATAATTAGATAAATAATAACTGTAATTCTGAATAATAAAGTTTTAAATGGTATGGTTCAAAATGTTGGAATTTTTTAAAGTAGCAATTACGTTGCGCTTGTAAACTGATTGTATAATATTATTGTAAAGTAGCGTTTTGTAGTGCAAAGGGCTTTATAATTATGTAATTATTATTTATATTGTAAAGGAAATGTGATGTACATAATATAATTATCAAGTGATATGTATCAATAAATTATACCTATTAAAAGCAACATTTTTCAAATGTCCTTGGCCTAGTACTAGTATAGGTGACCTGGATTAACTATAATAGAAACAAATATCAGAAAGCGTATAGCAAAATAACTGTTTTATTAAAACTTATAACTAATAATGCACAATAAAATAGGTACATCTTAATAAGAGTATTCAACACAAAACCATACTTTGTATGCTGGACGACACATAAAATGCCAAAATAAATATAATATGAATAAAATATTGACTAATGCAAAAAAATACATGATAATGTGCACCAAAATATACTTTTTATTATTATCTAAATAATATGCAAAATATAATATCCATGGCGTATCAGGAATGTTCCTAACAATATTGTACTGACAGTCTTACTCCATATAAAATAACACACATTTATTAGAATTCAAACCAGTAATGTTTTGTGCCAGCAACTGTAAGTGCATTTGCAAAACGAGTTCAAAATTACATATAACCTGCACCATAATTAGCTGCAGAATTGTAATGATATAATTACATACATTATGAAAGTTTACATGATATATAAAACCTGGGTTGCTACTTGCCATACGTTGCGGCTATTAGCATTTAGTGAAATCTGCACAATACATATTCATTTGATTTTCTAAGGGCAAGATCATTCAGACTTTGGTAAATATTGATTCTAGAAATGACTGGCCTTCACTAACACATTCAACAGCACGCGTTTCCATACAGAATCTACTTGTTACTGATTAGTAAAGTTTTGATGAGCAATGGAACAGTAAGGGTGAGTGCTTTTAGTAAGGCTGTTTACTTTTTGATTTTATTTTAAATTCTGGATATAATTTCCGCAACCCTTGATTATTTTACATTGAAGTAAAGTGCGCGAAAGCAAGTCAATTGCGATAGCCAACTTTGATATTTGCAGTAGCAGCAAATAGCAAGAGAGCTTTGATATTTCTTATTCGAATTCTCCGATTACAATAGATAATATTTGCAGTCCACTATTGCCTAAGAAGAGTAATAACTCAATAGCCTCTGGGACTTGATATTGTTAGCAGCTCGTACGCGTTCTATTGGCGTCTCAAATCGTCCGGTTGATAGTGATAATGCGTGTTTGCTGACGTAAGCATTGAGAGCTAGATAGTGCCTAGTTCATGGTAAAGTTTTGAGTGAAATCATATTCTATGGTGGGGATGACAGTTTGCACAAACTTTAAGAACACAATCAGATAGGAATGCACGCCCATCTCGCCTCCGCTTTCGGTGACAGTTTCAATTATCTTCTTCATTACTTCTGCATGCCTGCAAACATTAAATGGGCTCAAGATTACTTGCTCCTTGCCTACACCTTTGACAGAAAAAGGAAGGGTTGTTATAAAACAAAGCAGTATTACCGGCACGGATGCACAGACGCCATGCTGGGTCCGGAAAGGTGCGGATGCGATTCCATAGTGACAGTCTTCTTAGCGTGGTCCTGAGATACGTCCTCGTACATCTGTTCGACACTCAGCAGCGTGCGACCCTGAAATATATAAACGATGAAGGTGCTTGCATTTCTCCATTTTGAGATCGAAATTAGGATCTCAGCGGGTCAGCCAGGCCAGGGGGTCAGCGCGAACAATCGTCGAGTTACGTAAACATAACATCTTCAAGTTACACTACGCGTCAGTAACTCGACTGACGAACGGTGCGTCACCGCGCAGTGTAGCTCGTTAGGGTATTACTGTTACAATGACATATTCGCACTATAGCGATTATCAGATTTTAATTCTACTAAAGGACGGAAAATACTCGTATGAGTTCGATTTCTGTGGCAGGAGTTATGAATGTTACTGGTTCCTAAGTCTAAAATTGACTTTAGTAAATCTCACCTCATCATATCCAATGAGCCAGAGTCGCGGCGTCTGGTAGTACTTATCATAGCTGATGTGCAGGTCGTAGGTTCTCGTCTTTATTATCTCATCGCCTTCGCCTTGCTTCGCCTTATCAGATTTAGGCTTTACTTCCTTACTAGGCGCTAGTGCTGTCGACTGGAAACATTATTATCATCATCATTTAGTCAGGAGTCATAATAACCCCTCCATATATATAGTAATCTACATATAAAGGTATGTGTACACAAGTGTCACCACATACTTTAACTAAAACCACTGTGTCAAAATATGTATAAATTTTGTCGGGTTTGTGTAATTATTTGTGTGATGTCATGACCTCGAAATAACTAAAATAGATTTATTTTACATTGCAAAAGAGTTGTCATTGCACTGATAAAGCAAAAACAATGACAATATGGCGCTGATAAGTTTGTATTTAGTTGATAAATATTGCACCTATCTGTATTGAATTACGTAATTATGTACCTAACCTACCTGAACTAATTAATTGTCTTAAGTTTTTGTGTAATGTTCTTTTCTCAAACATGCTTGGAAATTAAAGCATTATTTTGACAACCTTCTTCGAGATAAATCAAAAATGCAGTACTGGCCAAAAACATTAGAGCAGTGGCCGGCAATAAAAGTATAAAAATCCAGCTATATAAATTACATACAAAACTCATTACTGACGTGTTATTTAAAAATGGAACGATCTTTTACTCCTTAACATGGCAACCAAAGAGGTAACTTATCAAAGGTTTTATTCAAATTTCGAACAGGCTTTCAAAATATAGAAAGCTGATTATTGAAAAAAAAAACAAATGAACACTGTAACTTCGTTGTTCGTTAATGGTTTTGAAAAGTAATTGTATTTTCAACTAAAAAGTTTTGCCTAGGTACTTAGTGCATTATTTGAGAAAAGTACTATACAAGCCTTGGCCACAACTAGACAATGAGGGACTCACGTATGTGTGCCTCATCTTCGACTCGGCCCACATTTACACGTTCTTCCCTCATTGCCTCTGTTGCTGGCCGCTGCAGTAATGTACTATAACTTACGGGATCAACTTCATCGAGGAGTCCCGACTCCTGGAACTGCTCCATATCCTCGGCCTCTCCATCCTCTTCATCATCATCATTATCAGCTGCACCCTCATTATCACTGTCCCCTGTATCTGCTGCCTCCAAGGTCATTTCACACACCTAAGAAATATAGGACCTAAGATTCAAAGCAATTTATTGGTTGAATGTGACTAAATGTAATGATGACATACACTCCTACTGATAACATAAATGGAAAAGTGAACATCTATAGATGTTTGATGCTTCATGATGCTGCATACCAACCAATCCATATAAAAGTTAGTTATGACCTTAAATATAAAGAAGGCTTTTCATACCTCAGATGCACGGGGTTTAGTATAAAGTTGGACAGCCATTACCAAGTGTCAACTAACGGAACCAATAAGCAATGTCTCTCAATTAGCATATTATAATGTTAGTTACCTTTTCTTCAATAGCGGGTGATCCAGCATTGTCATAGTGATGGGTGTCCACCCAGCCTCCTTCTGCATCGTTCTCATCCTCAATCACCTTCTCCTTGTCTTCACAGTATTCAATCTGTTATTTATATAAATCTATGTTGATAATTTATTTTCTAAATAATCCTTGCATTTTACTGAATAAAATATCCTTGAAAGTAGATAGTCATGACCACTAACAACATTATATACAATGGACTTGAAATTGACTCACTTAAAACGGTACAGTACATTTATTGTGCTCAAACAAGGGTGTAAACAGATTTGTTGTTAACTGTTTACACCATTGTTGTTAACATACATATACTTTACCAACTTGATCATTAAACAATTGATTGAGCTAAACATGTTTAGGTGTAATAAATTACAACTGAATACCTGTTTACATCTTCTATAGCATGGCACATTCCTTGTGATTAGGAATTGTTTATCAGCAGGGAGGTACGGCCGGACTTTGGACTCCTCTCCTTTAGCCCACTGCCAAGTTGGGCACTGGTGGACCAAGTGGTCTCCGGCTGCCACAAATTCCTCAGGAGTCAGGACTCCTGTCTCTTGAAACTTGGACTCCTGAAATAATATAATAATAAAGTACCATTATTGTTTCAAAGTGTAGAGCCAAGCATTTGTTTCACCGCGTGAATCGAATAAGCATTTGTTGCACTCAGCTAAGCCAATAAGTACAAAATTACAATAGAACAAAACGGTATACCTTCAAAACCGGCGTCAGATAGCCCGCTACACCGAGGGCGGTTCCCTTGACGGTGTTGATTACACTTTGCATTCTGAAACCAGCTTCTCACAGGATAGCGTCGAAGATCACTAGAACTATTGATTGGCTTTCTTTCAGGCAAGTTGTATTGTATTTCTATCAAAAAAAGTTTTGAAGAAAGAATTTACTCACAAAGAAACAGCCAGACAAGGACTAACTTTTTTTTTGTGTTGGCGCTAGAGTGGAAGCTTGTGCTTTTGCCAAATCTTTTTTGTGTTGCCCACTCATAAATCGAAAGTCGAATTAGCTAGATTCAGGCCCGTGCCGCCGTGGCTCAAGCTGATCCGGACTCAAGCATAGATTTTTGTGTGAGAAATGAGAAATCTTTGCTTGTGTAACGATATCTTCAGTAAGGCTATGCTCACTTTGGACACGAATTGGTTCGTACGTAAACGTGTAAGTACTATGTTCGTACGAATTGAGTGCTCACACTCAATACATTTTTCTCCGTCAAATAGGCAGTGCACCGGTGATATCACGTAACTGAACGTACGACTGCGTGATAAATCTCAACAAGTTCGGATTGTAATCGGACGTCGTATGTAAACATACGTATACGTACGACTAATCGCATGCAGTGTGAGCGCTCCCATAGTCCTTGGAAGGTCGGGATCATACGTGCGAAGTCGTACGTTTACGCGCGAATCTTTGGATGAAATCGTATCCAAAGTAAGCACGGCCTAAAACACGTTTTGAACTTCTTTTAGATCCGTATTCCGAGACAGAAATCGTTACTCAAGCATAGATATAAGTAGAGATTTTCATACAAAAATCTATGCTTGAGTACGGTTCAGTAAGGCTACGGAATACGGGCCTAAGATGTTTAAACTAGATAGATAGATAGATAGATAGAAAACTCTTTATTGTACACCACTTATACAGAATTTATAAAATAAACACAGAGTTCATTATTGTTATGTGAAGTACAACGGGTGGCTTTATCGCTATGAGCGATCTCTTCCAGGCAACCTTTGGATGGACTGGATTTTATATGAACGAAAGTGACGGTGTAATAAAAAAGACTACATTTAATTAATTTCACCAACTATGTGCATAAATTAAAATATATATAAACTACATAATAATTAATACTTACATGAAAAATATTCCTACTAATATCATACCAATACTACATAAATAAACTATAATAACCACACCCATAATATAAATAGATAATATAAACTTTAGGTACGTCAAAAGATACGATTACGGTTTGTTTCTACTTCTAGCACCAAAGTAGCTGATTTGAGCAGCACTGTTATCTTCATCGTTCGTCAGAAAATACAAAAAACCCTTGCAAAAAGAGAAGCCTCCAGAACAAAGTAAAAAAAAAAGTGTTTTTTTTTTTCTTCTTTTAAAACTCTATGGCCTGTGTCCGTCATTTCGACAAACAATTTTGCCAGTGTCAAGTGATGAATTTGAAAATAGTAGGTAGGTAATAAGTCAAGTCCAATGGTTAATCTGTCAATGTCAAATAATAATAATAATAATAATAATAATAATGTCAATGCCTGTCTAATCTACTGTCCTTGGTTTGTCAAAAAGTACCTACCAACTTCGTCGCGTCGCGTCGCAGCATTATAAAAATCAAGTTTTTCTTTTATTTTTGCTCTAAAAATTGTGAAAATCTCAATTATTTGATCAATCATCTATACACACCCACTAAGCTGCCATGGAAGACGTTCTTGACGAAGTAGTATCTTCAGAAGATTTGCAAGTAAGTATAATTTTGTGCAATGTTACAAATACTGAGTCATCGGTTTCGTTTTGCATTGTTGTTTTTAATTTATCTTTTACGTGTTTGTTTAGAAATTTGAGAGGGTTTTCCACGAGCAGCTGCATCAGGGCGACGTGAGCCATAAGGCGAAATTTGAGTACGCATGGTGCTTGGTCAGGAGTAAATACCCGACGGATATTAGGAAGGTAGGTGCCTAATTGTTTATACCTACTTTCTTACAAGAAACGGTACCTAGTTGGATGTGACGTTCAAAGGTCAATTTATGCACTGTTTCTTTGTCTGTGTGATGCGACATCTGTATATTATTGTAACATAATTATTCCTAATATTTATTTGGTGGGTAGACTCATTGGAGTACAGTTTTGCTGAAACTACTGTCACATTCCAGGGAAATCTTCTCCTCAAAGAGTTGTTCAACTCGCACCCTGAAGGAAAGCGAGATTACCTGTTCTACCTTGCTATCGGCAATGCTCGAATCAAAGAGTACAACAAGGCATTGCACTATGTCAAGTCATTCCTTGAAATCGAGCCAGCAAATCAGCAAGTCTTAGCCTTAGAGGTAAACTTACTCCAAAAATATAGCTATTCCTGCTAGATGATAAATTATAGAGCGGAAACTGGTCTATATGGTGAATGGTGATTTTATTTGAGCTAAGAACCTCCTCTAAGTGTGTTTGTTTACTTACTATATTTATCTTTCACCATTCTTGAAGCAACTATGAACCAAAACATGTCCACAATCACTCCTGAAAAACCTATGGTGGGCCTAGGTCCAACAGTGAATTTCTCCATGCTCATATTATGATCAAATATTGGTCAAGCAAGCTCGTATGAGCTAGTGGCCAACTCTGGTGATGGAGTTTTTAGGCCGCCTTAAGGCCTCCGTCGTAGCTTAACGACTGCTAGAGCCGGGACCGACAGTTTAACGTGCCCTCTGAAGCACGGAAGCGCTCAGATGTAAATGCCACTAACAGTTACCCATCCAAATAGTGACCGCACTGAACATTACTTTTAACTTAGATTATTGGTTAAGATTGGCTAAATAAGTAACGCCACGAAAAAAATATAAAAAAAAAAAAAAAAAAATATAAAATATTGATATAAATTATATATGGTCTTACAATACAGTGCAGAGCACAAGTTTACCTAAAAAAAATGAGCTAAATATAGAAATGAAATTCCCCACTGTACGTTAACATTCCAGCGCCAAGTAAACAAGCGCATGGAGAAGGAAGGTCTCATCGGTATGGCGGTGGCGGGCGGCGCAGTGCTCGCCATCGGCGGGATCGTCGGACTCGGGATTGCGCTTGCCAGCAAGAAATAGCATCTGGCCTTCCTGTAAGTGTCACTTTTATACACTATCTGACCCGTTGACGCTCATTGCCGGGTATCATTTGTCACTCTTCCTGGTTCTCGGCCAGTTTTATTGATGGAGATATTTCACAAACCGCCATTTAGTCTCAAACTCTAATGAATCATTGAACTCAACTCGCACTCAGGAGCAAGAAACCAAGCCCTGTGAGAACACTTCCATGTATTGTATACTCCATCTAACCATTCGGTACTCACTGGTTATTTGTAAAGACGCCTACGCCAAAGTGAAACTAATCAAACCAAAAAGCAGCTGCATTGAACCTTTGATGTTGAGACTACAGAATTAAGCGGTTTTTGCGCTTTTCTCAGCACCGTCGTCCCTTTGAACCTAACCCACTTGATTTATCCAATTCGACCGTTTTCGTAAGAACACTTATCTTGGGTCATGCTGCCAGTTAACAGTACTTCGAAGTGCATGTGAATTTGAGATCGATTCGCGTTCCTCTTGGATGAGGTTTTGATATTCTACATATTCATTTATTTAACTTTACTGCGGCATTGCATAGTTTGCGAAACTTTGACGATGGATAGTTTCAAATGGTCGGGATCCGCGTGTGTACAGCTGATTGTTCAATAAATGATAGGAATTATCTGTTGTTCCAGAATGAACGCCATTTTCGGCATTCATTATCTTCTCAAGAAGAAACAAATAAAAAAGGATTAGCGGGATTCCGAACGATTCGCAATATCTCACTAAATGGATGTAATATTTCACTAAAGCTTAGTTTTTAACACTTGTACAAATGCCCTAAAGGAAATTAAAACTCACCCCACGCTTCTAGTATAACGAGTTTTTATCCAAATATTAGGTATTAGTACTATAAGCGTAACATTTAGGTATCTATCTAGTTAGTACTTCATGTGATATATTTAAGTATGTGTACTACTTTATTTATTCCCTTAGATTTAGGCGTTAAATATTGTAAGAAATACATTATTCATGAAAAAAATCTTGGTGTGATTTTTCAATATAAACTTGGTTTACTGTAGAGTCGTTTATTTATCTTGATTCCTAGTTAGTACTATATAGTACCATTATTAATACCACGCATATTTGGATCATACTTGTTTATAACAACATACCTAACCTACATACTTGTAATAAGTAAAATTGTTCTATAGAAATTCGTCTAATAACCAGAATCAATCAATTATACATCACAATCAAATAAAATCACTCGATTCTCAAATCAATTTATTCTGTTATCTTTGTATAATAATACTTAAGTGAAGCATCGTACAGCTAGTAGGTACATGTACGTACAATGATGCAAGTTGATGCAATGCTATGACATAAAAATATTGAAAATAAATAGACAAAAAAGTTCTTTCAATGTTATAATGCTAGTATTTCTTTGAACTCTGATCTATTTCAGATCCTTGTAAATAATATTACTTAAATTACGAATTCCATGTAATGAAGAATGAAATATTGCAACCTAGAGCTTCTAGGGCCAGAGTTTTCGTAAATGTTTGCAAGTTATTGTAATGACTTTGGTTGAATTTACGTGTTGGTGTAAATAAATGATTTTGTTTTCCAAAATGCATCTGCCACTCCAGTGTCATATAAAAAAATCTACCCTAATTCCTGAAATATTTATATTAATCTATAAAAAAAATCTAAGTGTAGGGTAAGTAAATAAAAATCAGCTTCCAGTGAGCCTAATAGGGTAAGTATATTTTTCAAATTATGTCTTACAACGGCTACATGAAATCAACATTACACAAGATACGTAAAGTAGGTAAATTAACTAAAAATGTTTTACATGAAACTTCATGCTAATGAGGTAAATTTGTTTATTCAAACATAAAGAAAAAAACTAATATCGAACTTCCAAAGTTCACAAGGTAACTAAACGTAAGTATTTTACAATATAATAGAGAGCATATTCGTCGACTTAAAGTCTTATTTCCATAATATATTTCACTGGTATACATAATATATCATAATATTGTTTTTATATAACTGTACAGTGCAGATTCAAGTTATATCGCGACATTAGAGTTGTGCGTCTGCATCGCAGAGTAAGTGTCGATTCAAAAGTATCGATATAGTTAGTTCATAGTTCATAGTGGTATGTCCTGAAAAAATATATATATTATGAATAAAATATTTTACTTTTATTTACCTCTGGCAGCTATTTTATAAATGTGATGTGCATTATCTAGTATCTAAAATGAACTATGAGTAGAGTGATAGAATCTAAATCAAAATACTACTATTTATTATGATAGTCAAATTATGAATAAAGCACTCATCGTCTAATCAAAACTTATTTATATACAGTCGAAATTAATAATAATAATTAATCACTATGGCAAAACTGTTAACAAGTATATGTTCACGCAAAACAAACTTGGCATAACTCATCAAATCTCACTAATACACTAACAAAAGAAGTATCAATCAACCCGTACATCTTAAATTTATTTTACGGATTTTATAGACAAACCACTTTACTTGAAAAGCTACAAAATGTGAACTCGTTGACGAGCCACATACGGCAAAGTGGTATATCTCAATATATCCATAAAGTATATCTCTCATATAAAAGGTTAAATGCTTTTATCTATTGCTCTAAATTACTCAGTGAACTCTAATTATCGGGAAGTAAATATATTTGTGACTCGCTTACAAGTTAATCTTACAATATACTAAATAACTATAACATTGTACTCTATAAAATATGTATAAGTATTGAAGGCTAACTTGAGAATGTAATCACAGTAAATTGTTATTTAAGTAACCGGCCCACAACATTACTACAAAATAATCCTTCTCGTGTCCTCTACAGGGATTATTTATACTTGCCCACAAACCAACGCAACGCAAACCGTCATTAAACATTTATTTACACACACACATTCAAAGGCAACATCAAGGTATACTTTATTTATTGCTTCTTGTTACTATTTATTATGTACTTATATATCACCTTCACTTATATACAATGCATTATATCATATAGTTTGAACTTTCCACGATAATAATTTGTTGATAACGCGATAAAGGTAGGTATACATTTTTGAAAAATATTTCAGTCTCAGTTTTGTATTGAGATGTCACAATTTAGTATTAAATAGTTGTTGTTAATTATTAATTTATCGCGTTATTATTTTGTATTTTACGAATTCAGTATACGCACATTATCAATTTATAATTTTATTTATTAATAGTATGATTTTAAGCTCTGTTTTATTTGTTCGTATACAAAGATAGTATTTTTTAAGTTATGTTAGTGTGCTCACTGATATCCGATACATTCAACGACTCGTACGACAACGCGATACGATACGACGCGACGACGCGACGGTGACAAGTCTAAGTTCCTCTAGTAGTGAGTGCGATCTATTAAAACGTAACGCCAAACGAGTAATAACTACGGGCAGCACTAACAATGACCTAATGACTTGCATATATTTACCTACGATATACTCTATACAGTATATAAATGCAATCTGCAAAATGCATAAAACAACAGTTATTTATATCTATAAATTGTATAAAATATTTAAATAAAATCTATTGAAGTGAGGTAGATGGATGGAATTCACAATTTGTGTGGATATTTGTTATATAACATCGCCGCATTGGCCCAAATGCTGAGGTAGATGGATGGAATTACTATGTAACACCCTACTACGTGACAGGGAGCTTACATATACATTACAAAACACTACTCGCTAGATATATGTATGTACCTACTAGTAAACAATCTCAGGGGTGTGGACGCGGCGCGATGGCTCGACGTGTGCAGGGTCTCTACGTGAGGGCCGTGCCCTACAAAAATAATGTTTCACTAACTGATCGTAAAACGTGTACCTTTGCAACTAATGGTATCCTTATACAGTAAGATAAAACACCCGTAACAACGCATTACATCTGCTATAAAAGCAATGCTCTTCTTCACATCCTCTTTAACAGCAACGTAACCGTCTCGAACCTATCAGCAACCGATTAACCCTAATTAAATTTACATTATAATATCGGAAATGGCACCAACGACATTCCACGGGTCAACAATAAACCGTTATTACAAAACGAATCAGCTAAATGACCACAAAACATAACACTCAAGCACCGTTTGAAATACTTTCAACAAAACATTGTCCTAACCGAGTAGGCAGTCTGCGCGACTAATTCGACACACCTTTGCGATCTAGTGGCCTTCATTTCATGAGGAGATCTTGTTGTGCTCGTCCTCGGAGTACTCGCCGTCGTCCATGCCGCTGTGCTCCGGGTCTTGCTCCGAGATGTTTCGGTTCCTGTCCTCGTCATTGTACTCCTTATTGTAATAGTCCTTTCTATTGTCCTTGTCATGTTTATCTGCATCAGTATCGCCAATACTATCATTTCTCTGTCTCTCCTTCCCTAAATCTAAAGGTTCATCAGAATCGCGGATGATGTCAGGCTTCCCCATGTTTTCGGTATATTGCCGTTGCATTTGCTTCAAAAAGCGCTGGTGAGCTAAGTTGGTTGGTGGAGGAGGAAGTGATCCCATTTGAGGGGATCTTTCGTCGTATTGCTTTCTATCCATATGTAGAGCGTTCATTTGTGCCAGTTTCGCGTTCATTCCTGTGGAACGTGCATTTGTTAGACTGGCAAGCTATCAGAGACTATAGTTTTAAATAATTCACAAATTACGGTACATACCGAGCATATTCTCACCAATGTACTGCAGATAGGTGTCAAGTAGAGCTGAGCTGCCTCCGTAGCCTGCGGGGTAATCCTCGTGCTTGAGGCCAGCGAGGCCGTGGGGCAGGTCGGCGATTGACTTGGCGGAGACCGCGCGAACTGCTGGCACTTTTGTGATTGTTGTGTTTGCCAGGTTGTTTATATCTGAATAGAGAAAGATTGATTAAAAAATATTTAAAAAGATCTGATAAATATACTATGAGGTTATAGATCGAACTGGCCAGTTATTGCAGTACTACTTACGAGGCGGCGAGACAGGAATGCTATCCTGGTACCGCGACTGGCTTAGGTCATCGTTGTCGTTATCTCCACAAATTGAACTGCTTTCGGAAGCGGCTGACTTGGCGTCCAGCTTGATGTCCGACCGTCGTGGTCCGGTGGGGGATGCTCGTGCTCGCAGCTGTTCCGGAGACACCTTCACTCCTGCTTTTGCTAGAAGCCTGGAAATATTAAAATCTTTATTAGCATTTAACTATGCAAATTCAGAATTCATATCTGGCAAAACTACTTCAAGACTTGGCCTGTCGATTACTTTAATTTAAATTGAAACTTACTGGCTGGCCAGTTCAGGGTCGAATCTCGTTGGCATCTGCAGCACCGGCAGATCCTTGGTGGAGATGCCTCGGTGTTGCCGCGACATGTGGGAGTGCAGTGAGTTGCGCGACTTCGCCACCGTTCCGCAGAGCACGCATCTGAAAAAGTAAAACATCAAGATCTCTCTTCGTAGTTTGTCTTCTTAATTCTGGTTTAAGGCAAATGTCGTGGTATTTACCGGTATCCAGGGCAGACCGTGTGCTTGTCTTCAAGGTGTGTCCTCAAGGTGTGAGCAGAGCGGTAGATCTTCCCGCATTTAGGGCATGGTCTTGGGTCGGTAGCTCTAACGCGGAGCAGGTCCTGAGTTCTTCGGCAGTTTCCTGTAAAGAAAGTTACATTGAAATACCTACTGAACAAATAGCAATGGCAAAATAAACTCTTTGGTGTTTCATAACTTTACCTTTTGTTTTGATTGATATATTATTTGAGTATATAGACATTAAAATGTAAAAGCACAAGACATTTCTACTTCGTAGTTTTATTATTTATATAAGCAGATATTTCTTCGGGTAAAAATTATTACGTATATATCGTATCACTAATACAGATCGCAACTAGAATCGTTTACTCACAATGAACATTTGGTTATTGAAATTGCTAATTTACATTTTTATGCCTAAATTTATTTATTTTATAAAGTTATACGACTTGCCTCTCAGGCGTCAGGAACAATTTCTCTACACGCTAAGTTTAACCAATACTTTTTATTCATTCACAATTTCTATATCCATCGCATATATTTTTGAAGGCTTTGTTACTATTCTTGGCTTGGGAATATTTCGTCCAGTATTTATGTTCGTCAACGTCTAAGTAGTGCTTTGCAACAATTTACAGCAAAATATTAAGGTTTTGTTATTCTGGAAAGGAAATAATTCTGTTTATTTAATAATATAACTCTACCTGCAATCATTTTTAAACAACTGCAAAGCTACTGGTACAATGTAATAATATCATAGCTAAGTCGTTGTCTTGAAAATATATTTCAAAGGTTAAATACGATTATAGTTTCTTAAATCTATTTTTGGTGTTATCCCTCATTTCAATTCATATGAAAATATATGCGAATGGAATTATTTACACGTAAAATACTTTTTTTATTCATATTATCATACGTTTTGTCTACATTGACTAGATATGTTTTAGATGTGCACTCAATGGGGCAACACGAACAAACTTTTCGAAAATAAATTCTCTATTTAAGTATCTATTCATGTATTGGAATTGAACATAATATCCTTAACTATTGCTTTTCAAAGGCAGTTTGTTTCGTATTGTCTTATCTATGGTCGAAAGTAAGTTGCTAGTACCGGTACAATAAGTTAATTTCTAGCAATGCTTGGATAATGAAATATAGATCTAAGATTAGAAGGTTCGTTAGTAATTAGTCAGTCTTATGATACCGGCCTTGCTTAGGGAAAATATTCGAAACAAGAGGACACACGTAAGTACAGAACTTATTGGAACATACACACAAGATGAGATGCTACAGAATACTAGAGATAAAACCTTACAGCATAAACGACACCATACATAGCCTAAATAGCTAAATAGAAAGACAAAATGCCTATTCCGTTTTACTCTATGAACGTTGTGAAAAGTTCTCCTAAATCATTTAAGCTCCTGAAAAAGTAAATTGGAAGTAAAAGTAAAGACTTTTACGAAGCAAAGGCAACAATCATCACAACGGTCATATAAGCAAAACAGATGGCGTAGAAGCAACAATGGAAGTTACAGACATTCAGGAAGTCTTGAGAACGATCGACAGTTACCTAGTCGCACTTCGTATCCTATCAATGGCACCAATCATCACATGTCATAATGCGCTTACATTTATGAACCTTAAAATATAATATCAGTCTATAACTACTACAAAAATAATTTTCAGTCGATTTATATCTACCGCTTTATACAACGTCACACGAACACGATAGCGTCATACGAAAATGCATTCTGGAGATCATCGTTTGCGTTCCCATCGAGACTCATTTCGGTACTCGTTTCACAGCCGTTTTATTTTCGATTCTCGAAAGTGTAACGTCGCGGCTCGGGGCGGAACCTAGGAGGCCCATCCGCAACTCCACTTGAGAGTCTTCATCTCGTCCCACTGGCGGCGGTGCTTGATGCGCATGTGGTTACGCACCGAGTTGGGATGCGCAAAGTGTCGCGCGCACCACGCCACGGGGCACAGCGGACTGTCGCGCGGGTAGTGCGCCTCCAGGTGTCGCCGCGCTGCCGCCAGCCCTGCCGGCCGCGCCGCGCACAGCGGACACTGCACCACCCCCATACCGACCCCCGGGCCTGCCGGCGACGCGGCATCTGCAATGCCGATATCACCATGTTACTAAACCTAACGGCCGGCAGACCCGACCTCCGCTCTAGCCCATCTTCCTCGGTAAACTTTCAAAAAATATAAGTTGCGCTCATCGGAGGAGTCGCCTTGGTCGGCACGCGGTCTCGTACGGGGTCACCACCACGCAGCGAGTGGCAGCGGTGGTGGGGCCAGTGCCACGCGCTCCACCGGCCGCCGTCTCTAGGAGTTCTGTCTCTGACGGATGCCGTGCGCTTGCAGCTGGTGGTTGATAAGATAGTGCTTGGTCTTGCACTTCTTGCCGCAGTGCTGGCACGGGAACCACTGGTCGCGGTCGGTCTGCGAGTGCACGTTGAGCATGTGCTGGCGCAGGTTGGAGGTGGAAGAGTAGACGCGGCCGCACAGAGGACACTGCGGCCGGTAGCCCAGAGCCACCCCGCCCGCCAGAGCCGCCCCTGTAACACAGAGGCGGCGGTTAATCACGGAACGCGAGTTAAGCGATATTGTATGTGTGTTTGTCGGGCGGGGTGTCGCGCCTCCTCTGCTTGACGCCGTGCATTGAGTTCATATGTATCTGCATGTACTGGCGCGTCTTAAAGCCCTTGCCGCAGACGGCGCAGGAGTGTGCGAGAGCACGCGCCGCGTGCACGTTCAGGATGTGCTGCTTGAGGTTGCTGTTGTTGCTGTAGAGCTTGCCGCACTCGGGACAGGTGGGCTTGGCCGGCTCACCGTTAGCGAACGCGCTGGCGGCCGCGTACCCGTAGCGCTCCTCGGCCGACTTGTCGCACGCGCCGCTGCCCGCAGCCGCGCCCGCTCCCGCGCTCGCGCTCGCCCAGGTCGCTCCTGGGGCAGACGGAGGTCTCGTTCAGTGCACGCCATACCCACAACTCTATCTCGGAACCTAACTGCCTGAGTAACTTCCATCGTTGCTACGATTTACAATGTTTTAACAGAAGCCGAATCGTACGTTTAGGCGACGTGAGGCGAATTAGGCTATTTGGTGTCGTTCTTGTTAGTTAATTGTTAGTGTTATTACAATGTGAGTACATGGCTCGATAATGTGCAATTAATAGTTCGATAGGCTCCGTCATTAGAGATTGCTCATTATTCTGGTTATTAATTGCTTTAAATTATTCCGTTACACAATTTTATCGAGGCATATGCGTAGCACTAGATAAGTGTAATGGGAATTAAGTTACATACCGTAGTTGTCTGTTAGTCCTGTTGAAGGTCCCGGCAGTCCAGCGAATCCTAAAAGGGAATAAAGTATGAGCGACTGGGTCAAAATAACTATTTATTATCTATACATTAAATCATAGTACCGTATGAATTACCTGGCAAGTTGAGCAATCCAGGGAAGTTATGTGGCAGATTGCCGTTGACTCCGGCCATGGTGGCGGGATCGTCGTAGTCGATAGGCTCTTGCTTGGCTCGGGGCTCGGGCTCTGTGTCGCTAACTCCGGCATCTGAAGATGACTCTTCGCCGTCACCAGACTAAAGAAAAATTAAGTGGGTTAGATTTATATCAAAAAAACTGAAACCCGATTATCAAGTACCTAGTTTCTGAAATGGGAAAAATATTACACACATTTGTGTAGCCAACTCACCAGATTGTTGGAAACTCCGGAGAGATGCTGAGTTTGTGACGTGTCCATAGCCTGTCCAAACAGCGAGAGCTCGTGTCCATTGGTCCCCAAGCGTTCAGGGCTGGCCCCCTGCACCGTTAGAAGCTGCTCCGTCCTAAACCAGAAGCGTGAAAGACTTATAAATACAAAGCTCCATTATTGATCATCCAAGACATTATCCGATTATTTCAAAATACTGTTTGGCTAAATCCCGCAAATCTATGAAAATTCACCACCACCTTAATCCAACAAGGTACCCGCAGTATTCACCTGGATTTCAACTGTGCTTGGTACAAGTCAGATGACCTAGCTCGCTTCGGTGGGGGAGTGTTGGCTGCCCCTTCATCAGGTTTCCTTGACCTGCGACCCTCACGCTGTTGTACGTCTCTACCATCGCGAGAACCCGCACTTCCTGTCTCCGTCCATGATGATGCAGACTGGTATAAAATACAGGGTTACTACCATAAGGTCAAATGAAACATAATTCATAAGGAATTAATCAGAGTAGTGTTAAATAAATCAGCGCTCAACATTGCACCGATATTGTTTTGGCGCTTAACATGGAGCAAGTTATCGTAGTTAGTATTACCGGAGAAGCCTTCTGTTCGATGGTTGTGATAGGCCCAGGTGCAGGTACATCAGTCAAGCCTCGGACTTGCAGCAGCTGAGCTGCTTTCAAGAACTCCTTCAGTTGTTCTTGTCCAATGTGCACTTCGCCTTGGTACATGAACCTACGAAAGATGACATATTGTTAACTCCTGCGAATTTCTGTATATCAAAAACCAACTATATAAATAATAGATAAGGGATCAAGAAATAACTTTACCTAAGCAGACTCTCCATGTCTTTGTCGTGAACGTCTCGTAGAATGACAATTGGATGTTGGCATGGATTGGCCTTTAGGAGCCTGCGGAAGTATGGGCTGCAAGCTGACAGCACCACCTATCGCAAAATAATACAATATTTTATAGCCTGCTCAAGTTTCTTCCGCGTGAGACCTTTCGACCAATTTGTTGCGATATCGTGACTTTGATAAATGATAAACCAAACGAAAGGAAAAGTGAAAAGATTTTAACATTACAAATTGGTCCTTCGAACCAGAAGGCGTATTTAATTCGAAGTAAGTTGAAATTTTTATATAATTATATAAAATATTATATAATAATATTATATAATAATATTTTATTGGCTTACGGCTTCAGAATTTTCGGCTTGCTGCTTTGTTGAATGTAGTTAAGTGCTTAGTCGTGTTTCGCTTACCTTATGTGCAGAAAAGGTGGCTCCTGCGCAAGCGAGGGTGACATCAACGAAGTCCTCCTCGTCTCTCAGCCGACGGAAGGACGACACCATGGCTGAGTGGAAATCGTTCCAGCGGAGAGAGTACTGCTGTTCGCCGCCAGGCGCGGAGCCGCCTGACCAACATACTTGAAGGTAAGGATTTATATATTAAACAGTTTCATAGTCATTCACTGTTACAGGAGTTTCATGTTATAATTTAAATTCAAACAATTACGAGTTGTATAAAGACATGGTATAGTATTCCAAAAGTTATCGACGCAGTAGGATTCGAACACACGAATGCCTCCATCATATTAAATTACAAAAAACATGTTACAGTAAAAACCTTTACACTCTGGAAGTTATCTTATATCCCACTCAAAAAATGCCTTTCTGACCACCATTTTGTATTTTACTTTCAATCAAAAAGATTTCGGTTCCGTAACAAATTTTACAACACTATTTTAGATTAAATGAATCATTTATTTTAGAATTGAATTAATTTTAAGTTTTGATTTATCATTCTACAAAAATACAGGCTGAAGCAAACACATCTTGAAGTTGATATCTAAATCGCACGCTTTAACATTTCTTTGGCCAGACGACGCGATGTGTTAGCGGTAGTCATATTACATTACAATTCGAAGATTCGAAACAGATGAGCACTTAGAGGCACATTAAAATACGAAGATAGGTAATATTTCACCAAATGTCAAGGATCTCTGTCTAAACATGTTTATGACTAAGAAACGTACTTGCGACACTGTTCAATAAAAATGCGAGTTATTCGTCCTTTAATTCAAACGAGAGATGAGTTTCTATCGATTGCGTTTAAGCATTCTAGCATTTGTGACAAAAACTAGTTCTGTTTAATTTAATTGTATTGCGACATAGCATACAACTAGTAGGTATACTATATAAACATTATATAAACTAGCACTAACTAATGATGATATCAATGCTGGTTACCGTGAATAAAAAGATAAAAATTATGACGTAAAACAAATTATTTCTTTAAATTGTACATTAAGATAAAACTGGTTGTATCAAAGCCGTTTTTAATGTTACTAAGCGAAAGAACAAAAATACCCAGATGTTGCTTCAATTTAAATAAAAATACTAATGCATTACTGAATTTGCGCACGACCGAAAAGAAATCTCGGAAACAACGGGAGTGATTTTAAAATTGAAATCGTGTCTCGTACGCCAAAACAGAATGATACATTATGTATTGTTGTTACCATTCAACTTAAAGTTTTGCATATGTGTCAATAACTTCTCTGGTTTGTTTAACCTTAACTGTGCAGGAGACTGGAATAATTTAACCTGTAACACAAATGTCAAACTAGGTACTTATTATGCATATCACGTAATAATATGAAACATAGTTAAGATTTTTTCTACCTGTAGCATAGCAAGTAAGTGCAAAATGTATAACCGAAGCAGGATTACGCTCTCCCTTTGGGTTCGCCAGTGCTATGACACCGTCCCTAAAGCCACGATCGATTCTATTGAGTCTTGAAGCGTCCGCTTTTATTTTATCTTCCACCTTAAAGACACTTTATTTAAAAAGCGTTTGAATTTTACATCCGCGACGTTTATGATTACAGCTTTCGTCAGATTGTCGGCGAAATTGAAAATGGCTAAGACTTAAATTTAGAGACGCCGAAGTTTAAAATTAGCTACAACTTTTGGAGTTGGAAATGTCCCGATTGTCGCGGTTCGGGTACAAAGATTTAGGAACCTAATTAATCTCTGGGTATCCGGCAAACGATAAATTTATCATAAAAATTTATTAATTTGTTATTTTTAAGTAATATTCAATACAAAACGTTTGGAAAAATTTATATCCATACATAATCAGACAGTACCGAGAAATTAATCAGCTATCGTGTTACATTTTAATTTACGTTTCAAGCTAAACGTCAGGAACGGACCTTAGTAAATTAGAAAGTTATGAGGTATGACAGAATGAATACCACCCGATAATAAAAGAGGTATATCAAAGAGTTATTTTGAGTGTGAATACAAGCCGTTTGATCCCCCTGTCTGACGAATTCGTCACCCTCGTCTGGGAGGGTTACTTACTGTGTGTCGACTGTCGGGCTTTTAGAAGCAAACGCTTTTTGTTTTGATACTTTATGTTATTGGAAGTAATATGAGTTTTGCAAAACAATTTTACTACTGATTTCAAGTGTTACAAATTAGATCTAAATTGCTTTCAAACAAATTAATATTTTTATCCGATGTAAGTTACAATAGATGTAACTGTTTCTAATAGTAATATATTTTTTAAATAGTTAAAGACACCCTGCAATCAATTTCAAACGAGAACCTTCTAAAAGGTAGACTTCATTTCGTATAAAATGCATTCCACGGACAAAAACGATCTAAAAAACAGTGTAATCTTGAGTAAACGACGGGAACATCATTAAACAAGAGCCGTGGCCATTCTCATCCCCCGATCCTGCCGGGATGATCCTGAGGGACTCGGGAGGTGGGGGAGGGTGGAGGGTGAATATCAACGAACTCATGTACCGTACGTGTGACGGGTGGACGACACCACACAAGCATACCCACGCTATACATTCTGTTAGTAAACAATTCACTCGTTTCGTACAAATATTTTGTACTCTCAATTTTTCGGGGGTTTTAAATAAGTAGGTAGAGGTGGTCAGTCTCGTATGGTTTTGCTACTTTGTTTTCATTTCAATGTAATGATTCCTTGTTTATGTAAAATGTTAATTTTAAAAACTAGGAAAGGGTTTGCTTCTTCGGCGTCATCCGATTCGAGCTTCATTTCATTACCGTGACACATCTGAAGTTGGACGCGTCTGAGAATCTCAGTGTATTGCGTTACTAATGGTGGCTATCACTAAATTTAAAATAAGAGTAATTGTGATGTACTCACCGGTGTCGGTTGCCATGGCCGGGTGTTCCGAGGGCGGCACGGCGATGTCGGGGCGTGCGCGCGCGCTAAACGAATCCAATCCCGCGCATTCCAACCTCGCGCCCACTGTCGCCGCCACTTTAACGCCTTGTCACTTCTCTTTGCAACAAAACTATTACTCTTTGACCTGCGCGCGCTCGCAGATATAATTCCCAATGATTTCAATTGAAATTGTTTTCTTTGTAGTTTTGTGAACGTGGAATATTAAAGCTTGTTTTTATTGCGTGTTTTGTTTTCTGTAAATAAATGTTTTGGTAAATATTTTTTTTTATTTTTTTTTGTATACACCTATTGTCATTATAATAATTTTACAATGAAACTATTAATTTATTGACGGTCCGGATCGAGACGGTATCATTTCGACGCAGAACCAAAATTGGTACGAATTTATTTTGTGCAAGCGAAAAGGGGTGTCGGAGAGACGATAAATATTCATAATTTTACGTTTGAGCAGAAGTTTGTTTAGGTTGCGGTGTCTACGATAATTTATATTTACTTGTAGTTTAACGATCCAACTTTTTCTTTAATAGGTTTAATAAAGTAGGTTTTAATACTAGTAGATATTTCCCGGACAATTCAAAGGAGTGGCAATTATATATACTAAAGAAGTAACATTTAGTAATAGTGGAAATCAAAACTTTAAAAAAAATTGACAAGCTATTTAAATAATTGCAATTTAAAAAATACATTAAAATGTTGCTTGGGCACTCTGTTAATCATCAAAATACTTAGTTGTAAAAATTTAAATTTGATAATAGAGGCTATTAAGTACATCAATTTCGTACATCGTAATAACTCACTCAATTACTATTGCAATTATGTTCGCGCAAAAGTTACTCACGTAGTTTGCACCCACGTGACGTAACACTAAAACAGATTCGCACTCAATTCCACTATCAGCACTGCAATGCAAAACGTCCATTATGGTTCGGCGATCGCGGCACTAACTCAAAGGGCCGGTGCAACGATCGATGGCGCGCCCTGCACCACCACAATAAGGGAGGAGCGGGCAGATAGAAATCAATACGATGTCCATCATAGCATGCACCCACCCCCGCGGCCGTCCGCCTGCGCCTTGCACCCGTCGGAGATGCATTTCCGCGACACCTCTCCTAACACCCTTCTCGCGGACACCTACACGCGTGATGCTTGCCGAAAATGCGTCGCGGTTATTATTTAGTGATGTCCGGCGTCGAATGCACCGCTCGGTCCGTCCGCGGGAGTTACCTGACGCACGCGTGTGATCGGTTGCGCGTCACGCGGGCGACTGTCGGTGTCGCCCCGCCAGCACGCTCGAGAATAAACAGCGTGGGGCGCGGGGGGCGGGGCGGTGCAGCGCTCGCTTGCACGCCCACAGCGGCCGCCCACGGAGCCGCTGCCGCCGCTGCCGCCGCTGGCCGCCGCCGAAAGCGCGAACCATCACTCTTTCAGGACATCCGTCTTTCGGACTTCAATTCAAGTCGACACAGCACTGTGTTTTGTTTTGTTCGTTCCGCTGAGTGCGGTTAAATTCAGAGCACTCATTTAATTTGCTTTGCTTGACCAAAGCTTGGTTCCTCTCAGTCATATTATTGCTGGGTAATCCATTTTTTTTTACAGAATTTAACATAATATAAACTGACGTTGGTGATTATACCACAGATCAATCAAAATCTGTAATATAATCACCAATTTTGGTCATTCGTATCGACCTATAGGTACCAAATTACTGAATGAAGATAAAGTAGCGAAAAGAGAAATAAGATCATAGTTCAGTTTAAATAGATAAATGTGTATGAGTGTTATTTGGGGTTCGACGATTGATAGCAAAAATACGATTATGATCACAGGAATCGCAAGATCGGTCCATTACGACGAGATTCGTAAAAGTAAACAAAATAATATACTACTTGAGTGTTGTAATGAGTGACGCATTTAAAAAAGAATAGCTAAAAGTTCCCGAAAAAACAGTAAATATTGTTGTTCCTTCGAGACGGGCGATAGGAAATGGTTGTAATGTTTTTCTCTGATGAGCTCTAGGTATACTGAAAACACGGCCGTAACAATGTGCACAATGGTGGCATAAGATGATAATATTTCGTAAATATTACTATTCGGATACATATAGGTATCTTTCTTGACCAGAAACTGATAAATTCAGCTCGCGTATGCTAATTACCTACCTAGGCTTTATAATGTTCATTTGCATAATCCTCTTGTGCTTTAACAATTTTTGCATTACCTACTGGTGAATTAAATGTAAGGCAAGCTGAGAAAATAATCCGTTTTCTAAACTGGAATTTGACCACGTTAAAAAACAGTAGATATTGTCTTTACTTGGAGTAAATTATTTTGATGAACTAAGTAGGTTGTAAGGTACTAAGTAAGAGTACTGCAGATAACAGCGTCAAATCCCTGTTGAAAACATTGTGGTTTACAAAAATAGAAGGTATTTTTATCCTCATAATTTTGTTATTTTGTGCCCGAGTCCTGTGGGAGAGACTGGAGGCGCGATTTTAAACGAGCTTCGAAATGAAGTGCCTTTTGCTTAAATAATGTTGGCATGGCACTGCTAATATTGTGATTTGCTTGAAGGAATTGCTTTTAACATATTTTTAAGTCTGATGAGTAGGTTACTGCTCAAACCGGATCTGTTTAAATGCCTGATTAGATATTGAGTTAGGCAGCTGGCACAGATTCTAATCTTAACTTGGAATAGTTAGATATTCCAGATTCAAGCTACCTCCACTATTTCGATTAAGTGCCTAACCCAGCACTGCCCAAAGTGATTTTGACCTACATAGGAATAGAATGTGAGGTAACTTGGATATTCGCAAATAGCACAATCCTATCTGCTATCTCCGAACATTTGTCCCCAATCCGTGACATTTTCACATTAGGGCAAAACGAAAGCGAGGAAAACAAAACAATCCGTAAAGGCTTCCTGTAACAAGCGCGCTGCCGGCCAATCATTCGTCAAACGGAACGGCCTGGCCGGTTGTAAATCTTTGCAGGCGCGAAGGGGCGCGGGTCGAGGGGGGTGTCGGAGGGGCCGACGGGGGTTCAGGGTGTTACGTAACATCCGGAAGTGCGGATTAGGAATCAATAGTGCGCCGTAATGATAGTTGTAGTGTAATCGGTGTAACTGCGCTGTGCGGTGCGCGATTGTTTTTTTGTACCGCGATGCCCGCTTAAATGGGGTGCAAAGCTGTCTGCTTTTTACCCTCGGTTTATGTTTCAGCGTAAAGTATAAAAGATGATATCCTCAATACGAATGGCATGATTCTTCTCTTATGCAGTGATTTGACATTCGGGTCAAACGGCCATTAGATTTCCTTTTTATATTCTGATAGAAACAGCATAAATTGATATTCTGATAGAGTTTTTCAATGGCTATATTACGTTTTAATAATTTCCATGTAGTTTCTTCGCTCTTCCATTTGGATTAACGGAGCTATATTGAAACTAATGTTATCTAAATAGATTCAAATAAAACAAGTTTCCGAGAGACATGTTAGTTTTATTAATAGATTGTAACATCCATGCCGTGTGAGGTCAAGTGAGTGAAACTAGTAAAAATATGAGTGCGTTTAGGTTAGGTACCTTTCTAAAGTTACAACTTAAAAAAATATTGTCTATGCCATAAACGTATTCGTAGGCAATAAGTAATCCGTAGTGCCATGTCGTAGGTAGAAAGTAAGAAAAGAAATGACCATCATGTTATAAGTTCTTAAGTGCAGGTTTACATCGCTCGCTCAAGGAGGCTAAGATGACCCCCGCTTGCCCCCACTTGCCCCCACCCCCCCTGTGGGTTGCCCCCTCGAGCGCGTCATCGCCGACTCATCCGTCACTGTGACTGCTGTTGTTGACAAATGTCTTCCTACAGTTACTTCATTTTGGGGATTTTTTTATTAAAAATTGAATTTTTTGCTCACGTTTACTGTTCGGCGTTTGGATTTAATTAAATTAAGGACTATAAGACGATATTTTCTTCAATATTTATGGTGCATTATTTAATTGTACAGAGAATAAATAAATATTCACGGACACTTAACACAACGCCTTCTAGTCCCAAACTAAGCAAAGCTTGTACGATGGGAACTAAATGGCTGATAGAATACATACATACATTTTTTTTTGTAAATACATACTTATAATACATAGACTGAGCCGTGACGCCTGTAGAATCCTATTAACTGTTGTATTCTTTTTAAACTTAATATCTTAAAGACAGATAAATATGCGACACAAAGGCACAATACGTAACTTTTCTGTAACAAAAGCACCCGTCTTCATTTTTGTCTATTATGAAGTGCACAAAGCTGTTTTGTTCAGAAACATCATTACTCTGTCCCCACATACGTGACCCCCACATCTCCCCGTAGGGGGAAGGGGGACAGACGCAATGGCAAGCTGTAATGAGCCTGGCCTCAACTACTTTACTGTAAGTTTATGTGCATTTCATACATATTTTTTTCGCATTGTTTTGAGGTCGTTTCGACTTGAGTCTATTGGCTTTAAACTTTTTTGCCATCTTTACTTAGTTTTTTTATATTATCTGGTATACATACAAAAACAACGTATATACTCAACGAAATATTTCAGGATTTGATTTGATAGTGATCTTAAAGTGGATCTGAACTAAGAAATCTGCTTTTTAAATAAATAAATAAATATTCACGGACACTTAACACAACGCCTTCTAGTCCCAAACTAAGCAAAGCTTGTACGATGAAAACTAGATGGCTGATAGAATACATACATACATTTTTTTTTTGTAAATACATACTTATAATACATAGAAACACCCAGACACAGAACAAACATCTATGTTTGCCACACACAAATGTTTGTTCTCGGTGGGGATCGAACCCACGACCCACAGCACGGAAGGCAGAGCTACTACCGACTGAGCCATGACGCCTGCTTTAGCTACTTTTTGTAGGTCTGAACTCTGGACATCTGTGTCTTACATAAAACTTGGACGGTTCACGAAAATTGAAACCAGAAATCTAAAATTTGAATATCCTCCAGAAAATACACCGCTGGGGGAGGCAATGCTGGAGTTTTGCCTCCCTTCGGTGCCCATAGACAGATCGATTGTAACCAAATTGTGTTAGTAGATGGATTTTTTATTCTGAACTATTACTTGGAAACTTTTTGCAAATTGGTTTTTTTTTCATATCAAAGAAATCGTTTGATTATAGGTATTCAAAGAACTGCCACTATAACTACGATACGGACTTCTTATATGGCTATCGAGGTAGAAATGAAGGTATATTTTTTTATAATCGGTCTTAAACACTATATTTTTGTGAAGTACTGAGTAACTTATGTTGAGGAAGACGTGCATCACGTATTGACGGAGTGTGTGCGGAATGAGGTTTTGCGCCGAGAAATTTTATTTATAGGTAAAGATTTTAATGTGGGTATGTGTAGCAGCATTTTGGCTTTCCCACTATCTGAGGAAGCCAAAATGCTGGCTAAACTTTATTTAAGGTTAGGTTTTTAGTTGCTTTCTTTTTTGTGTGTAGTATTTATGTTTAGTCTGTACGGGGGTGGCATGGTCACTGTGTGACAAAACCCCCTATAATAAATAAAGATTAAAAAAAAACTTAGTAACTTTGCTATTTGATATATATTTTGTTCAATATGGAACTCTCGATCCATTACTAGCATGCAACCCATGCTCATCATTGTATCAATACGGCCGGAAGTTTTCGCTTCATCAAACGTTCACACAGCTTTTGATTTGAACCGATGTGCGCACTTCGAGTGGAGGCTTCTCGGCCCAAGCCTCCCTTCCCCCCACTGGACAGCGAGGCCGGGGGGAAGCTGGGGTGTAGGGGGACTGTGCAAATGTTATTGATGTGCGGCGGTTATGAGATACTATTGCTAATATTGAGCGTTGATTTTATGTGGTGCGAAAGGGATGGTGGACATTGGCTATACGTGAGAGGCTGTAGTGGATATATGTAGTTGGAATAGTTATGCATAGGGATTGGAATAAAATTAATGGTCTGATTTGGAATACAGATAGAGAATTAATCAATACGATTGGGCTTTTGGTGCCTTATTGGCTACCTTATTTTATGGGACCCTACCTAAGCCCTAGAGTACGATGATAAAAAAATCTAAAAACAACTAAACTGTAACTAACCAGTTATCTTATCCTCAACTTAACTTAAATACTGAATCGTCTTACAAACGCTTAGTAGATAAATTGTTTGTAAAAAGATTTTCCCATGAGGAAACCTTGTCTAAACATTAGTCATATCAAAATATCCGACTTCACATCTCGTATAGATCCGTATTACTATAGTACAACTCCGGTACTGAGTGATGTTTCTTAGTAGTGTGACGTCAATGATCTGCAAAGCAAGGTAATCGACACCTACGACACCTCGTACTTACTGTATGTAGAAAGTCGGTGAACAGTGACCTGCCTGACCTGACTAACACGGATTTATTAGTACTTACTACTAAGCTTCGTTGCCACCTAAAGTGTTCTACGTTAGGTATAGAAACTTAAATATAAAAGTGTAATATTAGGAGTGATTTCGGTTTTTCTAAAAATATCGTGAATATGTTACCTGGTATGATCTAGTGATTCTAGTGCAGTTCTGTACTTACTTAGGCCGCCCTAAGGCCTCCATCGGACAACATTACATACCAAAGCACGCTTATAATCACTCGGATAAATACAAATACCTATACCATTATCGGTCACCCATCCAAATGTGACTATCCTAAAACTATACAATGACAATCGAAAAGACAAAATAGTACTTTCTAGATAAGTGTTACTTACTTATCTATGTACCTACTTAGGTACATAGATTTCATACCACTTTTGTGGTTATTTATATGACTCATTCGGTAAACCGACTTGACTTGTGAATCATATATCTACGTGCGTGATTTCATGAAGCTTACTGCGAAAAGCCTAAGGCGCTTATTAATTTATTGACGGTAATTTGAGGCACTTGCTTGTGAATTAACTTTTTTGGGTGCCAGCAGTGTAATTTGATATGTTATTTTATTTAATGTGTTTTATAGTTAAGTAACGAATAGTAGGTACTTACCAAACTACATGTAGGGCTCTATTATGTATTTTAGGAGACTCTAAAAATTTATTTTGTCCATAAAGTTAGTACATACATAGTGCAGTGATTTCACTGGCTCTATGGATAATTCAAAGGTCCTGTTCAAACATCCTTTACAATATATTATTTTATTGTGGATAGAGTCAGTGCAAAGTTTGTTTATTTATAGATCCTGGAACATTCATATAAAACATTTAAAACCACGTTTTAACAGACACACTAAATAAGAAGGCTTTAGGTCGACTTCCGGTGCGTGAGTGGCACACACCCCAGCCACAGCTCACGGCATAGTTACCAGGCAGGGCGGGCGGTCAGACAGGGCGGCAGATATTGAAATATTACCACTCCTCGTATTAGATTTGATTTTGGATAATTGGACGTATTGCTTTTAGTGGATGAGTGGTTATCAATTAATCAATGGCTGTCTGATCTAATCTAAAGTTAAATATTATAAAGTTTAGTATATCCTAGTAGGTACAGCAGTACTTTATTTGAAGGTTATATTCAGATAAAAACACACCTAAGTTTTATTTTTAGTGACACCAGAAGCATTGTACATTTTTAAAGTAAATTATTTGTTAATGTGAGAAATACAAAGCAAACCGAATAATAGCGCATCGCAATCGAAACTCAAGGGATGGCTGAAATGGCGGTTCTGAGGCTGTGAAAAACAAGTATTTATAGCTGAAAAAGTCACATTATGAATTGTTTACGATGATAATAACAAATTGTTTTGTTTACGCGACCACTCTTAGCCACCGAATCACGATGAGATAAACAACGATTTGTATAAAAACCACGGAGTGGCAGTGGAAAAGACTTTTTGTCGTTTTTGCTAATAATTCACCACTCCTTGGCCCAAACCAATTACTTTTCAAAATATAATAAAAACCATGTAGTTCATAACTAAAACTTTGAATTGATAGAGCAAAACCACAAAACTTTTGGAGTTATTTATCTTTTCATAATGCTAAAAGTGCGACTTCAGTTATAGTCTTGCATGCAAATCTACTATCTGTTCTGAGTTTATAAAACAACAGGCTCCGGTACCCTTTGATATTAGGGCAGGCAGAGGAGCTTTGAATATTCTGAAATCGCCGCAACCTAGTTTTCCCATTCCATGCTCTATTTTCCACTTCTCGACTAATTCAGTCTCTCCACCTGTGACCAACTTTGCTTGAATCAGGTTTTTTCAGATACAAATGCAATTTATTTAGTTTGATAGAGCTGTACTTTGGTGCATTGATGTACGGACTTTCTGATGTAATGTCCTAAAAAAAATTCGGATGAAGATAAGTTTTTAGCAACTTCCCCGTTATTTGAACCTATCTTCTATAGGTTATTTATAGGTTAGTTGGTGTAAATAGACAATAGAGAGGCGTCAGAAACAGCAAATTGATCGACGTCGTATTTCTGCTGAATATTCATTCGTTTTCGCTCCAGCTTTGTCCAGCACCGTTTATTAGGAAACTATCTGCTATTCGCGAATAGGCACTTATTTGAATTTGGGTTCTCTTTTGTCGTTCCGTAGTTTAGACTTCTGATACGACACAGGAATCCCATTGCGCGTTAAACCATGCCTATATTTATTTCTTCATAAATCGATTATCTCTTTTGATTAGCCACAGTGATCTTTCGGACTCACTAATAATACAAATCGAAACGTTGCGTTATTCAATTTGCGTGTAATTGCATCGTCGAGTCACGCTGTAATTGCCTGGTGAAGGGCAGCGCTGCGTGCGCTGCAGGTAACAAGGGTGGTTAGCTAGGGTTCGGCCCCTTGGAGGTATACCATCAAGGTCAACAGGGGGCCCGAATGTTTTAGAAAATACACATTCTCGAACTTGGACTAGCTCTACCGGTTTTGTTTGGTGTTATAATTCGGCCTAAACAGCAATTCTCATGTATGTAGGCTGCTCACCACGTTCTGAGTTCATAGGTTGAAACTGCACATTCAATACGGCATGTTTTTGTGGTCGAAATAAGCATAATGAGTACTTTTTAAGGGATAACTATCTTGTAAACATGTTTTTTTATTTGGAGAGAGCCGGCATGCATCCAACTGATTCCTACAATGAAACACCTGACAAAACTCTTGTCATACATAGTTCGTAGATCTCTCTATTGCTTGGTCACTATTACTCTAGGATAAGTAGGGTACAGTCAGATTCGGGGGTGGATAACCCTTTATGGATTATAGTTGGGGAGCGTTAGGGGGCTGTTCTGTACTTACAATGTATATTGACATGCAGAGTAATTCACGGGTAAATGCGTCTGGTTAATTGGAATGGTGCTGGTAAAAATGATCGTTTTCTGTTAGAACTACCCTCTTATTGTATGATATTAGTATTATCGCTGTTTCACATTATATTTTGCTTGGATTATGCTTGAGCTGGCAATTCAAACATCCAATTCGCTTCTGCTGTTTTGGTTGTACATCTCAAATTCAGTCATTTAGAATTTACAATTAGAATAATCATGATGCACTCCATTCTATACGATATACATTCTATCTTCTGCTATTCCTACAAAATCTCAGCCTGTCTAATCCAGTTGTTTGTCACTCTTGTCTTGACCGTCTCTGGACAAGGGTATCAATAAAACAAGTGCATCAATTATGCCACTTTAGCTGAGTGCAACGGGTCGGTCCGGTTGACCACTGTTCCGGGTGGCACCCGCTGCCTGTCACAGTAAATGCATTTATTCTATTTTCGGATGACATTCAATTCTCATAAAAAGCATAGAAGAGAAACCTGTGTAGTGGAACTGTCTTGAAAATATATTTTTTACTTGGACAGTCAGCATGCATCCAACTGAATCCCATAATGAAACTCTTGCATGAATTATTTATGAAAATATGTAGTTCCTAATTTCTTCTCCCGCTTTTCTATCGTCTGTAACATAATCTGCTTTGTACTACCTACCTAAACTATGTAGGTACCTTTACACTCGTAAGCCTTCTCAACTTGCGTGCGGTACGAGGTATACATGGCACAAAGATATGACTTCCGTCTGTTGGTTACTGCCAATATATCACACTGAATAATTTCAGGAAAGCTTGCCCTGCAAGCTTTCTGATTTTCAAGGCCTTCAATATGTATAGCTACCAAGTACCAATAAAAAATCTTGCTCTAATCTCTTTAGATATTTATAACCAATCGCCCTAAAAGCACTAACTAAACTATAGGCATTAGTATAATCCGCTTGGCTTAGTACTTACAAATCGGTAGAGCTAATTGCAAGATAGTTTTCTTCGATTCACTCCTCATTTTGATGATGATTTTTTACAAGAAACATTCAGAGCAGTTAGATGTTTTTTACGCTAAGAATGACCGTTTAAATGAGCACGAGCGGAACCACCATGTTCATTTCCATCAAGTCGCGTGCGCCACTCTACACGCTTCCCACCGCCGATGCCGCGATTGCGTACAGCATGACTTCTGTTTACTTCCGCGACTAAATTACAATCTGTATTGCGGCGGGAAGTAGATTTAAGGCCGAAGCTTTTATTTGTTTTGTTCTTGCTAGGTAATGGGGCGGTTTTTTTAAGCCGCAAAAATAGTTTCCTCAGTAGGTACATAGTATCTTGTAAATTGCTGTAGTATATATCACCGCTAAAGGTGAATAAACACCCCTGAATATCATACACAAGAACTCTAATAATCCTGAAAAGGGTCGCGATGTGGCAGTGTCTCCTTAACTCACACAGCCATGGGCTTTATTAGCGCAAATCCCACCCGCACAGACGAGCGAGAGAGTACATTGCCGCTATAAAGTGCGTACAATTGCTGTAGGTGTCCGCGGGATGAGCCCTGATTAGTGACGGTCAGGTGAGCCCGCCAGGGCGGTCGATAGCTCACCCTAACCCCCCCTCTCGACCCTAACTACTCCCTCACTGTTTATTGCAGGGGGGCGATCGCCTGAACTTAAGTATTGATTCGCGCGAAACGTGATTTGTACGCACTCATCTAGAGCTTAGCTTGCGGCCCGCCGAAAGTTCATTCAACTGTTATTCGCGGAGCAGTGCTATCCATTGCCGTTTCACAGCGAGGCCTTCCTCTTAATCTCTGTAGCGGAGAGTTGATGTGCAGCGCGTAAATGGATGTTACAATAGTAGTTTGTTCCGGGTGGCTCCGGTTCCGGGGTGGTGTTTACGCGCAAACCGCGGTCAATAGGGCCGGGCCGCACCTCGCGTTGTCTTCGCGTAATGCTCGTCCGTCACGACATCTACCGACTTATTGTCGGAGCATCGCGGCGATGTTTTATTTGCTAAGTGCCGTGATATTGTTTCGGGTGGGTCAGGAAGGTTAATTGACGTCGTGATATAAAAGAAACGACACTCTTCCTAATGACTTTGATTCATATAAAATCTAGGTAGAGCCGTGTTGAACCATAACTATTTGACCACGCTTAAGTCAGAAATGCGATAGATGATTTAAAAGCATTGCAGTTTGTGGTCCTAGTTGCGGGTATGACGTTAACTGCATCAAACAATTTAAGTGGCTTTTTCAATTATTAACTGTACTAGGCCACCAAATAAATAAGAAAGTAGGCAAGAACAATAATAAAAACAATATTGCACAAATCATAAAGCCCCAATAACGTCATACGAATTCTAAACCAAACCAGACCGGTTCCTCAAAGACGTGGCTGTGCTGGCGGATTTGTTAGGTTCGCTAGACTATCACGAGACGACGGATTTTATTATGAATTCATTATTTTTATTAATAACCTGGATATAATTCTAATCTGAATAGAATCAATGTTGTTTTGAATAAAACATGGTCTAAATAGATTGACGTAGCGGATGTGGACCAAGAAAATCATCTGCTGTTTTTTTTCGATACAAGTGAAAATATATCTCCCTAACATCAACGTTGTAATCATTTTAAAATCACCAAAATACCGAAATTTTCAACCGCACGTTTCTTCGAGCCGGATTCTTCAAATATTTCCATATCTCCCATATTCCTAATATGCTAAAAACACTATTTATTTAATTATTTAATTATTTAATGGTATCACATCACATCGTATCAAATTATCATATCCGCAAACCGTATCTCAAACGACCTCATAAGATACAAAAACAATATCTGTTCCGAAATAACTACATAAGTTTCTAAAATGATAATGTTCAGTTTCTTCTAATAAAACAGAACTGGTACATCACTAATTATATTCATTGAACCGTTATACCACAACTATCGCGCAATATTGGAATGGGCATCGTAAACTGGTGACATAGTATACAAACCAGTGTGTTCTACAAAGAAAAGTGTTATCATCTTCGTCTACACTGCGTATTACAAATTTGAAAACTTTGTGGTTGTATCGTTGCGAGATGTGGACCTTTTTGGAGTCAGGTTAACTTGACTATCGCTGCGTAAACCAGCAGAATTTGTAACACTTGAAAATTCAGTGATTTTATTCGTAGTAGAAAACATACACCTACAGTATTCACAGCAACTCTTTGTCTCTCTGAAGTTACGTAGATTTAGTGTGATTATTGTACCTAATAACCAGTACTCTTAAATATTCTAAAGTTGATAACAGGCAGAGGACGGCGACCAAACATTGTAAGAGATAGTGAATAGAGGATGTTGACCTAAGTAATAAAATCCATAAAAAATAGAACACTCCAGAGACAGAAAGACAACAGACACCATTAGGGCTATTCTGATCTATTCGGAAACCCCTGTCAGATCGATATCGGAAACTTTCGAAGGAGATCTCGAATTCGCTTTTTGAAAACTTCCAAAGTTTCCGGTATCTATCCGACAAGCCTTTCCGAATGAATCAGAATAGCGTACCAGTTCAGAGATAATGGAGTTGCACTACTGCCAATCGGTATACTTCGTCAACATTTTGTGATGACGGCCTTAATAAGACCTCCGACGAAACTAGTATCACCAATTAGAAGCGGGGACATTAAAAGCTGAGATATGTTTCCGGTGGTATATGACATAGGCAGAGGCTCTAAAACGTATACGAATAGTAATGGCTGCGGGCTACTTATTTGGGAAATTGGAATTGAATTGATTTATGCAGACAAATTAAGCCAAAACTGTGGGTATGAAAACGGGAGTGAGATGGAGAGACAAGAGTAAAAATCCGAAACTTGAAAAAAAACTTACTTGATTGCCTTCCGCTTTTTTTATAGATTCCTATATTCTGTTTTAGAATCAATAGATAAGAACCTGTCACTTTTATGATGATTGTTTTACGAATCTTTGAGCTATTTATTGAATAGAATACCTACTTGTGAATTCTAAACATTTGATCTTTGATTTTTAAGGTTTACTTGCAAAATACAAATGTTAAGTTATATAGTAGACCACGATACCGTAGCATGCAGTAAAACTTATCATAAATGTTTTTATTTTTGTAACTTTTTATATTTCGATCTTTACTGTAATGTAACATTAAAATGCAGTCATCTCAAATTTCACAGTAATAAAACTAACAGTACTACCACTTTATCTAAACACATTATGGGACAGTTACTTTTTAGAAAACTATTAAATTTTTGCTTTTACATGCTCATTTGAATTCAGACACCCAATAATAGCATCTACACACGCCAACAGAAAAACAAGTTCCAAAAAGCTTTTATTAAAATCTAATTTCTATTTAAATGTAATTACTTAAGCCTTTAAATGCCTTTAAAGCTTAATTGATTCTTAAATTAAGCTACTTGTATTGTGAAATATGGCTTCGTTTCGTACGACTCCTAAAACTTCTACAAACGATAAAGTTCTATCATATCAGTGGCTATCTGTCCTATTCTATCAGCCTATTAATATCACCGATAAGAGACAAAACGACCAGACTACCTATTAATTCATTACTACAAAAAATCACATTCAATTAGTTAAAACGTCCGTACTCCGTCAAGGCTAGAATCAAGAATAGCTATGTCCGTCAGGGCGGGCGGCCCCACCTCCCCGGCACGGGGGAGGCAAGGGCCGTAAATGAAAAATGGCGCAATTAGCCTCGCAGACAGTGAAAAACAAGTGCACTCGATCTGCTGCCGGCATCGGGGCGTTAACTCGTCGATAAAGCGATCTGGCGGAATGGCGACGAGTGCGTATTCAAGTACATAGTGGGCCCAGTAGGCATAGTTTACTGGTTATATCGAGATGTTTATGAGTACAGCATCACGTGGCCAAAAAGTTACTTAAAAAAAACCATTAATTACGTGTCATGAATAGGATGCATGTGAAATTTTGAAGATTTCGAAAAATAGTGATGTGCCATTGACTACGAAAAAAAGGGTTGAGCTGGCCATTAGGTGCACAAAAAATCCATGAAGTTGTTGTGCAATTATTTCTATTTGTTTGCTTTGAAAGCAGCTTAATAGGGCAATGAGGTGTTCAGACTCTACGGAGTAGAAGACTTTATTCTACACACCTTTAGTTATAAAATCTGTAACTTAGTAATGAGGCAGCTGATGCAGTTTACAACAGTTGGTGGTGGGGAATAACGAAACACTCAAAGACTTGAAAGCATTATGATAGAGCAGTTTTGCTGGGGATGCTCTATGACAAGAGTCGCAGATTCGAAACTTGGCAGAACCACAGTTACAGGACGTCAGTCGTCAGTCACTCAGCATCACCATGTGTATTTCGGCTTGGCTTCTTAGAATCACCTATAAAAAAGGTTTACAATAAGAAGTGACAAGAAAAATGAGAGATAGTAAGGTACAGACCACAGCAGCCTGTCTGTTCGTATTAGAGACGTGGCTTAACTGCTAAATAGATTAACGTACAAACCTCACTTAGCCAATCAATCTTTAATTTCTCTTGCAATAAATCAATAAATTCGCGATTAATTTCGCGCACCGCACTGTCTTGGAGGCTGCTAAATAATAGATGGCCATCAGGTCTCATTAGCGGCGCAAGGGGGCGCCACCGGCGGCGGCCGGACGGGCGCCTCAGACACCGATCAATAGCAACCCGAGCGGA
Organism: Eulithis testata; assembly: GCA_947507515.1. Taxonomy (NCBI): domain Eukaryota; kingdom Metazoa; phylum Arthropoda; class Insecta; order Lepidoptera; family Geometridae; genus Eulithis; species Eulithis testata. Next base: position 12,268,339 of record OX382194.1, read on the forward strand.
CCCGACCGCCGCCGAACTAACCCGACAAACACCGACTTTACCCGAAGATTACCGAGCCTGCGCGGTAAATGACAAGTGTCATCGTGAGACGGCTCCGCTGCCTTCAGGACTCTCTGAAAACTGTAAAAATTGGGTAAAAAGTGCATTATATCAAAACGTAGTGTTCTATTGTACCGTGTTGTGGGTTTACTAGTGGATTTTCAGTGATAACGTTATTGTGTTATTGATAAATGTGAGTATTATGACAGGTCAATGTTTGTAACGTAACTCTGCTCATATTCACGTCAATATTGACTAATAAGTGGATTGTAGAGCCCGATTGGGTCTTTTTATTCGTTCTAAAGCATAGAAAATCCTCAAAAACTACTTGTTTTGGGTGTGACTAACCTATATGCCTTGGCATTGATCGTCAATAAAGCATAAGTCCGACGTTTTGGTCGTGTAAGTGTTGGGTATCTCTTTCGCAGTACTGCTTTATAATATTTTCTATAAATTAATCTATCATTAATAGAGTATGCCGTAGCAATACTGCAAAATAATAAAGAAAACACCCAGAAAAAAACATTAATACGGCTATAACTGGGAGAAACGTTTACGCATGCGTATTGCAGCCTACCTGCTCTGCGTCATACCTGTTTCATTTTTCGGCATCTTCTTTGGAATTCTCTATTTGAGGCCTTCCCAACTTCTTTTTTGGACCCTAATATCGTTACTGATTTAGACATTACTTTTTAAAATAGATGTAAATCCTATGAGTAATTTAATATACCTACCTATCTAACTGCCTTATTAGCATTCATGATCAATATAGAGTGTAAAAATTTCTTGTTTATTAATGTCCTGAGATGTTCATTACACCCTGGTTTAAATATTGAAAATGCCTTTAGTCCCTTCTATTTTCGGTCACATCAGACATTCTAAAATATGTACCGAGAAACGACCTTTCGTCCCAATTCCGGAACATATTCTCGTTTCAAATAGCAGACAAATTAATTAACCCCTGAACCTTTAGGCCTCCAGACAGCTTATTTTGGTCCACCTGACCTTGACCGATTTACATACAGCCTGCGGGAAGCACTGCAGTGCAGTAGCGTCCAAAATAACCTGACCCGTTTTCTTTTACAATCCGACTCACTTTGCTCGCTTTGACAGCTCTGGTGTAACTGGCCGACGGAAGCTGTCAGCTGTCACAATGACAGTAGCTCTCAGCGTGAAAACGATGGACAGAAAATAGAGCTTTCATTTTGAAATTCGAATTTATGAACAGCTCATTTAATGTGCGATATTCTTTTCACTAATTACAAAACTACACTCTAAACTCTAAACAGTAGAGTTTGGATAGTTACATCGACAAAAACCTATGTTGCTTTTTTGGAGATTGTAAAGCACCTATTTATATAAATGGTAAACAGAGGTTACAAGTTATAGGTAGGTACTTCTTTTACGAGATTTTTTAAATATCTTTTGCTACGAGTGTCATACACAAGTCACTGATTAGCAATCTATCTTTGTAGATTATCTTTCGTCCTTCACATCTCAAACTCAAACTCAAATCGGCGTCTTGTTATCACCATTTTAGGTAACTACAGATACTGTTCAATTTCGTGAAATGGCTGACCCCACAATCGGAGATCACGGCGACATATCGAGATAAGTATCGTACGCCGGACAAACAACTTTCAAATGGTTATACATAACAGAGCATCACCTGACCCGGAGAGTTAAAATACAGTAGATGCCTCAGGTGCGCTCTGCGAACCGTAAAGATCTCATCCTGAGATAAACTAAATAAATGTCAAGTGTGCCATTGACTACGAACGCGTTCATTAGTAAGATACCGTTTTCATCTATGATTCTCATATACACGTTTTAGCTATACATATAATTTACTTAAGAATCAATTGAATGAATATACTGTCATATACACTCAAGCTTCCCACTCTTTATAGTACACGAACATTTTATTAGTGCTCTATAGAATTTATTGTCTCTCTATGACCTGACCTCCGTTCCAAGATTCGATGTCCAACGCACGTTTGTAAATGAATTACACTCAAATAAATTTATTGCCACGCATTTTATTTATTTAATGTTTACTTTCTTATTAAATTCGGCAATGAGGTGGGTGTGCCGTGAAAGTTTATTAAAAAATAGGCTTATATTAGGTACGGCCATCTTGAATTACGAGGAATATAGTTTTAGAATTAATTTATTGGCCGATGGTGTGAATGCTAATGCCTATTCTGTAGATTTCCACATAATACGTGTGCGTTGATTAATTCATATAAGGACGTTTTAGGAAGAAATTAATGCATTGATTACATAAAGTGTAGAAATTTTTATGATGCCGTCGCGTAGTGCGATGAACTCTTCTCTATTGAGTAAACTGATCTGCTTGAATACCTAATGAACCTTGTTGAATTTGGGTTTTCTTTGGAGATAGGCTTCTAAAACTCAGCCTTAATCAACATTCATAAATGCCTTTACTCTAAAGCCGAATCGAAACTGTGTGTTGTAATCCATCGTGCGAGAAAGAAACTCTTTTCTATAACTAACAGGTAATGTCGAGCAGTGACAGAGAACTTTTTACTCAACTGTTTTAACTTACATATTCAGCGTTTATAATATAAACCCCTAAGTGTTTTTTTACGAATTGGGATATTGAGAGTTAGGCCTCAAACGTACTAGCGGTTAACCGCGGGGGCGGCTAACCGCGCGTTTCCATTTTAATATGCAACCGCTGCGTACAATGACAAGCGGTTGCATATGAAACTGGAAACGCGCGGTTAGCCGCCCCCGCGGTTAATCGCTCTAGTGCGTTTGAGGCCTTATAAAAACTGACAACCGCTGGGGATTAAAAGTTCTTGAACCACAAACCGGAAAGCAAAGTGTAGGACGGCCACCCGCCCGATAGACTGATCGAGATGGGGCAGGCCGAAATCGCTTTTTTATATATTGAATAGACCTCTTTATTTTAATCCTCTCCAAGCTCGCCTTTGTACATATCTTTAGTTTTAACTTGTTTGTTCATATTTTTCTGTGTGCAATAAAGAATCTAAGACCATCTGTTGGCTTCATTATTACCGGTGGTAAGCGACGATGAAGCCAACGATGGAGAAAAACAGTCTTATTCACTCTTACCTTGAAGACATTCGGATCATAGTCACCAGGGAAGACAGACGCCGGTAATGTGTTCCATTCTTTAGCATGATGAAACCGAATCTTTCTGGAATAATATGGGGTCTATATCTAGCAAGGGATTTATAGAGACGCATATGATGATGATGGGAGTATAATAGTGTTATTTTGCAGCGCGGCGACGACGGTGCCAATTTGGGCATGCGCCGGCGTCGCTAGAGCATGAGCGCGGCGCGCGCGCCCGAGCCCCGCGACCCACCGCGCCACCCGCACCGCACGCACCCACAGGTGAGCACCGTACCACTGCAACACCGACTCACATAGAACATTATGCACATAGACTACAGCGTTGAACATTGCCAAACCTAGTTGGTATATGTATAGTATCAGAAGACTTAGTTTTTTCAAGTTGACGCCATTATTATTCCATGGGACAGAAGAACAACTGGCATAGTATCAGATTTTGTTATTTGGAGTTGACGCCATTATTATTCCATAGGTAATAAGACTAGAGCCTACTACAGCAAGTGAGCAAGTGAGCAAGTTCATTGTTAAAGAGACTGTGCTATTTTTTTTACGTAATATTTTGAGTAGTGTAGTAACCGTACAATATAGTACGAAAACAAAGTCATAGCTATTAAAAACCATAGTAAAATTACAGAAGTAGGTAAATGGTTAAGCGAAGAACGGATTATGGTAAATCACAATCAGTGACAGTGAATACATCCATCAGAGCTTAGCCTGAGGCAAAACAACGATAACAATTATAGAAGCGTGAAACTTACCATTAAACGTCATCGATTACTTTCTAAAGCAAACGTAGGTTAAATACACTGTATACAGTACTAATAATATATAGCCCAGTGAACTATTGATACCTAACACTTAATCCGTCAATGTTTCGCCAACGTAAACCATTCGTTTAAATAAAATTACTGCTAGCATGCAGAAATAAAATATGCCTTTTTAACCAAGACACGTAATTACGTAGGTAAGCAATAATAAGCATGTACGGTATACGTTCTCTCACTCACTTAAAGGATTTTCTAATGCTAAACATATTTAGGTATAGCAAGTTCGTATGAGCTAGTGGCCAACTCTGGTGATGGAGTTTTTAGACCGCTTTAAGGCCTCCGTCGTCGCTTAACGATTGCTGGAGCCGGGACCGACAGTATAACGTGCCCTCCGAAGCACGGAAGCGCTCAAATGTAAATGCCACCGGTCACCCATCCAAATAGTGACCTTACAGGACGTTGCTTAACTTAGATTATCGGTTAAGATTGGCTAAGTAAGCTACGCCACGAGCGCTTCACGCTGAACATATCAGACATTATTATATTACAAGTTGTTATATTATAATACCATACAGCGAAAGGACGACGACGTTGTTTATGCTTGCTGTTGCTTATACCATGCATTTATCCCATTAAAATAACGTTGTGAGATAACAAATTAAAAGATACCACGAAAAACCAACGGTGCGGTTTTTGCGTACCCAAGCAATGCATGCAAATCAATTTCCTACAAATGAAGCCACGGTCTCCAACAACTTTTCAAAGAACTACCTCCAAAACTAGAAACGGCAAATAGTCTACAATTACGGCTACGATATAAATCTAAGTTCCGTTTGTTTATAATGAACAAACATAGATTTACAATTAACCAAGTGAATACAAAGAGGTATAATCAAATGACCGTTTCGCGACACCCACACTGTTAAGGCGAAGCTTGTAGAATCTGAATAGAGAAGTAAGGTAGGTCATATCAGCTTTTGAACAAACAGCTGGGCTACGAAGATTTCCGATTATCTGCGAACGTCTTGCCAAGACACAGTATGATTTGCATAGTGAGCTCGTTGAGATTTTTTTTCCATCGTCCCCACCAGTGGGCCAGCCGGTGGGGACGATGGGAATAACCTGTATATATCGATGTCCTACCCACATCGTACCAGTCTGACTTATATGAGGGAAAACTGCGCTTGCAAGTCATTTACAGATGTGGAAACCGCAAGACTAGTCTATTTCAGCTACTTTCATAGCATTATGTCGTACGGCATTTTGTTGTGGGGGAGTGCTGCAGACATAAACACCATATTTGTGTTGCAGAAGAGGGCTATTCGTGCAATTTATAACATGGGTCCCAGAGAATCACTAAGAAATAAGTTTAAGGAAATAAATATAATGACAGTACCTTGCCAGTACATCTATGAAAACTTATTGTATGTTCAAAAAAATATCAATCTATTCAACAAAAAAAGTGATAATCATAATGTTAACACTAGAAATAAAGACAAACTCGCTGTTCCCACCACTAGGCTCACAAAAATTAGTAAATCTTTCAAAGGGCAATGTGTACGCTTCTTTAACAAAATCCCAAGTGATGTGTCTCAGTTGTCGATTGGCAAGTTCAAAAACGTAATAAAACAGAGACTTCTTTTAAAAGCATACTATAAAATATCTGATTATTTAGAAGACAAACAAGCTTGGGACGAACTAGCTCCAACTCATCCAATAAAAAAAATATGTAATAAAAAAATACCTAATCATACAAAACGTAATGACGATTCAAAGTGATCAGTGAGATTTTATTGAATAAAAGATTTTTGACTTTGACTTTGACTTTGACTTTTAATGTTACTGCAAAATGTGGGTATATTATATACCATGTACCTAGCAGTAGTTTTCCGACTTTGATATATCCAGATGATAAATAATTTCGGAATACCAATAAACCCAGATGTCTAGTTGATGCAAATGTAGATAGTCTGGTTTACTGTGCCTAGTTGAGATTATTGTTTCGGTTTTTTTATTACAATCGTCTGTGAAAACGAACGAGGAGCCTTAACAGGACCTCGTGAGGTCGTGCTGTTTCCGGTGCTGGAGCAATTAAAATAATTACAGCAAATAGATATTCCGTCTAAGGACAGGTTTAGTATTTTGGCTTTAGTTTAATTTATCCATTGCTCTTTTATTTTGAACAGCTTTCATTGAACTTTTTTGGTTCCGATTTGCAAACCAATTTTGTTAATTTGTTTTGGTAGTTAGACACTCTTACGGAAGAGTCTTCATGGTATGATTAACTTTTGGTTCCCATTTTTAGATCCTAAGATAACTTAATTCATTGTAGAGCTTTGTATTAGAGCTACTCATTCAAAATCGATCAGTCATCCAACACGTCACGATCTTCATCATTCATGCAACCCATTCACACTACAGCTCATCATTTCTCACTATGATCATAGTCAATAAGCCCCCCTCCCCCCTGCCTTAGTGGGGGGCGTGTCAGACATGCGCGCGCGCCGTTCCGTGAATCCTACAAGGCCGTCTGACCCACTGATATAATTTCTTCAGCCGTCTGTCCGCAATTACGTATGTATGGTCAGTTTTTGTTTAGCCGGTGGGTTTGTTGTGGCAGGTTTAGAATTCGTCTACGAAGCCTTCATAAAATTTTAGTATGCAATAAGCAATGAAAGAACCTTCTTGCATATAAATTTTGTCTTTTCCTGGTCACACACAATGCATAAGACAAGTAATTAGAACGCATTATGTAACCTTTTTAAAACTTAATAGACATTATTTGATAAAAACATGCCCGTGTGATTTTCTCATCTTGACTTGTGTCTCGTGCGTGAGTGAGTACCAATTCCTCGAACATAATCCAGCTAGGAAATAAAACAGGCAAAACGAAATGTCTCCGCACATTTCTCTACATACAGCACACACATAAATACTAAAAACTCCAATTAAATGTCCCGCAACAAATCTTATCCGTTTTTGCGAACAATAGTTACGTAAGAATAGCGATCATAACTGTGCATCGGCACACGGGAACCGAACTCGCATACCTCTACAGCCGCTGCCGAATAATTCAGCAGTTTCCGAGAAAGATAGCCGTCCTGCGATAAATTTAGCAAGAGTGCGGAGTGGACTCAGGCTCGGAGTAGGGGGTCCTCGAGCTCTGAAACTACTGGTCTTGAGTGAAGCTTAATGAAAACTTCTAGGAAAACAAACAGATTCGATCGTTCAATAGAAATAGTGCAATCAATTTGAGCATAGGATATTTGAAATATTCATAATCCAAAAACGCGTCTAGCCGAATAACTCTATATAAATCGCGTCGCAAGGCATTGCGAGCAAACCTGTTTCTAAAAGCGTTCATTAGGCCCCTGACGCGGCGTGCCTGCGGCGTTTCCTTCCCCCCGCCAGACTGCGACCTTAGTCTGTCCAAAGCAGGACCTCATTATGCTGTACAGCCTACATTCCTCGACCTTACAGTTTGCCGAATAAAAAGCTTAGAATCGACTATTGTTTTGCCGGCAGGACTCAATGCTGTGGAGAGGTCTAATGGCAATTTTTTTGCTCGAGTTTATTTTCTGATTTTGGCGTTGATGACTCTGATCCGAATCGTGATTGTAATGAAGATTTAGCAAAACCATCATCTCGTATCTAGACGTCTATTTTTACCCTTATAGAGTCTGTCGCATCACCGTCTCTGAAGACTGCTTATAGAGTTTCAGATTCGGTTACGCTTTTAAACAGTGAAGGAAAACATCGTGACTCGTAAGGCAGCGGCCATAAGTTGCTGCTAAATTTAGTATTCGATTGTTTCTCTACTTCACTTCTTTTGACATCTTCAAGATCTTGAGTACAAAAATCTGAGGGTAGGTGCTTCAGAAGGATGATCGACACAAAAAGAAGAGCTTAAAAAGTTCGACTCCACACCTCCAGTTTGTATCGAAACAATTCGACGCGGAAACCAGCGCTTCACGTTCACAGGACAATCGCCAACAAAACGACCGACATTATTCCGACTATTCTTTGTCAATTAAATGCGACAAAGATGGCCGCTGACGCACGACCTATAGTTTTTAGAGTTATTTAAATGTTTAACTGTTATTAGTTATGCTTTGTCCTTATTTGCTAAAATAAAGAATTTAGATAATAGTTTTGCGAATCGTTTTTACTGGACTGAGTGTTCTTTGTTTGGCCACTGAAAAGTTAACCTATTTGGTGTCGGAGTTAACTTTCCAGATAAGTATCTTAACGCAATACCTAATCAAATACATATTATTATATGATCTGTGTACGTACGTATGAAAGATGAATCAATGAAAGAGTTTTATGAAATATAAAAATCCTAAAATCATATAAATCGTTTCATGCAAATATAAGTTGGGTAATTCCAAGTAATTTCATCTTATCTGTGTCATCTGATGTACAAATTTTTAAAAATTAGTTAAATTGAGGAAATATTTCGCTATGAGGTCATGACTCAGCGTCAATTTATGTACCAAAGTATATACCTACTTGGACATACCCAAAGCAGAATTACGACCCAAAGTTCGTAGACCTGTCCGTAGACATATGGCAACGAAAAAAAACATTTGTAATATTTGAGGTTGACGACGCGACGGCTGATGACTATGAAATTAACGTAAAAAGCCGGCTCGTTTCATTTTGTCTCAGTGTTTTGAATGGTTTTTATCGATAGGCACTTGTCTAGAGGCAGTAATTGTAATTAATGTACCCGAACTGTAATCACTTAAAATTGGTTAAATAAAATAAACGTGAATTACTAATTGGTATGCAATCAATTTTGTGAGCAGTGGGAAAAAATCATCACCTAAAAGGTTAAAAGCTTCGGCAAGATAAAAAGTATGAATCTATTATAATTTATGTTCGTGTGTTTGTCGTGTTACTGGTACTTTCTTGGTTTCTTTAGAAGGTGTACCAGAGTTGGCCACTAACTCACATAAGCTTGCTTGCTTATTAGATTTCTACGGTACAGAAAATAAATCTAAGATTTGTATGGTAATGAATGATGAACGTTGAGTTATGGATGAAGCAAAAATTTGAGTTTTGCGCTCTTTGACAAAATGAATTCGATAATTCTCTGTAACTTTGTCCTTAATATTCGTTTTAGAATACACTACTAGACAACTTTTTTTTTGACATTTTCAATACGTTTTAATTTTAGGCAATTTCTTCGGCTTCGATCTGTTGGATTGAATAATATGATAACAGTTAAAAATGGCAGTACAAGTACTTGATCACTTACAGATATTTTACTTTGAAGATACTAAGAATTCTATAAAACCTATACGTAAGTTATTTTACAACTACACTAAAACGCAAACGCAAAAAGATTTGATTCAGAAAAAAACAAATTTATTGATATCTAGACAACCTACGCGAAAATAACATACACGTTTTTACATACATTTAAATACAAATTATTATCTACCTTAGCTGTAACGAAATAGAGTGGTTATTTGTCTGGCAGAAAGGGCGTGTATTTTTGATTATAAATAGCCGGTCTTGGGTTATCGTAGTTTAATTTATTAGTTCGCGCACGACGATGCTATAGCTGCAATTAGCCCTTTTAGCACTCACAGTACCACCACTGATCACGTATCTGTGAAAAACTTCTTTTTTAATTAAAGAAAATAACAAATTTTCCTGTTTTATACAATTAAAAAAAAAGTTGTGGATAGAAAATACCACCGAACTTTCTCGTACTAGATACCAGAAGTTCGTAGTATTGTTTAATTATATTGAACGGACATAAGAAGCATGCAAGATAGAAGCCTGTGACTACTATTGTTTGAGAGTTTTGAAACTTTTGGGAAACAATTGGTCGCTTTTCAAATTTATTCTGTACAGGAGCCTTTCTTCAGCAAAACATCTTGATGAGTTCGGTCCAACCTTAGGGACTTAGGGTGCTTTTCCACCAGAGTTAAGCCGTGCTCACTTTGGGCACGAATTTGTTCGTACGTAAACGTACGAGTAATGTTCGTACGAATTGAGTGCTCACACTGAATACGTTTTTCTCCGTCAAATAGTACGACTGCGTGATAAATCGCAACAAGTCCGGATTGTATTCGGACGTCGTAAGTAAACGTACGTATACGTACGACTGATCGCATGCAGTGTGAGCGCTCCCATAGTCCTTGGAAGGTCGGTATCATTCGTGCGTAGTCGGACGAATCAAATTCGGATGAAATCGTATCCAAAGTGAGCACGGCCTTAAGTTAAGCTGCGTTGCTAAGAATATGAGTTTGAAATCCACCAATAGGGATATAAAACGATACGACCATATTAAACGATTCCTATTGGTGTATCAAAGCAACAGCAAAGCTGAGCCCTTATAATCGTGTTTTGTCCAAGTCCACAGCCTAAGCAGTTACCATTACAGTTTCATGAGCCTACGTGCACAGACATGCGCATACGATCACACGAGTACGTGCAACTAACATTATTTATCGGCAGTAAATCGACGGCGTCTCATTAGTCTGTGTGGGCACCTCCCTTCCTCCCGGACCTCGACACCGTGTACACGTTCCTTGGACCCGTGTCAGTTTATTTTAAATAAATTTTGAAATTTTACTAAAAGTATTCAGTGCAATAAAATAGGACCGCATAAGCGATAAGGAGGTTGGATCAACCCGTATACCACGCTCACACACACAACTGTGTACTGTACGTCCAACGTCCAGCGTCATCAGCGCGCCCTGCCTCCCGTACGTCGCGCGCCCGCCGCCGTAGTGCCCGCGCCGACACCGCCGCCGCCTCCATCACTGCGCCTGCGCTTCGTACGAGTGTGAGTGAATACACTACACTTCGTTTTTACCTACCGAACCTGTTCCACCGCTCCGTACTGCTGCTCGCCTGGTACCCGGTGCGCGTATTTCGCCTCGCTACAACGAGTACTAGCTTCCTACATTGCTATAATAATATTCTATCGCTTTGCGCTTCTGCTAGCCTGGTGCCTTCAAATTCAATTTGACTACTCGCTGCTGCTTGTCTTGGAAGTATTTTCTGACCTAAACCACAGAATACGTACTAGTAGGACCGAGATAATGCCACTCAATCGCACCCCACCTATAGAGGCGACGACGGCGCCACTTCATCACTACTCGTCGGAACCAAGTCTCACTACGGAACTAATTCCTGAATTTGGAACTCCAAAAGGTAGTACGCCAGTCCATACATTTAGAAATATTAAACGCAAACGAAATGACGAGGCCACTCTGGATTCATTTATGAGTGATATGACTCAAATGATGGAAGACTTCCAGACCAAGCAAGATTTAAAGTATGATAAGTTGTTTGCTGTCGTTGAAGATATCCGCAATGCCATGGAGTTCTTGGTTCAAAAGAATGACTCATTGCAAGCTCAAGTTACCAAACTCGAGACTGAAAGGGCAACGAATATGGAGTACATTGCCTCACTGGAGAACAAAGTAGATTCCTTTGAGCGGAGTGCTAGAGCCACGTGTGTAGAGATCAGGAATCTCCCGTCCATCCAGCCCGAAACAAAATCTACTTTGCTAGATAGACTCATCCAGATCGGCCGCGTGTTGAATGTGCCGATCCAGACATCGGAAGTAAAGGATGTTTTTAGGATTAATTCCAAAGATCCGGCCCATAGAACGGTGATCGTTGACTTTACCAGCGTCCTCTTGAAGGAGAAATTTATCTCTAAATACAAGAAGTCCAATAAAGAAAATAACCGACTTACCACTGAAAAACTTAGAATTGTTGGGACGCCCAAGCCGATCTTCATCTCTGAAAACCTATCGGCTAAGCTGAAGAAATTATTTTTCCTGGCTCGGGAATACGCCAAAGCCAACAACTTTAAGTTCTGCTGGGCAGCCAATGGCAAAATATTTCTTCGCAGGCGAGAAGGTGGGCCCATTGTAAAGGTCAACTCAGAAGCGGACCTCACAATCTTGTCTAATGATAAGTGACTAGAGTCCGACTCTCGGCCTCTATATTATAGTAGGTGGTTTGATTTAAGTACTATTTTTACTTTAGTCTGCTACAATTTGTCATTTAATGAAAATACTAAAACATTAATTACACTCACACACAATACACACCCTTACACACTTATTCATCTACCACACGTTTCACACCTAAGTAACAACTTCTCGCTCAAGATAACTTTTTTGCTATCCCTATGGTTGTTCAAATCAGTATTACCTAAACAAAGTGCTCTTCGACAATCTAGGCAAAGTCTTGCTCCATCGCACATAGAACCTCTGCTAATCTTTAGGTTCAATAATGGATGATCTAGATACTATAGCAGTTGATATTGAAAATTTTACTATATCTGACTCTTTCGCCTGCTCTCCCGAAGAAACTGGTCAACACCTTAAATGCGATAACAGCTCCATTAAGATCTTGCACCTTAACATCAGGAGTATAAATTGTAATTTCGATAGCCTTACCTTGCTTATGCACAGAATTACATCAGAAATAGATATTGTTATACTGTCAGAATGCTGGTTAAGTAAGTGTCCCCAGCTCCCTTTATTGCCTGGCTTTAAATCTTTTGCCTCTGACTACAAGACCCAAAACGAAGGCGTGGTTGCGTATATACGAGTCGGATTAGACTGTGAAGTTGTTCCCCAATCGGTTGAGGATGCTAATTGTCTCCTTTTAAAATTTGACGATAAAATAGCAGCTCTAGCTCTCTACCGCTCCCCATCTGCCAAAAATATTAGTCCCTTCCTAACCAGTCTCGATGATACATTAACGCAATTAAAAAGCTTTCCTACTATACTCATTGCTGGTGATATTAATATTAATATTTCTCCTAACTGTAATGACACCAACAGTGATGAGTATTTAAATTTATTAGCCTCTCATGGGATGTTGCCCACTCACGTTCTCCCTACTAGACTTGCCAGCTGCCTTGACCATTTTATTTTAAAGTCACCTTTCACTGCTGTATCTTTAGTTTTAAATTCAGCGATCACTGATCATGCTCCTATTTTCTGTAATATCAATACGTCTATAAAGGCTTCTCCTCCCAAATCCTCAACCCTTAAATTAAACCTTCCTGAAATTATAAAAGAAATCAATAATGCCGATTTCTCTCAGATTCTAGCATCAAACAGTCCCTACTATGCTGCCCAGTTTCTTGTGGACTATCTTTCTAAAGTTGTTAAAAAGCACACACAAACGATACTTATTCCAAATAAGAAGCGCATTATTAAGCCGTGGATCACACCTGGCCTTTTGAAATGCATTCGCCACAGAGATAAGCTCTACAAAAAGTACAAAAAGAACTTAAATAATGATCTTCATAAAATAACGTTCACTCGATATCGTAATTTTTGTAATAACTTGTTAAAAAAGCTAAAACGTGAATATGAGCGAGAAGAGCTTCAAAAGGCCAAAAACAATCCTAGAGCAACCTGGAACCTTATTAAAAAACTTGCTAATCTTAACCGCAAGAAATCATCCTCTGAAGAGTTACTTAAACTAGCTGCTACCCCCAAAATCTCAGTTAATTACGTAAACAACTACTTTGCTAATATCGGAAAAGAGTTGGCGACGAAAATTAAAAATTCCCCTAATCAAACCTGCCCCTCACTACCTCTTTCGACACATAATAACTTCCACACAAACACCCAATCTGCTCTGTCTCCTATTGGCTCTATGGCACTTTTGCCTACGGACAATAGTGAAATAGAGCACATAGTCCTCAAACTCAAGGATCGATGTGCAGTGGGCTGGGATGGGATCCCTACATCAGTAATCAAGGGTGCCAGACACTCCCTAGTCCCAATCCTGACCCACGTTTTTAATCTCTGTCTCTCCAATGGTACATTTCCCTCCGTCTTCAAGAAGGCCCTAGTTCACCCAATACACAAAAGTGGTACTAAACAGAGTCTAAATAACTACAGACCTATATCTGTATTGAGCGTTCTGTCAAAGGTCTTGGAAAAAATTATTAACCGAAGGCTTGTTAGCTATTTGAATGACAAAAATATTTTGTCAAACAACCAATTCGGATTCAGAAGCGCCCGATCCACCGAAGACGCTGTAATTGAGCTAACGACCAAAATCGTCAAGAGTTTTGACAGGGGGCTCAAATCTGTTGGAGTCTTCCTTGATCTTTCCAAGGCGTTTGACACTGTCTCAATCCCGATCTTACTTCATAAACTAGACATGATCGGGATAAGAGGTGGTGTCCATAATCTATTTCGAAGCTATTTATCTGACCGCTCCCAGGCGGTAGTCATTGATGGTCAAATCAGTGATGAGCAACCTATTTTTTATGGCGTCCCACAGGGAAGTGTTCTTGGTCCCACTCTCTTTCTTGTTTTCATCAACGAGCTGTGCAAACTCTCCTTGCCAAATTGCCAAATTATTACTTACGCGGATGATACAGCGCTTCTTGTTGATGGAAAAAGTTGGGAAGAGGTACAATTCCTTGCTGACACTGCCCTCAGAGCCGTGCTCAATTGGCTCTCAGAAAATCTTCTAACCCTTAATGTCACTAAGACTAAATATATCACCTTTTCCCCGTCGAATCGCACCTATCCTAGTTCCTTTTCTCTCTGTGCTCACTCTTGCTTAGCACCAAGTACTAATCCTTGTTCCTGCCAACCCCTAGAACGTACGCTCTCAATAAAATACCTTGGTATACACTTGGACAGTGCCCTATCTTGGACCCCTCATATTGATAGTACTGTGGCTAGAGTGCGCAAACTCATCTATGTTTTCCAAAATTTGAGAAGTGTTGCCGACCTACAATGCTTAAGGACAGTATATTTTGCTTTAGCCCAATCCATTCTGAACTACTGTATTACTGCCTGGGGTGGTTCCATCAAGACACAGATGATCAGAGTGGAACGAGCACAGAGGGCTGTCCTAAAAGTGATGTTATCAGAACCGAGGCGCTATTCTACGAGCCTAGTATACTCACGCTGTGAAGTCCTCTCTGTTAGACAGCTTTTTGTCTTAGCTACTGTTCTCCGTAAACACTCCCACTTACCCTTTAACCCTCATATCTCCATCAACAAACGTCGCTCGGATATTGTCTGCAAAATTGAATCTCGCAGGACAACCGTAGCTAGTCGCCACTTCCACTTTATAAGCTCTCCACTCTACAATAAAATCAATAAAGTGCTAAATATTTACTCCCTAACTCTCCATAAATGCAAAGTTACATGCCACACCTGGCTTCTGTCATTATCTTATGACACAACTGAGAATCTCCTCATCCCCACTACATAAAATACACACTGTTACTTAGTAATAACTACTCATACATTACACTCTCACCCATCATCACACCCTCCTTAGGGTATTTAGAAACATCTAAAAGCTACTCTTATGAAACCTAGGCTCTCATGAGTTTAGTGTAATTAAGAGTACACACCTTGCAGTTTGTTATACCTTTACACTACACTACATACATACACCACACCTCTCATACTCCATAACACTACAAACATCACATTCCCCTCACACACAATCAGTCGCACGCTCAAACATTTATCACCCAAACACTCACACCTTCTAAGTACTTAGAAATACTCAAAGTTTCTTTTATGAAACCTAGACTCTTATGAGCCTAGTGTTCTTAGGAGTACACGCCTTCACTCTGCTCAGATTACATTCACTTTACACACATCTAACACCCCCCCCATCACTCTACACCATTACAAACACACCCTCTCGCACACATACATATACACACCCTCAAACCCATATCTCGTACCTCCACATACCTACACTTACACTTAGTTTTATTTTATCTAATTTTGTCATAATTGTTTAAATTTAGAGTCAACTTAGTTATACCTACCTGTTTATGCTTTGGATATTGTAAACTGGAGGAGGGCGTTAATATTCGCGACACAGTTTTTTAAACTTCTGCGGATGTTATCGTTTTCTACTAACTTGTGCCTTGTTTCTTTTTCCAATAATAAAAAACTTATTAAAAACTTATTAAACTTATTAAAAACTTACCTTTATGAGAAGTCCACTTTTTATTCCTTTCCTGAATGGCTGGGTTCAATGAAATAGTGGAGTGTACGACACAGAGTAACGAACTGCTGAATTTGATGATCTAGACTAGAGATGCTCTTTTTGAGATGTCACGGTGCAAAAGTAAAGCTTTTGTATTGCTAAAAAGCGTTTATTTGATTTTGCCTGAATAAACGCTTTTTAGCGCTTTTTAGCATAAAAATATGCTTAGTTATTTTATAGACCGATGGCTCTACCTTACGTTTAGAGACAGAATAAATACAGTACTTCACATAACTTCAAGAGCAAGTATGTATACAACGTCTTAGTTATTTATTGTCCATATACTAGAGAATGTTTAAATGAAAAATAGTATTTCACTTAAACAAGAAGAGCTAAATCTTTGCGTCTCTACCACAATGATGTGCTTCAATGTTTCTTACCCATAGAAGAATAAAGGCGACGATTACACCAGTGGCGATCAAAATAGGCTATCTTGGCTGCAAAAATACAGCCACAAAAAGCTATAAATAAATAAATATTTACGGACATTTAACACGCCTTATAGTCCCAAACTGAGCAAAGCTTGTACTATGGGAACTAGATGGCTGATAGAATACATAAAAACATATATTTTTTTGTAAATACATACTTACTTATAATACATAGTAACACCCAGACACAGAACAATAAAAAAAAAAATCCATATTTAAATCGTCATATCCGTCTCTATTAAAGCGATGTTACGCTCCGTGCTTCAATGGAATAGTGAGGTTTAGTGCTCTCCGCTATTACACGTAATTTATGTATTAAGATATCGCAATGAGCTGTGGAGATATGGTGGTGATTAACGTGGGATCTCGTCTTAGAATGCCGTACTTGCCTGACACTTTATTAGATAGTCATATGTATTATGTGCCTAATGGTTATTGTTTTATAGATATTATGTTTGAGTAAGTTGACTTGGCTTTATGTTCCCAAATACAAATGCTCTTGAGGCGGTTTTTAGCGGTATATAAATGTATAAAACTCTTTTGAAGCTGACTGACAATCAACGCACAGCCTAAACTATAAGCCCTAGAGGTATGATATTTGGAGGGTAGTATCCTTATATAGTGTAGGGGTGCACTAAGAAAGGAATTTTGAAAAGTCACACTCTAAAGGGTCTAGAACGCGAGCAACGCCGCGGGCGACGGCTAGTCCTCAAATAAAAGACGAGGCCAAGCACAAACTAAACTAACATCTAAACTGCATTATCAGTTTACAACAGACGTAAATTTTATAAATTACATGAACATTATTTTGAGACAGCCACTAAGTGCGATCGTGTGTAGTTGAAACCATAATTGACGAACATTGCAACCCAGCACGTTCAACTGAACGGTGTTGCCATTTTATTATTTCTGCTCGATTCCGAGGCAATTTTAGCCGTGACGGGTAATTGCAATACATTCTAACCCTTTGAAGTTAATTAGCTGCGGCTAGTGGTTAATGAGTTTATAAATATAGGTTACTCCTTGATGTTTCTTGCGTTTTGCAATTAAATCAGTTCTTGGTAAACTCAGGTTAGGATGCGGTGGATCCTAGTTTAAAAGTATCGGTTTTAATGTGACGTCAATCGTCTTGTCTCAATGCAAACATATTCTTGTAGCTCTAAATTATCTACCATTACCTGTGCTACGTATTATTTTGAGCGAAAAATTAAAAATATACTTAAATCAATTCAATTTTTTTTCAAATCAAGCTCTAAATTATCTACCATTACCTGTGCTACGTATTATTTTGAGCGAAAAATTGAAAATATACTTAAATAAATTCAATTTTTTTATAAGACTCAAATTGGAAGATACAATTTGAACTTGCATTGAAAATACGCTGGCGTCATAATCATGTCATTATATTGACAGTAAATGTTAATCACGCAAAGTTTTGAAAAAAAAACTTTTTAAATTATGAAAAGGTAATCAACGTCATCATCCTGACTGTACTCTATTATGTAAGCCTGTGCGTAACCCGCAGCTTGTTATGTTGTGCGTAACCCAGATCATGGTGCCAGGGTCCCGGTATCCGAAACCGGTCTACTTACGCAACGGGAACGTGCGTGAGGGCTCCTTTTTCCTGTCGGGATTACAACACTGACTTTCACTCTTGATTACAACGTGCGTATTGTACTGTTTTCCTTTTTTAAACACGCTTTGAGACGAACGTGAAAGGAGTATAAGCTACTGGAGTATCTGCGCAAATTCGAGCCAATGGCTAAAAAAATTTGGATGACTGTATTGGGTGTCGAATAAATTATGTTAGCTGACCTAAAATATTAAAAGTACATACCAATAGCAATGTGCTTGGTAAGATATGTAAAACTTATTGAAATCTGTTGGTAAAAGCTAATTTTGGAGTGGAACGAGGGTAACCAGACCTAGAAGAACTACCAATTTTCTTACCTTCGTAGCGTTTTTAATATGAAGCTTAGGGTAAGGCTTAGTTACTCCATCACTTCCATTGATTTAAAAATATTACCTTTGCTCTTTTTAGAATTCTTGAAGAATATTCCGCCCATCATTGGGGTAGGTCTTCAGACATCTGGATCAATTTAAATAACATTATGTATTCGGAAATATACAAACAATAAGCTTAAGTATTCATATTGTAATTTAAGCAGGTGTGTCTAAGGATGTTATAAATATCGAAAAATAATATTACAAGAATCGAGACTGATTTTAAAGTTTTTAAAGACGGTTTGCTGAAAAGTGCCGGACGTTATATTACTAAAACGAAACAGCGGAAAGAGAAATTATAAGCTATTCTTTGATAAGATTCAAAAACTTTGAAATGAACTTCTGAATGTATTGAATTTATACGTATTCTTCCCTATTTAAAAGAAACCCGGTTCTAAATTGCTCTATATTTAGGTACTTAGATAACAGATCTTATTAATTCAAAGTTTTATCGATTTGTGTGTGATATAAATAATTCAAAACAGATATTATAACGAGTGGTCACTTTATAATCCAACTTTGTAGATTAACTTTTGATTTAGAAAGTATGAATCGTCAATACATATATCCAATAAACGAATGGATTAGTTACGTAAACTAATAATAATCAATTGAAAATGTTTTAAATATTTGTAACATGTTTATTTCCCAAGAACACCCAGATTTTTTGCCTTATACCTACGGAATAGTATTCCTACAGATCAACGAATTTGTATGCTAATCGAACAGATCTCCTTTAAGTGGATTAAAGAGCGGTAAAACTCATATTTGTCCACCAACCACATTACATGAGCTTTCTATCTAGCTCTAAACAAATTAAATAAATTTCAATATCACAATAGAAAGTCGCACACCCGCGTCGCGCCGGACAGCAAACACATTATTTTCAATATTTATTATAATCTAAATAGTTCCAACTGTACGCCTGTACTGCGTTTTTTATTTAAATCTATGTATGCGCTTATTGGTTGTGCCGTTAGTTCGCTTATTTATTGGCGTTTGGAAACTTAATGCGGATTGTGAGTTACGAATGTGACATTTATTCGTAGAGAAAAATGTGGCGCAATTGCGGAACCGGAGTCTTCTGAGACGAGGAAAGTGGGCCTTATCGGTGCTACGGAATGTAGTATACATTGCACGTGATGCCACTTGTCCAATGCAATAAATACATTCGCTTTTAGATGCGTCTGCTTTAGAATAACGGAATTGTCGATTGCTATTTTATTCATAAAAATCTTAAATGTGTTTTTTCTAGTTCCATCTGTTGGGAATGTAAGGGTCGCGACACTTGAGCTACTTTTATTAATGTTAATGTAACGGAATTTCGATATTTTTTTCGTTTCATTTGGATACTTATTGATCTCACATTATCATTAAACTTTCACTGGGACCTTGGATAGATCCCATAATTTTTACTGTACCTACCTAGATAAGGTTGCATTTTTGGTACGTGTATCTTCATAATTGTATTCTTGTTAGACCTTTTGAGTATTGCAAGACTACCTGAGTGGTGCACTAAATTGGCAACAATTTGTGAATTGGTTCCACGTCGCCACATGTGGTGCAGATGTTAATACATCTGCTTGTGCCCTCTTTTTGTTTCAACTTATTGTCATTAGATTGTTTTTGGTTTCGGTAGTGTCATCAGTTGATGCATTCTGCACAATATTACAGTTTTTTTTTAGTCGTTACACCTATATTATGGTATACTATATGATATACTAGCTGTCGCCCGCAACTTCGTTCGCGTCCTGTTAGATCCCGTTAATTTTTCGGGATAAAAAGTAGCCTGTGTATTAATCCAGGTCACGGACAATATATATTCCAAGTTTCATCTAAATCGGATCAGTAGTTTTTGCGGGAAAGAGTAACAAACATACATACATACATACATACATACATACATACATACATACATACATCGTTACAAACTTTCGCGTTTATAATATTAGTAGGATGTATACGACATCATCATAGTCTTGGGGAAAATTAGTTGATTAATGTAATAAAGATGTAGTCACATTTCAAATATATTTGCTTGCTTAAATGTTTATTGCAGAATTATTCAAATTGCACTAGTCATTTAGCTAAATTATTTTAAAGAAGAAATTATTTAACATACCGTTTGAATATTATGTTTAGAAGTTTTAATTTAACAATAAGAAACGCCAAGTTTATAAAAAAAAATATTTAAGCAATGAATCTCTCCTACTGAGAATATTGAACCTCTTCTCCTATTATTTAATCATACATAGTCACAGTAACTTTGAGTTTTCCAAAAAAAAAAACGAAGTTGCCCTTTACTCGCTTAAATTATCTTGAAGGGGTGTAGAGATCTGTTTAGTACATTGTCTTCAAAGTATTGGATCCTCTCACCGGCATCAGCGATAATTACATCAATTATAGGAACCCACTCATTTTATTAATTCGTAATTGGCATCATACTCATTTGTGTTGTAAATCATACTTTAATGTTAATAGTACCGTTCCTATTTGAATTTTACCATCTTAGGCTGGTGCACACTGGGAGAGCGAAGTGTGCAGGGAACTGGCAGGAAGTCGATGGATGGACAAGGTCCAAAGTAGCTCTTTCTGCAATAAAATGGGGAAGGCCTATATCAAGCAGTGGACTTCTATAGGCTGATATGACGATGATGGCAATAGGAGAGTTAACAGATTAATGTTTGTCATGAAGATGACTATGATTACTAATTAAAAAAAATATTTCCGGTGAGAATTTTTTACTTTAGTATTATAATACGAGACAATGAACGCTATAAAAAGTGATAGCGATTGGGTGCATGAGTGTATATTATATATTTTGTATTGCACTGGTATGGCAAAAATAAATAACCTACAAGTAGGTACTGATTACCTCGTAAGGATAAGTGAAATAATTTGAACATAATTATTTAATACGCTCCAGCACTGCCAACGTTTCTAAAACACGGTTGTCAAGCTTCTCTACCACTGCCTTCTCTACTGTCATGTCAGTGACTACCGTCGTGTAACGTGGGCCTTAACGTAGGTGCTCCGATAATCCCGTGTGAAGAGTATTATCACATGATTTGTTACCGTCGCTAAATGTGTTAAATTAAACCTTCCAATGTATGGGAATATCGGAATTATATTACTTACGGTAGCTTAGATTACTGATCGTTAATTGGGAGCTTAAGACCTTAAAAGCCATTGAATTTTAATTGGGATGGTGGGAGTTCTAAATATGCAGGTGGCTAAATAAAACAGTGATGTTTTGATCGCTGATTTCTCGAAATTATCCGTTTAAATGGGCTTAAAACAACATGGTTTCCAAAATGAAAAAGTTGGTATAGCATGCGCATGGAGACCTCATATAGTACTGTACTGACCTCATCATCAGAAGTTTTTTAACTTTATCAGAGCCCAAACCAACTCTTAGTACCATACGTTCCAAAAGAGTAGAGGATAGAAGTGACTGATTGGCCTGACTAGACATAATATTAATGATAAAACATACCCGAAAGCTTCATATCTCTGTTCCTGCTTTATCAGCAGTGGTTCTGGGTCTACAAGAAGAAAAACACCACTGTACCTTTTAGAAAGCTAAACAAGGCACAGGCATGCGACTGGTTGGCTTGGCACGGCAGGCGGCTCGCGACAGGCTACGCAGTAAGTGGGTCGTGCCCTTGACTTTGCGCGCGCGCCGGCGGCGGCGGCGCGGGAGCGTCTCTGGCCTTGGCACTGGACTGGACTTGCGGTTCTCGTGGCGTTTTGTTTTGCTCTTATTGCCTATTTTGGGGCTTGGCCGCGATGGGTTTTAGGGTTTCGTAAGCCTTACGCAGTTGCAGTTGAAAAGTGCAATACTTCAATTTCCAGGGTAAACTATGAATACGTAAATGAACCTCAGTTTAGAAATAAATAGATTTTTAAACACTCACGGAATGTTTCTTTGGTTTCTTCAAATTGCAATTTTTTTGTCTATGTATAACTAAAAAGCACTTGTTTCTCTTGTCGCTGATAGGTCTCAGTGCGATTAAAATACGTGCTTTGCTTGCTTACCCGGTACTTACCCTACATCTCATAACTTTATTCCACAGTTTTGCTCCAAAAATGGTGATGTGCTAGGTCGAGCTAAGTATAAACTTAAGTAAAAACCTACCCCTTTTTAAATCGAATTAAGTTAATGGCAACTCCGACCTTTCCGAGGTCACCTTCGGTTCTGCACGCGATAATTGCGAGTGCCGATCACCGGCAAGGCAGGTGCGCGAGCGCATGCGCCTCTGATTTATGCCCAACTCCTGCGCATGAATATGTTCAGGCCGGCAACAGTTAACTCTTTATTGGATTCGATTTCACTGCCTGTAAGTAGCTTATTTACGACTTTGGTCACGTGGTCTCTATGTGATTGATAAATTCGAAAAAAAAAACGCGTATTGGTACGTCTTATTCTAATCAGTGTGGTCGGTCTGATTGCATAGTCTACATAATAAAACTATGATTTATGATATTTCTATATAATATTGTTGTTTTTCTACCTACCTAATTAAGTAACTATCAATTTTTTTTTCTTATGTACTTACCTATCTACTGTATATACTTATACCTGAGGACAAATAAATATTTATCGTATCTTATCTTATTTATTGCAATGTTTATAGTCAGAGTATACATAATACTTTGGCCACCAAGACCTTTCGCTCTACAGAGCCTGAAGCAAAATAAAAATATCCGAAAAAACTTCAGGTTAGGTATACTTCAATATTCATTCTCCCGATTGGGTTTATGAAGTTTGTCATTGCCTTGATCTTGAGTTTGGGTCAACAACTCTCCAAGTACACGATCTGTATTATTGTCTCCGCAAATAAAATGTTAATATTATAAAAACTTCTTTACATACCGTAAAACGAGGCGACGTTCAAATTATATAAATGAAATGAAAATGAAATGAAATGAAATACATTTATTCAACCCATTTGGGTACAAACACAGATAAAACAGAGAGAAAAAAGTAAGCAAGACAGGTAGGAGGAAAACAGAGTAAGTGGTAAGAAAGAAGGTACAAACAAAATTCAAACAAAAACAAATAAAAATAGTGCTAGTTAGTCCTGTCCTGCTCTGTAGGTACCCTAGTGTGGTTGAAGAGGTTTTTCTCAGCATATGCTGCCCCACATGCATGGACCATGAGATGGAGCAGCGCTGGTTTTCAGAAACAACCAAGAGAGGATTTCGTGGGCAAAAAATACATATAAATAATAGATATTAGATAAGTAGGAGGGTAATAGGTAGGTATATAAGTTGCTCTGTGAGTGTGATTGTAAACCAGAATAATAAAATATAAATAAATAAAACATGGAAAACAAAATGCATTTTGGCATCGTCTGTGGTCGGCACCTGAGCATGAGCAGTGAAGAGTACGGTTTTGACTTTATCTATGTTTGATTGCTTGTTCGACCATAGACAATATAAACGCATTGTCAAAGGTCGACAACCCCAACCGAATACGAATACCGATATTTCTAGGACCCGTCTTCCGTTTTGTTATCATCAAAGACGCCCCGTAATTTGAAAGTCGCCTCGTTTTACGGTATATAAAATGACTAAATCGAAAGATTTGCTGTCAAAACACAAATACCTACTTGCTTGGACAAAATAAATAATCTTTTGAAGTGTATGTAATTTTGAATTATAATAAAAAGGGAAGGTACCACGTACCATCCTACCGAAGTACTCGAACTTGCACATCCGCCTATATACTTGGACGGTAGGTAGTAAGTAAGTACAATATTAATTATTTTTTACTAAACAAAAACCTATCAAGTTTTCATTAGTATAGTAATCTACATTTTACCAACGAATTAGTGGTTTAACTTATATTACTAACCGACAAACCATTATTTGGTTCAGGAATTACTGTCTTACTGCTCTACAAATATATAAAAAACATTTTTTTTCTCTGTTCACATTTATCATTTATTAGTGTTAAAAAGTGTTTTAAATTAGTTACTGCTGGTAATTTTAATAGCTTATTTTACGTTACGGAAGAGCGGTATCTCCTAATACAGGTATTTCATACTTAAAAGGAGGTATCCAACCACTGTCAATACTATACTTATAAGTGAACGAATTAAAACATTTTGTATTTTTTCTATTTGTATTTTGCACTGGTACTATATGAGTTGATTGTATGTATTTGAACTGCACATACGTTTTTGTTACCCAAGCCGAGAATACTCCATAAAACGAAAAAAACAATCTCGCACAAAAAGAGACGCAAACTAAATAAGTTAATCTCGGAGCTCTAATGAAACGTCACTGTGTGACAAAGAAGCTACATGCTTCAAAACGCAATAATATTTCCTTGGAAATGATTCGTGTGCCATTGGAATAAAGTTAGTTTTTGAATGGTGAGCTGCTGTAGAGGCGTTTGTGCAGTGTACTTAGGGAAATAAACAATCCGGGTGGAAAGATGGCGCGATAAGATGTACCTGTCAGTTGTAAGGTTGTCAAACGAGTTAATTTGATTAGAATTTTAATCGTTTACATGTTTTTTAATGAAAAAGCTCTATTAGTAGTGCAAATAATTATGGGGGTTTTTTTTTTATATTTTTGTCTTATTAAAAGCCGTTCATAAAAAAATTATAGAAGTCGATATAAGTAGGTATACATTGGAGAAAAACCATATTTAAAAATTTCACTTTGCATACAATATTTATAATTTGCCTGTAGTCTACATTGTCGTGCCAGCCCTATATGAGAGCAATGCAAAAATTTGAACGTATCAAAGATTCAGTGCACGCGCCGACACCCGATCTCTTTCCATAATTCTGTTTTTTTTTTGCTAAAAGTGACAATATATCAAAAGCTTCTCTTCGCTTACATCATTTTGCTAAAATTTTTGAAAATAAGTAACTACATACGATTACATACATACATACCTAGTTCTAAATCTGGAAATAACATAGAAGTATAAAGTCAGTTAAGTATGTTTTAAATAAATACATTCAGATTGTTTCTAAGATTTACTTTTGAAACATTACACAAAAAATATTTTGTATAAAGTGATCGGGTCCTAACAAAACATTTTCCTTTCATAAATATCGAACATTATTACAAATATAGCACCTCTATCGGCGGTTCTCACGTTCCGCACGAAACCTTCATAAATTATCGTCATTGCTACATTCTGCGATAACTTGACAAAACATTAAAAAAAAGTATGGCAATTCGTATGAAATCCACCTGAACCCTGCCCCCACCCCCTCGGTACACCTCTACACCCCCGCACCACAAAAATATCATATCTTGTTACCGAATCTCCCTTTTGTTGCATTTGGATGGAGCATATTTTGAAGTTTTAAATATGCATCATGTCTGACATTGTAAAACTAAAAGGTTACAAAGTTAAAATGATCCTTCAAATAATAAATTTCCTAGTTCTAATTTATAGGTAATAAAATTCTTGTAGTGAGGAATAATTATTATGTCTTGAACCGAAGGATATTTTTTGTTGATTCACTAAACTTAATTAAAGCTTAACCATAATATTATCCTGACCTTTAGTAAAACATATAATATGTTCCTTGCACTTCCGATTTCATACAAGCCCTGTTTTTAAAGCTATTTCATTTATATATTTTACTACCTTTTGTCTTTTTACATTGTGCTACGCGTAAATACGAAAAAAGTAAAAAAAAACATGATACTGGCCGATTAAGTGGAGGAAGTTACACCGGTAAAAAAGTGTACCTTTTAAAAATGGAACGGTTGGTTTTATTGTCTCTTTTTGTGACATGATGCAATGGGATTGGGTTGTGCGTTGGCGCACTATTGTGTTTGCGGTAGTGGACAAAAGATGCGTGCTCATTATTTGACGACTTTTGGTTACTTTTACAAGTCAAATATGCCTTTGTTCTTTTCAGATAAAATATTCGGTTTAAAGAACTTTATTAATACTCATAAAAGAACTTTACAGTCCGCTTATAATGAGCTTAAATTATAATTTTAGTAAGTAGGTAAAAAAAGTAATGTTAAGTTAGTAGCAGCCTTAATTATAGGTAAGTAAGTAATTGTGGGTAACATACAAAACATATTACAACCACAAGCTATAAAGCTCTTTAAGTTCTGTAATTTTTTAAGCCTATCTAGATTAAGATTTATAAGTAAAATTAAAACAGCAAACCTTATTCTGGTTAAACTAAAGTTCATTAGGTGCTCGCGACTGGATAACCGTCATTATAATAATCGTTGTAGTCTAATGGGCTGTGAACATACGAATAAAACGAATTTGTTTAGTGTTATCATAACTACTCTATTAAACCTTGCCTTTTAGACTTTGCAAACAAATTATAGCGCAAAAACTAGTAGGTATAAATCAACTTAATCTGATAAAGGTACTTCTGAATAGAACCAAGAAAAGGTGGCGTCTGTTGAGACTTGCTGGATCGGAAATTAAAAATCAGTTAGACTCAAAAATTGTCGTTTGTCTAGCAGCTGACTGAAGCACACGTTCATACATAAAGCAATTGTGGTGTAAGATGTTTTAGCTGCCCACTAACATGCATTTACATGTTCCTATGTTCTTTGTTCTTTACGGCCTCGTGTGAAGATAAAAAATAGTGACACAGACATTCAAATAAAATTACCATTCAACCGCTCCTACTATCTATTTTGGTAAATTTTATCAAGAAATATACAAAAATCATTATGAGGTCCAAGTGTGGGTCGCTATAATGTATGCGAACATTAACACAAATACTTAGAGCACAACTAGAGATGATACTCTACGTGGCTGCTATAAATTACGGATATTCAAATGATTCAGATACGGATTTGGTACCGCAATTAATGCGACAACTGGTTTCGGTAGTAGTGAGGGGACAGTGGCTATCGATAGATCATAATTTTTCAATAATTTTCTTGTTTATTCCTGGTGTTCCTTTTGGGCGATTATAAGGTTTGTTTTCAACTAGTGTTGGTAACCTTCTGACACCTCTTTCGTACTACTAAGTAATGGCGAGCCCAGAGAGGGTCATAGACGGTAATCCTAAAAGGATTCCCAGAACTTAATAAATAACTATTTTTTTATATATTAACGCTCTAAGAATATCTATTGAAATACATTCTTCTATCATTCAGCCTGCTTAATTTATAAAATTATAATAATATGTAATGGATTATGTTGTTATTAGTTAAAAAAAATGTAACCAGTTTTAAAAATGTTTATACCAATTATAACCGAATTGATAAATCATTTTCTTTTTTCAGGTAATTTTGAACCCAGAGACCCCGACCAAGCAGAAACAAACATAAGTATACATTTTTAACCACATATTTGTATAGTAGCGATCGAAAGTATAAAGAAAAAATAAAGTTTATATCGGAGCTTTCAGTATCTACTACGTAGAATAGCATTGAAATGTAATAGTTTTATGCAAATCGATAAAACGTATGTCAAATAAATCTGCATAAATATAATACGCTACTCTAGATCAAGCCACGTTTTGAACTCCATCGATAATTTTAAACTTAAATATGATATCATCTACATCACTAGCTTTAAACAAAAATGGTTTTATTCGCTCTCTAGCCAATAAGTGTAATGAATCTGAGTACCTATTGAATGATATAATTCGCGGAGTGTGGGCTCGGCTGGGGTTTGGATTTTTATGAGTACTTATATATTACCGGTTTTGTCGTGTCGCTATAATCGTTTTGTCTTCTTCATTTTCGTGTACCTACTCGTAATTGTACGGTTTTTTTTGCGATGACATCACTAGTATCATATTGCCTTTGTGTTAAAACGTGTACTATAAATTTTGTTTTATTATTTTGTTAAAAATAATATGGTAAATGTAAATGCTGGATGAGCAAAAACTTGATAGTTACATAATAAGCGCTTGCAAAATACCTTAAAAATAGGTTCTTCCATTTGTGGACTGACTGAGGGTTATTTGATTTAGCGTACTAGCAGTAAACTAAACGCAGCACTGTTTACACTGGTTTTTGTCTTTATATGGGCTTGCAAAGAAGTTTTTTTATGAAGATGATTCAAATCAATAGCTACGGATTAGAATCAACTATCGCCAAACTGGTCGGTTCGCGATATGGATTTGTATTGGCATAATCGCCGCACCTATGAATATCACATTAGGATTCTCACCGGAAATCTTAAATTTACTGAATCACATCGTATTCGTTTGACACCATTCATAGAATGGTCTGGTTGAGGTCAATGGTCTTATTGTTATTCAGTTCCTTTGAGGCGAAAATCTTAGAACAAGCAAGCATTTATTTTGATTTTATAAAAAAAACTGTCTATTGAGATATCACTTTAGTCCTACCTACAAAGTTGCCACCGGTGCGAGTGAGAAAAAAAAATAGTTGCGTTTGGAGATATGAACAGTTGATGTTGCTTTATTACACTGTTGGTTCCAAAGAAAAAAATCATATTGATATGTACTTCACCTACCAAAGTATTGGCGAGAGGTCTTATTAGGTAGGTATACAATTTTTTTTGTTACAAACTACGAATAATCTTGTAGGGTCTTCAAACCGCACAAATTAATTTATCTACCGTATTTTATCACTAGTGAAAAGGGTAAACATCCGGTGCGAGCTATCCATCGACAGACGTTTGTTTCTCCGAACGAATTGCTCCGTAAATCTTCTAATGCTTGTTTACAGCCCACCATAGCCTTTGCTGATAGTAAAACTTACTGCGTAAGTGATGGCAGTACGAGGTTACTGTGTAGATGTTTTTGTACAAAATCGAAGAGAATGTTCAAGTATCGTGTTTTGATTCGTTGTTTTGCGGGATAAAAATATGTTCATAAATGACATACATTTTGTAGGGTAGCAGCTAGATACTTTTATACATAGAACCTGGGTATGAGTATATCGGTAGGCTAAATAACTGAAATATACAGCACTAACTTTTTCTTATGTGAATTTATTTATTTATAAGTCACTATCTTTGTCACTATGTCATTCTGCGTCTATTTGTACATTTTACACAATACAGCACCATTTCTAAATCAGAATTTTTTTTATTATAAAAACACTACTATATAAATCTATTTCTAATCTATATCTGTGCTATTTGTATTTATTATAAAATACTACTAATACAAACTTAGTTGCTTTTTAGTCGCTACACGATCACACATTTCGACGCTTATCACTTCAACACTAAACTTCACATCTCCTGCATGTCTTCTACATACTATTTCTGTCCTAGAATAGTTTTAGATGTAATGTATTCCTATGTTCCATCAAATGTCGTTATAGACTTAGTTAAGTTGGCTTAGATTTTGGAAGTAGGAGTTGCAGAACTTTTTCCTTTTGACTTGGTGTCAATTTATCTGATGTGGATAATCAACTGAGATAAACTCTGGTACTAATTCATTTTATAGTGTTAGCTTGTGAGGTTTCCCGGTTGCTAGTATCATAGTGTTTTCTTACGTGTGTGCTTGGTAGTTAGCACAGTATCAGAACACAGGAATATCCTACTTTGTTTAAGTGCGTACTCTGTATGAATTCCTAAGCACAGCACCAAGTATCAAGAAATCTTTGTACTTGTGGAATGTACCTGTGGTAGCTAGCACACCATCGCAGACAAGATCCGAGTTTTTCCTTATATGTTACCTCAGTAACAAGAGAACCAGACCTCGTTGCTTGTAGATTTTGTATTACCTGGTAGAATAGGGTGTTCAGCTCGAAGTGTGTGATCGTGAAGGTTCGGCGTGTGAAGGGGTGCGCGTGCGCAGGGCGGCGAACGGCGCGGGCGTGGCAAGCGGCCGTCGGGCTCGTCTACGTCCACACTGGGCCGCGGGGCGCACTCCGATCCAGACCTGCAGAGTCGACTGCAGACCAACCTCGACGCGTACTGGGTGAGGACATGCTTTTACCATTAGCTTCATCGCAGCTTATAAATAAAAATAAAAAATAAAATAAAAATAAAATTCGTTTATTGTAGGCACGGTGGGTAACTTAAAATTATACACAGACCCATATCACATAAAATTGAGTACTTAAGTAAAAATAAAAGAAATGGAAATAAAAACACATAGATACCTAATAGGAACACCAGTAGAAATCTACCGGTTGGTCATTTCTTGTTTTTGTCCAACTGGACAGAGATCCAGTGCCTGAATATGGGATTGGCCAGATAGTCTTATAAATCTATACAGTTGCTCTACGAAAAACATGGCAATTTACGGGGTGAGTGTAATAAAACGAGCGGTGAACGCTATTGTGTTGGTATGACGAAGTAACTTTTTGAAGAAAGCGTTTAGACAAAAGATTTTGCAAAAGATAAAACCGAGCTACAAACGCAATTGTGGTATTAATAGCTGCCAGTGTCTAGTGTAGTGATGGTTCTTTGTCGTATCACTGTATGGATGCTAAGGCTGCGTTCCTCTTGCTGCACACACTATTGGCTATTATTTTCTTTCAGTGACTACCTCATTATGATGAATCTATGTCAGTTCCACTTCCAGTTATATAAATAAGCCACCTAGTGCCTATCATACAACAAATTGCTGTGCGCCAACAGAGTTTATGTTTGCTACACTACCCTTTATACAACACCTAAGTATATAACAACATAAGTGCGATAAACGATTTGAATTTGAATTTAACTGTAAGCTTTTAAAACTCAGCGTATCAACACATTTATACACTTTTTTTCAATTTCTGATTTAAATAAATAAAATAAATAAATATTATTGGACATTACACACAACGCCCTCTAGTCCCAAACTAAGCAGAGCTTGTACTATGGAAACTACATTGCTGATATAATACTTATATTTTTTTTTTGTAAATACATACTTATAATACATAGTAACACCCAGACATAGAACAAACATCTATGTTTGCCACACAGAAATGTTTGCTCTCGGTGGGGATCGAACCCACGACCCACAGCACAGAAGGCAGAGCTACTACCGACTGAGCCATGACGCCTGTCAACTTGATTTGGACCAGTTGAGCTATCTATAAATCGTTTGCAACGGTTTGTGGATGGCATATAATTAATATCAGCATGAAATGTATTATGTAAACATCTTAGTACAGTTATTTGGAAATGTCTAAATTTGCCTTTGGATAATCCTGATATTTAAAAAGAATGTAGTTTATCTATGAAGCTTTTAGTGTTGCACTCGTAACTTTACGACGTTTTATTGCTATTAAAAACATCGTAAAGATATTACAGTTTTTTTTTTTATAGAAGCAATTACAAATATTCTGGCATTAATATAAATAACCGATGTTGGAAACAAGAGCGCTAGGCTCAAATGGGACTGGGCGGGACACGTCAGCCGGATGCCTCCCGATAGGTGGGCGAACGTCTCCACACCTTGGGTCCCTGACGGTGTGCGATATCGGGGTCGGCCAAGGAAGCGTTGGCGCGACGAACTAGACGCCTTCGAGAGAGGATGGTGGGAGGAAGCTCGGGACAGAGAACATTGGAAGTCTTTGGGGGAGACCTTTGCCCAGCAGTGGGACGAAATAGGTTAATTAAAAAAATATATAAATACTAGTGCTACTATAGCGTTAGTACAAAAGTATGTATTAAAAAAAAAGTATTATATCAGCAATCTAGTTCCCATAATACAAGGTTTCCTTAGGTTTAGAACAAGAAGAAGTTATGTGAAATGTCTATAAATATTTATGCATATTAAAGTATTTATTTGTAAATTTAAACAGAATCGTTAAAATGAGAAACCGTGGTATAAAAGAAATAGACCATCTTATCTTACCTAGTAAAACATATGCATATGATTAAGATGAGTTATTGGAAACTCGTTTTCCTAAATCTAAATTCTATGATTATGTCAATGAAAATGATATATATAATCAAAATAAAAAAACGCAAATAAAAACATATAAAATAACCCAGACTTTTAGAGAAGTAACACCTATTTGAAGATATTCAATTAAACACTGAAGCATATGTCAGGGATTCACTAAGCAACAGTAAAAATTTGTTGCGTAACAGTTAACACAAGTATCTATCGAAGTCTAAATTCAAATTATTTCTTTTCTCAATAATTCCATAAGGACCAGTTTGTAACGACTTATAGGCTAGTTAAATTTAAGCCTGTTACACACCGGATAAAGCCTTGAAAATATATTTCTGAGCCCTTTCTAGTTGTTGGCTGTTGTTCTCCAACAGCATGTTCTTTTGAGACATAGGCCTCAATTTTTCTCCACTGAGCCCCGAGTCTGTGCATTTGTTTTGACTTTCGACTCGAGTATAGCGAGAAATTTTCTTTGGGAATTACACAATTCTCAAATCTCCCGCTAGAGGCGATTATCCAGTTTTCATACAAAATTTCTCGTTTTGCGAATGCGTTTGCGTGTGCTACACTCGAGTCGAAAGGTAAAACAAATGAACAGAATCAGGGCTCTGTTGTAAGTCTCGAGAAGTTCTTTTCCACCCACTAAAAACTAGTGTAAAACAAAAAGATTGATTCCAAAAACTTTTCTTTTGGTAAAGAAATGAATTTGTATTGTCGCCTAGTCAATACCCAGCCTAACAAAGTAGGTGAAGACATTAGCATGATACATTATTGGACATAATATTAGATCATTTAGCGTCCTTAAACTTTGGATGCACCTATTACAAAACATACCAATCGCAGTAGTAAAATAAACCTTAATGTGATAAGAATAGCGATGATAAATAAGTACCGTTGCAGCTGTCCATGTTTTATTTATTGCACATTGCGTGGAATACGTTCCCAGACGTTATTCTAATTCGTATATTGAAATGCCGAAAGATTTTAGTAGAAATCATTGACATTGTTTACCGGTACCGTCTTCACTGCGGTGCTCAAACTTTATATTATTTTTAAGTAATTGAGGGTATTTATTGTGAACAAAGTAATTGTTTAGCAAATATGAAGTAATAGATAAAAAAAGTATTGATGGAAAGGAGTTTAAAACCAATGAACAGTCTTTTTGAATAACTATAATTATTTTTGTTATTTTTTTATTTACGTAATTATGTACTTAATAAGTAATAACATCGGTTACTGTCGTACAAAATTTAAATTGTGTTTTACTGCTAACAAATTTTTATAACAAACTTAAAAAAAATCAAACAGTGTTGCAGTTAATCTTGTAAAATAACACAATTTTCTAAGCATAGTCGTACAAGGTGAAAGCTTGCTACGCAGCTACGCCACCGCTACGTTCGTAGACCCTCTACGCGCGTAGCACTCTGTTTGAGAAACGCAGCTACAATCCGAATCTGTGGTGTTTTATGGCGCATTATGCTTTAATAATATTTTTTACTTAGCACATCTTGTATACCTATTCGTGTATGTGTGCGTGAGTGTTGCGTGTGTGGAGCTGCGCGGGCGCATTAGTGAGGTGCTTTATGGATGTCGATAATACTGTTACTCTGTTGATTAGAAGTATAACCCGTTTCATTACGTTTATTATATTCACGGATATATTATAACGAATGAATTGCTGTAGACTGTAAGGACAAAATAGTAATATTCTTCTCAAACTTATAAAAATACACTAAAGTAAGGTGTGCTAAGATGAACAAGGAACAAAAATACATTAAAGTAAGATGTGCTAAGATGAACAAAGAACAAAAATACATTAAAGTAAGATGTGCTAAGATGAACAAAGAACAAAAATACATTAAAGTAAGATGTGCTAAGATGAACAAGGAACAAAAATACACTAAAGTAAGATGTGCTAAGATGAACAAGGAACAAAAATACATTAAAGTAAGATGTGCTAAGATGAACAAGGAACAAAAATACACTAAAGTAAGATGTGCTAAGATGAACAAGGAACAAAAATACATTAAAATAAGATGTGCTAAGATGAACAAAGAACAAAAATACATTAAAGTAAGATGTGCTAAGATGAACAAAGAACAAAAATACATTAAAGTAAGATGTGCTAAGATGAACAAAGAACAAAAATACATTAAAGTAAGATGTGCTAAGATGAACAAGGAACAAAAATACATTAAAGTAAGATGTGCTAAGATGAACAAGGAACAAAAATACATTAAAGTAAGATGTGCTAAGATGAACAAGGAACAAAAATACACTAAAGTAAGATGTGCTAAGATGAACAAGGAACAAAAATACATTAAAGTAAGATGTGCTAAGATGAACAAGGAACAAAAATACATTAAAGTAAGATGTGCTAAGATGAACAAAGAACAAAAATACATTAAAGTAAGATGTGCTAAGATGAACAGGGAACAAAAATACATTAAAGTAAGATGTGCTAAGATGAACAAAGAACAAAAATACATTAAAGTAAGATGTGCTAAGATGAACAAAGAACAAAAATACATTAAAGTAAGATGTGCTAAGATGAACAAGGAACAAAAATACATTAAAGTAAGATGTGCTAAGATGAACCACATCACTAGTTAAAACATAAAAATGTCGTTTGAACCCGAGGCCGCGAAATCTAATCTAGTCACAGACACCTAGCAGTTACTTAAACATAGTACAATCAACGCCAAAAGTTTTCTTACATGAACATTTATTTATTCACTAGCTGATACCCTCGACTTCGTACGCGTGCGAAACCACCAAAATATCTGTCAACCAGTATACGATGAACCTCGTATCAAAGGCTGCTTTTGGTTTAGGGAGGTCAAGCTGTATATAAGAATCCACGTCTTTAATTCCAATAAAATATAGCCTATGTTTCAATCCGGAAAAGGGGCTTCTGAATGGCATAAGTTTCATTGAAATTGGTCCGGTAGTTTAGGCGAGAATCGCGTACAAACATACAAACAGACAAACTCGATTATCGGAATCAGAATCGTTTATTTAGTATATCTGCATATTTAGTATATCCATATCTTTAATTTTAGTTTTTGGCTTTTTTACAGTTTTATAATAGTAGATGGAGAAATTTACAACTAATACAGTATTTGCAATATTTACAAAATAGGTACTACACATGACACATTTGAGCTATCTGAACAAAATTGAAGATTTTTTTCTATTCTTTTGGTTTTAAACAAGTAGTGGTATTTTAGTTCAAATGAAATTCTGAATTTTCTTTTATACTTTTGTCGCTAACAGTACGACTTTAGAAAACGTTTCTAAAGTCGTACTGTGAGCGACAAAAGCTGGTTTACGAATTTTACGATGTTTCGCAGTATTGTAGTGTACGGTATTACACGGTGGGCTATTGGTTGGCTTCTTTGTACGAAAATGAGCTTTAAGGTGCGGTCCCAAGAGTTGTTTATCGTGTAACAAAACTAATTAATCACGTCGAAGCTTAATTTTTTTAATTTTATCTGCAAATAGAAGTTTTAACAACTTTTTACGTTCTCTAAAACTACACATATTTAAAATTAATTTTAATCATCGATATTTGATATTTTGTTCAACAAATTATTTTATGTGTTAGTCTCAGCAAAGTTGTATTCAAGACAAATGACTGCGCATGTTTAAACTAAACGGCTCATTTGGCTTCATTTGCTATTTGAAAATCTTCATTTTTCATTCCAATTATCCTCTAGTCTTAAATTTTTTTAATACAAAATTGCGCATTCTGAAATTAGCAATTCATTGTGTGGATTTTGCTCTACAAATTACACGATGATCGTTTGCAATCACACCGCACCTTACCGGTCACACGACGGCTAATTAGTGGCGGTCCGCGATCGGCCGCGCCTTTTGTTACAAATGATTTATGTCTATGAGTTCGGCCGCTGAGACTTCACTTTTAGGGCTAATTATAACCCTGGAATAGGCTAGTAAGTAGTACTACCAGAGATAGAAACGCAACTCGCTTAAATGCTCGCTTATGATTTGTTTGGGCTTGCAAGATACATTAAAGCTATATATCCCACTACGATACGCACAGGCGATTCAAGTATGCTGCAAGTCTCGGAGACTAGTCGCCGCCAAGTTGAATGTCCGTGAATATTTATCTATACAAATATTATAAAGAGGAAAGGTTTGATTTTTTGTTTGTTTGTTTGTTTGTATGAATTGAATAGGCTCCGAAACTACTGGACCGATTAAAAAAATTCTTTTACCATTAGAATCCTACATTATCCCTGATGAACATAGGCTATATTTTATCCCGGAATTCCCACGGGAACGGGAATTACGCGGGTGAAACCGTGAGGCGCTGCTAGTTTATTTATATACTGTTAGAGATATTTTGGCTTGCCACTGTCATGACATGGCGTAGAGGACATCTAGCTAGACTTTTGGCCAAGACGTTGACGTTGACACGCGCTCGCTCTCGTGACACTAACCAAGTAGAAATGCAGCTTGCTTTTGTTTGTTCGGGCTTATTTGTCAGTGTATCCTTCTGCTGAATGAAACGTAGAGTGCTATAGAGTTGAACATTAAAATAACTTACTTTGGAAAAAAATACTATTACGTATATCGTGCATACACACGTGGTTACTATCCTTTTGCGATAAGATTAAATAAATCAATTCCAAAATAAAATATTTTGTATTTGTAATAGTAAATTGCAAGTTTTCAATCAGACCAGGAGTTGCAGCGTGATTGAAAGTCAAACATCCAAACATAAACTTTGACATTTATAATATTAGTTGGTTTAAAAAGTTAGTATCCAGTTGATAGTCAACGCTGTGAGTTTCAGTACTAGCGTTAAAATACAATTACTTAGTTGAAATCCTCGAAGTAGAAGGCGGTACTGTGCTTTTGAGTCTGAATGGTCTGTTTGTGCAATAGTTCCAAAGATAATTATGTTTTTAATTATTTGTCTGGAATAGTTTTGGTGTCTAGTAAATTCTGAGAAAAAACATTGTGGTGTAAACGTTAAAATTGTACCATTTTGTTCAGTTGTATACAAACTTAGACATGAATTTGATTGCCTACCGAGACGTATACATTTGTTCTATTCCCCTTATTAAATTGTTTATGTTTTTAACCGATTTCAAAAAAGAGGAAGTTCTCAATTGAGTGGTTTTTTTGTTTGCTACTTCAGAACAAAACTCAATACATTTTAAACAAATTGAAAAAAAAAATCTAATCTAATACCTACCCTTTTTTTTGCTTTGCCGTAGTCGTGTAAAAATATATACTTACTTCCAGATTGATCCCATAAAAGTTTCATCAAAATCGGTTCATTAGTTTGTCTATATGATCTATGGTTTGGCTTTTATGACACCTAGCGCCTATATATACCTCAATAAATTGCTGTGACATAACAGGGCTTATGTTCGCTACACTACCTTTGTCCAACACTTATAAAACAACTCATGTGCAAAGAACGATTCAAAATTAAATTAAAAGAAACTGATATCAAGATGTATGCCACCCAGAATACGTACAAGTAATGAATGTTGGCATAGTCCGGTGTGTTCCTCTAACATAACTTTTTCAAGTACAAATTTACGATGCTGTTGGAAATCCAAAATCTCGTTAAACGAGAACACATTTTATATACCTCATTAAGAACATCAAACCTCTCCTGTTCTAGGCTTTTTTTTTTTACTTTAACTTTATGGTATAAATTCCTGTATCAACTTACCTATGAGTACGTAACTAGTCGCTTCACACCATAATTTTCGTATTTATCGATCAATTAATATTAATTGATCGATAAATATGAGAATTATATTTTCGGTAAAAACGTGCTATTAAATTAAAATTTGTTTTATTCAGATATCAATATCTTATTGATAAACACTTAGCATATCATAATAATCAGAAATATTTTAATTGTAAGTAACGACATTGAGCATAGATAAGTAAGTAGGTGGGTATACATTGGTTTAGCGGATTAAAGAAGAAAGATTTTGAATTTTTTTATTCTGTATTTCAGAAAAAATATGACTTAAGTACCTACTTAAATTTTAAAGAAACAAAAACACATAAAATAGCATCAAAAATCTATCAATACAATAAAATAAGTAGCTAGATCTAAGTTTTACAATTCAGTTAAGTCTTTGGCTTATCCTATTAATAAGTTCCTCGTACAATGTTCCTAAATATAAAATTCAGTATAGTTCCAAACATGGATCCATAAGGCTGCGTGCACGAAGTATTCGTAACTCAATCCTCCTTAAAAGCTAGTAGACTTCGTCAAGTTCAGTCATTACGTTAATGTAGGAAACAAGCAGTACAGATAAATTATCTAGATAGCGACACGCCGGCCGATATAAATTAGAATAAGTTTTAATTGGAGGACCACACGCGATGACTAGGTAGTAGGCACTGGAGGTCTACTACGCAATACGGTAAATGAAGGTTTACTGTGGCTACACATCACATGGGTGACATGGGTAAATGGTGTTGCGTAGCGCGCCAAACAAAAATCACAATTGGTAGGTACAGATACTGTATGGTCTTGGTTTAAGTATTTAAGTGTCAAATTCAAATGAGCGCTTCCGTGCTTCGGAGGCAGATACTATATGGTCTTGGTTTAAGTATTTAAGTGTCAAATTCAAATGAGCGCTTCCGTGCTTCGGAGGACACGTTAAACTATCGGATCCCGCTCTAGCAGTCTGTAAGCCATGACGGAGGCCTAAGGCGGCCTAAAAACTCCGTCATCAGAGTTGGCCACCAACTCATACGAGCTTGCTTTAGATCCAAATGCATAAATCTGACAAAAGTCTGACGACTTTAAAATGTTAATTTTGCATGATCGCCTATTCTAGACTTCAACTGCGGAAAACTAGCTCTTACCTCATTTGAATACGATTTAAAGTATCTGTAGAATTCTATTTCATAAACGCTGCTCGTGCTCGGTCTAGCGGCGCGCTGGCGCGTTGACGCGTATTGTAACTCCAACCGTCAGTAACGAATCTGTATGTATCGTTTTCAGGAGTAGTCTTCCTGCGTATCGACGAAGTATCGTTGTACTGTATCGGCTTTCGAAATTCTTAAGTAAAATTGTGTACTTAATATAAGTTAAACGATAACATGTTTTATGGGACTGTGTTGTGTTGTATGAGATGAGATACGTTTTTGAATTTACTTATAATATATAATTTTGTAATCAGTGATTTTTACATTTGTAACTATCATTTATGTAACAAAAAAATATATAAAGTAAATAAATGCTGTTGGCATTTGGAATGTAATTTTTGAACTGGCTATAGTTGCTGGCTACTGTCGTAACCCAAATTTTTACTAAATCTTTACGGTTGGCGTGATTTAAAGAGATTCTCTTACACGAGCTTGCATTAACAAGTACTTACGAACTTAAAGTAAAGTAAAAATCAAATGAAACGTATTTATAATCCTGCGGGCCTAAGATACGCACCGCGAGATATTTGTCATGTCGTTCTGTCAAAATGTAAGCATTTTGTACCAGTTTAGGAAGTATTGCATTATCTGTGTTAATGTTGTCGAGAAACCGCGCCTTTGAATTTTCAACTTTTGACATTTCTGCATGACTATTATCTCGTCTCTTCTTTGTCGTATCACTCTTGGCAGAGTGGTCGTGGTCGTCATGTTGGAGCAGTGGCCCGTCTCACAATCTTCCGCCATTCCTCCCGAACCGCTGCTCTTCTGGCACATTCGTTCAGAGGAACATCAATCGCAGCCTTGACTTGGTCCGTCCATCTCATCGGTGATCGGCCGCTGATCGGTGATTATCTCGTCTAAGAAGTGTCAAAAGTGTACATTATGGCGCGTTTTGTCGACACCATTAGGTACCACAGATAATGCAATAGTTCCTAAACTGGTACAAAATGCTTACATTTTGACAGAACGACATGCATGACAAATATCTCGCGGTCCGTATCTTATGCCCGCTGTTCCCTTTTAAATAGCTGAACAACAGTCATAACCAGGTAATATCCACTTTTTACACGTATCAAACAATACGACCGTCCCGATTTTATGCAACATAACATTTATACGTGTGAACTTTTTTATATCCTTGTCAATAAAAAAAACTATCCGTACATATGTCTGTAACTTGTATTAAATGTTGGATTTATTAGTGGTTAATGGCTACTTACCGAGGGTTTATAGAAGATTTAACGATCATAGCGTTTTATATGCGCCTACTTTTGTTAATTAGTTGGACGATTAAACTTCGATCTGTACTTTGATATGTGGAATCTTTGAGAGGCATTTGAAGATACCGGTAAGCAGGAATAGCTGTTTGTCTTATGGGTTCAGTAGGTTTTTTTTTATCACGATCATATAGGTAATATCTCGAATGAAGAAGAATAAAATATGTGATGTTTCGCTAAGGAATATATCAAAATATCTCTACGACTAATTGTTATTCACGCCCTGTAGGTTTTGTGCCAAACCTCAGGTACGTACTTGTCTTTTCCAGTAAATGACTCCTACCAATGAGATGAGAGACCAAAATGCTAGAACGTTACGAATATACGTTAGAAGAGATTTGAGTATGCCATGTAAATCATGTCCCAGGGATCGCAGCGTCCTGCCGTCCTGCATGCTTAGTGTGTACTTTTTACGATTACTGCAAAGAAAAGTATAATGTTGTATGAAGAATCATTAGTTTTGTAAACTTCCCGCTAGGGGCGCTGCTCTCTAAACAGAAATATAGTTTACGAGAATTTTGTAGCATACGTAAATCTAACACACAAAGCATGCTGTTTATAGGAGCACTGGTAAAAAGTAGCTAGTCATCTAGATTAGATGTAAAAGACCTGCGAGGTGAGTTCTAAGTTCAAGGGCCTTACTGTTGTCTCTACGCAACCCTAGCGGCACATAAAATCGTTCGCGAGTTGTCGGGGCAGCTGACCCGACCATCACGGTAAACAATTTTTATACCATTCTAACAGTCTATTATCAGATCGGATTGTCTTGCGGCCTCTCGTAAACTGCACTCCCCCTCAAATGTTTATTGTACTATAATAACCAATATAAAGTACATTTTTATAATGTTTTGATGCGATCTCTGTTTATCTTCGGATCGGGATGGTGGTATTGGGCAATACGCTGGTGGGTATTGGTTTTATAGGCTGCTTATGACGTCTTGTTGGTTTTATGTCGTCTGTGAAATTAGATGGTAATCTGGACTGGACGATACCTTTGGATTTTACGTACCAATTATATAAAAGTTCCTATTAAACTAATATTGGAAATGTATGGGAAATCAATAGGGCGTTTAGGGATATTCCTTTTCACTCGTTCCTTTTTTTGGAGATTACTAAGTAGTAGGTACAAGGCCAACTAATTAAGCTACATTAATTCGTAATCAAATGATTTTCCGCCCAGCCAGTGTAACTCAGAACAGAAGCCATGCCCATTGCACGTGTAGCTGATTGCGTAGATATTTTTATAATTTATAAGTTATACTTATTCATAAGTATTTGTTATGCGACGTGTACCACCATACTAACACACGTCAAAGTATGTCCAATTCGTAAAATCTGAACGGAAAAAACCAAAGATTATTCTAATTACGTGAGCGTCACACAAAACAATATATTTTTACCGAATCTTCATTAAAACTAGTTTCATCCGCGATAATGTGTAATTTATGTGCTTAGCCGTTTCTTAAACTTGTTGCTACATAAAGTGTAATACGTTATACAAGATGATTCACTCATCCTGAGTCCAGCTGAGAGTTTTAAAATATTCTATGTTATTAGTACATCTGAATAATCTGATAGCTAAAAAAATTATACGATGTGGACTGAAGAAAACATTATGGAAAAAATGTTTTTGTCAAACTGCGCGTGCGTAGTATATCGTTAGTTATTGCAAAAATAAACAACATTACAACTATTTTATAGTAAGTATAGATTATTATTAATGTATCATCCTGTATTAGTACAATATCGTCGAATGTAGGTAGATATATTGTCGACTGTTTTGGGCCTCGGAACATCTCGTTATTTCTATTTTATTGTATGAATACTTAATGCTCTTGCGCCATGGCCAATTGCCTTTTGGCTTACTACGGTACCGCGGTCAAAGATTAAGCATTTTAGTGACACAAGCGTGATTATAATTTTGAGGTTAGAGTTTACGCCATAAACTTTAAGATAATACGTAAGTAAAATAACACTTTTATTGTAGTTATTCTATTTTTGATGGTTTGAGGAGAACACGGTAGGATGTGTGTCCTCCTACGAAAAGAGAAGATCTTCCTTGCCGAGTGACCTTTGACTCGGGGTCCGAGGAGTAATAGATGGTATTCGGTAGTATTATCAGTACATATTACTTATGTTTAACCAGTGCGTCCTACCTGTCATGACCTATGCTGCCGAAACGTGGACACTGACAGTAGGGTCGGTCCACAAGCTGAAAGTCGCTCAGCGAGCTATGGAGAGAGCTATGCTCGGAGTTTCTTTAAAGGATAAAATCCGAAATGAGGTTTCCCGACAAAGAACTAAGGTGGTCGACATAGCTCAGAGGATTAGTAAGCTAAAGTGGCAGTGGGCCGGCCATGTTTGCCGTAGAACCGTAGAATCGTTGGAGCAAACGAATACTTGAGTGGAGACCGCGTTTAGGCAAGCGTAGTGTAGGACGCCCTCCGGCAAGATGGGGCGACAATCTGAGACATGTAAACAATGCATGAGAAGAGCCGAAGACCGGGCTCTGTGGCGCGTCTTGGGAGAGACCTACGTCCAGCAGTGGACTGATATAGGTTGATGATGATGATGATGATGATTACTTATGTTCAAACTCCGTGATAACTTCGTTTGCGCGATAGATCGCGCAAACGAAGTTATTACGGGGTCTACGCTAAGTTCTCTTAGCGTGCTAGAGTAGAGCTCTCTTTCCAGATAAGTTTATCCGATTGATAGGGTGCGATGAGATCCAAGTGGTTGTCCCAATGTCAATTGAGACGGAATCAATTGTTTTTACAGCAAGTCACATAGAAACATCATTTGTCCACATTCGAAATTAAAGTTTTAAATAATCTCACTGTTTAGATATCTTATAGGTATCCTAATGTATTTCAAAGTTGTATCTGTTGCAGTTGTACAAAGTTTTGCTCTTTTTTATTTTGCTTTAATTACTAACCGGTCTGATTTCAATATATTTAATTAGAAATAATTTGTTGAAGTTACATTGAGATGAGCTCGAATCATTATGCAATGCTATATTAATTAACGTAGCGAATTCAATTAGATATTAATTCAGTTTTTTATTAATTTATTCTCACACTATACGATATCGGAATTGGAAAAACCTTAATGATCTTACTTAGAATCGCCTCTCAACTTAAACACTAAAATACAAATTCATTTATTTTCCAAAAAAAAGATAGTGGTTCCCGCATTAGGTCTACCATGTGTCGCGGGATCTGCTTAGATTCTTCCTGTCACTTTGTTA
Organism: Eulithis testata; assembly: GCA_947507515.1. Classification (NCBI taxonomy): domain Eukaryota; kingdom Metazoa; phylum Arthropoda; class Insecta; order Lepidoptera; family Geometridae; genus Eulithis; species Eulithis testata. The sequence goes on from OX382194.1 coordinate 12,311,989, forward strand.
CTAGGTATCTAAATAAAACGAGATAAGTAGCACTATTTTAAATGATGATTGACTATTGGCAGAAGTTGAGAAGCCTTTAGACGAGTATAATTGGCTGAGATGGAAAAGGCGCGGCTTTGATTCCCGGGGCAAAACAATTTTTTTATGTAATCTGTGAATATTGCTTATGTTTTCATAGTTTGTACAAAGGAACTAAATTTAGAGTAAAATGTAACATGTAAGTGATAGTGTGTAATGTGTGTGAAGTAATTTTATTGAAATATTATATTTTGGCAGTATTTATCCATCGCTTCATTATTATTAAAAACTTCTTGAGATGCAACTGTGTAGCTATAGGTACAGTCAATAGAAGCATTTTTCTTGCACGTGCCTAATCTGTATCGCCATTAGAATTGAAATTGATAAGTTGGTATGTGGCATATGCTTGTTTACGAGCAGCTCGTATCTATATTATCGAGAGGCTACATACATGGGCACGAGTCAGCACAGCACTGTGTTACAGATAAATATTCTTTAATATAAATAAATACTCTTGGACATATCACACAACGCTCTCTACTCCCAAACTAAGCAAAGCTTGTTCTATGGGAATCAGATTGCTGATAGAATATTTATATACATTTTTGGTATAAATACATACTTATGATACAGATCCACGTTTTGTATCAAAGTAACGCGGTTTATAAGTTCAAAGTTTCTAAGCAAAATCTGACACAGTTTTATCAGTCTCAACCGAATTGAAAATCTCCTGCTTTTTTGAACTAGGTTAAAAAAAGCTTAGAAGTTTTATTACTATATATCTCAATTTGCATAACAGGTGCGACTAAACCGATCTATTCGAGGGTTTGTAGATCTAAGATTGTAAAAATATTAATTAACCACACCGTTCTGAAGCCTATTTCTATTTTGATTTTATAGTACGGCAGCTTTTTATTGAATTGCACTGCACATTATATTTGAACTCGATTCTAGGTTAAATCTCGAGTTTAGTCGGAACCAATCGTAGGAGACCATAGCGTAGTGCTGATGCATGTTCATAAATTTAGTTTTACTCCGATTCTTTCGGAAACCGGTCTGGATTTAGTTAATTACTCTCGTACTTCGTCCGCCACTGGACATTTCACTGATTATCTAATGTAGTTTTCCTAATTCATTTTAATTTAGCTTTTCGGCTTGACTCAAAAGTTCTGTTGTAATGAGACGGACCGATTCGGGTAACGATAAGGGTTCGTTACATTTATCTATGCCTAACGGTTCATCCATATTTACATAAAAATAGCATCTATATCTAAAAAGTTGTCCATGCGTTTCCATCCACCACTTGCCTCTCACATATAAAATTTAAAATATTATAACTTACCATTGAATTTATTATTAAAAATAATTATCCAGCTGCAAAACTTTGACCGCTTCTAATTCCGTGCTATATAGTTTTTACGTGTTCATAAAATGTAATGATTTTTACTCTTCACTGATGATTTTAATTAAAAACTGGAAGAATAAAAGCAACTGAGTGACTTTACGACACATTGTAATTATTACTGATACTTCTATTAATAGTCGTTTAACTACGAAGAAAGTTATTTAAAAACTATTTAAAATTCCACGTTCTAAAAGTCCAAGATTGTGTATTCCATCTTAGTGTGAAAATAAACATGAAACAGTTGAGCTATCTACCAACAGTTGCAAACGATTTATAGATAGCTCAACTGGTCCAAATCAATTTTAGACACACTGAGATAGAAAAATATAATAAATACAACTGAATTGAGAATCTCTTCCTTTTTTTGAAGTTGGATAAAAATTATGAAATACAACACAATGATACATTTATTTTTCGATCGATGTGGCAGGGGTTAGCTTACTTGGTTGGCATCGGCTGATCTCACCTGAATCCCGATAAGGTTTACCAGCCTACATGTAGCATGAATCGCTTCAAAAAATGTCCTTAGTGTACTTCCAGGGTAGGCAACGCACCGACAGTGCTTCTGTTGTCCATGTTTCTAGGCAGCAGTGACCGCTTATCATCAGGTGGGCCGTACGCCTGTTTATGTACTACTTACATAAAAAAAAAACATCATCTCATCTCATGGTCAACTAAGCTGTCCTATCATTACTTGAATTGAAGATTTTTTATTCAAAAATATGTTTACTAATGCTTTAATCATAAAATCACATAACCATACAAATCATCGGTTATTTGCATAGAAGTGTCAAAACTTGACCTCATAGGGTAATTCAGCACCAAAAATCAACAATCGCAAGGACCCGTAACTTTTATTCTCAATATCTGATCGATAATGTATATGTAAGTGGTTTACCAGTCGGTTAGGTAACTAGTTTAAGATTAGTAGGTAATAGTGTGTCATCCAAATTTTGAAATATATTCGAATTGTGAAATACGAACGTGCGTTTATAAAGCGGACCATGCACCGACACTACACACTGGGATAGTTTAACAAATTATTTTTTAGTATACCTATAAATATGAAGTAGCAAGAAAAACAGACTGACTCAACTCAGAAGGTTCAAATATCTTCAAAAACAAATACAGAAACAATTAAATACAATTGTAGTTTATCGATTAATATTCAGAAATCATGAATTTTTGCTTTTTGAAAGAAACTGTAGTCTTTTCCAACTGTTGTCGAACCACACAGTTTAATAAAATTAACAGGAGATGAGTGGCCCTGTTCGTGTTCAAGTTAAACTGTCGTTAATATGAACTCGATATGAGAATTATGACGGGTGTCGTTATATTCATAATCGGAATCGAAGTGCGGAGGATCGAATAATTGCTTCATCAGCTCTTGGGGCTCGGTCAATCGATGATTGAGAAATATTCGTTTGATTTTAAAACCATTTGGGTGCGTCTGATCACTTCGTTCTAAATTCAAATAATGGATATTCTGATCATTTTTTCCTTGCTACAGCTAATCGACTAAGTTATTTTGAACCATTTTTTTTTCTTTATCAGGCGTCTGCAGTACCTACCTACTTACTTTATCTTACGTAGTGAGGTTTGTATCACGTGTATTACAGTTGAGATCGTATAAGTACTTTCTAGTTATTCGTAGGTATTTAACTATCAAATAAACGTCACGTTAAAATGAATTTCAACATTTTATGGAACCTCAACATAAAAATCCAGCCATAATATTGTGAGTGATGTCAGGAAGCAAGAGTTGTTCTCGCATAACTCCCACTAACCGCCGCAACTTAAATTCCATGATTTAAATAAGATATTTCCATATATTCTACTTACGCCATTGTTAGAAAACATGACATCACTTCGAGATAAAGTCACCAAAAGTAGAAACATAAAATTTGACATATGTAATGTAGATTCTGTTCGTACGTATGTATTACAGATTACACAATTGGACGGTGCGTGGGCGCATTTTACAGCTGGAATTGTTAATGCTATAATATTGATGTATCACTTTTCCGCATCTATTACATATTTTTATTATTTTCTGCCCACCTTGTGCTCAGCTTATCGGCTGGTGAATCTTAAATGGGATTAAGATGCAGAATATTTAATTACATTGCGCTTTCAAAGTGTGTCGGGATTCAGAAAACATTAATAATTTTTGTAGAGTTCGGTTGCTCTGACAAAAAGCGTTAGAAACCAGGCCGTAGATTCTTACCCGTTTTTCTAGGCTCTGGTCGCGAAGAACTGGCACCTAGAATCATTTAGATTAAATGCTCTTTGTGATTTTACTAAATAAAATATATTTGATTTCGACTTTTCTAAAAAGATAGCGAAATGACTCGAAAGTTAGAGCTAAAAGTATACAGTGTCTCTTTCTCTTTCTGACATGATTAACCTCTTGTCGGTAAACATAAATTGAAGCTATTTCACAATCCGCCATTTACAATATATCACACAAAATTAGATCTCATAGTAATAAAATATGTATTTTACTAAAATAGATCGTTTTGAAAGTCGGCCAAAGATGTATTGACGATCTATGATTGTCTGCCCACTGAAGGCTAGCTCATTTAGAATATTTTAGAACAATAACTTAGAAAAAAGCTGGTTTGGAATAATTTAATGCTTATAAGTCAATATTTTAAAGCGATATCGAACTCGTTCACCGTTAAGAAAGCTTTTAGGGTTCCGCGAATCTATTCTATGACTTACTTCTGCAAAGACAACTGGATAGATAGACATGCCTTAGCCTTTGCACATTGTAAGCTCCTGCAAATATGGTTTTTAGCTAAACACTGAACAAAACTTTATGGCCGTTCATAACGATAACAAATAACCAGCGAGATTGAATTTTTTTATGAATTTTGCATTAATATGTCATTTCATACATAATGAAGCTTAAGATAGTTTATCACCTATATTAAAATCGAATACTTTTCCACTCAAGCCTTATCTCTATATATGTGATATATGTGATCTTATAGTGAGAGTGAATGAGTTGTAAAATTATATGAATGAGAATGATATTTATGAATGGGAAACCGTGCGAACGTGGCGCACAAGCGATGCCACGCCTCTTACACATTATATTTTCCCTAATTGCCTGAGAGTCGGCTATGATTTTCCTACATTGGTTTTCAGGCAGAACTATTTAGCTCAAGCGAGTCTGCAAACAAAATTGGCAACTTTGTAAAGATTCGATCGATGTAAAGATTCGACAGGCGTCATGGCTCAGTCGGTAGTAGCTCTGCCTTCCGTGCTGTGGGTCGTGGGTTCGATCCCCACCGAGAACAAACATTTGTGTGTGGCAAACATAGATGTTTGTTCTGTGTCTGGGTGTTTCTATGTATTATAAGTATGTATTTACAAAAAAAAAATGTATATTATGAATTCTATCAGCCATCTAGTTCCCATAGTACAAGCTTTGCTTAATTTGGGACTAGAAAGCGTTGTGTTAAATGTCCGTGAATATTTAAATGTACATCGAAAAACAATTCATCGGACGAACATCTATTTGTACAAACGGTGTCGCCAACTATAGGTTTTCTAATTGTATAAACCATATTCGAAGTGCTTCAGACAAAAACCGTATTAGCGATCGGTGTGCTGAGATGTTACAAATCTCTCTCCTAAAAAAATAAATCGCATCGCAACATTTAAAACAGTAAAATTCAAAACATTGAGCATTACGTAAGCTCGTACACACTCGTAATTCACGGGTCGCAATGTTATTTACGGCCCGTGGGTACTATGGGCACCGGTCTCGATTACAATTAATATCGGACCGGGTTTACGATGGGTTAATGTTGCTCACGGCTAGACTTTATTTATTAATCCGTAATGAGCTTTTCTAGGTATTCAATTATTTACCTGTCACTGTAGTTGATCTAAGATGTACCAATGTGTACTTTCTAAAGGCGTTGTGGATATTTTGTTTTCGGTTGTACAATTTGATTGAGTTATGTATTTACATTCTTTCTAAAAAGGTTGTTAGTTAGTGGTATTTTTCTTTTAAAAAACAGAAGTAGGTTCTTCGTGTTTTAATTTTTGTCTAGTTTTTAAAATAAATAAAGTAATAATTAAATCGCAGATTAATATTGCGTATTAATATTGTAACCAAGATGTATATGTCTAGAGTCCGTATAAAAATACGCACATCATTGACCTTTTTAAAATATTATTGAGTTCATTCATGAGAATATATAATTTTACAACTTGCATTTGATTAGTTGGAAACAAAGTTTCTGTCAATAAATCACGATAGTTTACGCAATGTTTGAACTAGTAGTGCATCATTAAATGTTAATAAATTATTTTTTAAAACGAAACAATATGTCCACGGCCTTTCGTTGGACTTTCCCATTTTACATACCTCTATAAAATATCCATAAACGAACGAATAAAACGGCACTGCCAATTTGCGCTTACCGCTGCCAATCCTCACTTTCGACCTTATTTCTTACGTCTTATGGAACATACAAAGGTTATAAGATAAGTTTGTTGCTCTTCAAATTAATCACCAGGTTTTTGGTGATTTATCGGATTTAACACTTCAATAGTTACCGACGACGTGTATTTAGGTATATCGTGGTCTACTTACGCATATTGAAACCAAACCCACCAATATAATAAGCGTAAGCTCGTAATAGTTATACTCTACTTGGTTTCTTTCGATCGAATTCAAAACTGCTTTAAATTAAACATCACTCATATGAAAATGTCTGTAACCATAAGAAAGTTAGCAATATTTTTTGCTAGATAATTGAACGAGTGAGCGAAGCAAACGAGATCTTAGTGACAACTTGGACAAAAATTATTTTTATGTTTGTATGTTTGTTCGTCGAGATCTTTTGAACCGCTTATCCGATCTTCACAGAATTTGGTAGGTATACGGATAGTACTTTTAAGTTTTATTGGTTTGTTATATGAAGTAAATCGGTCAAGGGATCGTGAAGTTATGAGGGTCCAAAGGGAGTCAAAAAAAAGTTGTACTATAATATCAAGTGAGGTGTCATATGATAGGGTTTTGTTTAGACATTCCAAAACCGTTTTTATTTGGATTCTAGGTCTAACAGTTTTTGAGTTGTTGTAAAAATTATAAAATTGGCTAATCCAGTATAACGTGAGCTACCATTTCTTGGAGTTTCAATGATTTTGTAGTTCAATTAAGACTGGTACTTAGCTAAACGGCGATTTCGAAGCGATTTGCAAAGTTTATTACAACCATTGTCAATAAAAATTGTTTGGGTTTTATTAACCATATGTCAAATGTGTCTTATACCTGGCCAGTGCGTGATGAGCTAGTCCTGGCCTGCTGCCTCGCTATTGATATCACTTGTAATAAAAACTCTATTTTTATGTCTTCGTAGTATCTAATACAATGTTAGTTTATTTAATTAAACATTCGTTTTAGACGAGATTTTGTAAAAACGTATTGTTCTGATGATGTAGAAAACTCATAGATAAAAATTTAATAAAAAATGTAGCAAGTGCATTTTTAAATTTAAAACGAATAATGAAATCAATCAGGGTGGTAAACCACTCGGATTGATTTACAAATCGCATTTAGACTGTATATTGTTAACGATCAGATTACGTGGATGCTTTCATTTGAATATATTTAAGTGTACTCTTGTTTCCACATAGGTATTTCTTATAACTGGGTTTAGTACTCATTCTAGTTTTCATTCGATACTTTCATTTGACTGAATTGGGTGTTTGAGATGTGACAGATGATGAAAGAACTGATTTGTTAAAAGTTTCTATCAAACAGTAAACAGTTTCAGTTAATTGCAACCCGTTAGTTAATTTAACTTGCTTATCGTCTTTTATAATCTCAATAATTTCGATACTTGATCTGGGCTAATCAAAAGTCCGGATTATAATTTTCTTTTAATTAAAAAAACAAATTAAAATTTCCTTCTATATAACCGCAATCGAAAACAAGCTGTGAAGATGCGTCCGTAATTATGACACCGTCGTAAAATGTTTAGTGGTCCCATGTCTAATTGCGTAGTTCGGTAGACCGGTGACCCGGCTACTTTCCAATTAGTCGGTCCAGGTGTACCGGCATGGAGGAAATCTGAGATCTAACATTTCATATCCTATAAAGAGTTGCTTCTTACGACGCAGTGGTGGACCTTATCGGTACTCATAAGCTTAACGGAGAAGTAAGTTATTGTTCTGTGTTCCTGTAATAATCGTAACAACTAAGATCCATTCGAAAGAGCTGCTTCATGAGCTTATACGCTGCTTCGACGGCTGACGATAGCCCCCTAAATTACATTCTAAAATAGTTCTCAGTTCGGCTTTGTCCGTATTAAACATTGATACATTGTTATGTATCTTGATTTCTCAAAACAACATTCCAAGGACATGAACCAGGAGATGCGTTCACATTTTTGTGCAACAACGAAATATGTGGTCGTCGACAGTGTTCTAGATTGTACATTTAATTTATATGCTAATGTTGGATGCTTGACGGAAACACTTGACTATTACGGCCATATTACCGGTATAACATGTCTCATCGCAGAATATACGGTAGGAAAGTTGGAACGGTTGCGCAAATTTTTCCTCTTCAGCGTTTTCGTTGAGCGTTTGAATAATAATCCCACCTTTGTCTACCAAAAACGTGTGTGGAATTTTAGCGTCCTTTAACAAACGATTTGATCTCTTTCCTGATAACTTTTTTAAAGTTTAGCTCACTTTTGTAAACGACTTTTAGGTACGAACTATCGTAGGTATGTGTACCTACACTAAAGAACAAAAAGTTATAAAAAAATAAATATTCACGGACACTTAACACAACGCCTTCTAGTCCCAAACTAAGCAAAGCTTGTACGATGGGAACTAGATGGTTGATAGAATACATACATACATTTTTTTTGTAAATACATACTTATAATACATAGAAACATCCAGACACAGAACAAACATCTATGTTTGCCACACAAATGTTTGTTCTCGGTGGAGATCGAACCCACGACCCACAGCACATTTTTAATGCATGAAACGGATGTATGCGATGTATGGTTAAGAAATGCGTTTCATACAAAACGAGATTATTGTGCAGTAAGTACATTTTTTGGTGGAATGGGAATCCCACGTGTTACATATTTTATTGAGTCATGTCGTCGTCACTTGCGGTCGGTAACGGCCACAATATCCAACCGTATGTTTCCACAAAGCATCGTGGTTTATTGGCTTCATCTTGACTTAATATATTCAGATTGCAGATTAAATGATTTTAATTAAGCCAGAGAGTTTAGATTTATATCATTTATATTTTTTACATCGGCCTTTCTAACTGTAAGTTTCCCTATAATTCAAAACGTGGGTCATCGTGACATACTGAGGGGTTAGCACAAGTTTGTATACTAATGAAATACTACCGAAAACGTGATCCATACGTATCATACCGAAGATTAGTTAAAATATTTCCAGCTATTTTCTAGCTTCGTTAAACTAGGCTGTTGACGTATCCATCGAACTCGTGCTAAATGTGATCGCGATAAAACTCAAAATTGAATGTTTGCAAATGGTTTCTGGTGATGATTTGGCCGTGTTTGTAAATGTATAATTAATTCTATAAGATTATTTTATTAGCTGAGACAGTGATGGGTTTGTTTTTATAAACACAGAAAGTTTGTTTTTATGGCGTAGGTGATTACCCTGCTGGATTTTTACCTCGTTATCAGAAATCGTTAATGATATTTTTATAATAGACATATGGCGCTGGTCGTAACTATTGAATAAATATATTATGTAAGTACATAAGAGTTCGTCATATCATACCGAGAGTAAGAGATGATCAACATTTTTTATCACGTTAGATGCTAGAGGGTTAAACAATACAACAATGCTGGTTTTCTCACGCGTTTATGTTGATGTCATCCCATACGAAGCTTCCCAAACGTAATGTGTGCAGGATGGTAACTCAATTTACTTATTTCCTTGGTTTAGGTACAATCTCTATTGATATTTCAATTTATCAAAGACGCGTTCTTATAAAATAATTACTTTTGTCAAAATATCGAGTTCAACAGCATCGCGTTCAAACTAATATTGATGTCCCATGTTACTAGATCATGAGACTTTTTATGTACAATTTGGGGTATAAGTTTTTGTGAATAACAGATGGACGGTATACGGGTATCCATGCCAAGTGTTCCGCACATGCAGTTTGAGCACGTTTGACGTTCATTGAATTTAGGGTTCTCTAGAACGAATAGACATATCGATTTTCTTTCAATCACTGTCACTGTTCAAAATGTATTTTTATTCCTGTAACCAAACCATATATCTTTACTCATTTTACAATTATGATTTACCAGTATTTATAGATCAGAGGTTTATAAGTATTTTCGTTTGAGACAGCCTATTATTTTATGGACTATCTTTTTCGAATACAAAACATACAGTTTATTATGCCACTCATATCTTATTTACTTCTTAAAGTGGGTACTAATCATTCTAACATGAAAATGAAAAAAAATTAAAAATTCTTTGTTTCACACCATAATACAGAACCAAAACACTTACATAAATGAACAAAATACAAAAATAAAAATATACAGTAGCTTAAATTTAACAGAGATGGGTACGGAAAAGTTATCGAACAGGTGAGAAGGAATCGTTAAATGGTTATAGGCGTTAAGTACTGGATGGAAAATGGAGAGCCGCGGGTAATTCAAATGTATGTTCTATGATACCTACACTAGATAAAATCTGTATTGTAGGTATCTTGATGTACGATTAGTTTGGCAGTTTACGAGTGTAGCCTCGGTTTACAGCTTCAGGTAGGTATATAAACACGTTACATTAAAAGAACTTAACTAAAACAAGAATCCCTAAAAGGTACCAGTTGTATTTGTTATAATATAATAAAAGTTAAAATAAAATAAAATGAACATGCATAAAAAATCAAGAGGTACAAGAAACAAGGTACCATTTTACAATATTACTGTACGGAACTCATTTCCTGAACATATTTCAGACATATCGAAACTTTTTGCTCATGCCTTGGGCTTTTTTTTTAATTTTCGGAAGTGCAAAGAGCGTGCCATCTGGCGGGTCGGGTTACACTACGACCTTCCGACATGTGACACGATTGTACACAATATTTCAAGTAATTACATTTATGTTCCGCATGCACATTATGTACCTATACCTAGCTGTCTAAGTACCTTACTAATTTATGTTTATGGCAATAAACGATTTTTCTTTCTTTATTTCTTTCTTTTAATTGTATATCATTTTGAAAAGTGAACTAAAGTCGTTTTTGATGATGAAAAGAGATCACTTTTTATTAGTTTTTATGTATTGTAACGATTGTGATATGCTTTCTCCATTGTCCTTGCACGTACCTTACTTAGGCGTTAAAGTTCAGTCGGTAATAGGTCTGCCTTCCGTTTTGTGGGACGCGGGTTCGATCCCCACTGAAAACAAACATCTTGTATTGGTAAATAAAGATATTTGTTCTATCTATGTACTATAATATGTATTTACAAAAAAAGTATTCTATCAGTAATCTAGCTCCCATAGTACAAGCTTTGCTAAGTTTGGGACTAGAAGGCGTTGTGTGAAGTGTTCATAAATATTTATATTTCCGCACCATATCATAGAGCTATTTGTCCTTCAAACTTCACCCGTTGATTACACACTAACAAACGCTGATCGTCGATAAGTTGTTTAACTTACATTTTTTGCGTTGAAGTATCGGTATAACACAGTAATTTGTCTAATCCCTCGCCGCCGCCGCTCACGACTCAAACCTAAGCTGCGTTTAGACTGGCAAGCTTTAGCTCCAATTTCTTAACCATGTCCATGGTTTTTTATGTCAATTCTTACAGAATATAGCTTGATGCATCTGTTTACAATAACATGCACGTAGTGGAGAGTTTACAAGTTTTATTGCCAGCGTAAACTTACCTTTACTACACTACATTCGCAAAAACCGGGTTGCAACACATCAAAATACAACGATTAGGTTTAATTACAATAATTGTCGATACGATGTATTGCGGCATTGCGAATAACGATTGGCATTGTAAAAAATTTGGTAAGTGGGCGTACTCAGGGTTCTAAGTCTATACATATTTTTATTATTCTTAAATAATACATTTCTGAGCCAATCCTAGTAGATGTTATGAAGTAGGTACATACATACTATAGAACAAATCTAACAGTCACTGCGTGACCTAAACCTAATGTATTGCGCCAATTTGCGTCATATTACGCGTCAACTCCAGCTCGACTGTCAAACGTTATAGCGTCACCGCGCATTGTATCTCGCATACGTTACGATACCTTACGATTGTCACATTTATTCGTGATCAAGGCATACCTAGTAATAAACTAAAAGTCTTAGTTACTGATTGAGAGTAACTACGAAACTAAGTTTACTTCGAAAGTAAGTTTCTTAGTTCGAGCAAATACTAGAAGTAAAGATTAGTCTTCTGCATTAGTACCTACATAAATATTCTGTGCTAGAAGTTTTCTATGCTTGACTTTCTATGCTTGACTAGAGCAAGGCCACTTGCTCTAGTTGAAAATAATACATTTTTTTAAATAGCATTACCTACAACAATTGTCTCAGACCTGAGTACATCCCAGCACTCGAGTATTAACAACCAAATCACACGACAATAAACAAAAAAGTATAATAAAAATCCGAAGTACGTTTACGAATACATGTTAATAACGAGCGGCGTATACCAATATGCTTCGGAATAATAAAATTTAACCATTACCGACCTGCCGTGCCCGATTGTAAAATTTTACAGGCATTTTACAATAAATAGAATGTGAGTATTGTTATTGATAAAAATATATTTGGTCTCGTTTAGCACCTTACCTACTCGTACCTTCAAGTTTATTTATTGCTGTCTTAAAAAGAGTTATGTGACATTTTTTGTACTTACTGGAGTCTTACAGACAACATTGGGTTTTACACCACACTAGTTTCCGCCCGTGATTCGTCCGCGTCCCTTTGATTCTGTTGATTTTCCGGCATAAAAACGAACTATATGTGCACCGAGTTTTATCCAAATTGGACCAACATCTCATTTCTCACTAATATTATAGATGTCAAAGTTTAGATGTTTGGATGTTTATTTGAATTTTTAAAACGGTGTTGCTGGCTATATACTTACATAAGTATACTTAGATTGATATAATACCAAGTTTTTAAGTACTTAAGTAATTATAGGTACCTAAGTAATTAAAATAAAGAATGCGAGCGCAAACGTTCAACTTTTATTTCCATCGCACTAATAACAAATTTTAATTAATGGAGCAAAACGATTTATATTTATTCGTACAATAAACATGACAGATCCATAATTACCAAGAAGGCAGAATGCCATGGAGTAGCGTCTCACAGACAATGGTTAAAAAATCGCCACCTTACCCCCAGGGTACAGTACCTGAGTCAAAATCATTTAATTTCTACCTTCATTAATCATCTTTTTTGTGCTAAAGTCAGGTACCGACCGGCTATTGCGAGCAATGCTTTTAACATTTTTTTGATCTACTCTATCCGTGACATGGCTTCTTCACACGCGTCACTTCAAACCAACCAATTTTTAACTAAGACTGATTTAACTGACCAATCTTAGTTATAAAAATTTGGATTTGATTTGATGAGTAGTGTAATTTTAATATTATCAAGCCCTACGCAACATTTAAAAATAATAATGCCCAAACCAAAAAAAAATAGAAGCCTTAGCTGTAAACGATATGTTAAAACGAGGCTTTGTTAATAAATTAACTAAACGAAAAGGTTAATAATCACTAGATATTAGATAAGCTTTACATTTGAACAGAAGAAAAACCGTCACGGGTGAATCACAAAATGTAAAATTTTGTAAAAATGTAAACTTTTTATTTTCTATAGTTACTAATAAGTATAAACACATTTTATCCTTAAATTCGGGCAAATTTTTTTTTCTTGATACTTTTTTTCGGTGCAATTTATTTAAATTATATTTCGAGGTTCTTACTAGGACATTAGGTGCAGCAGCATCTTTCAGATTAAAGCACTTTTTATCACAGAAGACCCTTTCACCAAAAAGTCATTTGTAACAGAATATAGAGTTCCCTTTGTTATTTTATCTGCATTTACTGACATAGAGACAGGCCACCAGCGATATCCCTTAATAAAAACATATTGCCTTTACTTTTTTCTAAAGTCGTGTGCACAATATTGGGTTACAATCGCCTCTTCAAATCGTGTGTGACAAGACCCCTTCTTATTAGAAAACGGCTTCAAACGAATATATCCCTTAAACCATGACTATAAAAATGAATTTAGCATAACAATGGTGGACAAATTCGATTGCATACAATGAGGAACCTTTATTATGAAGCTTATTTATTTTCAGTTGTATCAATTGTTGTGTTTTAATTATGAACTCTAATTCGTGGTATTAAGAGTGAAGTTATTTTTGTGTGATGCCGTTGGTTATGTTTGTCAGTAAAAGTCACAGGTAGCATTTTTTTTTTCGTCATATATTTACGGATATAACACTGGGTCGTTACGTCTTGTTATTATTTCTATTTCATAACATTATATGAACAAAGCAGGTAGATATAACGCGCGCTTATTTTTTTATCGAGATTTGTTCGTTAGTCTGATGATTTCTATTCTGCAGCTTGCATTATTTGAAAAAGTGTTTAAATAAATTAAAAGTAACAGGTGCTTATCATCATCAAAATAAAATTTATACATAATATTAAAGAAGATTTGTAAAAATGCTTAAACATTTTAATCTAAGAAGGATTATTAAACAGTTATATTATTCTAATCCCCAGACTTCACTATCTTCATTTAATTATTACTTAAAATATCAAACATCAAAATAAGACGTACTAAATTATAATTAAATTGCGATCAACTCAGATTATTATCTATAAAAATACATATTTTGCATCAATTTGTTTGCGACATCGCAGTCTAGTGATCTATAAAATGATAAAAGAATTATTCAAATGAATATACATAATGAGTTTTATTATTATTTATAACTGTTTGGTTTGGTCTTTACGAGATCATAATTATTAACATTCAGCTTTCTAAAAACAGTTTTACTAATACTTATATCTAGTGGTTATTAATTACGTCACTATTCGGATGGGTGACTGCTAGTGGCATTTAAGCGCTCCCGTGCTTCAGAGGGCACGTTAAACTGTCGGTCCCGGCTTTAGCAGTCGTTAAGCCACGACGGGGGCCTAAAAGCTCATTACTTTACGAACTAAGTTTACTCTACCTACTAAGTTAAGTCAGAAAAAAAAACCCGTGTGGGTAAATAACAAGAATCAAGTACGTAAGTGGAATAATATTCACCGGCCGTTGTTCTCCACATAATCGCCATTTTTTAGAATCGAGAGTTCAGAGTTCGATAAACTTGCAAATTATTCGCTGGTAATCTGAGAGATAGGTGTTTCAACGATCCTTTTTTTAAATTTAAATAATTTGATTCTTAGTACTGCAGCCATAAGACACATATTTTGTTATGCAAAGGAAGGAACCTAGTTTTAGGTAGGTACTGTATTTTGCATAGACATACGAAGAGCATATTTTAAGGTAACTTTAAGTGTAATAAAGAAACTGATAAAATCCCATGAAGTTTTAAAACTTGTAGAATTTCTATAAAACTATAGAATAGAGTTGTTAATTAAAATTCATTAATACGATACTTATCTTCTAGGAAAATACTGAGATTCGTGTGAAATGTCTTAAAACAATCGTAAATAAACAAAAATATGGTTGGCAAAATAGGATTTTTATTCATAAAATTGGTTTCGCATGGACCCTTTTAGAAGCACTTGTCTTTTCTAAATGCTTCGTGTCATAGATCTATGACACAGTAAAGTAAGGCAAATAGTTTTACCATACGTAGGCAATAGAAGATCTCGGAATGTCAGATCTTGTTTTCTTGGACCAGGGGCACAAGTAATAATTTTACTTAGGTATTTTTAGAAATGGCATTATACAGTTTATTTATGAGGCTTATACGTCAGAGCTCGATATCTGTCATATCTCGATATCAGAGCCTTCACCCTGCAGCAAACAGAGGGCGCACATTGAACGTCGCTTTACGCTTGATTTTTTACATTATACCTAACTAATCTTGGTACTTGAAGATTAGGTAGTTAGAGTCATCAAATTAAATAAATGTCACCAATATTATTACACTCAGGCTGGATATACTCAAATTTGAACACCACTTAAAATTGCTCTGCCTCTGTTTGACATTACTCATTTGTAAGAGATGGCAAGAATTTAAGCGGAACTTAAATTGAGTGGGGTTTGAGTGGCGTTTGAATATTTGAGTATTAGTTTATCAAATACATACATGCATTTTTATCCATGTATATACTCGTATACTTGTATGTATTCGTATATACGTGTATATATGCGTGTATACGTATATTTCGTGTATGAATATACTAGCTTCCGCCCGCGTCTTCGTTCGCGTCCCAGTAAAAACAATTTATGTATATAAAAACAGTTTCTGAAAAACTGAAAAAAGTACAAGTTTCCAAAGTATTGATTCAGTTAAACGGATATTTATCTCCGTAGGACCTGAATGAACCAACCGGTTATAGAATTCAGACCTGATTCATAAATCAATCAATTTAAATAATATCTCGGATTTCTCCATTCACCTATCAGGCACTAAATATTTAATTAATATAGACATCCAAGAGTGAGTTACACTCACCACAGCCAGTGAGTTCCGTACGTAGAAGTACATAAGAAGCACATAAGAAAAAAAAACATTTCTTACTTATAGGAAAATCTCCAGGCCATGTTTAAAAACTTTAATAATGTTTGATACCGTGAATGCTGGCTTAGTTTAATAAATATTTGATAGTTTATTAATTAACAATGGATTTTTAAACGGTGAAATTATGCAAGCTTATTAGCTTGCATAATTTCACTGAAAAACCGTGGGTGTAGGTAGATGAATGTAATTTGGAAAAGTAGATAACATTTTAGGAGAATCTGGCTCCTTTTGCAACCAATTGCTAGACCACTCGCGAGTACCTCTGCATGACTGTAATTTACTATATTTTTATCACATTAAAGGTCTGTAAAATAGCCTCACTGGTAATATTGTAATACACAAAAATTAGTAAATCTTTCAAAGGGCAATGTGTACGCTTCTTTAACAAAATCCCAAGTGATGTGTCTCAGTCCAACTCATCCAATAAAAAAAAATTGTTATCATACCTAATCATACAAAACGTAATGAAGATTCAAAGAGATAATATTAAGAGATAGTAAGTGAGATTTTATTGAATAAAAGATTTTTGACTTTGACTTTGTAATATTTTTGAACCACCAAGGCGGAATCCTAAATATAGTCATGTTTTCCCGATGTCAATCATTTCTTCGTTATATTTTCAACGATTGATTTATAAATCATAGATTTTATGAATGAATCGCAACACATCGCATGTTTTTATGAAAATATATTTTTGTGGTGATTTACTTTTCGATCTTGCAAAAAAGAGGCGTCAATCTAATATCAGTAAATACGGTATAACCAAAAGCGCCAAAATTTTTGGCTTCAAATAAATCGATAAAGCAACGTAAAATTAAAGTCAAAATTATAAAAAATTCAATCTATTCTCTACCAGTGATTTGTTATTTCTCCACGCATAAATTTTTCTTTCATAAAATTTCGTTCTCAATTTCAAACCGTAATCCCCTAAGAATAGGATTTGAAATTGAGTGCGTGTTGAAACGAGGATGCTGACCCGTGAAGTCAGTCGCGACGTGGAATTGCGATTACATTGCGTTGAGTTTTTGCGCGAAAACGCTTTGACTGCGAGGGTGGAGACAAACAGTGTCGTTAATGTAACCGCATTTGATCCCAAAATCCATTTACAAGTGAACAGTTGTATAAAAAAGTAATATTTTATACATTTTTGAAGTTATACTTCTAATGCGACTTCCAACTGACAGCGTTAAACGAAGGAGAAATAGAAAGAGACAGCGTTTAACGCGTTAAACGTTTAACGCTCCTGGGGAGGGGGAATAGAAAGAGACAAAATCGAGAGTGATCACATACGGAGACCCCCACAAAACGCAAATGGCACTCGAAGTATAACTTCTTCCGCGCAGAGGGACTCCACGCACTATTTTTTTTCTACTCTAAAGCCTCGTCCACGACGATGATTACGTTGCGTTGGGAAAATGAGCCAAAGATGAAAAAAAATTCTTGTTTTTGAATTTCTGTTTGTTATTTTAATTCGGTACGATACTGCTTTATGTTTATGGTGTTTGATCAATTATAACCTAAATAATGCCGCTGTGTGCTTTATTTATGCGGCTAGTTATGTGCCATAAAAATGGTTTTCTTTTTAATAAACCAATAACGGCTTTTCTTGTTTTGAAGGCACCATAAAAGTGTATCTTCTGCATCAGCACCATAATGAAGTGCTAAGTCGTTAATTAACATTTTGCTTATTTTCTCTTTATGCTTTGATTTTATTGAGCCTATTATGGCCAAACGTTCAAATGTCTGAATAAAATTAGCGTTTATAATTACGGGAAATGAATCTATAATGATTAAAATCAATATAACTAATGGTTTGGAATGCACTATGGATTCTAAATCACTAAACTATTAAAGTGACCGAATAGTTATTTTTTCTAGTTTTTAATAACTAACAACCATAAATATCTGCGATTATACTATACTTCTGGATACCATTCACTTGCATCATGCAGATGGTATCGAATGCGCGGTCCTTACCTCGCAGCACCCGGGGTCGCCTCAGGCTCGCGAGGGTGGATTCGCCTCGCGTCGATAAATCACGTCTGCTTTTTGTTCGCTCGTGAGAACCAGCACTTGCTATAGTGCACGTGTGTCGCATGTGGACATTGCACTTTTTCCGCACTTTTTTTATTGAACCTTTGTGTAAAAGGTCAAGCTTGCTGGTTCCGGGTAATAAGGGCCCTTTGATTCTAAGTGCTTTCTTTCAGTTTTCAAGCCATGATGATGCACCAAGAATTGTCACTGTAAAAGTGTTTTTTTTTTATTTAGGATAACAAACAATTACACTCAAATGTTACAATAAATAGGTACTAAGTATATAATGTAGTTCTTCAAGTGCAATCAGCACCGTTATCCGCAGTTAAGGTAAGTACAAATATCGGGCGGCATGAACGTATGAATGAAGAAGAAAGAGAGAGAGATGTGTGCCCTGCATGTTCTTTTGATCATCATGCCAGATCAGCTAAAAACTAGGGCCTTATGTTCAGATCGGCACAGATTTTATTCCATTATGGATGACGTAACTGAGCATAAAGCCCCTGACTAAACGCTAAGGACTGTAGTGTGAATTCTTTAAAGATTTCTCACACATCTACTTATAATTACCAGTGTGGTATACTTAGTGGTACGCTACAAAAATCTCATCATCGTGCTGTAAAACAAACATGCATCCACCTCTCTACCAATAACATCGAATATACGAACCGCTGTATTGAAACTACCTGCGTTGAACATAGCACTTACTCTCTACATTCAACGATACTCGAGTCCACATTATCGCATAATACCACAGAGGGATATATGCCGAGGATATAATTGGAGTAAATACTGTGAATATTGGCATCGGCCGACGCCGTCCTAAGCAAACATGCCGGTCTACCTACGGCACGACAGTTGTGCGCACTCATACTCTTGATGTTCTTGCCATGGTATGAATATTTTTGAAATTCGTATTGCGTGTCATACATATTTTAGACCACAAGGCCAAGATAGTCATAGTGTACTGTTTTAGAAAGATACCCATCTTCTGTATTGAGAGTAATCCAAAACAGAGTATTTGGTTACAACTTTCAACTTCATAGCCTCATAGTTATTTGATGAACATAACCTTTTTCTATAGTTGACCAGTCTTTAATAGTTTAATTTGTAAGCAAAGGAACGCAGCACCAATGTGATTATTAATTAGTTCAATAAACATTATGCAAAAAGTAAACTTCTCTTCCAACCATTGACTTATGAAAATAGCTGCGCTCATGACATAGATGCCTACAAGGTCTAGGCACTGACATGTGCACACAGGGCCCTTTGTGAAGAACTGGGTCACTGCACAGTGGCACACTTAAGCACAAGAGCTACTCCGTACAGATGCTATAAGTAGGTGCCTGGAGAGGGTCGCGGCAGTTTTCTGCTGCTAAATGCCTGTGAATGTTGCAAGATGGGGTTTTATTTAAGAGATGCTCCGTTTATATGACATTTTGAAATGCTCGATGTGGATAAAAATTGTGCAATAAGGCCCATACACATATAGTTATACACACTGGATAAAAACTTCTCAAATTATAGTTACTATCTTTTTCAGAAAATACTCTAATGCGCTTACGCGACTGGGAAGGCATGGTAGTATACTAGTATAGTATTATATAATCTGTGGTAGTAGTATTATGGCTTACTTACTGTAAGGGTGGGTGTGTTGTGTATGTGTGTATGTGCGACGAGTGTGAGTACCCACACAAACCTTCTGTGGTTTATAGGGTACAACATCTATAATGTTCACTTGAATAGTTGTATGTGCTGAAAAAAAAAAAAAAAAGTCATTAATCTGTAATCCTTGACACGGTAGACATCTCTGATATTGTAGAACTTCCTTGATCTCTTAATCGTAGGCGAACTATGGAGTACAGCCATGACGAAACATCATGAACACTTATGTTTTGTAAGTTGTAACGTGTAAAAGAAATCCCTGAAACTAGCAAAAAGTGTTCACTCCACTTTCAAGTCCAGTGACCCAGGAGTCAGGAGTGCCCAAGACAATTGAATCGCAAATCGATCTGAACGCGCCGCCGATATGAATTGCAAACTGAATAATGAGGCCGAGCAGTGCTTGTAAGTTTATTGATCGAGTGAGCGAAGCGTACGAAATCTTAGTGACAACTTGGACAAAAATGCTTTGTAGGTATAGTTGTATGTTTGTATGTTTGTTCTTCGAGATCTTTTGAACCGCTCATCCGATCTTCATAAAATTTGGTAGGTATACGGATAGTACTCTTAAGTTTTACTGTTTTGTTAAATTAAGTAAATCCGAGTAAACCCGATTCAGCGTCACCGACTCGAGCGTGACAGTTCACTTTCGTTCAAAAAAACCTAAAGATTTTCAAGAATATACCTAACTGAAATGTTTAGTGCAGTGATTAATTCTATAAACTGACTGATTCTAAAGACTACCGTACTTAGAGTGGTTGCACACACTCTTCGTTGTGACAGTGACAAAACGAATCATAAAAAATCTTTGAGTTTTTTAATGGTTCAAATACAGTAGTTGCACATTGCACAATACAACAAAACATTCACAAATCCTACCATTAACCATCCATTACGTTCATGGTGGATTAGAAATAACATTTTTAGATACGATTTGAACTCTATTCTAACGGGATACAGAACTGTGATAATCGCGTTAAGTTTACGGCATTAGTGGTCTAACCGACTGTAAAGTAACGCGTAATGCTTTTATCGATTGTTCGTTCGGTTCAGTCGGGTAGAGTTTTTATACGTTAGGTTTAAAATCGGTGGTGAACTGGTGAGACAATGATCTTTGTACAGTATTCAATTGTACACATCTGTCTAGCTTAAAATCTTAGCGAATTCCAGGTTGTTACCTTATGAGTTCGTTCTGATTTATCTGATACTAGCGACCCGCCCCGGCTTCGCACGGGTGCAATGCAGTGATGATGATGATGTATTATACATATAAACCTTCCTCTTGAATCACTCTATCTATTAAAAAAACTGCATCAAAATCCGTTGTGTAGTTTTAAAGATCTAAGCATACATACATACAGACATTAGGATAGACGCGAGAAGCGACTTTGCTTTATACTAAGTAGTGATGCTGAAATAGAGTACTCATCTCTCTAATTTAGAGCTCCTTGCGTAGGTACTGTTTATTTAGCATCGATAAAGAGAACCTTAGCAAAAATATTGGTCTGCGTTTTACGAAGAACAAGATTGGTGCTCAAAAATCGGGGCTCTACAAAGACCTCTAACAGGTCTAACTGATTAGCAAAAATCAGACCATTTTGGTTGTTATTCTATGCGCATTATTCTATGCTGGTAAATAAAATGGAACGGTTTTATATGGCGTTAACAGTGAGGGTTATCGTTACTAACAGCTGTTACTGAAATTCATATCATTCAAAGAGATCATTGAACTCATCTAAATCAATCGTAGACTTCATAAGCTGAGTTCGTCACCCTTGCAAGTTGCTGATATAGTACACAATAAAATGGTTATATTCAATCGACATAGACCCAGACGTCTGCGTCTTCAAAGTGGTACTATTCAGACTCCATCGAGTTGAAAGGATAAACTTGTTAGTAAGAGCTTATAATCGGTTGTAGGAAGCTGGTTTTTACAGGAAACAGGTTTTACCCCTAGACACAAGCTGAGAATAGCCAAATTAGCCAAGATGAAAATCTACTATCGATTCTAGTCATTGTCAGCGTAGAATGCCTACTAGGCTAGGCAGGTTGGTCAATATCTGGAGAGGTTGGGTACCGGATCAATATCCTAAAAATTTCCAAGAAAAGACTGAATAGGTGGATTATGGCTAAGCATGTTCCACCTTAGGCTGCAGCTACACTTACCATTAGGTGTGCTGGCAGCTAAATGCTTAGCTATACTAATATAAAAACGGGTAACTCCCATTTGTTCTGTTTATAAAACCTTTTTTATCCCTGTAGTTCCATGGTAGGACTATTGAAACTAGCCAATTAGGGCTAGTTTTTGTTTCAATAGTCCTACCCAAATGGAAGTTACCAGATATTAGGGATAATTACTCACCAGATTCTAATACAAATCAAAAGACCATAGTCAGCCAACACTTTTTATAAAAATAGCATTAGGTGTGAGGAGAACATGGTAGGATAGACGTCCTCCTACGAAAAGGGAAGATCTTCCACGCCGAGCGACCTTTGGCTCGGGGTCCGAGGACCAATGGATGGTATTCGGTAGTATTACTTATGTTCAAACTCCGTGATAACTTCGTTTGCGCGATCTAGGATTTTTCTCATGTTAGTTCTTATGTAGCGAGATAGATGGCGCTACAGGTGAGTAGGTACCTAATTATAATAAAATTATAAAATTTACTTACTGTCAAAGTCAAAGTCAAAGTCAAAAATCTTTTATTCAATAAAATCTCACTGATCACTTTGAATCGTCATTACGTTTTGTATGATTAGGTATGATTACATATTTTTTTTTATTGGATGAGTTGGAGCTAGTTCGTCCCAAGCTTGTTTGTCTTCTAAATAATCAGATATTTTATAGTATGCTTTTAAAAGAAGTCTCTGTTTTATTACGTTTTTGAACTTGCCAATCGACAACTGAGACACATCACTTGGGATTTTGTTAAAGAAGCGTACACATTGCCCTTTGAAAGATTTACTAATTTTTGTGAGCCTAGTGGTGGGAACAGCGAGTTTGTCTTTATTTCTAGTGTTAACATTATGATTATCACTTTTTTTGTTGAATAGATTGATATTTTTTTGAACATACAATAAGTTTTCATAGATGTACTGGCAAGGTACTGTCATTATATTTATTTCCTTAAACTTATTTCTTAGTGATTCTCTGGGACGCATGTTATAAATTGCACGAATAGCCCTCTTCTGCAACACAAATATGGTGTTTATGTCTGCAGCACTCCCCCACAACAAAATGCCGTACGACATAATGCTATGAAAGTAGCTGAAATAGACTAGTCTTGCGGTTTCCACATCTGTAAGGAAGCGGATCTTCTTGACTGCATATGCTGCAGAACTAAGTCTCTTCGACAATTTATCTATGTGTGGGCCCCATTGAAGTTTATTATCTAGAGTTATGCCTAAAAATACTGTGGTGTCCACGAGATCTATATTATCTTCTTTGATTTTTACATTGGCATTTATTTGTTTGACGTTTGGTAGAATAAACCGAATACATTTAGTTTTCTTTTCGTTTAGTAATAAATTGTTTACATTAAACCAGTTTACAACCTTAGAGATTGCATTATTTACATCGTCATAATTAGTTTGTCGTCGTTTCACTTTAAATACAAGTGAAGTGTCATCTGCAAACAGTACAATCTCATGATCGTTTCTAACCACTCGTGGTAGATCGTTAATGTAAATTAAAAACAAGAACGGTCCTAGTATTGATCCTTGTGGTACACCCATTTTTACCACTGACCCCGGAGAACGTTTTCCATTAACATCAACTCTTTGAATTCTGTTACTTAAGTAAGAATTAAGAAGTTCAAGAGCAATCCCTTTCACACCATAGTGGTTTAGTTTCCTGACTAACGTTTCATGGTGCACACAATCAAACGCCTTAGATAGGTCACAAAAAATGCCTAAGGCGTCATGTGACTGTTCCCAATTTTCAAGAATATGTGATATTAACTCAACACCCGCGTCGGTGGTTGAGCGACCCTTTGTAAAACCGAATTGTTTATTGTCTAGTAAGTTGTTTAGTTCAAAATGTCTTTGCAGTTGATTAAGCATAAGTTTTTCAAAGATTTTACTGAATGTAGGTAGCACTGATATCGGTCGAAAGTTAGTAGGGTCAGAATGACTACCTGATTTAAATAAAGGTGTTATTTTACTATGTTTCATTAAGTCAGGGAACTCACCACAGTCAATGCATTGGTTGAATATAAAAGCTAGATCTGGTGCGATAAGATCAATTACGGATTTTACAACGGCAACAGAAATGCCCCAGAGGTCCGTGGTTTTTTTTACATTTATCATTTTAAAAGCTTTGACAATGTCATTTGGTTGCACATAATCGAAATTAAACAATGTTTTGAACTCAGGTACATTTTCTTTAAGTAGTGACTCTGCGATTATGTGCGAAGAGTTCAAAGACTTTGTAGTAGAGACTGGAATGTCGGTAAAAAATGTTTCAAATGCTTTGGCCACATCATCATCTTGGTTAATGATTGTGTCGTTAACATTTAGATTGAATACATTGTTATGTGTTTTGACTCTTCCGGTCTCACTATTAATTACTTTCCAAGTTGCTTTGATTTTGTCTTGACTAATTTTGATTTTTGAGCTTATATATTGGGATTTAGCAATACGACAGACTTTTTTGAAAATTTTCGAGTATTTTCTAACTTTTTCTTTGAACTCTTCACTGAAGTTATATTGTTTTTCACTATAAAGATCGTACAATGTTTGCCTGCTTTTATGAATACCCGCTGTTGCCCACTCACTGAATTTAGAACTGCCAGAGACCATAATCGACTTGGATGTAAAAATAGAATTGAAGATGTTATTGAATTTATAGAAAAAAGTTTCATACAAGTTATTTGAATTACAGTTACTGTAAGTTAATGTGGAAAGCTTGGAGTTAAGGTCCAGCTTCAGCTTATCCAGGCGATGCATGGTCAATGGGACAAAAGTAATTTTTCTTGTTTCATTATTTCTAGTTTGAGCTTCTATTTTAATAAGTTGACCAAGGTGGTCCGATGAGATGTGACTAATTACATTTTTATTTATTATTTTTACGTTGGTAAAGATGTTATCTAAACATGTAGCCGAGGTGGCTGTTATCCTAGTTGGTTCCAGAAATACATTTTCGAGATCAAATGATTTAAATAAAGTTATTAGTCTGGTATTTAAGGAACATTGAACAAGTAGATTTACATTGAAATCGCCGCCTATTATAATTTGCTTATTTGTTTTACTTATTTTATACAAGATCTCTTCCATTGCTTTTTCAAAAATATCAAATGAGGCGGATGGTGGGCTGTAAGCGCTTATAACAATGAACTGCTCCAACTCTACGCATGCTACTTCAATGTGCCTTTCTACAGAGTGGTGGACAATATCTTTGCGTTCTTTAAATTTTATTTGTTTATTTAGTAATATTAATGAGCCACCTCGAATAAAGCGTTCTCTGCAGAAAGCACTACCAACCTGGTGATCACTGAAACTAAACATAAGCTCATGACATTTCAGCCAGTGCTCTGTCACACAAATAATGTCGATGCTGTTCGAGGTCATGTACAGTTCCAGCTCTAATTCTTTACTACGCAACCCTTCAATGTTCTGATGCACCAAGCTGGTATATTTTAATTTATTTAATTTGATAGATTTACTTTTTGACTGACTAGATTGATTATTAAAACTATTTATTTTATTATTATTAAAATAGTGATTTTTATTATTTTTAAAATGATTTTTCTTATGATTATTTAACGATATTATGCTAGAGATTTCCTCTATTGTCTGATATTCTAATTTAAATGACTTGGAATAATTTCCATAGTCTTGTTATGAGTGTCTTGATACTGCTCAATAGAAGCAGTTTGTTTAGCCAAGTTTTTGGCTGTAATATCAAAGTAGTAAGATAGCGAAACAGCTAC
This sequence comes from Eulithis testata, assembly GCA_947507515.1. NCBI lineage: Eukaryota > Metazoa > Arthropoda > Insecta > Lepidoptera > Geometridae > Eulithis > Eulithis testata. The sequence continues at coordinate 12,337,845 of OX382194.1, forward strand.
CTGTCGTTTGTAAAAATTGGAAAGGTAATATCTACCTTTAGTCAAGTAAACAGGTTTACTAACAATATTGTTATAGTCAATTAAATGTATCAAATTATTATTGCACAGTGTTGTATGCAAAGTCATATTTAACTATGTAAAGTATTGTACGCCTGGCATGGGTAAACTGTTGAAACTCTAGGTACATAATATCTATAAGATCTCTTTTCACACAGTTTCACAATAAATGATTCTTATTCTTATTCTTATAAACATTTCGCGCTTCTAGCTTTCCAGTTTCCTCAGTAAACCTGGTAAATATCCAGCATCTCGTCGGTCTGTTTTATGTGTAAATTCGCCCTAAACGGAGTCTCCATTGAGTTGCAAACGGATTCCTCGTGCAAAGGAGTGCAGCCTTTGATCCGGTGCAGCCTTTACTATAGCCACTGCCGGTGTGCACCGAGCCAGACGTTGTGGGAGCCTATGCTAACCTTTGAAGAATAATCGGAAGGAAATGCTCTTGCTTATTGAATATCCCATCCTACTAGTATTTAGTCAAATGTTTGGATGTTTAGGTTTCAATCACGCTGCATCTGCTGGTCTGATTGAAATGAAACTTGGAATATATATTGTTCGTAACATAGATTACCACATAGGCTTCTTTTTATTCCGGAAAATTACCAGAATCAAACCGGATGCACATAATTTAAAGAAGTATTGTGTTTGAATAGAAATACATTGGCTAGCCGTAGACCTAGGTTTTACTTAGGTGTTTAATAACATTAGCCCATGGTCGATACTTTAAACAATTAATGATGGATCAAATGTTTCAGACGTCCAGAATTTGATGTATTTGCTTTTTATTGATGCAGGTAGCTATTATTTTGAAGACGGTGATCTCATTTCCTTTTTCACCAAATAATTGAACTGAATTAAAGGGCTGACTTTCTCACAATCATATTTGTAAAATTGCGAATCCCATATTTACCGAGAAACGTACTACAGTTTCCTGCTACCACAATAACCTTCCTACCCCTTTCGGCAAAGTCATTTTGGACTTAAAAACCAATGAGCGAGGATCTCGATTTGGCTGTTGGAAATTGGTTGTCGTGATCTTTTGAATGTGGGATGGTAACAAGGAAAACTCGAGCAAAAGCCTTCTGAATGAAACTGAGATGGAACCGGTTTAGTTGAGAATGCAGAATGCACTTTATGCGACCCACTGGCCGAATGACTCACACATCATGACAAATTAAAATAGTAATCAAAAAAACTGCGGATGTTGTTCAACTGAGGTAAAAGACTGCTGATTTTTTTTTAACCTTAGGTACATCCAACGCCAATGTGCATATTTTAAAACAGGCTGTTCAAAGAACATAAATCAATCGATCATAACACTGGTTTTTTTCTTTAGCTATGGATTTTACAGACAAGATCCATCTTTATATCCAGCCATGATGGTATAGAGTTTAAAAAGTGTCCTAGCAAAAGCTTCGTTCATCAATGTACCTATAGCTTTAGTTGTAGGGACATTGATGAGGAACCACTTCATCAGGTATTCCAGTTTGATCCTAAAACCGAACAATAATACGCCGTTTTACCGCAATCAAATAACTTGATCGCCTACAAACTCGCGCTAAATAAACCCATAATAACAGTTACAAATATCGAATCATAAAATTAAGGATATCGAAAATGCATCTCAAAATAAGTAGTTCTCTGGCATTATGTTCACAGGAGAGGAGTATTCGGATTTAAACTACAAATAAAAGGTTGAATTAATACAGGTCGGTTTTACCCTTTTCAATCACTATTGCCCATAATCGTGCTCGATTTAGTTTATACTTAGCGCGAGGGTCCGACTTGGAGCGGAGATGTTACAAAATAAACTTACGTGGAATTTGATCTATATGAGTCAGACATTTTAAAATATAATAGATCTCTATGATTCCTAGGCTATCTTATTCGCAAGACTTCTGCTGAGATGTTTTTTTCCTTAAAAATTTCATTGGTATCATTCGCTAGAATTCTGGGCTCGTCTTTTTGTTTTAAACAGTTCAGTAGCAAACTGTTTATATAAACCGAACAATGTAAATAAATACTTGTGCAGGGTTCAAGCAAACGGGTGCGAGCGAAGTGTCCACATGTTCCTCCCGCAGTGGGCCCGCGCCCCGCTAGACCGCCTAACGCCATATGTAAATGTACCGACACGGGACCTTCCGAGAACCATCCTCGCTCCCTAATTATTTTTAATTGCCGCAAGCAGCGCACGGCCTTCGACAATTTAAGTTTATAATTTTTTTCGCGTCTAGTCTTTGAATCACTTCGATTACGCTATAAATGACTCATGATCCCGACAAAGACTGCACGCAATATTAAAACAAGTGAGGTTTTTTTTTAGTTTTTTACCTGTGTGCCGTTCTTAGAATAATGGGGGATCGTAAATCAGTAATGGCGCCCTATTATTTGAGTTGTTCGCATAAATTTCGGGATTGGTAGGCGGTAATTGCGAGTATTTGGCGGTAGTTGGGACAGCCGCCGCGGGTGGTAATTTTGGAAATAGAAAACTGCAGGAGTACCTTTTGTTTTTATAATGGCGTTCGATGCGGACTACTGTTATTTTAAAACCGTTATATAGTACCGCTTCGGAAGTAGAGGTCAAGCTCTTTGTTTCGGCTATACATAACCAACTGTAGCCATCGTGTGTGTGTCCAACAGCATATTTCTCTTAGTTTTAAACAGCATACCCTGCTTACCTATTACTCATTTTGCTAAAAATGTAACCTGGGGCACCCCGGCGCACTTTTCATAGGTACTCCAGTTTAACCCTACACTGGCTAAGGTCAACTAATAACGGTAGCTTTATCACATTACTATTACATATTTCTAAAATAAAAATAATTTTTAATATTCATGCCACATGTCAGTGCACAATACCACCATGCTGCGTTTTTGTACCATGTTCCTTTATATATTTTTTTATTTTACCCCAGTTTTTGCTAAATCTTATTGTAAGAAGTGGAAGTGAGAGTACTTTCGTCTGGTCAATTGGTTTTTGAAATACAAAACGTTATCTGATTTATTTTAAATGCGTTATGTATAGAAGCGTCAATGCAGAATTTTGTTATGCTAAAAAAGGAGACGTGTCTATGGATTCTTGCAGTTCTTTTTAATACAGCTATATTTATTTTATAACGTAATTTATGGTAGGATAAATAAATGTATTTTGCATTAAAATATGCGTAAATTAATAAAATATAATAAACAGATTTACCAAAAAGGTTTTACAAAACATAGGTTTTAGGTACATATAAAGGTTTAACAGGACTCTAAGTTCAAAATCAAAACACAATTCGGGCTGTAAGTATTCATGAATCAGATTATGCACTTAATACCGCATAAAAACATCCAAAGCTCAACATAAATTCCGAATTCCTTTTATCACACATTTATCTTTTTCCCTAAAGTTATACAAAGTGTCCATAACACCCCTGTGTTTGCGCAAGTGCATCACACACGCAAACAACCCCACACATACGCGCTCGACGTATTGCACACATGCGCATACGCAGGTACCAAAAGTTAATTGCCTTCGTATGTTCAATGCTCTATCTACCTGCGGGATGAGGGTACCAGAGAGGATGATTTTTATAATTTTATACTTTTACTACTGCCTATGCGGCAAAAAAATTCGATTGGACGTTGGTATTTTAACCACCCAAAACATACGATAAGTTTTTTTTCGCTTTTTAATCCTGAAATCTTTATAATGAGCAATAAAAATCATGCCTGAAACTCTTGGCAGCAAAAAAACACTCTTTACATTCATGCAACAGTAGGTACCTATAGTTATTTGTATACTAAACTCCATTAGTATTACAGGTAGGATAATAAAAATACTAAACGGTTTGAACCCTGTATCTAGTTTCTAGTTTCAAATATCACATCAACGTAGGTATTCAATCTGGCCCAGATCAAATCCGATCGCTTTACACATCGATAATTCCAAATCCATTACCGGATCACGACGATCCTTTTCCACCATTATAGTGTTAGAAAGAGATGGTCGGAATCTTCTTTCGCGTGGTTTATTATCGTACACCGCATCGAGTACCTGGTCGGGTCCCGTCGGTAATTTTTAATTGACAAAAAAACACGACCCAGCCGAATTTATATGTGGAATTTATTTTATTACTCGGCATTAGTTGCTAGTGTGCGTGGGTTACTGATATTATTCTTTACAATGGCTTTAAAAAAGAAATGTCGGAGTCAATGTTTATAGCACCTACTTAGCGATATCTACTTAGATTAGGTTACGGAGACTCAGATTGCCTCATTGAAATCATAAAAAAGTAATGCTTTTATTCTAATTGAATCTTGTCATCTATGCGCCACGAAAATAATAGATAGATACCTAAGTTTTGTTTTTAATTATACATATAGATAAGTTTACAAAGAAGAATGTAAAAAAAAAAATCTGAACGCGCTAAAAGCTTCCTGCTTACGTAGTTTAGACAAATTCTCGACCGCAGCATGTGACCGAATCTTCGGCTATTACGATTCTATCCCCTCGACCTTAGCCATAGACAATACGAATTCAAAATAAGAACACATTACACGTTCCAAGTTTGAACGGTCGATCTAACGATATAGGCACAGGTAGACGCGGCCGAACAATGCAAGACCGTAGACAGCCGCAAAAACCCGGTAATGAGCGCACTGTCACGGCATAATGGTCCGCCATTGTCTATGTGGGGAAGCTGCCCTAAAAAAGAACTTACTTTTTTTTAAGCGCACCGAGATAATGGTAATGGAATTTTGAGTAAATTGGGGATGATTTTAGGAGCGTAAGGGATGACAGTGACATTATGATTGTGTCAAAATGAGAAGAGGATTATATCTGTGCAAAGCGAAGTGACTTTAATTTTTTTGTCCGAAAGAGTTTCAGCTACTGAAGTGGTTTTTTTAATTGGAATTAATGTTAGGAGCAATGTCCTTGGCATATTCAATACAAGGAATCTTTGTGTAGTTTACGACAGGTCAACTCGCCGGCTGATTGTTAATTAAAACCGTTAAAATCTCTGTGCAAATTGATACAAAATTGATGCATTTATTTTACGTAGCGGTACAAAAATTTGATCGTACAAAAAACAACTGCAAAATCTATCGGTTTTAATGTCGAAAGTTTAATTGAATAATAAAACTGAATTCGCAAAGTTCAATGTACGTTCACTATGGAAAGTATTATTCTCTCCGCGACCTGATGGAGCAGGCTAATAAAAAAAGCAGTTTGTCTCGTAATCAGCACTAAATAACCCTGTAAATTCGCTGTATAGACTGTCACTATAAATGTTACAATTATGCAAATATCCATGTGTAATCAAATAGTTGAAAGCGTTTAGAAACCGATATTGCGCCGAGAGTTCGGTATCTAGGATAAAATAATAAAACACCGAAACTAGTTGTCGAGACATAACTGGTGTGCTTACGTAAAATGCAGTGCGACCGCGGAGACATGATGAACAATGTTGCGGAGCTCGGATAGAGGCGAAAGAAGAGCAAAAGCTTTTTAAGTATTAGCGAAAAGTTTTTTTTAACTAAAGTTAGGTACTAAACTAGCGGCATTTTTAGCTAGCGGCATTTTTTTTTGATCTTCATCATCATCAGGCGATGATTTGACAGGCGTCATGGCTCAGTCGGTAGTAGCTCTGCCTTCCGTGCTGTGGGTCGTGGGTTCGATCCCCACCGAGAACAAACATTTGTGTGGCAAACATAGATGTTTGTTCTGTGTCTGGGTGTTTCTATGTATTATAAGTATGTATTTACAAAAAAAAAAATGTATGTATGTATTCTATCAGCCATCTAGTTCCCATCGTACAAGCTTTGCTTAGTTTGGGACTAGAAGGCGTTGTGTTAAGTGTCCGTGAATATATTTTTTTTTTATTTATTTATTTATCATAGGCAGCTTGTAGTAACCCACTGCTGGGCATAAGCCTCCTCCCTCAAACGCCACTCGTGTCTATTTTGTGCTGTTTTCATCCAGGTCTATTCCTGTACGGCAACGATATCATCTACCTATCTGGCTGTTGGTCTGCCAAGGCCTCTCTTGTGTCCCCTAGGCCTTTTATACAGATATTATTTAAATTCGTGAGGAACTGGCACTTAGAATCATCTAGTTTATAAGACGATTCTAAATAATCCTCGTGATTTTATTGAATAAAATATTTTTTACTTTGAATTGAATTATGCTAAATTAAATTAGGCTATGAATAGGTATGATTAGGGAAACATTTCCATAGTTATTGAAATAGCGCGATTCGGAGGCAGGTTTCTTTACCATAGGCATAAATTCTACAAGATCGTGTCTAGCAAGTTGGTTCAATATCAAATCGTTAGTCTGTGGCCGGTAAGTGGGGAGCGAGTATGCTAATCGGCTGAGGTTCATCGCTGATACATTTAATTAATATCAACTCGCACCGGAAGCTACACATCTCTACGGACTTTATGAAATTATTTTTTATATTTAGGCCTGTTTTTAAAACTTATTTATAACAATAACGTTTAGTACTTACCTGAACCTTGGTTTTCTTATCGTATCAATTTTTATAAACAAAAAATGAAATAATAAAAACATCATGATTATATTGTTTGTGTAAATTCTATGACAGTTTTAGGATTCTGAAAAAAATCGAGAAGAAAATATCAGGAATCTACTATATAAAAATAAGTCGGGTTTTCCTTCCTGACGCTATAACTCCAGAACGCACCAACCGATTTCCACGGTTTTGCATTCGTTGGAAAGGTCTCGGGCTCCGTGAGGTTTATAGCAAAGAAAGTTCAGGAAAAATTTCAACAGAAAAGCGGGAAAATGGAATTTTGAAAAGTCACACCCCAACGCGAGCAACGCCGCGGGAGATGGCTAGTATCTTTATAGATTCCTGTGTTATGTTTATCATCCTTCTGTGTAACTAACTACCTAGCTGTTAGATTTCCTAAAATTCTTAAAATAAAAAAATATTATTTAAAAAAAAAAAAAAAAAAAAAGTAATTGAACTCCTGAATTGAAGTTGTGTAAAATGTCCAACAACGTGGTTGGTCGTAATTGGTTCGAGTGAGTCTACAACATTCTTGAGGAACGATTTAAAATACGAATGTTTTGTAATTTTAGAAAACGGTAAAATATCACTTGAATCGTAGGAATAATTTAATGAACATATCCAAAACTTACCTAATTTTTAATCCCAAAATGAATACCTACTAACTTAGTGTAATTATTTTAATCAAAGTAACTTGATTAACATGTCCATTATCATTTTATTAATGAAATTAGTTTCTGTATTTCTATAATTGTACCTACATCCACGTTGATTGCATCTTAATAACTTATTACTCAGGGGATCGTAAAATTTGTACAAAAACGAGCAATAAATACCTACTAATCAAGTTTTAAAGATGCTTCCTTGACTTCAAACACTTTTGGATCAATAAAGTATTAAACTCAACAGACACTTGACACATTAACTATACACTCTTCACAATTATGCTAGATCTCCCACGTAGGCTGAAACTATGAGAAGAGTAGTAGGTAGGTACAGTCTGGAACCAATGTTTGCAAAAAATGCAGCGAATTTTTATAAACTTTTTGTGCTGACTCTAGGATTTTCTAAAATAATTGATCGAGTCAGCGAAGCGAACGAGATCTTAGTGACAACTTGGACAAAAATGCTTTGTATGTTTGTTCGTCGAGATCTTTTGAACCGCTTATCCGATCTTCACAGAATTTGGTAGGTATATAGTACTCTTAAGTTTTACTGGTTTGAAAAATGAAGTAAATCGGTCAAGGGGTCGTGAAGTTATGTGGTTCCAAATGAAGTAAAAAAAAAAGTCCGACAATAATATCAAGTGGGGTGTCATATGATAGGGTTTTGTTTAGACATTCCAAAACCATTTTTATTTTGACTCTATGTCTAATAATTTTTGAGTTGTTGTAAAAAAATATAAAATTGACAAACCCAGTATAACGTGAGCTACCATCTCTTGGAGTTTCAATGATTTTGTAGTTCAAGTAAGACTGGTACTTAGCTAGACGGCGATTTTGAAGCGATTTGCAGATTTTATTACAACCATTAGTCAATAAAAATTGTTTGGGTTTTATTAACCTCCGACCATCACGAGATCTCAGTTCGGGGCGAACTACTAGTATGACAGAGCCGGTAAAATCTACGTAGCTATTGCTTGGTGGCTCTACGAAGCAATTATTATATTTGTTTACATACATTTGTATGGGAAAAGTGCATGCAGTGGAGACTTAAGCATAATATTTTTGTATGGCAATCTCTATAGACGTTTCAGTCACACTACGTGTTTTTAAGACAAGGCTTTACATTATATCTTATTGGTATATACCCAGCCCCCGATGATAACTGTACATAAAATATATAGCAACGAAAAAAAAATAAAAAAAAAATGTGAAAAAGATAAATGTGGAACATAGCAACCGAGCACGAATTATTTTATTATTCCGTCGTTTAATTTAAAAAGTTGCGTTACTAGAAGTTTTAATGGTGACCTGAAATTAATCAGTCGTATAAGTTTATAGCGTGTGGCATCAAGCTACCAATAATAAATGAACGAGATTATTGCAACACGAGCCAGCGAGATAAATCATTTTGAAGATGTACACCATTAGGCAATAGTGGGCCATCCACAATCCACTTACTTCTATCTAACTTGTCATAAAACAAACCGGTGAATCGAATAACTTGACCATCATCTGACTTTTGCATATTCTCTGATGTTAAAATTCTTTACTTACGCTGATGTTTCACTAGCACGACGGTATCTAATGTTTGCATAAAATGTATGTGTGTACGAGAAGATAAGCTTTTAGGTTCCTATCTTTTAAGTCTTTGTTGTAATAGTTTTTTTTATTGTGGCATAAAATACAACTTTTTCCTTGATCTTGTTTTTTAATAATAGTATTTTAAAGTAGCGTTTGAGTTGGTGGAAGATTCTTGTTAGAATTTCAATAAAATCTGAAAAAGAAAGTCATTCTGTTGTTGGCTATTATGTTTTTGGGTGCAGTTATTTATTGTAATGTGCTGCCATCTTTTGTCATAGACTGGCACACCCAATCCGAGGCATCATTACAAGCTTGTTTGTATAAAAGGTTTAATAAAATGCAAATTGCTATTTCCCAACTTGTTTCTTTTAACAAGCACGAAGTTAATAATCTATAATAACAAACAGATTGAGTAAAATTTCCATACTCGAATACTTTGATTGCGATGACATCGGCAATTGTAAGAATATTATCGTCATTTTATGATAATTCTAACATTTTAAGATGTAATTCATATAAATTATAATAAGCGAATGCGCGGGCGCAAATTTTTTGGTAAAAAGTTTATGTAACTGTGCTTTTGTTAATTTGGTATTTCAAAATAATAATTAGGTATGCAGTCATCAGATTCTAGTTGGAAATGATTGGGTCGCACACATTATTATACTACATATAAGATTGATTGCTAACATTGGTGATGGTTTGTACCAGTTTGTTCCTAATGTATTCGTGACAAAACGTGAAAAATTTCGTTTACTCGTATTATTAAGTAGTTCTACTAAATATACTGTACCTACCTATAAGCTTATAAAGCAACTCCAGAAAATTCATTGATGTTATTATAATAATAATACGCAATATTCATGAAACATGGCTGCAAAACAATGCTTTTAAAAGTATACATAACCCTTAATCCGAACCCCAAAAGATAATATCCAGTCTCATCAGTCAAAGCCGTTCACTGTTTTAAAAGGTATTTAAAGACCGACAGACTCGTTATTGTTATTTATATTAATACTGAACCGAATTGCCGACCCTTCGCACTTGGGTCTTAAACCACTCAGCCCATTTTGAATCTTTTGTATATAAAAATAGATGTGAATTTTTATTCCAACAGTGATGTCCTGATGTGTCTTGAAGAAGGTACTGCTGTTCGAATTGCCCGAGACCCTTTGCACTTGGACATAGAATACAATAAAGTGACATCGTCTTGAAAAAATACAAAGCGTTCGAATTGATATTCAACTTTAAATCTCATAGAATAGGCGTTACTTTTGAATATTCTTATGTTTTAATGTAATTCCAAGGGTATGGAATGCATCAGATTGCGCTGCAGTGTTAGGTACTTATTTTTTGTGTGTGTGCAAGTGAGAGAGGTGATTTGAAGGGTCTTCGCGAAGTGCTCTAATGGGGTTTGTATGGGATTGCATGCATTTTGAACACAATTCTGTACTATTCAATATTCAATATACTTTATTCTGAAAATCGGTTGACTCTACGTAAGCTGACAGGCGTCACAATTTTTAAACTTGTAAGGATAATAATTTTAATTAATGAAACAGATCCAACTAAAAGATCCTTATCATTAGCCATGTACTAGCTAACTTTGATCTAGCTTTCTATTTCTAAACCATATATACCAACAGATTCACAATACTACCTTCTACTATACGCAAAACTATCTGATAGAGCTCTTCTAAGTAGTTCTCACAAACTCTTTGTGAGAACTACTTAGAAGAGCTCTATCAGAGGGTAGGTAGGGTAGGTAGTTAAGGAGTTTAATCATATTAACAAACGTTTGTTAATATGATTAAACTCCTTAACTACCTACCCTACCTATTATAAGAATTACCACTTAACTACCTACTACATTGTAACAGACGTTTGGTTCTTAATAAATTTCATTTCATTTCATTTCAACTCGATACGTCCGATAAGTCCGGAAACAAACGCGTGCAAAAGGCTGGATGTAGCGCATTGGGTCGCTTCGGGACCGGGCGTCCTTGGCGCCGGCATTACCTCTTTATAAGGCCGCATTCATGTATGGTGTGGTTCAGGGGTTGCTTTAAGAATGGTTTTTGTGGTTTATACCACAAAAACCGACTGTTACTATCTATTAGTTTTTATAAACTAGAGGATTAAAAATGAAACATAGAAACCACAGAAGAAATAGTCAGTTTGTAACATACTTGTACGTAATAATAATTGTAAAGTAGGTTGGTAAGTCTAATAATATCGCATAGTTACCTATGTAACGCAGATGTAGCGTAACAATATTTTGGTTGTATTATTTTTCTGTTTATTTTATTTGCAAACAAAATTGTGATAACAAGTAATTACGCTTAAAATCCGCTGATACATATAGTTTTGTTTTTGTTAGGGCACCTAAAAGTCTCTCAAAAAATGTGACAGTTAAAAAAATACCCTATAATTGACCCTCTCTTTCGGTATAAGTCCTAAAAATTTTTTTTAATAATTTTAACTTTTTCGAAACTACAATTATACCTATTATACATTTTAGATGTTGTTCCCTATAAACCACGTAAGGCTTAAAACTGCACATTTCTGAATATGCTATGTCTCGCCCTAACCCCATGGCCGTTATTCGTTACCTTTTTCTGTAGTGCCTGTCTGGAGGCTTGCTTTTATAGTTTGTTTCGAGTTCTCTACTGTTACCACTGCACTGAGGTTTCGAAACATCTCTTGGTGAATTCGCTAGTGATGTGCGGTCTAACTTTTAGGAGGTGGGCTACACAAATTGGAATTGTACTCGGTTTTTGTAAAAGAGAATTCATAAACGAAATTATGCAGTTGGGTTTAGTTTTTAATGTTTTAGCTTGTATTTCATCTTTTTTGCTTACCATGCAAAATATGTCTTTTGTCAAGATAATGATTATGTCTTTTGTTTTACACAGGCGAAGTTAAACTTTTAATGGGATTATTTTATTGGTTCCGATTTCCATCTTTTACAGTAACATACGCAAACTATCGAACAATAAAAAGCTGAAGTTGTAAAATCAGGTACGAGTTAGTATCATTCAAAAAGTGATAAAAACAATTTCTTATGTAGATTTTTATATCATAACATATATTTATTAAGTAACAAAAGTGTTTTTATCGCCGACCCGCCCTTACACTCGGCGTTAAGTTTTAGAAGGCTGTAAACATTTAATAGGCCAACTTTTATGTTTCATCGCTTGGGGTGAGGGTGATTTTAAGTCACTTTTATATTTTAGTCAGTTTTGAGAGGTAATTCATAATTATAACCACTTCCCAAAATGTCCGGCAAGCAAGCCAGCAAGCTCGTATGAGTTAGTGGCTAACTCTGATGACGGAGCTTTTAGGCCGGCTTAAGGCCTCCGTCGTGGCTTAACGACGGCTAGAGCCGGGACCGACAGCTTAACGTGCCCACCGAAGCACGGAATGTCCGGCAGTAGACCGGACGGATGTGCCGTAAAGGAAGGAAAATTAAGTTAAAGGGATGCTGTGCTAACAGTAAAACATGACTAACGTCTAAGAAATAAAGTCAAGTATAAATAAAATGCTGTTGAAAGTTTTATGTACTAACTTTAAGTTTTTAGTCATGGTTACAAATACGGAAATACAAAGAGCACAATTTTAAACCAGAGAGGTCAATTACAAGCACCTAGAGTGTCATATTTTTTGCTCAAACCTACACAAAACATCCACTTATTACAAAGTTCGTGCTAAATCAACCGTTACAAACAAAAATCTATGTTTAAATCTGTAATGCAATTATTACGACCTTTATAAGTCAATATGTGAATCATATGCAATAAAGGGTGCGCTAAAATCATACAAATTATTTCCATATCACCTGCCGGTCAGCTGCGGCTTTTGTTAAACGATATTCACTCTTGTTTTCTTTATAATAAAGTTGTTATATCAATTGTATATTGCAAAATGCTCCAGGTTTGGCATGTGCCAATTTTATTTCATACTAGCTGATACCCGCGACTTCGTACGCCTGCGAAACTTTCCACCAAAATATCTGTCAACCAGGATACGATGAACCTCGTGCCAAAGGCGGATTTTGATTTAGAGAGGTCAAGCTGTATCTAAGAATCCACGTCTTTCATTTCAATAAAATATAGCCTATGTTTCAATCCGGAAAAAGGGCTTCTGAATGGTATAGGTTTCATTGAAATTGGTCCCGTACTTTAGGCGTGATCGGCGAACAAACAAACAGACAAATAAATAAACCGACAAACTCTTTTTGAAATCAGAATGGTTTATTTATTAGAACTGCATATTTAGTTTTCCCATATCTTTAATTTTAGTTTTTGGCTTTTTTACAGTTTATGATGATTTTATTTTTTTACAGTATATAGATGGCATATTAGTTACCAAATCTTATACTCGTAGATGGACAAACAAGTTTAAAAAAAAACAAAGTCTTTTCGTAGAGAAAATGCTATCATTGATACTTAAAAAGCTTGCAGTATAAGAAGTGAATTACCAGGACGAATCGGCAGTAGCAACTACAGAAAGTCCTGCGGGCCTAAGATGCGCACCGCGAGATATTTGTCATGTCGTTCTGTCAAAATGTAAGCATTTTGTACCAGTTTAGGAACTATTGCATTATCTGTGGTACCTAATGTTGTCGACAAAACGCGCCATAATGTACACTTTTGACACTTCTTAGTCGTCGTACCTCTCTGAGGACGAGATAATAGTCATGCAGAAACATCAAAAGTTGAAAATTCAAAGGCGCGGTTTCTCGACAACATTACCACAGATAATGCAATAGTTCAGAAACTGGTACAAAATGCTTACATTTTGACAGAACGACATGACAAATATCTCGCGGTGCGCATCTTAGGCCCGCTGGTATGCTGATGTATGTCTAGAGAAACCTCACCGCAACATAACTACAGTGCATAGCAACAATCGAATTAACCCGTGATTAAAATTAACAGCATTTACAATTTCGAGGCGCAAGGGGCGCGAGGGTGCGAGGGTGCGAGGGATTGGCTCCGGAAGCTCGTCTACTGCCTCAGGGTTGCAAGTAGGGAAGAGTTTCGGGGGCTATTGAACTGTGGGGCATATTTACCTTTGAATCGACGGAGAGGGGGTATACTTATACTTATGATTATTATCTATAAAATCTGAATAAAAAAAAATTATGAGAGGCTGCTGGTTTAAAATAAAAAGCTTGCGTTTGATTATTTTTTTGCCGTTGTGAAAGACACTTCCTATTAGAATTTCCTACCTATGAAAATACGAGTATAGCGCTTGCATTCCGTAATACTTATATATACGTACTTACTTTAAGTAATAGGAATTAATTACCCTCAAAACTATCCCCTAGTGTCAGCCCTTCAGATACTGTAGCAAGGTGAGAGAGAAGATACCCCCAAAATCCGTGTCCTAGTGACGGCCCTGTAACTGGGTCACTGCGGCCCCACTCGCGCCCTCGTTGCCTTGCACTTTTCACTCAAGCTTTCCTTTGCTGTCTTCGCTGATATTAAAAGTGACATAAACTAAGCGTCATGTTTAAAGCAGACATAGATTATGCATGTTTTTCGTTTTACCAAAACATGGACTCTGTTGTGTAGTGGTGCAAAATGATACCATCATTAGCAACCTATTGCAACCCACTGTTTGACGACGGAAATCTTTTTCGTCCTAATCTTATTCTCCCCATTCAGTTGCCGCCTACGACTTTGTACAAATCTTCGTACCTCTTAGACTGAGTGTAATCATGTAGGTATCATGTGAAATGATTGTATATTAAAGTCAACTTATCAGGAGTTTGTAGAAGTACACTGCTGGTAACTCCTGATAAGTTATAAATTATAAGAGATAAAGATAAATCATAAGAGAATTATAAAAGTTATAAGAGATAAGCCCCCCTCATAAATCTGCAGCGAGATTGATTGGAATTCTCCATCTACCAACATCCCGCGATCGTAACAAATTACCTACAACTCGTTACTAAAGTAATGTACACTACAACTTAGATATTACACATAAAAATGAAGTCTCAAGACCTCCTCGCCTACCTGCAGGCTAATGTTTCGCTAGAAATCAGTCGGCATGTAATATTGAGGATCAAATTATTGTTCCGAACTTTATTGGGCATAAAATATTTTAAAGGGTAACTCTACCAGACGGTTTTTTGTGTCGAAATACTTCAGTGTAAAAGTTAGACGAAAAAGAATTAGTAGTTTTGCTTTGTTTCAAATTATAATGTAGTCATAGGTATCATATTTTCTGTGCCTGTGTATTTTCTGTGTTTTAGTGCATAGGAAATTAAATTACAGTTGAAAGCGTATTTTCATTTTATTGAAACAGTCATAATTAGCTTTCCTCACTTACTTTACTCACAAAAACAATAGAAGGAGCTACTTACTATAGGTATTATGATTTAATAAGCGTCGGCGAATCATGCAGAAATTCACAAAATGTACCAACTCGATTGGCGTCGATTGCTCATTTACAGGCGATTAGTCTGTCTGGGTCTACTCACGCAATGACTGGGGTTTCACAGCACTCATCATTGTGATTCGCGGCCCGCAACAATCCTACACCTGTCGCTGCAAGCACTATCACTTGAAGTATTGGCGAGTAGTGCGGGGAAATGGTTACTATCGACTATCGATAAACAAACACAAAACTTTTAAACATTTGTGTAAGATTATTTTCCACTGATAATTAACATTATTTACAGTTGATTGTAGTTTATCTTAGATTTATCTGCGCAGATATCTGATTCTTCAAATACTATCTTAATTTAAATGTTAATTTAGAGAAATAATTCTTAATTAATGTTGGTATTTACATTACAAATAGAAAAATTGCGTGGGTGGTATATCTATTAATTAATTTTATTTTAAACGAATAGTTTTGTTACCAGATGTTGTTCTTATAACAGGTCTGTTTCACCCAATTCAGATTACAAATAAATCAATGGGCGTAGACGTAACTGTCATCAGCCGCTTTAAAATATGACACTGTCCTTGTTTACAATTGTGATTAATTAATCAGACAGAGAGATCGGTCTGATTAAGAATCACATCCGTTAGGTCATTATCTTGACATTGTTAAAAATAGTGTACCTTATTAGGTAAAAGTGTATAAATAACGTTGGTGACAGAATAGTAAATCACCGTTCCGCAGTAAAATGGATAGAACATTTACGTTTATGGCGCGGCACGGCTTGCGCATTCTACTGGACCGGATAATTGAATTTCATTATCTTTTCTCAATCAAACTTCCATCAAACCAAAGTCTAACCGCGTACCTAACACAGTTTTTTTTAAGTAGCGGGATTGGATAGATAACGATATCGATGATATTTGCAAGCCCTACGAGTAGCCATAATGGTCATTTCGGTAATGGCGTGTCGGACAATGCATGCGAATGCAGGACCCCGCGGGACCTGGGGGAGGGGCGGCGGTGGTAGGGTGCACAAGGGCGGCCCCGCGTGCCCTTCACGCGGGTCACCTTGCGCAGGTACATGCGCGTGCGCCTATTGTCCGCGCAACCTGATACCAAAACACAACCTGCAATCACGCTTCTTATCCAAATTAAACTGTAGTCGCGATACCGTAGAGTTCATTTTGTGCTGTCTTGAAACTGAAGCGGTTATTCTAACGAGTTCCAATTTTATAAAACCAATTGCATTTTATAGGTGAGCGTGACAGGATAATTTAGGAAAGGAAGAGTGGTTTAGATAGTTTTTTATTTATTGTTCGCAAGCTGCTTCGCGCATGCGATTTGAAGTCTCGCATTGTTTTTGCCGCGTTTTTGCGATGCTTTGTTTTGGTGTTAGTAATTTGATAATGGATACTGAGTTTTGAAATTAAATGCTATATTTTTGTAATTGCGCACGTCTCTAGTTTTTATCGATAGTTTTTGGTTTTACTATTTTTATGTATTACTTTATCATTCTGCGTATTTTCTAAATGTTCTATTGTTCTGAATATTTCAAAAAAGAGTAGAAGATTCTTCTAAGAATTGAATGGGTGACGTGTCAATGCGATTTTCCTTGTTGAACGGCTTTCGTTGAGCCCTGAGATATGATTGGGAAAATAAAAGTACGAGGCATACCGGGCATGATTCATAAGTAGTAATTTGAATTACAGCGGATCTTTTTAAAGTTATCGTCGTATGAGTCATTCTTGCATGAGAACGGAGAAATAATTAGGTAGTGATTGTAAATGATGCATGATTATGAATATACTCGTACATCAATATATTTAAGTTCTAAGTTTAAGAATATAAAAGTACTCAAATATTGTAATTCAGGTACTTAGGTATTATTACTAACGTACCAAGGCAATGTTATGTACCTATTTCAAAGCAAATAAAAAAACTAACATGTTTTTTTCCTCATTAATGGTTGCATTTTTGTTTTGAAGCACTGAATTTCATATTTTTTTTACACAACGGTTTACTATTCTTTCTGTTCATTGAAAGTTTTGAGCACATTATTCGGTTCTAAAGCGGGGTATTGTTTGTTTCACAGGAGTCCTCGCCTACATTGACGCTTATATCGTCAAAGGTAAGTCCTTGGTATTGTCCCTCATACCATACCATCGCTTTGCTGTGAACCAAATAATAATCCTGCTATAGTTTACGTAGGCCTTAATTTAAATTAATTTTTAAGTATCAATATTGTATTTTAATCATATTAGGGTGGTTGTAGGACTGCTTTACTTTGATACAGACTACATACTTTGATACAGTTTAATAATGCTTTGTATATTGTGTGTAGACGCGGTGTTTTCATTCATCGAGTGGCGTTTCTTCCATCTAGTAGAGATTAGCGGAGATATTCTGTATAAACCAATAACATTGTGCAAAATAATATCACGTGATTTAGTGGCGATCCTATTGGTTGATACGAACTTCGCTCACGCAGACAATATTTTAGTTAGACTAACTGATAAAAATCTATGATTGAGTAAAGTATCCTGTTAATTCTGAAATAATTGCTACTCTAATATAATCCTTATTGTGTCGTACTGTCATATCATTTTTGTGTAACAAAATAGTTTGCTTGTGATCGAGTAGGTATGCGAACATAGCATGTTTTTCACAGCATAAATTAGTTTGAAGGCGTTAGTTGGTGTTTTCACGCAGTGGTCCGTAAAATGTACGTAAATAGGTGGGTATAACATTAATGGCCCATTCATTCTGGGCCATAAGTAAGTAGCTAGATTGCTGCCTAGCCAGATAATTGGTGGTCGGTTAAACTGAAATAAATTATCTGATATCTTTAGTAGTAGGTAATAACCTAGAGACCTATTTTATCGTGTAGCCTCAAGTTTAACTAGCTCATAGGCAAGTTACTTTGGTTGTAAAAGCTTCGTCAGAAAATCGCGTTTTGATTCAAAAAAAGGCTCCAACAAGAATGTTTTGAAAATAACTCGGAATACCTACCTACCTATATAATGTCTAGTTCAGTATGTAACTGCGAAAGTTCAATAATATTGCATGCATTCGTTGATTTAAGCTTTCTGAGGTATCAGTATATAAATGAACTAAATGATAATGATTTGGACCAGTTGAGCTATCTATAAATCGTTTGCAACGGTTTGTAGATGGCTCAACTGTTTCATGTGTATTCTGTAAATATTGTGAATATTGTAAATTTATTTCTGCTTAGTTTTAATTTTCTTTGTGAATAAGCTTGTTTGTTTTAAAAAAAAAACTAAATGTATACCTATACCTATTAGTTTCACTAAAAAAATAGATAGATACCTATAATATCGTACGTCTAGTCTATAGCACCTACAATATTCATAAAATATAAACTTGCTCTACCTTTAGCTTACGTTCACTCAATGCAAGAGTGTCGCACTATTTCGGTAAAATCTTTTTCAGTAACGGCCGTTTCTTGAAGTTTGATACTCTATGTCTTCATACAAACTATTCCATATTCCTTGCTTGTATATATTTGATGATCTGTGGCTCGGCACGCAGCGATCGGTCCAATTTATTTTAATTAAAAGCATCTTCGTGGACATTTTGTACTTTGTACCTAACTTGTTATTTGGTGGGTGGTATATTCAAAGACTAGTGTAGTAATGTAGTTTTTTTTATAATTAAAATACTCATAGATAGGTGGAAATGTTAGAAAAACAAATACTTGTACCGATTTCCGTAACTGAGAGTAAATTTTGCAATCACTAGCAAGCAAAATGTAATTTCCTGATATCTTTTCAAATTGAAAACAGCGTTTCTTATGAAACTGTGCCTTTTTATCTTTAGCGCTGTTACAATGATAAAATCATTGTTCAGTTAGTGTAAAACCAGTAAAACTTATAATGCTAATATTTTGTCTATTAAAATAGAATTAAACAAAAAGATTACCTCACTTAAATGTTATTTCCTGTTAAAAGTAATTAAATAAGTTGGCTCCGTGTCATGACAAATTGAACTTTAGTCATGAGTTTTTCGTTTAAAAATATTACAAGACATTGAATTCTGAGAAGTTCCCAAATTATGTGGTGAATAACTATTTTTTCATTTTTATTATGATAGTTCACTGAACACTTTCTCATGCACATCTAAACATGGTTCTCAAATTTATAGTAGGAATCTGGTATCAACAGGGATGAGACATGAGATGTTATTTTTTTGGGTGCAAATAGATATCTCATGGACCCTGCGTATACCTAGCAACACGGAAGCAGGCCCCGTTTTTGCAAATAGTAGATTGATTAGATGTTTACCTCCGCATCGGAGGATTTTTCAAGCTCTTGCATTGATAATTCAAGAACAAGTCAACAGCTAAGTGTCATTTCCATGTTACCACTCTCATCTGTGGTGTCACTACAACCCTGGGGCATTATTCCCTATGACATAGGAGATTCCTTGCCGTAACCGTGTGACGTCACACCGTGATCGTAACCTAAACACGCCTTGGTTGTGGAACCAAAAAATGGTATTCTGTATGCCACAAGACTAGTTGTCTATGCCCCGTATTTTATTTCACATGATTCGTTCAAAAACTTCCACTCGGAAAATTATCTGTTTACTAATAAATTAGTAGGATTATTTTTAGTTCCGAATTTTCAACTCAAGTAATAAATATCTATAATTATAAGATTTGTCAACCATCAAATTGTTCAATTTACTATATTTTAGAGTGATTTGAAAAATTAAGAGCCCAAAACTATTGATAATAAATGACATTCAAGTCATGTTTGACTAGTTTCGGAACGAATATTTTGTTTGATTGTTTGTTGACATATCATAGCCGAACTTATTTATTACCTATCTTTGAAAGAGCAAAATAAAATGGATATTCTTCTGCGAAGACAACGCGTAAGACGTTGGCGCCAACAAAATACCAGCATCAGCAGGCAGCTACTGAGGGATTCCGCGGACCCTCTTGCAATGGACCCTAAATTATTGTTTGTGAGGTACTACAGGGTTAGCAAAGAATTATATTCTTTCCTCATTGGGATCCTTGCAAGCAGAATGGTGCCTAAACATACATAGAAACCTTAGAACCATCGTGGAGACCATAACAGGTCACTGTCCACTGAACAAACATCTCTACAACATTGGAGCCACAGACAGCCCACTCTGCAGAGGCTGCCTGTCCGAAGAAGAATCAGCTGTCCACGTAGGTAGTCCTGGAATGCGAGGGCGTAGCCTCTCAAGAACAACAAATCCTAGAAACCCCCAGGTCCCTCCTCTATGCCTGTGAAATCCATGGACTTCCCGCGGTCCTAACAGTGTCGTCAGTCCATCGGGTAGAAGGAAATTATTGTGATTTTATTTTATTATAAATTATAAACAGAAATAAAAGAAAGATTGTTTTATTTATTTACAAACACTAAAATTACGCGGCCTTGTAGGGTGCTGCTTATCCCCGCAGCCATTGTCGGATGGGCTGCATGGCTCAGCCAAAGCTGTTACCTAGGCTGAGCTGGCCTTTGTGCAGGTACTTGCTTGCATTCTGCAAATAAATCCAATCAACATCTTCGCCAAAACATGTGTGTTTCCTTCAGCACAATGAATTGAAACAACAACTAAACTAACATAACTAGGCTTTGAATAATCAATGCCTCGAGTCTATCGTGATGAATGATTGAGTAATTTAATGCTACATCCATTTATCACTACTTAAATATTGTTTTTCACGCCTTTTATTTTAAACCACGTAGATTGAATTTTCTTTGTTGATAAACAACTTTCAAGGTAGGTACTGTCACAATGACTTAACCTCAAAAGATGTGCAAAAGACACGAGCCGTGCCATACTAACTATATCAGGAACACACTAATCTGTACCTTATCACGCTAGGCAGCGAGCGTGTTCATTTGACAGTTCAAATCGTGCCCCAAACGCCGTGACGTCACAGTAAGGAATGACATTATGGCATAGGGAATACGGTTTTAGGCGATTTCACGCCCCTGTCTTGTCGTGCTGTGTAACGCGCTTGCATTGGTCATAGGGAATAAGGCCCCTGAGTTTGTGGTAAATACCGCGTTGCGTACTTTACTATTACATATCCAACTTGAAATAATTATTAGTCACCTTTCCCCGGAATTCTTTCGAGATCTCACTTGCAACACTTGCATCCGGATGGGCTTATTCATGAGTGTGAGTGTACTGGTGGTACTCGTCATCTTGCATTTACTCTAGTGGTTACCAAAGCCTTTATAAATTACTATGTGCAAGATGAGTCATATTCATATATTTTTGAAAGTAACATGTCTAGTGTGAGATCATTTCACATATGCAAATTACTTTATATCTTTGTAACAGACCTCAAAAATAAGGAGTTTTTCAAGTGTGTACGTTTTGCTAGAAAAATGACAAAGAAATAAGGGGCATTATTCTGTATGACTTAGGAGATTCCTTGCCGTAACCGTATGACGTCACCGTAAGGAATGACATTTATGGCATAGGAAATACGGCATAGGCATAGGGCGATTTCACGCCGCTGTCTTGTCGTGCTGCGTAACGCGCTTGTATTGGTCATAGTGAATAAGGCCCAAGTACTCTAAACTTTTGTATATTGGGTCCACTTCAGCGTTTTGGGTCCACTGTTATAGTAGCGTCTTTGTCAAAAAAACAATTTGTAAATTTGTAATTGTATACTTGTATCTTTTGCGTCTTTTTACTAAGCCACTGAATTGCAGAATTGGTCTTTCATGACAACTTACATAACAATTAACTACTTTACCTTCATTAGCTATAGGGTTAAAACACTGCGATACGATTTCACATCGCCGGAATTTGCGAATTTGCATCTTATACTAAGCAAATTCTTACGATGCGACGTCGTATCGCAAAAATTCATAGATAATATTGGCATCGTCGTACATCAGACCATCCTTAAAATTATACAAGTAATAAGTCTTATTATTTAAATAAAAAAGTAGTACGCAAATAAAAGGAAGTGATTGCGATGAGTCAGCTGTGCGCGTGCGCATGCTCCGGATGCTGGGCGCGACACGGCGAATGCCGAGACAACGACACACGCATGTCTAGAGCTGGCAGATTCTAAAAGAAAACTTACTCCTTTGGCGCAGTGACCCAAAGTGGGTTTTGGTGTCTGACGCAAGGGCATGCCATTTTTTCTATTTTTTTTGTCGTTTCTCGCCAGTCATAGGCTTGGTTGGAGCTCCAAATAGCTCAAGAAAAAATAAATTGGTTACGTTATGGCCCGTTATAGTCCAATTTTTTTCACTGCGACAGTTAACACTCGAAGCGGGAAAGATAAATTTAAGCATGCATATTTGACTACCTCTTAGATGTCCTCTTGAATTGTTTGATCATGGTTACTCGCTTGTTATTTTAGATAAACTCATAATAATACTGCAATATGTAATATGTTTTTTTTTAATTTTTTTTTTTAATATTCTTGGACATTACACACAACGCTCTCTAGTCCCAAACTAAGCAGAGCTTGTACTATGGAAACTAGATTGCTGATATAATACTTATATATATTTTTTTTGTGTAAATACATATTTATAATACATAGTTACACCCAGACATAGAACAAACATCTATGTTTGCCACACACAAATGTTTGTTCTCGGTGGGGATCGAACCCACGACCCACAGCACAGAAGGCAGAGCTACTACCGACTGAGCCATGACGCCTGTCTAATATGCAATCGCCCCTGATATGCAATGGCGCAGTGAACAGTGTAGCACGCTTACAAAAAACCCACTCGTGGGGAGCCTGAGGGGTCAATACGCTAGTATGATTTGTAAAGCTGTAAACTATTACATAAATACCTACCAACCGTACAAAAGCCATGGAAAAATTCATTATCGTTTTAAAAAAGTATAAAATATTTTTTTATACAGCTCTACATCATTCATAGCTCTACGCCAAGAAAAGTCACAACCAAACATTCAGTAAAGTACAAGGCAAGTGTCTCTGCGTTACTAGAAATAGCTTCCGTAGACAAGTGGGAGGGGGTTAAGGACTCGGGGGGGGGGGATTGAACGGGACTCGTTTCCGTCGCGGGAAGCACGTGGCAATGGTTTTTTTTTAATGTAAATTATGCTTGAGTAATGTATTGAGATTTTTATTATATCCTTTTAGATGTTGTTTATCTGTTTGTGTTTTACGATTTATGTGTTTTTTTGCATAAAATTTGACGTTTCATTTATTTTTTTAAGCACAGTTTTTGATCTCAAATTACTAGTAGTTCACCCCAAACTAATCTCGCGAAAAGAAAAAGTCATTTAACGTTGACTTCAGCTCAGAAATGCATAATTTAGGCTGAATATAGTGAAAATCTGGCTAAGCTTTCACCGAATACTTACACAAAACTTTTAATAGTACGTATTGGGCAAGAACAGCTCCGGTATGTATTATAATCTTTATAAATAGTGGAAATGGCCAGCAAGTAGGTCCATTGCGGACGCAGCACATAACTCCGCGGTGTGGCAACGTTGTCGCCACGAATAATGCGCGCGCGCGTGGGTGGATGCACTCCATACACTGATCTAAGAAGATAATATGATATTTAGGAAAAAAACTTTAGAAAATATTATCAAGATATAATTTACGTTGAAAACAACTTTATTCACAAAAAAAATTGACAACTAATGCAGTATTTACAAAATATACACACGAAACAGTTGAGCTATCTGCAAACCTTTCCTACGATTTATAGTCAGCTCAACTGGTCCAAATTAGTACCAATCGAAAGCGTGCCCAAGACACTGGCTGCATTGCCGCTGAAATTCATTCTACATTGAAAACTGACTCAGTGGTAAATAAATTAGTTAAAATAAAATATGATGAAAACGAAATAGCAAGAAAATGTTCTGATATTCATTATAAATCCTACTCTACATATAGTGTGGTAAGGTAATAAATTGCTTGAGTTTTTATGACCATGTAATTTTTGACATCGCAAATCATGCCATTTTTAAAACACCTTTTTCAGTATAGTAAATTAAACTTGAGGATGCATTGAGTGAATGCCGCATCCATTTTGCTCTAGCCCTTTTCCTTTGCACATCTACATTTTTATACTGACTCTGTAAACTTTTATTTCGTCTACGATTATTCACGTTCACGTTGAACGATATATTTTCGCTTTTTACCCGAACTGTTGGGAACATGTTCGAGTTTCTATTACTGTGATATATTGTACTGTGGCGCCTACTCGCCAGTCGCTGTGTATATTGGAGTCAATTTTACTGTGGACACAGTATAAATAAATGTTTAAGATTAAGTATTTCAAAATTATTGAAGTATGTAAAGACGTTATGGAAAACAACTGTAATCTCCAAATTACCTATATCGCTAACATACGTTGTATATACGTTGTACGTAGAAATTTAAAAAGAATTATACATTCAGTAGAATAATACTGTTCACGGAGAGAATAATTATTTTAAATCACATGCAAAACATTGAATAAATCATATTACAATTTATAAATGGCGGCCACGTGCGCACGCGCAAGACGAATAAAAATGTGACAAACACGAATTACAAGAAATGTGTGCAAACTCGTATTAATAGAGTTGTACTCATGTCTGTATTCAAATCTAATAAATTACATACTTTAGACGAATTTACGGGGAAAAATATCTTCGGCTAAACTTGTGAGAATTTTTATGTCGCATACGAAATAATTTTATCCAAGTTATAAATAAACTAAAGTGTAATCTTAAATTACTAAACGTGTTTAATATTCTGAGGGTGTTATGTACGCTTTGTTTTTAATCTGAATAAAGATTATTGAAATACTTCGGTACATAAATCTATGATTCATTTTACAAGGCCTTGTCAAAATACTACTAAGGGCGGATTCGACCAAACTATTTATACGCAGTTTAAGTCTTATACTGCAAATAAAATCAATAATTACTCTAGTGATAAGAAACTTTTTGTTCTACCAAGTCTTATTCCAGGAAAAACTAGTCTATCCGAGACTAAATCGTTATACTGCCAAAATCTATGGTATAAACAAGTTATCTGTCGAATATTTTAATGGCGGCTGCTACATTTGACAAAACAGCTGTTTGTTTTCATAGATATTGACAACTTGACACCCGGATAATTTGTGTGCACATGTATTATTGTGTTGCGCTCTCTAAGCAATTGTATTTTGAATTAAGTTGGTTTTTATGTATATATACAGAATAACAATACCTAGGATTGGCTACTCTCAAGATTGCAATGGAAAAACAAAACGGAATTTATCTGAGAATAAAATCAAAGAGTAAAGTTATACAAGGGATACTTATTCAGGAATATCATGACTTTTGGACGAATCCGCCCTAACTAAATTAGCCAACGATATTCTAATGAACAAAGTATTTATTAATTTTCTGTTTTGAAGGCACCTTTTACTTAATCACTAACTGTTACGACCATTGCTATATTGCTCTAGAAATATTACATTGGAGGTACCTATTTTTAATAGGTTGCCTTGATGAGAGTTATCGCAATTTGCAAAATAATAAAATCCAATCATCGAGTACTAACAGTGAGCGAATTCGCGCCATCGATTAGATTGAGTAATAAATCAATTAGTCTTCGGGACTAAAAGAATGTGATTTTAGTAGTTGGGTTTTTAACTAGGTTTACCCAGAAGCCTTTTAATTTGGCCTATTGTAGAATATATTTACCAGCATGTCATCATCTCGTGGCTAGGCTTGCTTAGTCAATCTTTAATGATTATCTAAGTTAAGCGACGTTCTGCGCGGCCACTGTTTGGATGGATGCTTGATGGATGACCACTAGTGGCATTTACATCTGAGCGCTTCCGTGCTTCGGAGGGCGCGCGTTAAGAGGCCTAAAAACTCTGTCACCAGAGTTGGCCACTAAAGTAACTCTTTTTTTTTATTTATTTTTATAAATATTCACGGACACTTAACACAACGCCTTCTAGTCCCGAACTAAGCAAAGCTTGTACGATGGGAACTAGATGCCTGATAGAATACATACTTTTTTTTTTTTTTTTGTAAATTCATACTTATAATACATAGAAACACCCAGACACAGAACAAACATCTATATTTGCCACACAAATGTTTGTTCTCGGTGGGGATCGAACCCACGACCCACAGCACGGAAGGCAGAGCTACTACCGACTGAGCCATGACGCCTGTCGAACTGTCGAACTCATACCATCTTGCTTGCTTATTATGGTACTGGGTGTGCCCGCGACTTCGTCCGCGTAGAATAGTGCCTTTGGGTAGCATAGCTTTTACAAACCTTGATTTTATATCGAATCAACAGCTTAAAAATAAGTTTCAAGCTTCTAGCTCTAAAAATGACGATACTTACATACAACTTTCATCCAAGACAGACAGAGAGACAGAAAGAGTTACTTTCGCATTTATTAGTAAGGATTTTGAACTTTGCCCAAAAATATTTACACACTGATGTGAAATGAAGCCTAAAATGCTAAATAGTCCTATAGCTAATCGAGGCTTGTATTCTGATAAAGAAGTCGTTCTTCATGCATAGATTTGAGTAGAGATTCTTCGTCAGCGTCGTAAAATGTCAAAAGAGTATTCATAGAACGTCAGAACTAGTGGGTAGATGTACTTATAACCCGAATATTACTTTGGATAATAAAATCAGCAATTCCAGCACCGGACCAGTTACAATATAACAATTTTTACGAGCGATTTGTTTATTATGATCCTTCGGATCTGAAACTACTTCGGTTAATTGCCGAAAGTATTAAAATGACCGTACGTCGGTACCTACGTCTCTGCCACACAGTACACTATTTATAAATTCTACTAAAGTTTTATTGGGTATTGAATTGGTGTAGTAAAGTAATAAGCAATTTATAAAACAAAAAAATAATGTTTTTGCGCATTGCTAAATTAAATTCGAAAGTTACGATCTCTATTTGCAATCTAGAGTCGTATTTCGATTTGAGAAGCAAAAAAAACACTGAACCTTGCGGAAATCTAAGAGCAGCTATTACGGTAAACCAATTACGTAAGTACTAAGTGGTTATTCCCATCGAGTCCCCCGTCCTACTGATGGGTCAGATGGGAAAAGAGTCAAAGATAAAGGATAAGTGAAGCTTTCCTGCGTACACGTATGTATAACCTCGTTTAGTTTAAGTAGTTTGTACTCAATAACTTCGCCAATAACTCCCATAACCCGTGGTTTATCCATAAAATCTTTACACGCACCTTACAATAAACAATAATGTAAATCCCCTTAGTAATTTGGACACTTTAGGTGCAGGTGGCGGGGACGTCGGCGCCTCGCGTGCTGCTCCTTAATTGCTGAACTCTGTACCACCGTGTTTTTAGCGTGAAGCCGCGTTTTAAAGGTGCTACTTGCCTGTTTATTTGCAGTATAACTTTTTTTAGCTCATTGTCTTATCGTTTAGTTAACCAGAGAACATCACAATGTGTGCCGAATGTATTTGGCATCCTCAAAAGTGGAGTTCGAGTTATGATGCCTGGAAATTTTAGTCGTAAGTCGTTTCATATCTTTGTAGGTCGCTATCGTCTTACAACATCATCGTCGTATCTTTTCCAAACAGGTATTTTGTATGTATACATACCTATTTTGCATTTTTTATTTTTTAACTATATTACAAAAGTTATTCATAATTATGTGTTAGATCCCTAGAATATAATTTAAAAAACCATACGTTGGATTTATCGCTCTTAATAAGTCATGTTGGAAAACACCATTATCTCAAAATAAACACTTGGCGGACAATTTAAAACTGTTTGCTAAGATCTAAATCGTATTATGTAATGTACTAAATCACAGTTACCGCGTTAAATTTTATTTCCTTTTGATTTATCGATTTGGATTAATTAAATTGATAATTGAATTGCAGTTAATTTTAGCAGATTTGATTTGACGAGTCGTGGGAATCAGGATGCCAGGCCTTGACAGCTTCGAGATAAATATCATTGAAGATGGTTTTTTATATGATTTTGCAAGCAGTAACGTACTTAGCAATGATAAAAAGTTCCTCCTCTCAAATTCCAAGTCAGTTAGTTTTTAACTCTCTTCCCCAAGATTGAACCGAATAGTAGGTATCCATGAAGGATTTCCTCACGAAAAAAAATAATTATGGGTTGGGTCAGATTTCTTTATATTTTGTGTTTTACACAAGAAGCAACATATCAGGAAGTAGCAGAATACCATAGGCATCGTTGTCATTTTGCGTTTAGATCGCCATTGACTTTTCACTGCCCGTACTCTACCAATCATAGAGTTAGGTTCCAGTAGCTCGCCTGGCTAAAGAGAGCTGCACGCAAAGTGCGTGCTTCCAATACTTACATGTATAAGTTTGTACAAAACTGCGATATTGTGTGAAATAGACACTGGTAGCACCTTGGCTGTATACCATTAGAAATGGACTAATAAACTTGAATATTATTGCCGCTTTACTATCTTTTTCCAGTGTTTTAATGCTTGTTTCGAGAAAGTATTTTTGTTTATGGTTTGGAGGGCACGTGAGGCATCGAATGAGTATTATCGCCGTAATAGTTACAGTCGTAAAAAAGTTCTACACAGCAACGTTTTGGTGTTTAGCACTTAACTTATTCGCAGAACTTTTCAACTTTCTTTATATGAGAATAAAGAAAACACGTACCTAGTTCACCTAATTTGAAGTGGTTATTTAAAATCTGGTAAATTTTCACTAAAACTTAGGTACCACACTCAACATCAAAAATCGACAAAATGCTTATTTCAATCAGCTTTTGCTTTAAGTTTTATCAAAACATCTTGTGAAAAAGTTGTTTCCGGTTCACATTATAATATGACTGAGTGATACCGATTCAATCACATTGTATCATCGTCGTGGAGTGTGAATAAGCAGGTCATACCTATTTCCCTATAAAAGCTCGCACGCGCCAATAAAAGAAACTTGTTCCAAAACCACGTAACAATCAAACTGAAAATAGCCTTAGTCATAACAAGCGTAAGTACGCACCAACTGAAACGTTAGGCTGGGTTTACGTAGCAAGCAGAGTCTGGGAGAGTATTTTATTTTCATGTGAAATTATATGAGGCAAAAAGGCAAGTAATTCGTATTTATAAGTAAAAATCTTGGCTCTGGTTGTGCCATAGCGTAATGAGCATCTAAGATGACTCTGATAGATGGACCGTGGTGGCACTAAGAGAGGAGAATGGGTCACCTAATCCAATTGCCCAAAGTTTTGGTTTAGAGCGCTAAGTTTCTTGCAGGTAAACAACAGATGCTCGGTAATAATCTGCTTTATGTGTAAAGAGACGCACAAACATTCGGCATCGTTGATGGCAACAATTATTTAGAGGAAATAACTTGCAAGGTGCGGTCGCACCATTGCGTGATCACCTTTCACACGAACATCTCCCCATCCCTTACTGTCTTAGGGAGGTACGAAAGGAGTCTCTAACTAAAGTGGTAATGTACGTCGCACGCGGCGATAAATCCGCTCTTTCGGATAGTTTTGACAGCGAGACAGGTGTTAAATTTATTCGAGTTGGAAGGAAGTTTTGGCGTGTTTATGTCCGATTGTATCGCTGAAGCGCTGCGGCCCTAGTCGCTAAGGTGTTGATGGGCATTTTATGAAAATTGCTATATTTTTCGCTTATTAAGGTGACAGTAACGAAGAGCGTATCGAAATTATCTGCGTTTTACTGAAGAGTGCTACTTTTATTTAAATTACTCGATAATAACGGTTTCGTACTTAAACATCGATGAAAGAGCTATTTTCAATTGGTAACAAGTCTGGTGTCACCAAGAAAGAGTCAACCCAAACAAACGCGACAAAAAGTTCTAAAACTAATCTTCAAAGTAGTTGCTTGCGATCTCGCAGCCCATTAGGCTCTGAAAACTGTAATACGGAAACGAACGACACGTTCCGTCCAAAAACGCACTACATTAAAACCACTTCGAGGTGAATGCACTCTCATTAAAGGGCCACTGATTTTAAACCAACTTCAGCAACCATTGAAGATTTTGCGTTAGAAAACTTCTATAAGCGCGGGCCTGCGCAGCGATGGAAAGCACCGCGCGTGTCGCGTTACGACGCGGCCCTTCTTATTTTTATTTTGTCAAATTGTAAGCTGAAATAAAACGGGACTGTAATAAAAATACCATTGGTACTGTTATTGCAGTGGATAGAAATAGAGGTGTCA
Organism: Eulithis testata; assembly: GCA_947507515.1. Lineage (NCBI taxonomy): Eukaryota > Metazoa > Arthropoda > Insecta > Lepidoptera > Geometridae > Eulithis > Eulithis testata. The sequence continues at coordinate 12,368,258 of OX382194.1, forward strand.
CGACAGCGTCCTCTCGGAACTTCAGAAGGGAAACTGAGTCACACTTACAGATGGAGTAATAGTCTGTATGTCACACTCACTTGTTTACTCATACTGTGCCACAGAATAGATATATACATAGGTACAGTAGACTTGCTTTAGATGTCTGTTTCAAATTGAATGATATAAATAGGAGATTGAACGTAGGTGTTTTATTGTTGGTTATCTGAAGCGTGGCTACTGTTTTTAATGTTAATGGCCTGACAAAGTATGTACTTTAAAGTACCTATAGTACTGCCATTGCGTTTCGGAACGCGAATGAGATTGCTTAATCTAGGTATAATTCATTAGACATTTTACACCTTTTCGCTTGTTGCATTTTTCTAAACTAACCTAATTTGACAGCACTAAAAAGGTTGATGTCCCTTTCTCATAAACTGAAACGACAAGGACGGCTATAATTTTAGAGTTGTCAAATTAGGTTAGTTTTGAAAATTGTAACAAGCGAATCGATACCACTAAGTGAAATATTTTTAAAGTTAATTTAGGTACATTTAGACATTTTTGATCTTTGTACCCAGGTACAAAGTTAAATATTTTTAAGTTGTTTCCTTCAAATCCAATTAGATCACTATAAGCAAAATAATTAAAACATAATCTACAAATTTAATTATGTACATAGAAAATTATTCGATTAACGTTACGAACGATCCTGAACTCCTCGCACTCATTATCTAAGGTAAGTAGGTAAGTACTATAAAGGAAGTAAATTATACCTCCTAAAAAGTTCCCACAGATAGATCACCAACGCCATCTATGAATCAAAATAATTTAAACGTATATAAAAACGGACTGTAAAAGCTGTGAAGTGCGAGTAATGTAGCTCCTCATTATATTCCGCCTACGAGCGCCGCCCACCGCGCTAGCCTACTAACTGATATTCATGCTGTGGCTGCGCGTGCGCCGGTTCACACGTGGATGGAAAAACCAATCTTTGTTCAATTTCCATTATTTGGCATTAAAATATAATTTCAAATTCAAATCGTTTATTGCTAAGTGCAATAATACCTAATGTTTTATAGATGTTGTACAAAAGGTAGTGTAGCAAACATAAACCCTGTTAGGGCACAGCAATTTGAGGTATAGATAGGCACTAGGTAGCATATTTATGTATCTAATTTATGAAATGACTCATTTCGATTGAACACATTTTTAACCCCCAGTGTCAGTTTGACAGCGTTGTGTATCTGTCTGTTTGTATGCATGTTTTAATGGTCAGTTTTTGTAAAATTTACCTGCCCTTATCAATTTTTAATTTATAAAAAAATATCGAATTTAAAAGTTTGTTTCTTACAAAAACTGAGAAGCTGAGATTTGTATTGTTAATTAATTAAACTTATATATTTAGATTGTCACCTATAAAACCCACACAAATTCTGTAGAATAGGGTGGGAAAACCAGATCTAAATTTTTTTTTATACTTAAACGATTAGTATCATTGTAGATCAGGATCATTGCTATCTGTAAAAATAGAGTCCAACAATTAAACTCCATTTCTAGAATGTTATTTTTATTCAAAACGGACTGTTAACAATCGGACGTGTAAATATTCTGTAGCGTTTTCATTAAATGTATGGAGAGGCCAGTCGTATTTTCATAATACATTTCTCTAGCATTGGACAGAAAGAAACATCTAAAAATAAACAGTTTTCCTTTACAAATCGAGAGCGTGCAGCGGGGACATATCGCGCTAAGTGTCGCGCGCAATCCAAAGTTGGACTTAACCAAATATGTCGCCGGGTGAATGACACTGTCTATTTCAGAAACGGCAATTATACCGGAGGAAGGACTTGTCTGTCTGTACGTACTCAATGGTATCGTGCTGTAATTGGATGTTTAGAGATTCAATTTTGATGTCACGTTGGATTAGAAAGATCTGTTTTTGGAATTGACTCATGAAAATCAGTTAGTATGGAGGGAGTTATAATTAGAGCTGTCTTAAAAGGATTTAACCGATACTAATACAATTTTGTTGTATGGTCAGTAGATTCTCTCCACTGATCATACATCAAAATTAAGCACTGGTTTACCGATGGTGTGTGGTTACTATAGCATTGTATTAAATCTATTCTGTGATATGATCTAATGATTTGCACCCATATTTAAGGGTTCCACAAATCGTATGATATAACACATGTCTAAGAAGTCGCGCTTTATAAAAATTAAGTAATCATAAAATTGAGGGTTGCAATATATCAAAACACTCGTTATATTTGGCGCCACCGCATCGGGCAAACGGCCAGGGTACTGTTAAAATACTAAATAGATAATATTTTTGAAAATTCCCATACTGCCGCTGTAATTAAATAGGACAAAAAAAATAGGTAAAATCGAAAGGTGCCAACTCGCGCCTATTCGCAAGTTTGACGTTCGCGAGTTGGCGAATAAGTCAATAGGACGTTGCAGGAATAATGGTAAAGTTTTACCACAAAAATGACACCTAAAATGACATAACATTATGTTTTTCATGAATAAAAAAAATCACGTACCTATGTTCTTGAGTCTGAGTTGTTTGGATTTTCGAGCAAACGAGTTTCAGTTTTCATCGCTCCAACTTGTTTTAATATCCCGGGTGTAATAAGACAACTCCCGAGAATTTTCTCGAGTTGATTACCACTGTACCTACCTAGTGTACCTGTAAGAGAAGGGATACTGGGTCTAATAAAAACATGTTAAATTAATACTGACAAACTCTTTAATCAGTCAGAACCACAACAAACCAAATTAATCCATCTCTGAAACTAATTCACAAACAGTTCAACCTACAGTAACCGAGTAAAAATCACTTAACTTTGAAACAAACCAAACTAACACGTTATTGAATTTAACCGAATCAAAATAATTAAACTCTATCTTTGTCGTTGTGTTCGCTCCGAGCGCCGGCGAGCGAATGAATCCGTTGAGCACGTCACCCGGTTTTATAGGCAGCGCGCAGTGGGGCGAGCGCTGAGTCAGACACAGGTGTGCCTCGCAGGTGTGGCTTGTTTACGCCGTTGTGATTCACCGCCCGCTTGCGTGTTATTGTCGTTGCAATGCTTGCGCCGATACGGCCATACTGACGCAGGCGCGTCCCTGCGACTCGTTTTTTAAGATGAATCTGCATAAAAACACATCAGCACATTATAACAGCAAAGAGAACAGTGAACGCATTTGATCTCATAGCCTCGGGCGCTAATTTTAATCAAACTTGTTCACTCGTACCAAAATGCGACCTCATAGCCTCAGCGCTAATTTTGGTCAAGCCTCAGAGCCTCAGCGCCCATTTAGCTTCATATTTCATAACACGTTTATGTTTTTCACGTCACCCACATAAACTCGTTAAATTTCACAACAGACACGTTAGCACAGTTTAAGTTTCACGTTAACACCCGTTTGCACATTGATAATCAATCGACACGTGAAAATTCATTTGTCATCACGTTGTAATCGGGTCTCAAACCTCACAGCAATCTCATTAATTATCAGTAAATACTTTTACCTTCATTACTATTACTCATCCCGATACGGTCACGTCACACTCAGATGCGTTACTCAAAGGCAAGCTATGCGGCATCTGGCTCAAAGAAATACACAATGAATAAATATCATAGGGCAACACTAAATTTTACTCAATATGGAGCCCAAATGTAGTTGTCCACATGTTATCCCCATGTTCACGTTTGAAAAAGAGAGAAAAGGAATAATCACTACATTACAGTCTCATGATGAATCCAAAATAGTAAGGACCATACAACATAACCATATAGATTTTGCATCATCGTTATTTCATCATAGTAAACCTTACCAAAATACGGGTAGACTAAACGGCCCGATTCAGCAAGCAGTCGTTCTCGTGATAGTTTAGCGTTTAACTTTACTCGTCTTTCACACAGAAAGCCGCTAGTTTGATCACTGTAAAACACCAAAATCATTAGTAGCTCATCCGCATATTTTTAAAGAGAACGACAATATCGTATCGTATTGCAAAGTTTAGGGCAACTAATAAACCAAAAACATTGGTTAGTGCTTCGAAAATTAAACATAAACAGAGACGCATCAAAAGATTTCTCATTGAATCTCCAATATCAAAATTACAAATAACACCTGGCGTTCACAGTTTCTTTCTTCTATGTGACTGTGCAGTCAAAACTGAAACTTATCGTATCGTCATAAATTTGAAGGAATCTAATAGTCTCGATACACAGAGCTAACAGTCTAAAAACTTGCTAACATAACACTCGAAACCGTAAAGAGCTTAGCTCTAGTCTGCCACACCAAGAGTATGTAAGAATGTAACATCACCTACGAGTCATAAAGAACAGCATAACTCTAATTCTACAGTTGGTAAAATGAACACGAATAAATACTGACGCCGTAAATAAGTTAGCCAAAAAGTAACTACTTCGTTTGTTTCTCAATTTTGCAGCTAGATGTGGTTATACCCCGTATACTGGAAACTGGTGACCAAATACACTAAGAAAATATCAGCCATATCACTATTGATTAATACATCGACCTAAATCGTAATCGTTTAAGCAAACAACTTCTAGGCAATCCTCGGCCATTCCTTCAACCAAAGTAATATTCACGAATAATTGACTACTTTAAGAGTCTTAACACGAACACATGAGTAACTAACAATCGGTGCCTACTAACAACTAGTTCAGTAACCGAACATTCTACGCTCAAGCCTCTGAAATGGAGGTAAGTTACTTACTTCATTCAGGAATCTCATTACGGTAATACTGGCTTATTTTTATTCAAAGCACGATTAAACGACAATCTTTAATAAGAACAGTTAATCACAACATGAAGCATGGATAAATAAAACAAACTATAATAATCACCCACTGCATAGAGCAAACAATGTTCTTACTCATTATGGAAGTACTTATAACGCTCTGTTATATGGGTAATTTAACTACGAGAACACCTACAGTAAGAAGATGAAACTTTCGTTCACTTGACTATGAAACTGCATCAATATGTTGGGATTTCCCAAAATCAAAAAATGAGTCTATTTATCAAAATCTTACGGATCATATGGAACCGTCACAGAGATAAGTGACCGTAGTACCAAGAGCTCAATTCACAACAAGTTAAGTTCTATTCAGTTCCAACCACGGTTTGATCGATTTCAGCTCAGCTGAAACGTCACCGTGAAGTCGAATCGAAATAGCCCAAAAAAACAGATAAAAAGCTACGGTTCAGCTGCGTTTCGCTGACAAGTTCGTTAGTGGAATTGAACTAGTGTTTCGAGTTCAACGCATGACATCTACACCACATCCATCCACAAGACAGAGGCACCCAGTTTGCTTGTCACGGCGTTCAAATGACAGAGGCGCCCAGTTTGCTTGTCACGGCAATTAACTGGAAACTCAATTACAAAATTACACATTAGTATAATATGAAAGGATTCGAGTCAGAACAAAGTGGGTTACAAAATTGCAACACCAAAACACAAGAATCGCAACACCACGACTCAGGAATTCACTCCCTTTATCAAGCAAACATTTCTCAGCTGCAACACCAGTTGAACTAATCTCTAATTAACTGTACCAGTATCTGCCATCATGAAACAGATGTTTCATCACAAGATACAAGCCCTTGTACCGGGGGCCTTAGTGTGTACGTTTGACGTTCACTGCAAAGCCACGCAAACTATACTTCGCATGGAGAACCATCAGTTTAAAACTTCCCACTGCTCAACCTCCACTCAAAAGCACAGCTCACGCGAATCCTGCAGCATACCTACATAAAACTAACACTGAATCATAACTGTTCACAACAGTTTAAAACTATCCAGCTACGTACATCAATCACACCTGTGACTGCAATAACTAGCCAACTACATCAACTTATGTTTACTACTCCGTTAGTAACCGTCGATCATAGATATCAAGCACTGGCTCGTAAGTATTTGTCACCTATCAAACTTTACGTTACTGCAAGTAAGACTTACTATCAACGTAACTCAATCATGTACCTAAACATTCTGAGGTACTATCAACGAAAGTATCCAACAAGACCAACTAGTGCATCTGTATCATGTTTGTCAAGGTAATCTGTAAAACTTTGAACTTAGGTACTCTCGCTCGGTCTAACCTGACATTCAAAACATTCACAACCAAATACTGCTTCTGTCTAAAGTCACACACTAGCGACACTAATCCATTCATTGCAATATTCAACTGCGCCAACTGTTGCCGTGCAATGCACTCACGCATTGGCTTATGAAGCTGCTCACAGAAAATGTTTACCTCGACCAAATGCAGCCACTATTTATATTATTTGCAGGACACAAAGGCTACAAATACCACAAAAATACTTTTCTCTAGTGGATAGAAAAACTAGAAGATTCGTGACTCCTCCACTAAATGAAACCGAATGTCGCAAAACTTTGCTCAAGCACCTTTTCAGCTTTACACTATCGCCAGAACTTACTCAAACGTCGAATACTTCGAGTGTCTAAGGCAATGCAAGAACCACTAAAGACCCTATTAAACCACTCCAAAACATTTTATAGAATAATGTCAGACAAAAATTTATCTAATCAAACAAAGATGAAAGTACCACAATAAACCTCGCCACATTTGAACTCACCTGTAATCACACATTTCACCTGTATAGCTTCAAGTACTAGTGTCATAAAAGAAGCACACTGCTGTATCGGAACGGGTAGAAACAACCACAATGGCTCAACTATCTTGGAAAGCCTAAGCCACAGGAACACTAATAAACAATTGGCAACAACAAACAATAAACAGTTAGCAACACTAATCATCAGAACTCAGGTCATACTGACCGAAAACATCACACTTTATCTGCTGTACGCATGAATTCCAGACATTAGAAAATCTGTTCTTATTCTGTAGATCTGCGTTCCGGTATACCAAAGTTCAAATCTGTTTTGTCTAAATGAATAACTGCAAAATGTAGAAAGTAGGTAATTACCACGCGCATACCATGAACTTCGAAGCGAACGAAAACTATCGTTTCTCTTTGACTGCATCTTACTGGACACACCAACCAAGAAGTAGGCACACACTGACAAACGAAACCTAAACCCAGCGTTCAAGACAGCTATAATTGCCTATTGTGATGAAAGCAACATTTGCAACGTATTTAATATGATACCAGACTATACAACGTAGTTCACAGCTGAAAAAAAAATCGTCAAATGATGAAATTAACCATTTTTAAGAGCCTCACGATGTTGGTTTAAAACCCTTTTAATTAAACAAAACGAGATAAATAAAATGCATCATCTGGTATGGTACATGGTGTCCTCGAAAGTGTTCACTGAAACAAAATAGACACGGGTTTAGCAATGCTAAAAGCAGGAGCCGATGGTCGTTGGCGTTGGCGTTGGCCCAACCTTACTTCTGATGTAAGAGAAGGGATACTGGGTCTAATAAAAACATGTTAAATTAATACTGACAAACTCTTTAATCAGTCAGAACCACAACAAACCAAATTAATCCATCTCTGAAACTAATTCACAAACAGTTCAACCTACAGTAACCGAGTAAAAATCACTTAACTTTGAAACAAACCAAACTAACACGTTATTGAATTTAACCGAATCAAAATAATTAAACTCTATCTTTGTCGTTGTGTTCGCTCCGAGCGCCGGCGAGCGAATGAATCCGTTGAGCACGTCACCCGGTTTTATAGGCAGCGCGCAGTGGGGCGAGCGCTGAGTCAGACACAGGTGTGCCTCGCAGGTGTGGCTTGTTTACGCCGTTGTGATTCACCGCCCGCTTGCGTGTTATTGTCGTTGCAATGCTTGCGCCGATATACCTACTTACTATATGTTTGGGGTTGACTGTACCCCGTATAATTCCATTCCTCAATCAAGAAGAAAAGTATATAATTTTGTCAGTTGTTGCGCAAATAACATTTTGTAGGTGGCTACTACGACACCTACTACAGCCGTGCGGCTGGAAGGACGCCAAGTCACATAAACGTGAGGTGGACTGTGTTTGATGGACTTTCATTCATTGATGAGATAATTTTGAAGGATTATTGTTACCTTCGAATCATTAGAAAATAAAATTTTACAGTTTTCCTATTACCTACTACTATTTCAATTTGTAGGCACTTTAGGTAAGTACATATAGTAAGCAAACAACTAGGGCTGATGGAAAGCGGTAACGTATCCTAAGGATTGTATCAATCTCCATTTAAAATAATTTACATTAATATTTCGCAAGAAGTAATGCTTATTTATCAAGTGTGAAGTTGCGGGTTTTTTTCTATGAAAAGTTTTAACCATCAGTATTAAATCTGATTTATTTTTACCTAAAAATCATTAAATACCGATCGTGTTCCCAATGGTCTACAACAATTTATATCTGAAAACTTCCAGTTAGTTACTACTAGCGCCATCTAAAAACATGTTTAACTTCTGTGAACTAAAATCTGTTCATTGCCCTCTATTCGTCGCGCTCTGAACTACTATCCAGAGTATTAACCGTCTTTACGTAGACCTTTTCGATAGGCATGACACGGGGTGTGTTGGTTTAGTTTAGTTCGTCTGTGTAGAGGTAGATGGCGTGCAAAAGCTCAACTTAGAAATTTCAAAACAACTTTTTGTTTGCCAGTTTGCTAATCGAACAAGAGGCTCAGAAACTTAGCAGCATGTTGGTTTTTTTGAGTTTGAGTGGCCCATGTGTGGTCAAATTTTTAACAGAAATAAGTTGGTTTTCACTGTAAAAGTAAATGTCTTGCAGTAGCATAAGTAGGTACTTACCTACCTAGCAAGTTCAGAATGAAGTAAATAACTAGGTGGGTATATTAGATATGTCTACTTTTATTACATAAGCTCACTATCTACTCCGCCAGCTGCCACAACCACAACAGACAGATCAATGTCGCGCTAGGCGGAACCGGTGGCCGCTCAAATCTAGCATAGGCACTAATTTTTATTACAATTTCAACTCTGCTAAATTAAACCTTAACTCCTTGGCATAGGACTGATTAAGTAGTAGATGTAACTATAGGCAATAGAGAATCTATGCAGCTGGGCGGGAATATCGTTCCTGCTGAATAGATCGCGTTTATAGTAGACCCAGTGAATCATTATTACAATGTAAAGAAATGGATGACTCATGGACTTATACCTCGAAATCTGCTATAGGGATTATTTTTATTTTATTGTGACAAGTTATTGTAGGCAATTTTTGTGTTTTTAGTGATTGTATCCTAGCAGATAAAGCTCTGGTAAACTTAGCCAATGCAGCTTTAAAATACCTGAAAAAAAGTTTGATCATAAAAAGGGCCTACCCACAATTTTGACGAAACAAGTACCTATGTTTACTTCACTTTGTATTGTGGAAGCGTAGATTTCCATCGCTAAACTCCATAGTCTGACGTATCCGCTGACGACCAGTCTGATAAGCAAATGAATGTACCGTCTCTCAGCATCCGTCAATGTACACCTACTACCACTCGATCACCTCTCGGGCAACCTCGCGACTACATCTTATTTTTAGCGCGCAGCGGCCGTCGTCCGCGCACCGTGCGCGCCCGCCTGCGCACACCACATGAAAACATTATCATGGACAAAAGTTAGTGTAGTGATAGTGGTAGTGACACAGTGACATGTGGACTTTATGACGAAGGCTGCGATGGACCACTTCAGGCGTCCACGGTACAAGATCGGCCGGCGGCGGGTAAATAACTCTCCTCTTAGGTTATACATCTGTTGGCATTACTACACGACATAAATAATCGTATGGGTTTTTGTTTGGCTGGAGATTCCATTCATGTGTGGATAGAAGCTAGCTAGTAGCGATTGTGAGCGTTGTTATGTTTGTTTTAGAGTCTATGTTTGTGTGCGTCCGTTAGTAAACAGAAGCCCCTCCGTCGACAGGGGAACTCTTCCGCGTGTGAAGATGTGGAGCACCAGGGGACACAATGCTAGTTTGTAGGTATTAAATCTGTAGAATATCGTGTTCATTGCTTCAGTTTAGCGCTAATTAGGTCGCCAAAGGCGATTCGTTTAAGTGTCAGGGCTATTCATTGGAGATAATGGCACACGTTTTTGATTGTTTCTTGTTGATGGACTCTTTATACACATATTTATACAGATTGAAATGATGCGCTGCGTATTGACAAAAGTTTCAGCCAGTAATCAACTCGTTAATTTCCCTAATCGATGGAAAATGCTGACTTATATACTGACATTATGCTCAAGCCCAAGACGACATTAAATTATTCCAATATTCCTATTAAAAGTGTCATTATTATGAATACTTAAAAAGTTCATTATATAGTATAGTGTAAAAAATGGATGTCACTGGGTACTAGTGGCTGTGATAAGTGATCTAAGCCAAAAGCTATTTTGGTTCGAGTTCATAGTAGGGATTCTGTGTAATAATACTGCTGGATTGAATTCAAAAGCGAAATTGCAAGGAGGGCTTATCCTAAACGAGTGAGTCACGTTGCGTGAGGCGAGTTATTCCAAATATTATCGCTCTTTAGTGATCTGAATCACTCTTGGACATCATGTCTCTCAAGCTTCACTTTCATCTTGCTCTGCGTCAGAGTTCGATGCTAGAAATTTATATATATAGAACTCTGATCAACTGAATATCAAGAAAATTCTAATCCCTATGGCTATGGCCAGGAAATTCCTACCCAAAAATTATCCAAGAGAGTGATACGACCAAGAAAAAGAAGATCAAGTCGAAACTTGCTTATAACTTGACCGAACCTGTACCCTCTAGAGAGCAGCGTCGTGGCCCTCGATTCACAACAAGGTTAGCGTTGTATCGGCGCCCCATATTTTTAATGAGCCCGCGTATTGGGCCTTGATTGGCTTGTGATTGTGATGAAGTGGAGATTCTTGCCAACTTGCAGTTCGTCACGAAGCTTGGGACTTGTCTTGTTATGTGAAGATGATTAGCATACCGACACTTCCTATTTAGTCTGGCATTTTTTTTTTGCGAATGGTATGTGTAACCCCACAACGTCTTTTCTGACTTTCTGACTTATATCTGCTGAAAGCAGTTGAAACCATAATCGTAGTAACCATTGCAACTCTAACCTTTGGATGTGCAGGCCACATGAAACTAAAATGGCACTCGATATGAAAATTACTTTTCATGGATCTTGAATTAGTGAAGAGTTTTTTTCTTTGCTTTTGAATACACCAAATGTGTCTTATTTTGGCCTCAGTCCAGCTTTTTCCATTCCACTAGGCTTAGTCATTTTTATCGTTCTTCAACCCTGAAATCTTCCCCAGAGGTCAGGAATAGGGACATTCCTTGTTAATAGGATGGCCGACTGTTAGCGCCCTACGAAAACCAAGGTTTGTCTCTTCAATTATTTTAACTGTCAATGTCAAAAGTCAGTCAAAAAGCGCTTAGATCTGTCATTATGACAGAAGGACAATGTGACGTCTCGAACACGATACACAGCAGTTTCCCGCTGTTAATCTAAGACAATTGTTATAAATTGTGTCTCATACACTGCCGCGTTCTGTAAGGAAGACGGTTGTTGACCCGTAGTGAACTGGTAATGGAGCGTAGCGCTGGAAAATTGCAGATACACACGCGAGTAAGTTGGAAAAAGAACCGCTCGCTTGACAAAGGTGCAATGTGCATTTTTTTATGGCTACGTAAGTAGTAAACACCTACTGAAGAGACTTTCAACGATAGACCAACAACAAAAACAAACAAAAGTAAATCTATAAAAAATATCGTTTTGTAATCAAATTAAAAAAAAAAAACTTATTAGTAACATTGTAAAGGCTACGGCAAATCTATTACGTGGATGCAGTTAGCAGTGAACTTCCCCTGGCTGCTGATAATGATGATGCTATCCATTTTAGCAGTTAATTTTATCAGTAAACTTGGTCTAAGTGCCGTAAGCTTATTACATTACTTGCACGACCGCTAGGGCTCGTTTGGATCATGCTAGCGTTTTAGTCGAGTTGCTCGCGACTAAACGTTCCATTGATTTGTTATTCTTCTCGTCAAGGAACTGCAGATAAATATATCACACAGTGGTGAAGTTACTATCATCATCCAACAAAAACTAATTTTGAAACCCCTCCTCAATCCACCGACTTCAGGACGGTCAGAAGACATCATCCTACGCTTTCTGGCCGTAGAACCATTATGCCTTAAAAACTGTTTGTCAGTTCTGTAACTCGTATATGGCATGCCTATTGCCACTTCAACATGCGATAAGACTGGCCATTGTACGTAATAGTTGTATCTTATTTTAGTTTTTACAGTGTATCTATCTACGTACTGATGAATGAAAGTATTTTATTGTACATGAAGTTCTTTCATTCACTCATTCATTCTGTCGTGTTGCTGTACTTCAATTCCGTGAACTTTTGATTGCACTTCAATATTTCCCTTTGTTTATAATTCTTCAATGTTTATCTTTGAATTAATTCCTACGGAACGGAAATAATAATAAATCTAGTTGCCTAGCAATACAACTTTACTGTTCTGTAACAGTGAATTAGCCACTGTGCTAATAAACAGCAACAGTTAGTACTAGCTACTTGACTAAACTACTAGCACAGTCTGAACAGGTTACACCGAGCGACCGCCGAAGGGTCGTCTGCTGCAAGTGGGTCATCGTCGTCGCCATCGCGTCGCCCATCGATCGCAACAACGCGCATGCGCCAAACAACAACGTTTTTACCACAATCTTTTCACTAACCAATATGAGGTTGCGGGTTCGATTCTTATTGCAGGACAAAAAATTGACTAAGACTATAGTTGGTGCCAAATAACACCGCAATACAGGTCATTCACCCACCTTCACCAAGATGTCGCAAAATTCAATTTATGTGTATGGTAAACAAACAGTACTACGAGATTCAAGCGATTACCGTCTTAGCGACAGGTTTGTATGGAAAGCGACTGAATTAGCCATTCATAAATTGAATTTTGCGACATCGTGGTGAAGGTGGGTGAATGACCTGTATTGCGGTGTTATTTGGCACCTAGTATAACTACTTTAACTAACCTAAGGTGTCACAAGGGTTTATTGAGGCACTTTACTTACCTAGCATATAAACATACCATTCTAAACTAACTTACAAAACTTGCCTCTGACTACGTTCCACCTTCAAAAGTCATCTTACACTAATAGTGAACCTAATTAAACCTATTAATTTCCTTTAAACTGCCTCATTATTTTGGTAAAAAGAACTCTATAAAGGGTAGTGGCATACGGAGCTATAGGGTCGAAACCAACTTCATACTGCCAGCGTCAATGAACTTGGCGCGTACTGAACAATGAAAATTCACAGGCGACTTTGAACTTTGAGTTGGGGCGTTACGGTTGAATTTTGTGTGATGACAGAGTTAATTTCTGTTAGGGCTGCAACCTTATGAAGACGTGACAAGGCTCGTGATATCTTTGGAAATGGAACGCTGAACTTTTGTGTAACTGAAAATATCTTATAACTTTTAGGTTTTCATACTTTCCAAAGGTATATAAAAAATACGTTAAAAAACAAACGGAAGTTGCAAAGAACCAATGAGATCATATTTCTTTTCAAAGAAAAAAAAAAATGTGACGAGACTTACTATCTACTATATAAAAATAAGTCGGGTTTTCCTTCCTGACGCTATAACTCCAAAACGCACGAACTTATTTCCACGGTTTTGCATTCGTTGGAAAGGTCTCGGGCTCCGTGAGGTTTATAGCAAAGAAAATTCGGGAAAAATTTCAACAGAAAAGCGGGAAAATGGAATTTTGAAAAGTCACACCCTAACGCGAGCAACGCCGCGGGAGACGGCTAGTATAATTTAAATTTTACAAGGGTTGGCAACGCACGTGACACCCCTGGCTTACAGACGTCCCGGCTGCGGTAACCACTTAGAATCAGGTGGGCCGTACGCTTGTTTGTACTTAAGGCTAAGAAGTTTAGGACGAAGACGTCTAGACGGGCACTGGGCGCGAGCGAGCGAGCAAGGCGCGAGCGCCTGAACGGGCTGAACGTATAGATTTTGATAGTTTTCTTTCACAGAGATGAATAATAACTAAATTATAATATTTTTTTTACAGTTCCCTAGTAAATAATAAGCCCTATCTTTTAATATAACTTTGACATGATTTCAAGAAGAAACATCGTAGTATGAACCGTTTGAAATATCGATTTAGTGTCATCTTTACGATTTTTTTTTATCGAGAAAATTATTATTATTCACGTTTCTATCTTTACAAAGCTCTAGGATATATATTCAATTTTAATAAAATAATTTTTTTTCGTGCAACTTTTGCACTTCAGTAGAGATACAGTTGTCAAAAATTCTAAAAGTTTCGAATAACCCCGCCTTAACCAACTTAACTTACCAAGATCCATTTGGAAACTGCTATAATCTGAACATAATAAAACCATTTTATCTCAATATGGGGGATATTTAAGGCACGGCTTTTGCCTCATTTTTGTAATAAAACTGTCACCTATTTTGAGGATATAAAACGTTATCCTACTAGACTAGTAGTTCGCCCCGAACTGAGATCTCGTGATGGTCGGAGGTTAATAAAACCCAAACAATTTTTATTGACCAATGGTTGCAATAAACTTTGCAAATCGCATCGAAATCGCCGTCTAAGTACCAGTCTTACTTGAACTACAAAATCAAAATGAAACTCCAAGAAATGTTAGCTCACGTTATACTGAGTTTGCCAATTTTATAATTTTTACAACAACTCAAAAACGATTTGACCTAGAATCAAAATAAAAACGGTTTTGGAATGTCTACGCAAAGCTCTATCATATGACACCTCACTTGATATTTTAGTACGACTTTTTTTTAACTCTCTTTGGACCGTTATAACTTCACGACCCCTTGACCGATTTACTTCATTTAACAAACCAGTAAAACTTAAGAATACTATCCGTATACCTACCAAATTCTGTAAAGATCGGATAAGCGGTTCAAAAGATCTCGAAGAACAAATATACAAACATACAAAGCATTTTTGTCCAAGTTGTCACTAAGATCTCGTTCGCTTCGCTCACTCGATCAATGAAACATCTAACAAAACTATGTAGGAAACACAGATAATGTGCCAAATGGTATTCACTGTGCTTTGATCACGAATAAATGTGACAATCGTAAAATCGCAAACGTATCGTAACGGTAACGTATCTACAAAACACAGCGCGTTGACTTTAAAGGATGGTCAAAAACATTATGACCAGACATGGTTTGCCTTCCTAGCGGATAGAAGAGACACAACCATCACATTGTTCAGCTGCGCCAATTGTCGGCGTGCAGTGCGCTCACGCATTATCTTACATAGCCATAATCGGTCTTACCACGTTATCAGATTTATCTTGGATTTTTCGAGGGTTTAGACCCGGCCTAGCTAAGCTCGGCCTAAAGTTAGGCTCGCGTTAAAACTGAGACGTGATTATGTAAGAGTTTCCACGAAGTTTTATAAAAACCCGTTCTTTTGTGACATTAGTTATTCATTCATTCAAAACTGATCAGTAAGTGAAGTCAAAAAAGAATTTAGCTAAAACAAGGGGTAGGTAGGTAATTACGGTTAATGATTTTATCAATGTAAATGTCAATGTCGAATATACATATTTTCGAAAAAACAGTACGTAGTAAATAATATAAAATAATTGAGAAAAAACAGTCACCAAATTGATTTTTATGACAAATGTCAAGTTAGACCCGAGTTAAACCAGCAGGCCTAGGATGCGCACGCGAGATATTTGTCATGTCGTTCTGTCAAAATGTAAGCATTTTGTACCAGTTTAGGAACTATTGCATTATCTGTGGTAATGTTGTCGACAAAACGCGCCATAATGTACACTTTTGACAGTTCTTAGTCGTTGTACCTCTTTGAGGACGAGATAATAGTCATGCAGAAATGTCAAAAGTTGAAGATTCAAAGGCGCGGTTTCTCGACAACATTACCACGGATAATGCAATAGTTCCTATACTGGTACAAAATGCTTACATTTTGACAGAACGACATGACAAATATCTCGCGGTGCGCATCTTAGGCCCGCTGGGGTGGGGTCGGTTTAGCGAAAGTCTATAGTTAGACCTCAGTGAAGGTGCTAAATATGTAACGTAGTATGAAAAAACCTAGTTAAGTCCAAAACACGAGTTAGAGACGCGGTTTTTTGTTAGATCCAAGATAAATCTGGAAACATAATGACAGGGAATGTTTACCCCGGCCGAATACACTCACTGCTTAAATCGTCTGTAAAAGACGCAAAGGACAATGATGATGTCTAATGCAGGAGAAAGAAAATCCTTGGCCATGAAACAAAGCGTTTATTAGTAAAATCATTTAGTACGTAGGCACAGCTAGTCGGTATGACCGCCGGGAAAAGAGAGCGACGCTAGACCACGCGGCGTCATATATACCAAGGAACAGCGCCCTACAGTGGCAACTGTCTTAACTAATTAGCTAACTAGTCTATGTAGTACTCGAAGTGAAAGATTAATTAGGTATCGACTTACCTATTTATTTAGTTCGTTGAAGCACAGATGGCGCTGTGTTTAATACAGCCGTTGAACCACAGATGGCGCTGTGTTCAACAGATGATGACTGTCAGATTTGTTCGTGATCACCCCTTGGCTTAGAAACGCTGTTACTAACGCTGTGCGAAACAGGTCGTGTATGTAACCTTCTTTAGTTATGCCAAACTTGGCAAGATACAGAGAAAATCCACTGGAAATAAAGGCAAAGTATATTCACTCGTGAGTGAACAAACCATTTTATACTATGGATTAAGCGGACTGCTGAAAGGTCAGAATTATAATTCAGTCTATTCCATGGTGCTCGATATAAGGAGAGTTTACTCAAAGCGACGACACTTTATTTTGCATGAGTATGCAAAAGTCAGCCAATTAAATATTTCAATAATAATTTTATTATCATTTGGTAAACCTGTGTAACTTTTAAACGTTCTTCTAATCTCTAGATACTTCTGAAATAGTTATACGATTCACGGAAGATTCATATAAAAATGTAATCGTGAAAGTAAAATATATACGAAAACTAGCCGTCTCCCGCGGTGTTGCTTGCGTTAGAGTGTGACTTTTTAAAATTCCATTTTCTCGCTTTTCTGTTGAAATTTTTCCTGAATTTTATTTGCTATAAACCTCACGGAGCCCGAGACCTTTCCAACAAATGCAAAACCGTGGAAATAGGTTCGTGCGTTCTGGAGTTATAGCGTCAGGAAGGAAAACCCGACTTATTTTTATATAGTAGATTATTTTGACTATATTAGTACTAATACAATTAAATAAACGCGAAACCAGCAAACAATAAAAAACTCTCAAACTACTAGCGTATTCAGAAAATGTTTAACCAATTTTTGCAATAAAATATTAGGAAGCAGACTCTCGCGCGACTAGGTCGCTCAAGCCAAACGCTACCTTATTGCGTGGGGTCTACGCACTGCGCCACGGTGCCTCTACGCGGCTGCTACGCCGCTACGAGCGTAGCACTTACGTAGCCCGTAGGCGTATCTCCAATCAATTTTTATGTTGGAAATTCCTGTACCTTTTCAGGGTTCATTGCAAATATGACCTTTTATAAAGAACAAAATACTTAATAAAATAATATTTGTTGATAAATTTAAAGTTCACCTATTTATCCAAATTAACATCCAAACTAAAATATCCAAAGTGGCCACACCACCTGGATAAAAAATAACCTTGCTTATTTAGTATGCCATTCTTGTAATAACTACCTACACTGAGAGATTATGCAAGCCAACATTCATCTACCATCATAGGGGTCGCTAAGAGGATTATTGGACAAAAGTTCTAGAAATCCCCCACGCAGGGGAAAACTGGAATGGCCATAAAAATGTACCTATGTAAATCTATTTAGTTCATAAACATTACTAAGGGCCGGTTTTTTGATCCCTAGTTAACTCAACTAATGGTTAAATTTGTATCAACGAATTTTCAAACTTGAACCAAATTTAACCATTAGTTGGGTTAACTAGGGATCAAAAAACCGGCCCTAAGTGTTAAAACCTGAAGTTAAAAGTTCAGTTGAAACGTATCAGTGTGTGGCGTCCTTAGCGCGGGTATTAACAGGCCATAACAATTTTATTAACAGCTAGTAACATGACTCATCGCTTGCCGTCCCAGTCTAAGGCGTAAATACTGGGACGTACCATAGAATAAACAAACCTCGGTGTAGATGTGAAATATAGACAGAACATTGATAAGTGAGACACAATTATAGAATGCTCTTGACTTCACATCGTCTTTTGTTTTGTTTGTAAGCAAATGCTTGCATTCTATTGAAGCCATTTCATCATCATCATTGCCCTCTATCAACAAAAAAAGTGATAATCATAATGTTAACACTAGAAATAAAGACAAACTCGCTGTTCCCACCACTAGGCTCGCAAAAATTAGTAAATCTTTCAAAGGGCAATGTGTACGCTCCTTTAACAAAATCCCAAGTGATATGTCTCAGTTGTCGATTGGCAAGTTCAAAAACGTAATAAAACAGAGACTTCTTTTAAAAGCATACTATAAAATATCTGATTATTTAGAAGACAAACAAGCTTGGGACGAAATAGCTCCAACTCATCCAATAAAAAAAAATGTAATCATACCTAATCATACAAAACGTAATGACGATTCAAAGTGATCAGTGAGATTTTATTGAATAAAAGATTTTTGACTTTGACTATGACTTTGACCCTGCCCTTATCCCACGCTAGATTGGGTCGGCACAAGATGTTTTCTTCTTCCAATCTCAACTCTCAATCTACTCCTGTCACATTCATATCCTCTTTCGTGTGAAAGAGGATATTTCTTCAATAATCCAACTATTTATTGAAGAAATTTCAAAAAGAAAAAACCTTGGAAATAAAATTTATCAACCAATAAATACAGTGTGAACTCAAGCCAAAAGCTTAGAACTTAGCGGTGTTTGAAAGTTTCAGTGCTACAACGTGACGCGTCAGACGCGAAGATCTGCTAAACTCGAAAGAGACGTTTTTTGAACAAGTTGCGGTTCTATACAAAAGATTCTATTCTCTGCAGACATCATGCTGTTGGCCCTATATTAATGGGCAAATATTCCTCTCACTTTATTATAAGTTTGAGAGCGAATGAAATAGCCTTTAATACGTGCTTATAGGCTGATGTAATGGATCTTATAATCTAGTCAGGATAAAGCTGTGTTTTATTAGCCTTGCACCATATTTTTTAGGTTGGTCATTTTTTTTTTCAAAAATATTGTAGCATCACTGCAAAGTAATCTTCCAGTAGCCAAAGAGTGATTGCACACTACCGATACCGTGACCTAAACGACATTTTCTCGTACAATAATATCTTTACTCCGACACATTTTAAAAGTGTCTCGTACCTACCAAATGTATAGCAGCTTTGCCACGATATCGTGTAGTGTCGCATATCGTATCAGTGGCAGGAGAAAACAGTGAAAAGGTTAAAATAACCAAAACTACATAAAATATTTCGTTTATCTTCCTCAAATAGCACAAATAACTAGACTTAAACCGTGCGTAACTTTTAGAAAGTTTCATCAATTCGGAACTTGTTTATTTATTTAACTAAACAAAGTTGTTGGAGCAGATAAAACAATAATTGCTTCTCTCGTCAGTAATTTCATCAGAGAAGCCTCAACTTCACATCTAACAAACCAACAATGCCATTGATCCTTTCAAAACAATTCAAACATCCTATTTGACCCAGTTGTTCCTAATCGCTAATCCATGCGCGCGCAGCCATTCACCAGGGGGCTGAAGTTAGTCGCTCCTTGAACTCGCTTGCACGAACTCAGATCACGCGTGGCGTTTGGTGCGCGCGCACGTGTTTTGAAGTTTCAGTGATGTGATGAGATCGGTAAAGTCAGTGTAGTCGGTCCGGCGGGCCGCCTCGCCCGTCGCATGCCTCACCACGGAGGACCAGGACGCGATTCCCCTGGTGGTCCGACGCGACCACCAGCAGCCATGCCGCAAGATTGGGTATACCAGCCAGAGCAACGGGTACAACAAGTTGTTTACGCAGGTGCGCGCGCAATGAAAAGCTTCCGTGGCGACGGCGTTGTGTTGTTCTATGTACAACGCCAGAGCTTTGGAGTGTTTGTCTTGCTGTCTATGAGTATTAGGACCCTATGATGTAGTCAATTTCAGGAACCTCCAGTTACAAACTGGTAAGGTAAAAGCTTACAATAAAGCTTAAAGAAATGTTTGTCGGTGATGTGTATGACTCTGTTTTTTACGAGCTAACATACTAACATTTGGAAATTTCTATAATTTATGCAGTCAACATTTTAAAATGATAAGGAAAAGCCAGCGGCGAAGCTCAGAGAAATGTTAAAGGGGTCATTGGTCTTGATTCTATGATTACTCATCGTTAGGTTGTCTAGTATAAACTAGTGGCTCTGGGAGCTGTAGACCTCGCGAGCATACTAAATATTCCAATATTCAACATCATCAATGTCGTGTAAGGTGTTTTCTGAAAGTCTTTAAGTGCACTTTTATTAATTTCTAATTTAAGGCTTATTATTATGCTGATGCTCTCATTCAGTGAAGGAAAACATCATGAAGATAATTATCAGTTAGTATTCTAACAGCGACGAAACGCTTGCAGCCTGTCACGTATTGAAAACTAACTATAATGCAAAATGTTGTGTGTGTGTGTGATGTGATGTTTTTTCTATTTAATTTTGTAAATTTTTGAGGAATGTAATGTGCAAGTGCATTTTCCGTTTTGTGATTTTTTTGATTTTTTTTGCATCATCTTGTGTAGAATGAGGTCCTTTGTGTTTCTCTCAAATTTGATTGAAAACCATCGATTGTTTGATGAGCTATCCTGTTCATCATGCTGAAGATCCTTATCAGATCTTCGCCAAACTTTTATGAGACCAACTTATAGTTACTACCTTTCAAATAAAAAAAGAATAATCGAAATCGGATCTCATTTGGTGGAGATATCCAGTATATCAAATAGCCCCCTTTTTGCCCTTTTTTTGGGGAAAGTAACCCTCCAATCAAAAATCCCCGACGACAAAAAAATTCTAATAAGTCATATAACCTGTGTACCAAGTTTCGTCCAGATCGGTTGAAAAATGCGACCTGTAGAGGAGAACAGACAGACAGACAGACAGACAGACATCCGGACAAACACATTTTTGGCCAATGTGGAAACTGAGACGCTTCGCTCGCTTCGCTCGCTCGGTCAATAAAAAATCTACAGAGGAAAAGGATTTTGAGACGATTGAAAAATTCTGATTGATACTTAGTTTTACTAAATACCTTTATGATCTATCTCTTTCACTGAAAAACTTTAGAGTTTTTAAACTTACTTCAATCTACCATAGGTAGCTGGTAGATTGAAGTACATCTATGTATCGTTCTAACTTGAAAACGTCCATACTAAAACAGGGGTGTTTACACAATTTTTTAAGTACAGTTTCTTATAGATTGGAATCAAAGAGCCACGTTCCTACTCACCTATAAGTCCTATAACCATGGCGTGTTTATAAAACGGTGTAAAAGCTTTCGTGTCGACGGAAGCTGAAGTCGACTTTCGTGCTTATACCTACTTGTTATCGTTTCGAGCGCCGAAATAACCTCTACTTTTGTACTGGAAATATACCATGGTTACAAAATTACCTTATTTTCATACAAATTAATTTATTGTATTTGTTGTTGATGATAAACATTACTAAAAAATTAGTAGTATATAATTGGAGCCATAAAGCTGAACAAGGGTTACAAGCGGCTCTATAGGGTAGAAGGTATATGTAAACAGTAAATTCTAAATATATAAAACTCTTTTGAAGCTGACTGTAAATCAACGCACAGCCTAAACTATAAGTCCTAGACGTATGAAATTTGGAGGGTGTATAGTATCCTTATAAAGTGGCACTAAGAAGGAGTCTTGAAAAGTCACACTCTAAAGGGTCTAGAACGCGAACAATGCCGCGGGCGACGGCTAGTATTAATATGTAATGCTTCAGATTTTATATATTTATGTCGAAGTAGCGTGGACGAAGCTCGTGGACTTCGATTATGTATAATATTTTTTTTACACATGTAACATGCCCTTAGATCAGTATACGTGATGAGTCCCAATCCTATTCCTACTAATATTATAAACACGAAAGTTTGTAAAGATAATGTGTGTTTGTTACTCTTTCACGCCAAAACTACTGATCCGATTTGGATGAAACTTGGAATATATATTGTCCGTGAACTGGATTAACACATAGGATACTTTTTATTCCGTTTCCGGGGAAAAAATGAACATCCAAAATTTATCAGTAAAAACATCAGTCCAGCCGTTCATTTGTTAGAAATTGTGTTAGAAATGGTACATATAGCAAAACACAACTGACATGGAACAACTGACAGCTTGAATAAAACCTCTTTATGTTGGTGGGTACACAACCTGGCCGTAAATAATCAAATTAAGAAAACAATATTTTCATTCGTGCTACGTGTACAAAGATGAAATTTTTACAAGCGATCCGATTTGGATGAGACTTGGAATATATATTGTCCGTGACCTGCGGGCCTAAGATGCGCACCGCGAGATATTTGTCATGTCGTTCTGTCAAAATGTAAGCATTTTGTACTAGTTTAGGAACTATTGCATTATCTGTGGTACCTAATGGTGTCGACAAAACGCGCCATAATGTACACTTTTGACACTTCTTAGTCGTCGTACCTCTCTGAGGACGAGATAATAGTCATGCAGAAATGTCAAAAGTTGAACATTCAAAGGCGCGGTTTCTCGACAACATTACCACAGATAGTATAGTAGAGAGCAATAGTTCCTAAACTGGCACAAAATGCTTACATTTTGACAGAACGACATGACAAATATCTCGCGGTGCGTATCTTAGACCCGCTGGATTAACACATAGGCTACTTTTTATCGAAAAATCAGCGAAGTCGCGGGCGGAAGCTAGTATAATCATAATTTGTTGGTTTTTCAACAGCCTACAACAGCTAAGATGATTGTAACTAAGGTAGTCATAATAAGTTTGTCAGCTTAGTGACGTATTTAATTTGTAAACAACAACAGTGTTGTTGTTTACTAGCGATTAGATAAAACTAATTAAATGCTCGCAGATACGCTAGTTATCGTGTACACTTAGTTGTCCACGTCATAGATTAAGTATAGAACAAAATATTTTTAGTTTTTTAGTTATTTCTACGGTAGAGAGCCTCGTTGAAAAACTCTTTCTTCACAATCTAGCACTTATAATTTTTTTCGTACCACTTGCTCAAAAAAGTGACATTCTATGCCACAAAAAGCGAACATAACAATAGTCATTTTTAATCTGTTAAAAACAGGGAGAGAAAATTGTACTGGATTTCTTTCATCCTCTATGGGGAGAAAGTGATTTAAATTTGGAATACAATTTATACTGAACTACATCTGTGTTTACACCATTGAGTTTGTATATAAAGCATTATACATCTTTTTGAAAAAGGAATACGCATTTATTATGCAGGCCGTATGAGCTTGATGCCTTTGCTTTTCCGACAAAAAAATATTAGTCTAGGAAAATGCCGCGTTTTTGTTTTCTTCAAATACATAAACGTTAAGTTTATTTTAATTTATTTTTATAAATAAGTTAATGTTCTAAAATGCTATCTCATATTATTATTGTGTTAATTTTTTCGCAAATGGTACGAAAAGTAGTGTATTTTCCTCAGGACTCGTGTTAAATCCCTCGCTTCGCTCGTGATTTAAGTTTTTAACACCCTCGCTACGCTCGGGAGTAAACCTCGAGTCCTTCATTACGATCGCGATTTAAATCGTCACCCGCGACAGAAGACACTGCTTTATCCACTTGTTAAATAATCTACTAATTGATCTTCTTTACACTTTTCTTTTTTCTTCACCTAATTAAAGTGGCCACTGGCGCTATGTAATATCTAGATTACATTCAAAGACCTGTTTTATTTATATTTTACAAAGTAGGTATATAAAGAAAGTTATAGTACATTACTGCAGCGGCCTGCAACAGAGGCAATGAGGGAAGAACGTGTAAATGTGGGCCGAGTCGAAGACGAGGCACACATACGTGAGTCCCTCATTGCCTAGTTGTGGCCAAGGCTTGTATAGTACTTTTCTCAAATAATGCGCGGCAATTAAAACTAAGTACCTAGGCAAAACTTTTTAGTTGAAAATACAATTACTTTTCAAAACCATTAACGAACAACGAAGTTACAGTGTTCATTTGTTTTTTTTTTCAATAATCAGCTTTCTATTTGAAAGCCTGTTCGAAATTTGAATAAAACCTTTGATAAGTTACCTCCTTGGTTGCCATGTTAAGGAGTAAAAGATCATTCCATTTCCATAACACGTCAGTAATGAGTTTTGTATGTAATCTATCTGGCCGCTAAACACGACAGTAATGGATTTTCATACATTTTTATCTGGCCGCTGCTCGCATGTGTGTGGCCAGTACCTGCATCTTCGATTTATCTCGAAGAAGGTTGTCAAAATAATGCTTTAATATCCAAGCATGTTTGAGAAAAAAAATATAAATTATAACTGTCTGCCTTTTCAAACTGTTGTTGATAATATTGATAATACGGCAGTTATATGACGGCCTTTGTTTCTTAGAAACAAAAGCTTTGTTTTACATATCGATGAGTAACATAATCCAGGGCTTCTCGGGCAATTACGTATTGTTAAGCGAGTACACTGTACGGGAAAATAGATTTTGTATAATAAATACTAGGCACCTCTAGGTAATTCTTTAATTATAAATAAATATTATAAATATTCACGGACATTTAACACAACGCCTTCTAGTCCCAAACTAAGCAAAGCTTGTACTATGGGTACTAGATGGCTGATAGAATACATATATACATTTTTTTTTGTAAATACATACTTATAATACGTAGACATCCAGACACAGAACAAACATCTATGTTTGCCACACACAAATGTTTGTTCGGGATTGAACCCTGACTGAGCCATGACGCCTGTCAATTAAATTGGAAGTAAAATACAGAAAGATGTCATATTAATGGCATGGTCGGTAGGTATCACCTTGATATCTAGCTACTAACATACCTACTTTTCGAACCGATATAATATTCTTTCACCCTGGGGTTTCACTATTGATTTTATATCTTTTTTTATTAACCTATTTCGCCCCACTGCTGGGCAAAGGTCTCCCCCAACATCTTCCACTTTTCTCTCTCCCGGGCCTGCTCCCACCAACTCCTATCGAAGCCGTCGAGATCGTCCCACCAACGCTTTTGTACCTTTCATCAAACAATAAACTAATAAGTTGTTACTTCTAAAAGTATTCATGACGATTTTTGGCGAACATTTTTGGCTCTATATTTTGTCTTATCATTTCTCATTTATTTATTTATTTATTTATTTATTTATTAGTCTAAGATTCACAGTTTTATTATGGTATATTAAAAGCTTTCTATTTTACATTATTCGTCAACTAATTCGAATCTATATTTTGTAAGTCAATAATATAATATTAGTAAGCAGGTAGGTGCGAGGGTGTGTGTGTGTCTCATGTAAAATCTTCGAAACATCTATCGAGATCGATGTTGCGTCAGTAATCTAGTATTCGATACGAGATTCGTCGATTACTCCCGCGATTGTACTCACGTTTTGAATGTAAATAACTAAATCTGTGCACGTTTAATCGCATATGGAACAATGTTGGGACTGAAAATATCCATTCCACAATAGTCGTTGCTACTGTTCGAACATTGGGATCGATCGGGGATGGAGGAATTGCTGGATTTCTTTTGGGTTCGTGCTCGGTTTATTTTATTATTGTCATTATTATCCTTTTCATTTTGAACGGAAGCCCCCATGGGATTTCTCATCCATGGCTTGAATCTTAATTTTTTGTGATGGATGATCGGAACTTGAATACTTATTTTGGTGCAATAGATGATCGGAGGTTTTAAATATTTTGGATGAATATTTTTTTAAGTGTTGTCAGATAATATTATTGCTGTTCCACTTTATTATATAAAACTCTACTATTTTTCGGTCAGTATGAAAATTAACTAAAACATACAACTTTACTTTTTCCAATATTTTAAATTTTAGCTCTAATGGGTGCTTGAAAAATACACGTTTCTTGTTATTTTAATTTTTATTCAAAGTTATTAGTAATAACTCTGACCACTGTAAAACTCCATATGAACGGAAATAGAAAAGCACACATTTACTATTCCATTACAGTGTTTACAGCCCTGATAAAATAACCCCTATTCCATACGCAATAAAGCTGATATTTTTGTATGGGTTTTGTGGTACACTGTACGTCCAGTACACCGATTGATTGATGTGAACTTGACTTGTCTGGTTAATGCTTTCAGTGTTCAGATGTATCTCGGTTAATGTAGTTATCTATCCGGTTGGTAATGCGTTATGTGCGTATGTCTGTACCTACATACAACGTAAATAGGCAAATATCTAAAGTGATTGTTTGCTGAAATCGGGAAAAGTGTGATATGAAAATTACGTAAATATCACAAAAGCATAGTGAATCCATTGCAGGGATAATAACACAACCTACATACCTACATAATAATATTTAATTTGTAATTGTAAAGTGAGAATGAGTTACCTATTTTATTTTTTATCATTTATTTATTATAAACGCGAAACATAAATCGAGCAATAAACACTCCTCTATAGGTAACTAAAACACCGATCGATCAAGTGACCCCGTCCGCAGTACGTACATTTCCTAAAAATCTGATAACTTATTAACTGAACACGAAAAACGGATCAAGCCCAGTCGGTATAAATAAGCGGCTTGATAGCTTTGCCCCAAAAACGGGGCGTAAAATATGCACAGAGTAGGCCGTATCGTGGCAACGTGGGCGAATGACGTCACGGGTCGGCCCGCCATTCTGCCGCCGAAACCTCTGCGCTACAGACCTTGATCAATCGCGGCCTGAGTACCAACCTCTCCGGATGTGAAGCTGGCCGCATAGAAACCGCGTTGTGCTCGGGAAATTTAAAAATGGAACTGTTTAGTTTTTGAAGGAATATACCTAACAATTTTAGTACTTTTTATTAGATGCTGTAGCTAAGGTGAGCTTTTGTATTTTTTTTAGATAGTGGTTAAAATTGCATCATAGTTGTAGTTGCAACACAATGCATGATCAAATCCCATCAAGTAGCAAAACCTTTTTAGTAAAGCAACAAAATATCTGGTCACTGTTTAAAGACAAAAAAGTTTTTCAAATGTTTTTAATAATCAGATTCGAATTTTGACATTTTTTTAAACAACACGTAGCATTTTTATTTTAATAGTTTTTCTTTTGTGTTGTGGTTATTGTTGTTTAATTTTGGTGGAATTTTAACCAATAATACTTAGGTCGTAACACAAAGTGTGAGCCATTGGAATAAACGTGTGTAAAGTGGTTTTTCTGAATGTGAAAATTCGATTCCGGTTTTGGAAGGAAAATCCACCATTTTTTCTTCAAAACAAACGAAAACTTGACGAAAACTTGACTTGACTTATTATTTACGCAAGACAAACACTTAAACAAACTTATTAGAAGAAAAACATAACGTTAGACTAGGCGGTATGGTTTTAAACTATAGCCTGCTCCGAGGAGCGAAAAAAAAAATTTTTTTTTAATAATCTTGTTCTTTGTCTATGTTTTATTTGCTTAGATTTTTTTATACTGGTAAAACAAAATCATTTAGCAATTTGTAGATAAAAGTTACTTGATTGATTTTCCCATAAACTGTAGAATTATTTAGCATGTTAATATGTAATGTAGCATGTGTCTGACTTTCTGTGTTGTGTGTGTTTTGCATTGCATGCGAACAGTCGACTGACGTCCGATGACTGACTACAAGCCCTTGGAAAGGACCGGGGTAAGGCCCACTACTATATCTAAAACTATAGTCACACGTAGCTTTTTTTACGCCGAGACAACGGCGATAAAACGCGCGTTTTTTCGCGGTGTGTCAGTTGATCACAGTTTAAATATTTGACACCCGTTTATTTGTGTTTAGTTTAAGACACAATTAATGTTGTTTAGTGACAAGCCGCTTTTAAAAGTTACGTGTGATTAATGTTTCATAGAAGGAGGTATGTAATTATTTTAAGAAAATGGTGGCTTCCAGTGTTTTTTGATAAAATTATACTCAATCCTGCATGTTTTCTGTTACTAGCTCTACTTTGGTATGTAAATTGCATTATACTATATTTAAACAAGAAATAGTATACAAATAAATCGTTTTGTAATTTTGAGTTACACTACGCGACAGCAACGTTACTTCACAAGAGGTTACACAACACAATACGACTGTACTATATTGTGTGAACCGATCTTAAAACTTCAGCACATTAGTTTGCATGTTTTAACTATCACATATTTATATTAAGTACTTATACTTACATGTATTCTTTCACTTATAACTTTACGTATACTATTTTATTGTGACGTCACACATTTTGTTTCGTTTGTCAGCTTCTGCGGGCTTTCAACGGGCCTAAGATGCGCACCGCGAGATATTTGTCATGTCGTTCTGTCAAAATGTAACCATTTTGTACCAGTCTAGGAACTATTGCATTATCTGTGTTAATGTTGTCGAGAAACCGCGGCTTTGAATTTTCAACTTTTGACATTTCTGCATGACAATTATCTCGTCCTCAGAGAGGTACGACGACTAAGAAGTGTCAAAAGTGTACATTATGGCGCGTTTTGTCGACACCATTAGGTACCACAGATAATGCAATAGTTCCTAAACTGGTACAAAATGCTTACATTTTGACAGAACGACATGACTAATATCTCGCGGTGCGCATCTTAGGCCCGCAGGTCTCTACGAGATGTTATATTGTGCGTTTTTTATCTCTCTATCGCTATAAAACCACTGTTTATAACCCTCTTTTTGCTCCGTGCAGTCGGGTAATAAATCCCACGTTAGTACTATTTTTAAACCGAATATTTATAAAATATTACATTATTGCAAGATGTAGCTGGCAAACACTGGGCTCTACAAACAATGGCGCGTCCAGCATTGGACCAATATAGTTTGATGATGATCATTATTTCCAAAACTAGGGTACCGACCTTGTTTATCAATGTAGCTAGAACATTTCGCAAAGTAATTGGACCGATGACGTAGTTCACCCCCTCCCCCCTCCAACGTCGTCATAAATCCCCCATTCATGAATTCAGGGCGGTAGACAAACGCCCACGCGAGCGCTTAGCGTATGCAAGACGTTTGGTATGAGAATTACAACGCGTCAAGGGTAACTTTTATGAACCTTTACTTATATTTCTATGAGTTATACGGAAGTCAAATTCGGTAGATATCAATTATGTATTTAAATAATTGGTAACTTAACTATTTATTATTTTAATTCAACTGGTTTAAATACTTGCAAAATTCAAGATTTTGCCAATAAGAGAAAATTACCTGGAACAATTTTTATTTTGTAAAGTAGTATTATTAAAGTATTAGTTTTTAGTCATATTTCTATACATAATCATAAAAAAATGGGTCTATTGTACAAGAAACAGTCAAAACCCTTATTTTTTATTTCAGATGCTTAACATACCATAATTAGATAAAAGCGAAATTACCTAGTTAATCTAGTTCCCGCATAGCGTTCTTTCCGGGTATGCCTAAAACGCAGCTGACTAAACGTCATTCTAAATAAGCATTGAGACTAGGGCCTTTACTGTGAAAAATGACTTACGAAGATTCGGTAGCATCGTTTCTATTACACTGCGCGGTCACCTCGAACGATGACGTGGGCTCTTGCGAAGTGACAGCGTCATTGCGCAGTGTAACAGTAACGACGCTACCGAATCTTCGTAAGTCATCTTTCACAGTAGAGGCCTAGGAGGCGTTGAGTGAAATGTCCAAGAACATTTATTTAGATAGTGAAGTTCATTTTCGCTCGCGACGCTTGTCTAGATTCCAGTTCTCCGTATGGCGACTGCAGTTTGGTGCAGAGCGTTGCGCGCGCATTCCTCACAGTCATTGCGTACTGGTAACACAGCGCGGTCGGTGATTACACGGTGTTCCACATTTTACTCAAGTGCTTCTGCAAAAGCTGTCTTATTTAGCTGGGAATAAAGTCTATGTTCGCGCGGCTTTAATCATGTATTTGAATAAGTATCGTGGTTTGCGCTTTTGAAGGAGTTACAGTTTTATAGAATAAAAGGTGGGTGTAGTTTTTTTATTCTTAACAATAAATTCATTAGTCTCATAAATTTTACAGAGGACAATTGACTGTCTTAGGTAGGTTCTGCTGTAGTATAGAGGTCAAAATCCTTTGGATCTCTATAGTAGGTGCCAAATAAGACCTCAATACAGGTCATTCACCCACCTTCACCACGATGTCGCAAAATTCAATTTATGTATGGTAAACAAACAGTACTACTAGATTCGAGCGATTACCGTCTTAGCGACCGAATTAGCCATTCATAAATAGAATTTTGCGACATCGTGGTGAAGGTGGGTGAATGACCTGTATTGCGGTGTTAATTGTATAATATAAAGTTACGGGTTTTCAGTCACTGACATTCTTGAATGCATTTTTATCACTTTTGTTCGTTGAGCACTTATGTACGTCGATGGAAGCTTGTCTAAGACGTTCGAATAAATATGACAAAATTTAGCTTCAACATTGTATTAAATGTGCAGTTTGAAACAGATGGTATTCTAGAATTTACGATAGAGTAAAATATATTTTATTGGCAAACACTTATTTATACTAGCAAGGTTGCAGTAAACGCGTTGTGCGACTTGTAGGTATCTGAAGATCGATAGGCTCTTTCGACCGATATACCTTACCTACTTAGCCTAGTATCGTCAATATTTTTCTAATCTTTCATCGAAAATTGCAATCATGGCTTATTCCAGTTTTCCCCTGCGTGGTCCCCTTGCGTGGGGGATTTCTGGAACTTTTGTCCAATTATCCCCATAGCGACTAGAGATAGAGAGAGAGATAGAGAAATATTTATTTGGCACACAACACAACACAGTAAAATAATCACACAGTAAGAAAACAATACATAATTAATTAGAAAATATAAAAATAAAAATAGAACAGAATAGCACAGAATACGAAATATTAACTATACTCCGTTCGCGGAGACAAGCTAATAGAGCGCGCGCTCTCTTGCACTATTGTATGAAAATGAACAGGATAGAGCGCTCGCTCTCTTGCTCTAATTGTATGAAAATGAACAGGATAGAGCCTTGATAGAGCGCGCGCTCTCTTGCACTATTGTATGAAAATGAACAGGACGGGACGATTTCCCTATTAGCTTGTCTCCGCGAACGGAGTATAGTTATATGGTTGTGGGTGCTGATATGAGCCAAAAAGGTCCTGCCTCAGCTTAATGCAGCTCTGCAGAAGCAAAGCGGCGCTGGTTTTCAGTCAGAACCTGAGAGTGGATGACATCACAGCTACAGCTGCTCTGATTTAATGCAAATTATATTAGGTACTTATAATATATTAAACAACATATCGCATTAAAGAATTGGGTTCAAAGATATACGTCATAGTGATTTACTATAGCCAGTAAAACCTTACTAGCAGTACATATATAGGTGTATACACATACAGAAATAATAGGCAGCTATGTAGGGTAGGGAAAGAAACAAAACAAAAATAGATAAATAAATATCTCCAGAGACTAGCATCGTATGCTGATTTACTGCTCAAGCACTGATCCGGACTTAAACATAAATTTTTATATGAAAATCTCTACTCAAATCTATCTTGAGTAACGATTTCTGTATTGCCACATAGATTTAATTCATTTTCAGGTGTTTTAAAAAAGTCCCGTCGCTGTATTCCAGTCATCGATTAGGTGGAAATCTCGATTTATCGAATCTATTTGCGATATATACTTTTGACTCATTGTCGGACAATTGTGGGACCGTATGATACCCACGCCATAATAGTGTTAATCATCTTTGTAACAAGGTTCATTTTGTATTTCCAGGGCTCAGCTGATTCAAACTACTCGCAGCCGTCATCGGAGCTGTCGCTGGACGAAGATAAGGAGGCGCTGCGCCGCGAGAAGGAAGCGCAGGCACTCTCACAGCTGGATAAGGCACGGGTCAGTATTTACCCGGTTTTATGGGTGATTTAGAGTCTTAACTACCTATTTATCCTATTTTATGGGAAATTTACAACCTATCTAACGGATTTAGGGGTCAACTAGTAACCTACCACAGCACCACAGCAGCACGGCTGTCGGCTAGCTCTGCGGGATGAGATCTGAACACTCCCTAACACCTGTTGGCAGATGTAATGTTGCATTATGGTATCTTGCAATATTAGAGCTGCAATATCACAGCAACCTATTTTGATAAAAAAATTATGGGACCAATCTGTAAGCATACCATTTCAGAAAAAAAATAATTTTTCAATTTGATTCATAAATAACGAACTAATGAGACAACATAAAAAACCGAATTGAGAACTTCCTCCTTTTTTGAAGTCGGTTAAAAAGTTGTATTACTTAATTATTGTTTTTCGAAGTTGAAGCATGGTCTAAAAGTCTCGTTCCTGTTGCGTTCCGTGGGGTACGACGACTTATAAAAAATGTTTTTATTTGTGTTCCCGACTACTAGGTATACGATAAAAAACCTCATGTCCCAACTAACCCTCATTTACCATTCTAACTTTCATCTTTGGAGAGGCCAGAGTTTTGTAAAAAATCCAATCAGATGTTCTCGTCATTCCAGTCGAAGCCAGTGGCGTTCGCAGTGCGCACCAATGTCGCGTACGATGGCACAGTCGACGACGACTCGCCCGTGCACGGCAGTGCCATCTCCTTCGAGATTCGAGATTTTCTCCACATCAAGGTAAAACTGATACAACTGTTACCACCGCGAACCGTCAAGTACATAGGTACCTAATAGGATTTCTGACGGTAAAGTCAAGTTATATCAGCAGCTTAGTGTTTACTCGCTTTCTTTATAAATGTACCTTGTAGGTAGCTTAACCAACACCTAGGTACAAAATTGGAGTTGAGGAGTTACTACAATTTAAATAACAAACAGTGCACCATAAGTAATATATACCTCGTTACCTATACGTATAAAAATAAATAAATAATAAATATTCACGGACATTTAACACAACGCCTTCTAGTCCCAAACTAAGCAAAGCTTGTACTATGGGAACTAGATGGCTGATAGAATACATTATATACTTTTTTTTTGTAAATGCATACTTATAAATACATAGACACCCAGACACAGAACAAACATCTATGTTTGCCACACACAAATGTTTGTTCTCGGTGGGGATCGAACCCACGACCCACAGCACAGAAGGCAGAGCTACTACCGACTGAACCATGACGCCTGACTAAATAGTACTAGTATACCTAATCTATCCGTTTGCTTGGCCACACTTTTTGCACCTACCACTAGCAGTTCAGCAGTGTGCAGACAATTAAATAAATAAATATTCTTGGCCATATCATAACGCTTATTGGCCAAGTTTTTGATGATCGACAAGATTCGATTCGACGTCTTTGGGTTTACAGACGGCTTATCAGTTTGTCATGTGACAGCAGTAGGTACTTCGAACTGCTTGCAGAGATGTTGGAAAGTAGTTTCTGACGATGTGTACCTCGATGCCTCTACATTAGGACAGGCGTCATGGCTCAGTCGGTAGTAGCTCTGCCTTCCGTGCTGTGGGTCGGAGAACAAACATTTGTGTGTGGCAAACATACATGTTTGTTCTGTGTCTGGGTGTTACTATGTATTATAAGTATGTATTTACAAAAAAAAAATGTATATTATTTATTCTATCAGCCATCTAGTTCCCATAGTACAAGCTTTAAAATAAATAAATTAAATAAATAAATATTCACGGACACCTTCTAGTCCCAAACTAAGCAAAGCTTGTTGTCGGTGAGGATCGAACCCACGACCCACAGCGCGGAAGGCAGAGCTACTACCGACTGAGCCATGACGCCTGCCTTTGCTTAATTTGGGACTAGAAGGCGTTGTGTGTTAAATGTCCGTGAATATATATGAATGAGACGGTACATTAAAGGAGAAGTACGACAACAACTGGTGGATCGGGCGTCTCGTGAAGGAGGGGTGCGACATCGGCTTCATTCCGTCGCCGGTGAAGCTGGAGACGGTGCGCGCGGGGCTGGTGGCGCGCGGCCGGTACGCGCCGCGCGCGCACGCGCCGCCGCTCTCCCGAGGTAGCACGCCCCCCACGCCCGGTACGTCACACGCATACATCGCTCATGCAGCCGGACACACCACTCACCATCAACTACAACAATATACAACGTGTTACATTATTACCCTATAAGCGCGAACGGGGCGTAATAAGACCGACCACCTGAGTGCTTGGACATGTGCAAAGGGTCAATAAATCGTAATTGAAATTTTCATACAAAAGTACAACTTTTATTATTTTAGAAATTTGCGACAACCCTATGTGTTTGTTTACTATTTGCGTAAACCCGTACACACGCATGCACACGTAGGTACCCTCCTACCGCGTCGCACGCACACGCAAACTGTGTGTAGGTACATTTTAAGTAAAAGTTACGAGCTCATTTCATGAATGAAAAACTTCGAAATCTCAAAAGTCGTGGAACAAACACTGTTCGCCATGACCTGTAAAATACCCCCCTTTTGGTCTTATAGGGCAATTATGTTACACCGTGAATACGGTAAACTACCCTTTTCTTGGCACCGACCACCAATTGTTGGCACTTCTCTGATTTATCCTATTTACTAAGAAAAAGCCAGACCTCATGATGTTGTTATATAAACAACAACTTAACATAATAATAAACATCGTGAGGTCTGGCTTTTTCTTACTAAATAGGATAAATCAGAGAAGTGCCAACAGATTGGTGACGGTGCCAAGATTAGGGTAGTTTACCCTACGTCTTTATAAAGAACTTAAGAAGACCACTTCGTATACCAACCGAAGAAAACTTATAAAAATCGAAACCTTTAGACCTAACTTCCCCGGCTGAAATTTGAATGTATGAATAGAAATGGTTTTTATAGTTCCTACTTATAACTTGGATATAACCTATAACACTTAGCATGGGATAAGGGCAGGGGAATGATGATGATGATGATGACGAACTTAGCAGACCTTGGATGTAACTTGAAAATCCCAAGTTTCAACATCCAAATTAATATTTCGTACAACAGAATTTGTATGGGAACATATATTTAGAGCACGTAAAGTTACATCACACGGTTTTTGAGCCGATTTCAAAGATCTGGTCTGAAGGTCTTCGTTGGTTTACGTAACTTCTGTGGTACACTTTTTCTAAAGACTTGTCTAGTGGCTGTGTTGATTGTCAGTGGCGCTTCCATTTCAAAACTGAAGCAAAACTATGATGAGCAGCCGAGCTGTTTCTGCTCATCATAGTTTGGCGTGTTACTTAGTAACGTAACAACCGCTTTTATTGCTTTTTTCACCAAATGAAATATCAATACAGATCTGTGCCAATAATACAAATAATTACCGATGCAGAACTGAGTCCAAATGTAAATCTGCAGAATTTGAAGTGACCTTATTGTAGTGCCATCAAAAGTGAATCATTCGATATTCTGTTTGGTGATTAAATGTACAACGCAGTTGGTGTTTATATCGTCTTAAATGATTATTCTTTATTATTATAATTCTATTATTAATTTTAGTAAATATTAATACTAACATGTTGCCTCTGTAAGTTGATGTTTGGGTAGTAGTGTACTGTTTATTGTGGAACCTATTTCTTCTATTAAGATTTCTCTGGTTTTGAAACAGTAATTGTTTTCATTTTTATGAAAACCCTAAAAGTATGTATGGAATGAATAACTGCTTTGTACTACCATTAGTCCATTGAACATTCTTTCATACATACATCAGCGGTGGAATTTGCTAAAATTTCCTGGTTTTCATTGCATTAGACGGTACTTATACCTTTAGGTAATTCTAACGACTATTGCACTCATTGACACAATTTTTTCAGATGTACCTTCCTTCGATCGAGGTAAGCATTTTCTATCATTAGTAGACCAGGAAATGTTGTAAATTCACCCTTATCTTGTTTGGAATATAGTTGTTTTACAAAATTGTTATTATTTTTATCTCAACCTCACCCAAACCCATCGCATCTCGCATGACCATCCTATCTACTTACTGGTTTTTCTTTTGTGAGCAATGATCACCTGTTCTCAATTGCTTTCAAAAGAAAAATTGTTCTCAATCAGTATTATGTTTATTTATTTTTATGAATGTGTATTTTCAGCTTTCAAACTTTAACCGTTGCTTTGCTGGATGCAACCAATTTATTTGTTATAAATGTTGTCATGTGGTTATGGGATTCTTTGAAGCTACTGTAATTTGTGTCTACCTGAATGTGTAAGCCACCTTTTACTAAACCTACCGATTATTATTTTACAAAAAGTTTTGTCTTGTGATCTGATTGAATATCAACCATTTATTCCTTTATACCAAAGAAGATGAACCCCAGCAGTATTCTTACAACCCCTCACGTAGATGTCCAGTTAAATGCTGATGTGCTGGCTCAGATTTACTACTAAACTGCAAATCTGTAGGTAGGGTTTTCGACTGAATGATTCCTCTGGCTGAAACAATCCTATTTTAATTCCAGGTGACGAATCAGACACAGGTCGGGGGCGAGGTGCCGCTGCCGGAGCCCTACCGACCGGCAAGGAGAAACGAAAACCATTCTTCAAAAAGCAGGAGGCCTGTACTCCTTACGACGTAGTGCCTTCCATGCGGCCTGTGGTCATCGTGGGCCCCTCGCTCAAGGGGTATGAGGTCACGGATATGATGCAGAAAGCCCTTTTTGACTTTCTAAAACGGCGGTTCGAGGGCAGGTCAGTTTAGTTATCTCAGTTAACTTTTCAGTTAACAGTGGCTTTTCGAGAAGAGCTACTGTTACTAACAGTGCAGAATTAACTTCGGCAAGTTAATAATCAGAAAGTTGGCTTTGCACCCTGAATTTGCCAACGAGGTTGTTCAGTGGTTGTGTCAGTGTGAAAGCAGGTAAGCGCGGTTCTTAGGTCTTTGATCGTTTTAGCATTATTTGTAAATATGGCACCTTCTTTCTGCTTCTCACACCGTTCCCAAGACTGTCTCTCTTACGTCCAAAACCTGCAAAGAAAACAATTATAAAAATACCTTTTAGAAGGCCTACAGCTATCTCCGTCTACGTCTAAAGCTCTTTACCTTCCGTAACTTCCAGTTTTGACGCTCTAATCCAATTGCAGGATAATAATAACTCGTGTGATGGCCGACATTTCTCTCGCAAAGCGCTCGCTCCTGAACAACCCCTCGAAACGCGCGATCATGGAGCGATCCAACTCCCGGTCCACGTGCATCGCCGAGGTTCAGGTAACCATGTCTCCCTGTGTTCCAGGATCATCATCACCAGGGTCTCCGCAGACATATCGCTGGCGAAGCGATCGCTGCTCAATAACCAGCAACCAAAGAAACCGTTGATGGAAAGAGGGAACTCGAGGAACAATTGCTTGCAAGAGGTCCAGGTGCGCGGACAGCCTTAACACTAGGATCATTAACCATGTAGTGGACGTGTTTTTGATGTGTGCAAATAACAGTATGGTATTGAATAGCGCGTGTAACCAGTAAACCGTTTAATTGCTTGGAAACCTGACTAAACTAAGGTATCTTGTACTAATCCCTTGACATCGTGATATGGCTACCTAATAACTTTTTGAAATGGGAATGTGTGTGCCCTAAATAGATGAATAGACTTGCAGGTAGTGTAACGCAAAACATATTTGCCTACTCATGTGGTTTAAGTGCCGATACATTTTTTCAGCAGGTATAGTGGCGTGTTGCATCTTGTAAGTCCAACAGTGTGAGACCTAATCGTAAAAAAAACAAATAACGCATGCTTTATAACCGTTTTGGCATGAAAATACTTAACTTTTCGTGTAAACTAGATACAAATTTTTTGTATCTTCAGGCGGAGATCGAGAGGATATTCGACTTGGCGCGGACCTTACAACTAGTGGTATTAGATTGCGACACCATCAACCATCCCTCACAACTTGCCAAGACTTCTTTAGCTCCTACGATAGTCTACCTCAAGATAACTAGTCCAAAAGTAAGTGAAAATATTACATATTTTTTTTCTGTTAGATAACTCAGATTCAATAGCAAAACTGTTCAGATTTTTTAAAGTTTATTTGAAAAAGTTAAGAAAAAGTGAACTGAGTCTTATTTTACTTGAACTGGTCTGCAAGGCTTTGAGCTTTTAAAGGCACCTTGCATTTAATTGTCATTTGCTGTCGTATTACGTAGTTTATAACAGATTTTAAAAGAGAAGGTCCTACACCGATAGCAGTTGGTTAGTGTATCAAAAACTAAAAGCGCCATGTTACTTTCCAGGTACTCACCCGGTTAGTGAAATCCCGCGGTAAGGGGCAGTCAAAAAACCTATCAGTTCAGCTTGTTGCAGCAGAGAAACTCGGCCAATGCCCTCACGATATGTTCGATGTGGTGCTCGATGAGAACCAACTCGAAGACGCTTGTGAACACATAGCCGAGTATTTAGAAGTAAGTTCTATTATCATCCATCCAAAGTATTTATACAGTCGCAGAAACCATCAGTTAGTCAAGTGCTAGTGAGAAATCATCATCAATTGGATGCTATCAACATCCAACACGCATTTTCTTTGATCCACTATGTGACGTAAGCTGCAAGTAAGTACCCAAAATGTCTCTGCTGGACTAAAAGGATACTGACAATGCTAGCAGCGTTGAGGATATAAAGACATAGAGCTGCAGGGGCTTTTGGAATTTCTGCTCTTATACAGTTAGATAGACAACTTCAGATACCTTGTATGTACTGCCATTTAAACCTGGTGTGAACAGCTGCTGTGTTAACTCAAGTCATGGTTCACATTACATCATCTTCATGCCCTATCCAGCTGTCATCAGATCGACAAAAACTCTCATGAAAGTTCATAGCCGGTTACCAAAAATGGTTTGCATTGCGTTTTTCTAAGTGCCAGTTCTTGAGACAGGACGATTGATGGTAAGACATTTCCATGGTTGTTGCCAGACGTATTGGCGCGCGACTCACCCGCCGGCCGTGGTGCCGATAGCACGCGCGCTGCATCCGCACCACGCGCCGCATCCGCACGCTCAGCACGCGCAGCCTGGTGAGTATCTAACTGTAACCTAGCTTACTTCTATCTTGTAATGTGTAGTAACATCTTAGTTTACCACCACTAGCCAAGGTGACAGTCACATGCAGCAAACCTGCCTCCATAGCTCAATATGGAATCAGAAACAACGAATATTGTGCTTGGAATGCCCATATAGCGATTACGTAGGTATACCTTTTAGATCTCATGAGAAACCGTCAAACTTAAGCCCCCAGGTTTCAATAGGCATGAGAAACATGCCAGTTTCGCCACTACTTAAGGTAGCCAGGTTGAGAATCTTCTTGAAAACTAACTTTTCTATCAACAGCATCACTTGTACTGCAACAAAGTTCCTAATACTATGGGACTAACTATCGTAATGACTGACAAGTAAAGACGAAAGCATTAATTTACTAAAAACTGTTTATAAAATATTGATGCTAAAACTATGTGCTCTACCTAACGTGTACTGCCTCTTTTGATCCCCCTGCACACCCGGGAGGTCACCGGGAGAGGTCCGACTCGTATAACAACTACGAGAGGGACGTGCGGGACAGAGGTAACTAACACAAACCCACCGAGGCAAACGGAATTTTAGATGGACAGTAAACTGCACGCAAGAACTTTGATCTCCTCTGATGGCTGGACCTTAAATTTTCAGAGTTAAATTGGTGGCGTATTAAGCAGACAATCCGTTCTTGAATCTTTGCGTCTCCAAAAGCTAAAGTTTGGTTTGCCGTTAAAATAATACCTAGGTACCTACTTAATTTCTTTGTACCAACTTTATTTATTTCAGGAAATATCTCAATGAACATTTAACTTGTAATACGCATTGGTACACAGCCATGTCAATGTTTACTAACATAGCAGTGTTGTATATCGATGTCGCCTCACTCTACATTGGACCCTCTCGCCCAAACACAGTTCACAACTGACCCGCTCCGTTCATTTCAGTCGAAGCATCTGGGCAAGCTCACTAAGCTGCGGAAGATAAGTCCAGATGTTTGCCATTTTAGCAGAACCGACGATGCCCCCCCGTCCAGGTTTTCCAACCATTTTCTTGCTGCTCCCCACCATAACGCGCTTTAGCTGATTGGTTTACTCTCATTTAAATTAAGAAATATGGAAGATCTTTAACTGAAATAACGTTCTTAAGACGAAGTTTCCTGTTCTTGGTTGAATGAGCTGAGCCACGATTTAGTGACGCTTCCACTAACAGATTCAAGTTTTGATCTTCAGCCTCCGGTCATCGTTGGATGACCCAGCTAATAAGTGGCCTTACTAACAGCTAACAGGGCTCTGATCGGTTTTATAAGAACAAGATGACGCCAGACCTTCAGGTACTGCTAGCGAA
Source organism: Eulithis testata (assembly GCA_947507515.1). Classification (NCBI taxonomy): domain Eukaryota; kingdom Metazoa; phylum Arthropoda; class Insecta; order Lepidoptera; family Geometridae; genus Eulithis; species Eulithis testata. The sequence continues at coordinate 12,408,773 of OX382194.1, forward strand.
CGAGTTTTGATGAGGAGATTATAAAGCATGTTCTCGCATGTTATAAAAAGCATTTCGCTACATTCTTCGATTCCCGGCTAGACCAGTTTCCATCAAAACCATTTGACCATCCACGATAAAACCATTGTCGGACGGTGATGGTTGATGGTGTGGTTCTCTGCAGCGGCGGCGGTGGTCGCTAAGAAGCCGGCGGCTGCGGCCCCTCCCGTGCCGGTGGAGGCCGAGGTGGTCATGCCCTGCTCCGGGAGAGTCCGAACTTTTGGGGATATCGGTCCCCTTCCCATCTCCTAGCTTGGACCGTAAGTGAGGGTGCGCGTTACCGTCCCCTTCGATTGCCGGGAGTCCCAGAGCAACGTAGGTCGGAGGTCCCCGATTGGTTTTCAGGAATGCGATTGAGTTTTCGGTTTGGTTTTTATGCATCTCGATCGAAGCTGTGGGAGACGTTTCCGGGGTGAACCGGACAGGTCGTGGGGTGAAAGCATGAAACTTGTCCCGGGAACGTCTCACGCACCCAGATCATTGGCGCCCGTCCAACACCCTGATAACCTACTTCGTTTCGTGCAGGTGGACGAGCCCGGCCGTCGCGCGGCGATCGGCTCGAGGAGGAGTACTACGAGCGCGAGCGGTACCCGCGCTACAGCCGCGAGCGCGAGCCCTACCGCGAGCGCGACCGCCGGGACTACCACGACGGATACGCGGCCGAGTACGAGCGCGGCGCGGGCGGTGCGGGGGGCGCGGGGGGCGCGGGGGGCGGCGGCGGGGGGCGCGCGCCCCCGCCCGACCTCACCGACGCGTACGAGCGCGACGCGTACGGACACGACTACACGCGCGACGCGTACCGCGACGAGTACCGCGAGGAACGCGCGCCGCGGTCGCGCGACCCGCGGGATTCGCGCGACCCGCGCGACCCGCGCGACCAGCCGCCGCCGGCCGACGAGTACGCGGCGTCGCGCCGTGCGCTCAACGCCGTGTGAGGGCGCCGCGCCCCCTCCCGCGTCGAGGAGACGCGCCTCTGACGCGCGGGGGCGCGGCGCCCAGGCCGCCCGGACACCTTGCGAGTCCGCCTCGGTCCGGGCGGACACCTTGCGAGTCCGGCTCGGTCCGGCCCGGACACCTTGCGAGTTCGGCTCGGTCCGGCCCGGACACCTTGCGAGTCGCAGGCTCGGTCCGGCCCGGACACCTTGCGAGTCGCAGGCTCGGTCCGGCCCGGACACCTTGCGAGTCCAGCTCGGTCCGGCCGCAAGGAGTGCGGGGTGTGGCTTCGGCGGCGTCCCGGGGGCGCTTCGGTTTCGTGCATTGCCCTTTTATTATTGAGCGTCTTCTGCGCCGGACGCTGTTTCGATTCGCTGAGCTTTAGTGGGCCGCTTGCGACGGCCGTCGACGGACCGCGGTCGCGGCGACGTCAGAAATGGTTTTGGATCGGTTCCTCCTGGACCGACGCGTTGCTCTCGATGGAGATCGGAGGGCTAAGGGAGATGTTTTGTATTCTCTGTGCTAAAGCGTGTTCTGTGGTTATAGGTTAGCGTACCGACGAGCTCGCGCGCGGTACGGAGCTCGCGATTGTATAAATTTTAAATAAATACTAAAATAAAAGATAATTTTAGTACCGTTAGATATTATCCGTTTCCCATTTTTTGAACATACTCTGTAATTATATTGCATCGTCTATATTTCATTGTTGCAATCATTTGTAAATAAAATACTTTATATCTATGTTGCCATTTTACTCTTTTACTTATTTCCATCATCAAACTAGTAGGTCTCTGTGGACATTGTGACTAGTGATGTTGATACCTTTATCTAATTTAGGAACAGTATGATAATGTAGATAGATTAGCAGTGTGCTAGTAGGTAATGATGCTGCCTACTAAGATCCTTTAGTTAACTCTCACACTATAAGGTGGCTAGATTCAAACCTTATTATTTCATTATTAGTTACGGAGGTAGGTAGGTACTATATGATGCTGCCAACAAAATAAAACTACGGATTTAAGAAATGTATCGCAGTTTAATACAGGCGTGATTGAAGTAAATTCGATGATAATTCAACATACAGAAATGACACTTTGTCTACAAATAAATTAATCGTGATATTGGATAACAGATAAATAAATCTAATTTCATATTCTCGCTTGCCTCTTTGGTGTCTACTAGCTAATTATAATCTATGTTACATATAGTTATTATATACATTTGCAACCAGAAAATTATGAGGTGAAATTATAAACACTGGATATTCTATATATTCTTGCTGCCAGACAAATAGTTAGGACTAGAAAATAATAATTATATCGATTAAAATAATAATGTAGAGTTCAAACGGCATTGATGGAATAGTACAGCATTCGACCAAAAACGAAAACCTCCAATAGTATATTTTCCAACTTTAGTGAGAAAATTAAACCTTTTCCAACAACACCGATATCTCGCTTCGAGCCAACTTCTCTTTGGTTTCGCACTTTAGAGATAACTCCCGAGTCCATATTTACACTTTACAAAACCGAACCTTATTTACACTTCACAGAGTCGTTTGTCTAATGTCCTGGCGAGTCGCCTGCGACGCTTGGTCGCGAAGAGTCGACCGTACCTCTGCATTCTAAGTGCTAGTCAGATGTATAGGTAGTCGTTTTTAGTTTCCTTGCAGTAGCTGATGCTGGGGAACTTGTAGACGGGGCTGTATCGTTTCTTCTCGCCCTCTGACTCCAGGGAGAGGGCTGAGAGGGCCCGGGTCGGTTCCTCGTCCTCGGAGGAAACTTCCTGAGGCACTGTCAGAGCTCGAGGGGGTAGGGGCGGTGCTCTAGGGTTCCTTCGCACCCTGAAGTGGCATTCGGTGTCGGTTGGCCAGGATCGCTGAACCAGTAGGGGAAGGTCGTCGGGGTGGAGTTTTCGTTCGTATTCTTGGGAAGGACATACCTGAAAAGAATAATAGCACTGTTTAGTCAATTGCTTTCAGGCTTTAAATTTGTTACTAAGGTAGGTAACTTAAATCAATAGTGTTTTTTTTTTATTTTCATTGACTTGCTATCTACTTCACGTCATATACGCTAAGTCAATTCGACGAAGGTATAGGAAGAACCTTCTAAATCAATGGAAGAGCCCATCTCCTTTGAACATAGAATGAATGAATGAATGAAAACGCTGTACATAAATAACACCGAAACATTTTTCTTATGGTATAAAACAAAACTGGTTGCATTACAAATGTACAATGGGCGGCCTTATCGCTCAATAGCGATCTCTTCCAGGCAACCTTTGCATGGAGATGATTTGAATAAATTTAATAGGACCTCGTTACAAAACTTGATTCTCTTTATATTCCTCACCTCGTACAAGGAGAACCGCTCGACCCCCTCGGAGGAGTCATAGCAATGCAACAGGATGGCCAACAGCTCATCAGCCGTGGTCTGCTCGCTGGTCAACAGGCACTTGTACTGCGAAGACGACATCAGCGCGGAGTCATATATCTTCACTAGACCACCTGGACGCATTTGAAGGGAGAACCTGGAATTAAGCAAAAACTTTGGGTAAGTTTCCTGTCCTTTTTTTGAAGCCTTTTGAGGCTAGGTACGTTAGAGTAGGTAAGTAATTAGTATCGCTCAAATTGCCTACACACGCTATTGAACTGCAATTTTTCAAAAAAGAAACATTTAAGCCAATAAAACATCGTAAGTTTGATACGAGTAGGTTGGCTAAACACCATTTCATATTTTAAATTGTATTCAGCTGTTTTTTATGGAGTGTTGTACCTATTAGTGTAGATAATAACGTACAGATCTTAGCATAAAATTAAACTGCACATTTTATGATAGGTCTATTAGTAATTATGTAGATCAATAATTAAAACGCAGTATGTTTCCAACAGGTGAAACTATTAGGTGTAAAATTGGCCTACGAACAGCTGCATTTTGTTCTATAAAATAAGTTCAAATTCAATATCGTCAAATTACACGCTTCGAGATAATAAGTAGGTACCTACATGCAAAATACTTGTATTGAACCGGTAAGTCGTTTTACTTCGGTTTCAACAGGAAAGCGAGTCACCTGTCGGTAACCGCAACGCAGGACATCGGGTGACTTGGGGAATGCATTGATTTGAAATGGGAAGGAAAACCAAAACAGCATATGTGACCAAAATTATAGAACCTTTCTAGAGTTCCTTTATAGTGTATCTGAATTCTGAATCTAAATTATGAGTAGAAATTCTAACCAAACCTAAATATCTAGCAAACGAACATAGTTGATCACACTCACTTTATCTCACAAAAATTTTACGATTCATTTGAACTTCATAAAACTTTATGGAAAGTCAACAAGTAAAACGAGGCTGCGAAGCTCATTAAACTCCCCTTCATTTTAAGATCTAAAGTTACTAGTCCATAGCCACGCAATACTTGTCAACACCGTAACGTAATCCATATGGTCAGTAAAGAGTTCACGTTTTAAACTTTTATTAGTTGTTTTGGGACGGGAATAGCCCGTGCCGGAAGGGAGTGGGACAAAAATGGATCTTTTTTCGTCCGCGGTGGTCTGGTGGACAGGTTGTGATGACCGACGGAGGGTTAAGAATAGGCAGGTGATTTAAGTAGTTCAGTCCGTACAGCGTCCGACTTTGTTGATAGTATCAAAGAATATGATCAGGTACCAAATAATTTATGTCCCTTTATCGGGCAATAAAATGCATTGACAAGTAGCTGATTTTCGAAACAATGAGCCTGCAATATGTATACTTGCACTAGGTACTATAGTACCTATAGGTGCCTATAGTAACAGTACAATGCAGCTAGGTAATGTTTTGCGCATTTTGCTGTACGTGCGTGAGAAGGAGTTGATAATTTTCTGAGTCAGTATGTTTTGTAAAAGATATCATATTTTAGGTTGATGATTAGGTTTTATCACTATCTTCTTATACTGTCGAGTATAAAGATATAAAATAAAGTACCTACCTATCTACTTAAAATAAAACTAATTGTAATTAAAGATCCTAATTACCTTTGCCAGTCTAATTACTATAAATGAACTTAAAAACAACTTACTTAGAGTATCCTTTCGGATGACACGCCTGCAGAGCAGCGGGCCTCGCATCATCATCTAAGACGAGAGTAGTCCTGAGTCCCGCAGTGCGGACTCTGACTTCCATGCTCAGGTAGAACAGCCTGGGGTCGCGGTGCCTCATGCGGAACTTCCCCAGGAGCGTGGAGACCACCTCGCGGGCACGGGTGCCCCATGTCACCGACAATGTCTTGTACTCGATGTCTGGACGCAGGCAGCGCGCGAACACTTTTATTGTTGTCTGGGGAAGAGAAAAGTCTACATTAGCTATGCAACGGTTATGCTAAGCAGAAATAAGTGGAGCAAGGGAAAATCTTGATCCTGTTTTGCATATTTAAAATGCTCTCACTATAAGCCTGTTGCCAATAAAACCAACGCCATAGAGAAATTACGACATAGAGATGCCTAAAATTTCTTAAGATTTGCGTTTATATGAAGCCAGAAAAATATTACAAAAAAGTTCCGCTGTTAGGCCATGTATATCTGAAAGAAAGAGGAAGTTCAAGTAAGTAGGTACATCGAGATGCCTCAATGAAGCCTTGTAAAGGATGTTTTTATTCACATCCAGTTTGGAATCAAGCATGGCATGCGTACCACCGGGACACTTCCTCCTACGACATAAAAGACGAAGCGGCATTTTTCAGGAACATTATAACTAAGAAAGGATTCATAATTTATTTTATTCTAACTGTATCATAGTTTACAGTTAATAACACAAGAGTGTAAATATTATGGAACACAGAATAATGAAAATGATCTATGGATTTAAGTTCATGAAAGTCATGAAAAAAACCGATTAACTAGAGCAAGAACAGAGTTTTGCAGATTACGCTACTAATATTATTCAATTTATTTTCTATAACCCAATCCCTTCATAAACCAGACATTCTACTATTGCAACGAAATGCAATAGAACACCAATAAAGTTATGTATCAGAATGTTTGGATTGCAGAAAATCAGGTTCCGCGCCCTGCCAGCCCTATAACCAAACTTCACAAAACACTTTCACCAAAACCACTTGAACAACAATACACTGAATAAACTCACATGTATGTTATGGGGGTGTAACGCAAGGCGTGTGCGTGGGGCCGGTATCGGAATCGAAGTAAACATGGTGACACGTGTGTCGTCGACGACGGTCGGCTGAATACTGAATATTACGGCACAGGCAGAGTTCGGCTCAGAATAGGGCTGGTAGAGAATTTTATGGGACTTTGAACGTAGATGCGATGGCGCTTACGGTAGTCTGATGTAAACTTGTTTATGGTTATTAGGTAGGTTACGATTATTGATAAATCAACAGGTGATAGGCAAAGTTTATAGTTGAGGGTATTAATTTAATTTTATGTAAAAATTTTTCGTATGAATTGAGATGTTATTTAATATGATAACAGCAATTCTATGTAAATTGGAGGGACTACCAAGAGACTTAATTAACTAATTGGATTTAAATTGGTTTCAATATTAAAATTAGGGACTTAATTCAAAACCTATAAATAGTTAACGATATTTTTTATGAAACAAAGTCAAAATCTCTCGCCATTATGATAGCCAATCCAATCAGAATCCCACATAATTCACACCTTCAGTCAATCAATCAGAGCCAGTTGTCAGCCCTATATCGCTCCCACAACCCTGCGGAAACCACCCTGAGAACGAGCCACCTGTCCGGCACCACCTGTCGGATCGGATCCAGGAAGTAATGCTTCCCAGGATACACGATTCTCATGCACTGAGCCGAGACGAACCACAAATTGGCAACATTTATTTTATTGGTGCTATTTATTTTTAGAGGTTCGGTAAAGTACCTACGTAAAAAATTAAAAAATCTGTACTTAGTTACCTACTAATTATTACTAGTGTAACAGTTTTTCCTTCCTGCCTTAGGGGAAAACTCAGGCAAAGAAGAAAATAAGTTTAAAATACTCAAAATTACAAGAATTTATTTATTCCAAGTACATAGTAACAATTAGGTGTAAATGCTATGCTTTAAAGTACTTAAAATTAAGTAAATTAGGTAGAAATTGCCTAAAAGTATACTAAATAGATGCTATAGCTGAATGGTGCACATCTGACGTCTGACTCGGCGGAAACTTTGATGTTTTTACAATATGATACTCGAGTTAGTAGTAGTTAGGGATAGGGAAAACTCTTGATCCGGTAGGTGAGAAGTGGTGAAGAATGGGTTTTAGCTGCCTTTCTTCCTATTCTAACTAACCTGAGCTACTATGGGCTAGCCGTTTTGTTTTGGGTATGCGAAGTGAACGTGCTCGGATCTTTAGGTATGGTATCGACCAGCTGCTAGGCTCGTTCGACGCGGGCGTTTTGTGGTGTGGTTCAGGAAGTCTGATCGCCACTTGACAGCCTCGCTGAAGATTATAAATAAAATAAATTAGTTACTGAGTAGGAAAATTTCTTCATCGAGGTACAGTAGGTAGTTTTATGTGAAATTTTGGCAGGTTTTTACCGTTATTTAAAGATATCTACCTTGGGGCTGGTATGGTCGGATATGCTGGTTGTATTTTGTATGAAAATGCTTGAAGACGGTTACGAATGTTCCGGTCCAATCTTGCCTTCGCAAATCGCGTTTACGCCGGTACGACCTGAAGTAAATAGATACGAATGCATGGGTCAACTTTGAGTAGTCATAACGCTATCGGATTTGTCCAGGATCACAGTAGAAATCGATATAAAATTACCTGAAGTTTGGTGATTCAAAACGTATGACTGTTTTGCGCTCAGCGACCTTGTGTTTCGCTTATTCGCACTCCAAACTAATTGGAAACTCGTATCTCATGTAAATGTATTGTAGAAACAACTTCGGTATTCTTTTTCGAGTATAAATGTGGCTTATTTACCGAAATAAAATTAAAATTCGTTGGTTCGAGATGATACTCCACAATTTTCAAAATCTCCTCTGCCACAGACAAGGAGCTCGGTTTTTTTTTATTCTCGATTCCGTTTGGCATGGATCATAGAGTGTTTCTTTTTTTATTTTTCTTTGTTTCGGGGTTGCCGTCTCGGTAACTCAACTCTCTACCAACCACCGAATCGGTATCGAACGAATGTTTTTTATTATTTTGTTTATGAGAAATATTATGTGAAATTTAGTAATAGTTGAAGTAAAAATAATGCCAATAATAACGAAGTATCGCACCGGTGCCAAATCGCCCTAGCAGGCCGTTCTAGGCCTGAGTTCTTATGATAATGATTCTATCTCGATGAAAGGAAAATTTGAAATATTTTAGCGGGAGATTCAAACTAGGTACGTTTTACTAGGTAATTGCTATGATTTTTTCTAACGTGTAGATTATATGTAAAGTGTTAAAAATCGAAGGTTACACTAGAAGAAATAGAATGTCTAAAACTCAGATATACAGATATAAACAATTCATAGGTACGCATAATTACAGTTTCGCAATACAAAAGACTTCAACGCGCTCCTTTTATTTTCAAGTCTTATCCTATACACTATTATCATTATCATAAACGGCATAAAATACCAACATCTTTACATTTTGACATAAAAATGTAAATACGTAAACGTGAACTTCATTTTATTCCAGATGATTCGACCATCAGATGGTAACATTTTTCCGCGCTATAAAACGCTCAAAATAGAGATTTCTTAAAATTCTCGACTACTTGTTATTTAAATGTACCTACGAGTAAGCACCTTGTTATAATATTCCAAGGGCCGACATGAAGGAAAGTGCCGGTAAAAGTGGTCATCTTTCTCCTCGAGCGAACTCGAACTTCGCAAGAAGCCTGCACCGGACGGACGGCAGAGGAATGCGGTACTGCGCAGCGGAGATACGTAATGCCAATTAGTACATACTATTGCATACCTACTTAATACTTATCAAAGACATTGAAATAGGTGTTCGATTGAATCAAACTCAAAAATACAAAAAAAGTACTATACAAAAAAAATGGGTTCGGGCGATAGGGCGTGATTGAAAAGATCTGAATTTTTTTCGCAAATCTTTTGTGGAAAAAGTTACTTCATTAAAATAACACATTATAAGAAAACTGATTTAAAAGTATTGAACTATTCAGCGCCACTGTCATTGACTAATCATGCGCACACGCACAAAAGCTGTTCAATCTGGGTGCGTGGGTTTGCGCCTATTGTTACAGTACAAAGAGTACAAAGAAAGAGAAACAGATGGCGCCAGTGGTTTTAGATTTCCTACAAGTTTCTTGTTCTCGAAAAAATCAGCTGTACTTAACCCTTTCTGATGGGTCCAACGGTATTAGAGTAGAGAGTTTTTATAAGACTGTCGAATATACGCTAACTGCTGAAGTTAGGTATATTTTAGCTAAGTAATATTCTATACACCATCATTACATCAGCCTATAGAAGTCACACTACTAAACTTAACATAGGCACAGATTATATAATACTATACTACATAGGTATCTACCATAGGTTTCCAGAAAGAACAATTTTGAGACTTTTCCATCCAGTGCCTTCCCGCAATTGTATTTTATAACATTTTGAATGCAATTATTAATTCATTACTTTTTATAGGTCTATATCTAACCTTTTTGTAGTCTCTAACTTCCCAAAATAAATAAATAAAGAAATAAATAAATATTCACAGACACTTAACACAATGCCTTCTAGCCTTTTAAATTAAGGGGGAGTCCCCCCATTTTATGAAATTAGAGACACTTAAACGAGATTATCTAAAGGTCAACAAGAGCGCAACGCATCGATCACGAACTCAAGCGCATCCGTGACGTTGCGACATTGGCGCCGTGATGGAACAAATCACTCTTACATGATCTTATTACAAGATAATAAGATCTAATTTTGAGTGACACTAGACAATTTGTTGAGCTATAATAACAGGGTCAAAATGTCGAATAGTGACCATTGAAGTGATAGTCCGTTGAAGAAAATATAGCTTTTAATTTGTACCCGAAGCTTTATTATGTTTTAGGTTACCCAAGAATCACGAAACTACTTATCCGTTGGATAAGTCTATAAAAATTTATTCACAAAGAAAATTACAACTAATACAGTATTTACAATATTCACAATTGGTTAAGTTAGTCAGTTGGTTCAAGTGGCCCCTGACACTGTGTTATCTAGGTTAGATGCAAAGGTATCTTCTAGGTAGTATTGAGTTTTTAGGACCCGCGACATGTATCTACTTGGTTCAAGAAAAAACCGGGGACTACACGAGCCTAGTCCAAGTGTACCTCAGTGGAAATGAACCTCATAAGAAAGTTTAGTACGCAGGAACATTCTTGATTCTGCGCGTGTTCAAAATTGCTCCTATTGTAAAATAGGCCATGTTGCTCTCTGGTATTATCATACAAGCTTTTAGGTTTTATCCATAATTTTTACCGGCATCGTGAAGGACTTGTTCCTCAAGTTTATTTCTACTTATGTAACGTATAGCTTTCAAATAACTCGTACTAAAAAAACAATTGTGGGCACGTGTAGTTTATGTTCCGGTGGCCGACATGATTTTCCGGTTGTTTGTGTAATTGCCGGCCTTGCGAGCTTCCCCGTGCAATGGCGCCTGACGTGTTAGTTGGTGCAATTGACTGTGAAAGCATACGTAATGAGGTGATGGGGTGAAGCAAGTTGAATTTAGATTTTTTACGCAGTTTAATACAGCAACCAACGATTCTTTGCATTCGATTTGGCCAATTTGCCACGAATTCATGCAAAAAAATATGGGGAAGTAAAATCACCAAAAAAGCTTTTGCAGTGTGCGCTAAACTTTTCATCTGGAATCAAGAGATGACAGGATTGCAAAAAATAAAAACAGTTTTTATTTTGCGTGCAGGCGGCTTGCGCTAGGTTTCATTTACGGATGTGGGATCACCTAACACAAATCTTCACAAAGTTTTCACAAATTGGGCGTGTCTTCCAACGAAATTCTGTCATCGCCCGTGCGAGAAATTCAACGTCACCTATTTCAACGAGTAAACGTAACAAATCGTGCACAGGCAATCCAAACAGATATGTCGAATCAAAACCGATTATCTCTCCTACCGGATACCCGAAACACAGATCTATAATAAGATCGTCTACAAAAAGCGTTACGATTGAGCGTGCTTCCCATTTCCTAATTTCCTGCGGAGTCGTCACACCTCATTCCCCCAATTTAGTGGCGTCCTGTCTGTCTAGTTCTCGCTGGACAGATATTATGATTGGTGGCTCGGACGGGAGCCAAATGGACGAGTAAATAGGGGAGTGGTATGATAAGATAGCTAGCAGTCTAATCTGACGCGCCACGAACTTAATTTGCTCCAACCAAGTGACTTTTTTTTATTAACTATTGCGGCTATAATGTGGCTTGGATGACCTATTGTGATCGCCACTCGTATAGTTTCCAGTTGTTCATCAGTGAACCTTGCTGCTGCTAGAAACTGGAGGATGACCAAGTGGCTGTTTGTAGAATATGAGAATTAAAACTGGTAAAAAGTAAATGAGTAGCAAGCATCCATTGAAAATCTGAAACTAGAAACCTAATATACGATACCTGCTCATAGTTCATCATCATCATCATCCACAGCCTGTCGTCACCCACGCCTTGTGTCATACATCACGATACTACGATTTCTCCTCAAATATTTTAATATTTTCAAATACCCCCGGCAGGATGTGGATCCAAACTACGTAAATTACCTATCCATTCAATTATCCGTAGCACCACGCTCCTACAGTTGTAATGTCGCACTAGTACGTAACGGTTGCGTATTGTACGTAATGTGGTAGACGCGTGCAGGTTGTTAGCAAGTAATAGCTAAGTGGGTTACACTCGTTTACCGTTCGGCTGTATTTGAAGGTTTATGAGGCTTACGACTAGATTTTCTGGACTGGCCTAAGATTTTCTGATTCACAAATTTCAAATAAGTACCTATTTATTTACAGGATTGTTGATGTCCTGGCGGCAGTGATATTAGATTAGAAAAGTTGGGAGAGATTTCAATAGAAAAAAAAACTGAATGAACTAGAAAATATTGTATCTACTAAAAATAAATACGAAAGTAAAAAGAACATAATTTATAAAAATTGATAACTTAGTGTGCCAAGTAACAGCTTCAACACAAAGCACTCTTGTAAGCGAACAAACCCCAAAGAAACAGTTAAAAACACGCCCCTAACACTTGAAATCTAATTTAGTCTCACATAAACCGAGGGCCCACTTGAGCCCTGACCTGGTCCGTGCCGCAGCGTGTGCTACAGACAGAACTATTTCTATATATATTTTATAGATTCCTCAAACCCATGACAAGGCAACTGTAACAACAGCAATGGAAGCGATTCACTCGTAAACCCCTTTAGAGAAAAGTGTTTTCGTAATCTCATGGGATGATTTTATTCTGATGGACAGATGTTAAATAAAAGCTGTGATAGAAATATCGGTTCATTTCAGCCAGATTTTTCTTTAAATTAAGAATCAAAACAATTTGACGCTGTCAATTCTACTCATTTCAAAACTTGCCGCTAATTGCGTACCGTAAAACGAGGCGACTTTCAAATTACGGGGCGTCTTTGATGATAACAAAACCGAATACGAATACCAATATTTCTAGGACCCGTCTTCCGTTTTGTTATCATCAAAGACGCCCCGTAATTTGAAAGTCGCCTCGTTTTACGGTACTATTTCTGCCGAAAAGCTATGAATTGAAGCATAGTTTGAAGGGTATGGGTACTGGTGCAATCACAGGCAAATGACATTTTCATGCCTTAGTTAGAATGATGGGTTGAGTGCAATGCATAACAGGACACGTCCTCGGAAGACTTGCAAGCAAAAGGCAGAAGTGGACTTTCTCTGTGACGAGTGGTTCCCTTTTAACTTCAGGTGAGCCCTCGGCTTGTGCCATAACTATAATTTTATTAAAAAAACTGAGAACAAATACTCATGCAAAGCAAGCATCGAAAATGAACCACTCCACTCCGCAAATAGAACAAAGTCCCTATTATGAGGGGTTTATTTATTTGTTTTAGTCATCTCAGGAGACTTGAAAGCCCTATTACTGTCAGCTGCTGTCTCACCTGCGTAAGACTCCATTATCAAGGGTGTTTTTATGATACCTACCACATGCCACATGATAAAGGGTTTAGAAACACATTAGACAAAAACGGAAGTGCTGCTAGCTAAACAGGAACAGAAAAAATAGGAATTATAGTGTTTCTTATTTTATATTGTTACCGAAAGGCATTTACCATTTTTATCAGAGTTACCTTATTTCGTTTATAAGACGTAGGTACTTACTTTTTTGCCCTTATCGTAGGTACCTAACTAATCTAGTCACTAGACACTAGTGGCGGCACAATGCGAAAATCACTTGAACACGAATAAACCTGAATAAACAAAGCCTACGCAATAAAGGATCACGTTTCAGATTGCGGAACCCTAGAAGCTTCTAAAAAGCTGCGTCTGCGCACGTGCTGCGCGCACCAGGTGCGCAGGAAGTCGAGAAAAAAGAGGAATCATCGCTTGAGGCAGATCTTGATCATTTTAATAATCTGATGACAATGAAAATGTACAACTGTAAATTCGTTTTTGTGGTAAATGTAAGTAATCCAGGCGATTTTTTAGCGTATTGTGACACAGTTACCTACTTACTCTAGTTTATTGAAATACCTGACCTGGATCGCGATATTGAAGTTGATTATTGAACTCTGAGGATTGAAAATGACAAAAAGATGAGATGAGCAAAAAATAGAGCCCGATTTCGCGACAGACATCTTCGCAGTTTTCATTCATAATGATAAAAAAAATCTATAGGGCTATTAAGTATTCGGAATTGCGATTTTGAGAACATTTTGCATATAAAGTCCCGCTAGCATAGGTAAATAAATAAATAATAAATTAATATTCTTAGATATATTACACAACGCTCTGTCCCAAACTAAACAAAGCTTGTACCTACTATGAGAACTAGATTGCTAATAGACTACTTATATGCATATTTTTTTGTCATTATAAACTTAGTAACAGTAACATCCAGTATCGTACTTTTGAATCAAAATCAGAATCTGTACTAAGACTCTTACAATATATTTTGATCGCAACAAACTCATAAGTCACAACCGCGGTTTAGTAGTTGCATTGCATACTCGATCAGGCAGAAACACTCAATTCCATTGCAGCAAGCCTATTTCCGCATCTATTTAACCAATATCAATCGAATGGTGAATTTATCGTCTTCAAACTCTATTTATGAATCGGGCATTGAGAAACATTGTTATCTAGCACAAATATTTTGTTTTGTAATGGGACCGTGTCGTGGACCGATTGTCTGCCGGTAATACAAATAAAACAATCAATTCACCCAAAATAAGACCTAAGCTATATATATAAACGATGTATGCAATAAATAAATAAATAAATAAATAAATAAGACTGTCCTTTGGAGACAAATAAATAAAATAAATATCAGTAGTCAGAGACGGTTTCTTTCGGATCAGTCAGTTAAATCCAAAAAGAGCCGGTCTCGCAGCTGAACTAATCAATCCGCAATTCAGAGGCTCGTCTAATTGTTTGCTTCAATAAAACCACCATTACTGCCACGAATACTCCGCAAACAGCCGGTCACGATTCCAACAAGAAAGTCCTACTGTGAAACATAGGGGTTCTTTAAAATCGTCGTAAGACTCGAGGTACCCCAGCAAGCTTAGCTAAGCGCCCTAGACATCTATGGTGTCTATTTTTGTAGTTGTATTTTTCTAAACTAAGCGGGAAATTTACTAGACGGACATGCTCGCGGACATGCTCGCGAGCATGTCCGCCGACAGTCTGCGACGGTCCTACACTAGCGAACATCGCATCACAGACCTATAGTAGCGAGGTCCGGCGGACATGCTCGCGAGCATGTCCGCGAGAATGTCCGTCTAGTGAATTTAAAAGGCAGACACCCTTTCCGCTTAAGGCGTATTTAAAAGGCAGACACCCTCTCGCTCGCACATTTTAACATTTTTGAAGATATAATATAACTAAATGTAATTATGTAAAATTGCAGAGCTTCAGGGTCGAGAGAATAACAAAGGTCCAGTAAAAATATCACATTGATCCAAACAAGTTTTCTAACCAAAAATGTGCACTATAGCCGTCTCAGTCGGTTCAGTTTATGAGAAAAGGACAGGAGTATTTTTAGGTTTGTTCGATAGTGGAGTATCAAACTTGCTGCAAGAAAAAACCGAAACAAAAAGAAAATAAGAAAGAATTAGTTTCACAGTACCGCCGCTCCATGGTGGGGCCAGGATGTGTGTTGACTCTACCAATGACCGGGCGAAGCTACGTACAATTAACTGGCTTCTGTTAATTTATTAACACAACCATTATCAAATACAGACGGGTCGTTATTGAGCCAGACATGTTTGCAGAGTTAAATAATATGCCCAAGGAATTCTATAATACGATGAATACGACAATTATTGCTATGAGACTGAAAATTTAAGAAAATTATATAATAGTACTATCAATACAATTTAATAACTAATAAGATTCAATTTATACAAATGAAAAAAAAAACATATTATATACATATTTTCTATTTAAATAAACTTTTATTTTATTTAAGAGGTTGCACTGTATCTATTCCAAACAAATTATTTGAGCAATTAACTTCGAATAAATATACAATAGATCACACTGGTTTGTATGTTTGTTTCGCTTTCTAGTCGACTCACGCCATCTATTATGATTTCATGGTGATTACGAATTATTCTAATCTAAATCAATATTTTAATAGGTTTACGGTATACTTACCCATTTCAGAGTCACGCTATGTTTAAATATGCATAACAAGTTTATTTTCAAAATTAATAATGGACGTGCTCAGTGAGGCAATGCAAAGTCATAGGCAATAGTTATCACTTAGCATCTCGTGGGTCAATGGCTTGTTCCATTGACCCACCTGATGGCAATTAGATGTATGAATTGAAACATAAAAGTGCGAGTAGGCTGAGCTTTGGATTTCACTTATCAACTGAAAATTAAATTAGTACTTTGATAAAAAAAATTGTGTTTATGTTAAAAAATAATACTACCCAGCTGGTACAAATTAAGCCTCATACAAAAGCATGTGACCTGTAACTAAAAATTACCAATAAATGCTTATGACTTATGACTCATGTAAATAGCATGGTGATCTGATATGATCTTTTTTTGATCTTACAGAGAAGATAGATTAGATGGCTTATAGATTGCTACACAATTCAATAAGGTACACGTAAATAGTTATTTGTTATACAAGAGTGCAAAGTTGCTTTTTAACCGCGTGTTCAATTTTGATGACCGAGCAAGCGAAGGATTGTAAAATGGAATCACGAGCGCAGCGAGTGATTCAAAATTAGAATCCTGAGCGTTAGCGAGGGAATCAAAAAAGCACGAGGTGAAAAATCTTTGCACTCGAGTGCAACACGTAACTTTTCATTCCACCTCAGCGAGGAAATGACTAAACCCTCGAATATATACAAAATACTTACAAATAAATCTTCCATACACACACATGAGGGTTCTCCTCTATAACCAGACTCTTATGAGACTGGCGTACCAGGAGAACCCTCCACACACTCAAGCATCACACATCCACCCACACCCACCAATTTACTTTCACTTACATTTTCACGTCACTTAACATTCTCCTTTAATTTTATCTTTCTTATCTTTATCCTTTTGATATTCTCGTATGTGTGACCTACTCAATGTGTAATACATACCTACTGTTTCTAACAAAATGTATCCTGGACACAGGAGTATTTGGACCACGACGGCAGGGTCTGCGCGTGAAGGGTAGAAGCTGGCCCCTGAGATACAGTTCTTAACTAGTTCGGGAGCCGGAATATACCCAACCCGCTCGAACACGTCGTTGTAGGCTCAAATGCTCTTGTCAAAATTTGATGCTACTATTTTTAAGTAGCTTTAGATTTTAGTTAAATTAGTTTAGATAATAAGTAAAGGTTGTCTGGAAGAAATCGTATTAAACGATAAGACCGCCGTTTGCAGGACTTTGTCTGTCCTTACGTAACTGTAAGTTGTACCTGTCCTCAATAAAGTTTTTATTTATTTATTTATTTTATTTATAATGCAAAAAAGCTCATTTGCGCATTATTAACAGTTTCAGTCAATTCTGTTGGCGTCAAACTAACTTTCTCGTCGCTAGAATCACTCATTTTAGTTTTTTCACTTGTTTCAAGTTTCTTGTTTTTAATATAAGGTTTAACAATGAGGTGAAAACATGCCGCGTAAAGAACCGCGTACAAAGCAAATTGAAAAAAAAAAACACCAAGAAGGTTCCGAGTCTGAGTTTTTAACAAATTAAAAAAAAGTTGTATGATATATTCGGCACCATAGAGGTAGCAGTAAATAGGTTTAATGTTTTTTTAATTCACAAACTTAGTGCACACGATGTTCTAAATTCAATTTACTTTATCCTCTAGAGAATAAAAACGGCTTTTGCACTCAGATATTGAAGAGCAAAAATACTCTTTCCGAGATGGTGGGATGAAAAAGTTGTTTTAAAACCGACTTGCAGCGATCGGGTAAAGCAACCATTTAAAAGCTAAATCGACAAACGAAAGAACTCTTCATCAAATAAACACTCAATTTGAGCCTCTCTGAACCCCATCAGCTCGGGATACCGAGAACAACATCTGAAGGATGCATGCATCATTTCCACTTTAGGATCGGTTTTTTCAAAGCTTTGATGTGTGAATTATTTTTAAATATCTATTCAGCTATTATAAAATAGCCAACATCCGATTTCCGACGCGTAAATAGATTATCCACGCGTTTGTAAAGAAAGAGTTGAATTTTTATTAGGCACGATACCTATATTTGTATTTCCTCGCGCGTGACAGATATTGCATTGGCGTAATAAAAATATGCTATCCTGCAAAATAGACTAAAATAACAGTTTTTAGTCATCGCTACGAGTACAATGCATTGCAGGACAGAGCCACCTACAAAAATTACGCATAATGCAAGGTTCACGAAAGTACTATTTACGTAACTGACTAAAAACAGGGTGTTTTGTTTTATTCGTCCAAGTAAAAACATTATAAAACCCCACTGTTTGGAACAAAAACTCTTGTTTCGGCTATTCCAGCCGGAAGCTCGTTGTTTGTTTGGACAGTATAGTTTCATACAGTATTCATTCAGATAGTGTAGGTATACCTACCTACTAGTACCTATCAAACTACTCTGTGTAGATAGTGACTGATAGTATTCTTAGCAGTGACCTATTTCGGCAAACATCAAATAAGTAGGTATTACTTACGATAATGTAGCATGCTTTCGATCTCGGCCATTATAATTATTGTACCAAATCCGTCGGTATATATGAATGAATAATATTATATTATGATGCTGAAGAGGATCTAAGTAAATAGTAACTGCACCATAGAAGGAAATACAGTTATAATTAGTTTGTATGTATTTTATGGTATGGGCCAATATTTCTATCGTAGAGTCCTTTTCATGACAGAAGTCCCGCGGAAATTTCCGGAACTAAACTTTAAAAATAAATTTTAAATTAGTTGTCAGGTGCTGTTAATGTGTTCGGATGCTAGTGCGTTTTTATTTGGTTTCTGTGATCAAAGTCTTGTTTTCAATGCCTAAAGTTGTTAAAAGTGCTGCCCGAGAAATAATACTTAAGGTCGACTACAGCGACGCGTCTGCGGGACTTCTTTCATGGAAAGGACTCTATACATCAATTCGTTGAAATGTTTTTATTTGTTTTGTATTAGTACTTAGGTATATAAGGCTACACAAACGGTTCTAGTCTGCATTTCTACGCAATAAAAAAAAACTTAATCTTAGCAATGAAAGTCATCATAAGTATACGAGTAGAGGTAATAACACCGACTATTTATTCATCCATCTCCAACTCTCCATGCATGTGCAAATATCAGGCACTGCCACACAGATAAGCGGGTTGTTTCAGCGGCGTCGGCTCTCAAAGGTTCAGACAAACTCCTGTAACTCAAGCTCCAACTGTAAACATGCACAGACGACCTTTGTTGCTCTACATAGGGTTACCACACTTACCAACCATAATGCAGTTGCTATCATCAGTGGGGGGTATCTTTGTCTCATAAAAACCTGCGGTTATACGTATTCTGTGACTAAATAGTGACATTAGCGCGTTTCAGCGCGTTTTTTGCCGTCAAAAGCTTCTTATTTTCGTATATCTGTGGCCACATCGCTTATTATGCTGGGCAGCGAAAGCAGTTCAGAGCTTACGATAACGGGCATTTTTTTTTAATTACCTGCCTATTAAATGATTGCGAGCCTGAAGATAATTAATTTGATTGATGTGATTTGAATAATTTATTAAGTCATTCATCGTTAAATAAGTTCATTCAATTAACTTTACAATATTTATTTTACATTGCGCAATCTACAGGTAATTACCGACTTTTAAAAAATAAACCTAAATTCAAATAGGTCACCTATCGTATTTGTGAGACAACCCTATCACTGCAAAGATTATCTCAACACTGCCCGTTGATATGTGAAGCTGCAAATCTAAAGACGGCAGATTCTGTGCCTTAATTCTTAGAAACGTAACGTAGCGTATTTTTATAAATTAGAACTCTACATTTACCTACTAGCAATACAATTGCTAGTAGGTAAATGTAGACTAGACATGTAACAGAACAAACCCCAATTTAAAAAAGCGACCTACATCTTCGAAGAAAAAAAAAATTTTTAGTAGAAGGTTTTACTTTCTTTTACCCAACTATGACTTGTAGGTTCATTTTGGGTGAATAATTACGTAACCCATTACTTATGGATCGAGATTAATCAAGCCAAAGTTCACATCAAGTCTTTCCATGAGTATACCGCTCCAAAATACACGCGAGAGCAATGATTCCGGGTCACTTAAAGAATGTTAAAAATCTCGGAAACTAAAAATGATAGGTTAATGCAATAAATTGTATTTAATAGACAATGTAATACTCCTTAAATGAAGGTATTAAAACTTCTTAGTTATTGTAAAGTTATATCTTAAAAAAATCAAATTTGAAAAAGGGCCACTTTCGAAGATGGAACTACGAAATTACAGCATTTGGTTTTGCTTTTGTTTGTAATCTGTCATTTATGTGGGTATATAAACCATGTTGATAGTGCTCTATATTCATTATTCAAGCTGAAATTATGTCGCTTACGCCTGAAGAATGCACCAGAATACTTACAATGCTGGAAACCGGCCGGAGTCAGCGCGATACAGCCAGGACTGTCGGTGTGTCGCTGTCAACAGTACAAAGAGTTCTCCGACGTTACGAAGAAACTGGTTCTAACCTACGCAGACCAGGAACGGGCAGAACCAGGTGTACCACAGCACGAGAAGACCAATACTTGGTGAACACCATGCTTCGAAATCGCTTTCTCACAGGAACTGAACTCACAAATCAGTTTCGACGCCTCGGAGGAAGTAACCCAAGTGCATGGACAGTAAGACGTCGGCTTGCTGAATCTAACTTAAAACCCCTTAGACCTGCAAACGGCCCTAAACTGGAGCGTGGGCATCGTATTTCAAGACTAACATATGCCCAGAGCCACGTAAATTGGAGTATTGAAGATTGGTCAAAAGTTATGTTCTCCGACGAATCAAAATTTATGCTCTACAAGCACGATGGAAGACACAGAGTGTATCGAAGACCAGGGGAAAGATTCAAGCAAGCATGCATCGAAGAAAAAGTAGCCTACGGTGGTGGGTCTGTACTTGTGTGGGCCGGAATTTCTTCTGAAAGTCGCACAGAGCTGGTGATCATAGAAAACGGCTCTTTAACTAGCGTAAGATATGTGGAAGAAATCCTCAATGATCATGTTGGTCCATTTATGGTCAATTTAGGTGAGGATGCTATATTTATGCATGACAATGCCCGACCTCATACAGGTAGGATTGTGAATGACTACCTTCAAGAGATGAACATTACTCGTATGGAGTGGCCAGCGCGCAGCCCGGATATCAACCCGATCGAGCATGCTTGGGACGAGCTAGGCAGATGCGTAAAACAACGAAACCCTCCCCCAATCACGCTTCGTGAGCTCAAAATTGCTCTCACAGAGGAATGGGAGAATATTCCCCAAATTCGTATAAGGAACTTGGTGTACAGCATGCCAAACCGCGTAAACGCAGTAATGGAAGCACGAGGAGGCAATACGAAGTATTAAAATTCAAGTCAAATCGTAATAAAGTTCAAAAATTTCATGTTTCCTATTTTTGTTTTAAGGAGAGATCAGCAGTTTTTTTCTTTATGTAATTTTGTGTTAATAAAATGTATGGTGACTCATATTTTTTTACTTTCATTTAAGGAGTATTACATTGTCTATTAAATACAATTTATTGCATTAACCTATCATTTTTAGTTTCCGAGATTTTTAACATTCTTTAAGTGACCCGGAATCATTGCTCTCGAGTGTACTTTAACTGACACAAATTGGTAGGTTCAAGCATAATAACGAGTACCGAGTTAAGAATTCAGTTACGAGATAGTCTTAAAAGGCAACTGGATGGAGAAATTTTAACGAATAAATCAATAAATAATTATTAAAGGACACGCAGTAAGTAATTAGTAGGTACTATATTACCTACTCTAGGGAGTTTAAATTAGAGACGTGGAAAAAAAACTTTTTATTTTGTTTTGTTTATGACTTCCTAAACTGTCAAAAAAAAAAATAGTTTTTATTGTTAAATACAAGTTTTTTAACTAATAGGGTTGGGATCTCTTCTTTTAAGTTAATCAAATCTGTGTTAGAAGAGTCCCCTCTTCTCTGTGGTCTCTAAAAACACACAAACTTGTATGTAGGTAGGTACTTACCTCTAGTCACCAGGGAGTGCATGCAGTAGGTAGGTTAGTCGGTAATGACACAGTGTAGGTAAGTACCTAGGTAATAAACTGTAGGTAAATTTTGAACACCTTTCTATTTAATTTAACATGAACTAGCAGAGCTTCTAAATAATAAAAAATACTACTTAGTTTTTTTTTTTTCAATACTCAATATATTTATTGCTTTCACATGGTTTAGGTAAATTTTACATTGGTGGTGGATGTAAATAGATATGTCTCATGGACCCTGCTTAGGGTATAGCAATATGAAGGCAGGCCGAGGTTTATAGATAGCTAGTAGATCGTTAATTAGTATTACATAATAGGTAGTCATTTTATTTTAGGATATTTTATATAATGTTCGGGTCGGTTAATCTTAGTTACTTAGTTAAATCTTTTTTGCACGTGTGGCGGTGCGCAAAAATGCGCCGGCGCAGACAACGCGTGGAACAGACTAGCAGAAGAGCGTGACGACTTGCTTTTCAGCCTCAGACGGAACCCTCGTAATGTGAAACATGTGGTTTTTGCGAATTTAATAAGTTTCATTCGCTTAATTTACTTGGAACTTTTTTTTTCAACTTGAAGACTTAATTAAAAGTTGTCCTTCGAAAAATTATTTTTAAACGCACGATTTACTGACTGCAAAAGGGACGTTTGTGTATTTTTAGATTCAAAAGCTGCCCTTGTAGAGTGATACATGTTTTGATGAATTTTAAAACAACTTGACAGCATACCAAGTCCCTAAAAAGAACAACAAGGCCTTCAGTGTGGGCGAAACCGTGGGCGAGAGCTAACTCAAATTATTTACAACATGTTAGCAATAATTCAATGGATCCAAATTAGTGCGAGTTTTATTATGGGACAGCCAATGACAGAAGGAATTTTCACTACTTAGCAACCGCGTGGAATTTATCTTTTTTGGTTCAATAGTGTCGTCAACAGCTTGCGTTGAATTTTTCTAAATGTAATAAGCTAAAATTGTTGTACGCGTTAAATAAGATGATGTGAATGATGATAACAATAGTATCCTAAAAGGAAGTTTTAAAAATTGGTATCCATTAGGAAACTCAATTGTGTGAACAATATGTTTTATCTAAGTAGATTTAGGTTCGTCATCAGCAAAAGTAATTATTAGTACTACTAGTAAAATCAACTTGAAGAACTTTATTCTTTAATTCTGTGCTTTAGTTTAGTTCAATTCATTTCGAAGTTCACAAAAGCTCTCCCTCGCTGTTGTTCGACTCTCGTTACAAACTCATTATAGATTCGTGTCCGCGACACGGTCGAGCGGCATCCCTACGCCGTCTGATCGAATGTCGATTGGAATACATTCCTGCTGTCTGACAGACCGTAACTTGAAACACCCTTGGATACAGATTTTACTGTTATTTGATTGACTCTTCTGCATAAGCTGCTAAACGAGAGCATTCCCTAAATTAAGTAAGAACAAAATTAATGGACACGAATATAATCCTCAGATATAAATTATCTACATCTAATACTGAGACTAACACTCGAGTGGAGAGCGCGTTTAGGCAAGCGTAGTGTAGGACGTCCTCCGGCTAGGTGGGGTGACGATCTGAGACATGTAGCTGGCAAACACTGGATGAGAAGAGCCGAAGACCGGGCTCAGTGGCGCGTCTTGGGAGAGACCTACGTCCAGCAGTGGACCGATATAGGTTGATGATGATGATAAATTACATCCTTTCATAACCATCACAAGGTAAGTCACATGCTTCTAGAATCACCTAAGTACTTGGAAAAGATTTATGGATTGATGCTTTGTTTTCGCAATAAAACATTTGAACGCGGGTGCTTTCTGAAGTTTTCGGGAGTGGACTTATTACACACCCTTTATAACAATAATACGTATGAGCAATTAAAGTACAGTAGTATTTGCCATAATGCTCAGATAAGCAATTGCACGCATTAAGGCTGCAGCCTTCAGAACCGGTCACTTAACCGGTGATTCATACTGCAAGTGAATTCTTGAGTGTAAGTAAATACGCCTTACCTACTGTTGAAACAACTACTTATAATAGAACCTTTTACTGACTGATTAATGTCCACGCACAGCCTACAACATATGAAACAGCGAGAGATTTTTAGAAATTAACACATAATTGATAGGAAACGGATATATTTTTGACAGGATTGGCTTTAAAACCAAATAAAGCCAGCACAATAAATTTTCTGTGTCAAGGGCTGCAGAAGAATTTTATTGATCCCTACGTACGAGTTATTTTAGTTTCTCTATAAATCCCATCACACAGCAAGTATCCCCCCTTCCACGGGGACCGCAAACCTTAGACCCAACACTGAACAATCTAAGGGCCTATTAGAGCAACATCTTTATTGTGCTGGCTCCAAGCTCCAATTAAATGACGCCGGTCTCTAATCAAGAACAAGCTTAGTTGTCCATTTGTGGTAGCGCCGACTTTGATATAATGAAGATGTAATTACTTGCATGTTATCTACTGTGTACCGTCATGTACCCTAGCTATTTGAATTATAATATCGCTAGTGAAGTCTTTGTTTGAGTGCAGTACCTCGAATGAAACTAAGATCGTTCTAAATTACTATTACTATTAGCCCATACTGTCCCATTGTTGGGCAAAGGCCTCCCCCCACTTCCGCCAGTCTCCACGTTCTTGAGCTCTATTAGAGCTCAAGATTGTTCTAAAATTAAATAATAAATTGAGCAGGTATCAAAATAAAATAAGATGACAAAAACCATTGGTTCTTGATACCGAGAAAAAACAAAAACAAATGAATTCCGGAAAACATGGTTATTCTCGATCTAGGACAACAAAATTCATTGGAAAACCAGTCGATCGCACCTGTCAATGTCAAATTTCTAACAGTGAGCTCATCACTGTCACCCAATAATATTCTTGGAACTGATTATCATGCAGACTATGTCCTCATAAGGCGATTCGACGGGCGTGCTTCTCGGAAGAACCGAATCAAAATGTTATTACGGAAACTTGCGTACGCGCATCTACGTCATAGACCGGTTGATAGACAAAGTTGACAGAAATACTTTAATTAATGTTAATAACATAATAGTTGTGATTGGATTGAGATGTGACGTTTGAATGCTAAAGTTCGATTCCGTGGTTGTTAACATCATGTTTACTTACATCAGCTCCGTAAATACATATTGGAAGGTTTAATCAGAACATTCTGACAAGCCAAACCTCTTTTTGAACTCTTTACGAAATTTTAACAATAGAAAATTTTGAAATTGAAATTATTGTAAGTTATTTTAATGTCTCTAAATCCCATCACACAGCAAGTACCCTGTTCCATGGGGACCTCAAACCATAGACCCAATATTGATACTAGTACAGTATTATATGATCTGTGATGAAACATTCTGCTATAAGGGCAGGATAAATAGAGACTTTGATCGGATGTATGAAGAATGAAGATGAAGACTAAACATTTTTATAGCAGCTGTGGTCTGTCATAGCCAAGATGGACAATGATAGGTGCTTGTCTGGGAACGCGGTCAGCTCGTCGGTGTGTTGCAATGGTTAATAACCAGTTGCAAATAATCAGTGACTTCGTTATTAGAATCATTATTTTCCTAACTCATTTTGGGTGTTTATACTATGTATTACAAAAAAAATTAAGTATTCTATCTGCAATCTAGTTCTTATAAAACATGTTTTATTAGAAGGCGTTGTATTTATTAAAAAAAATGAGTCCATAACTCATTTTTTTTTTATTAATTAGAACTTCATACTCCGTAGAGACGTAGTCAATATTTTAGAAGAAGACGAAGCGATACTCTCCGTATCGTTTTCGTAGATTTTTTAAACTCTACAACTCTTAGTACACCTATTTCTCAATCAACAAGTCTAGAGTATAATAAAATCACAGCACAATTACCAACTGCTTCAATAACCACAACGTTATCTTCATAAGGTCGGTACTCAGAGAATAACTACACCATAATTTGGTTTAGTAGACTCACCTACTCATAATATTACTATCAACTACAGTTAGTAGCTGTTCCTAATTTGACCATTTTTTGCGGTAAATACTCAAAAATCTCTTTACTTGGTTAATTGCAGTCGCATTTACCTACATTTTACAAAGGTAGGTGACTAGGTGAGTCATATTTGTCTTGATTAGCTAAATCAGAGTTTATGACGTCGTCGCTGGCTAAACTACAGCGTTAGTTAGTCATAGTGCATGAACGAGGAAGCCAGTCGTAAAGGGCTTGTTGACCTGCTTGAGATGCTGGAAGCTGTTTAATATTGTTGAGGATATATACCTGTCATCGTTACATGACCCTCACTAAGAAGTGTTTTACTGAGAAAACGTGGAATTACCTCTGAGAAAACTTTCTCAGAGTAGGTAGGTAGGTACGGTACAAGCCGCTCTGGCGAGAAGTTGAAGGTGGACTTCTAACACCTCTAACCAATAACCATTATTTTATAAAACTACTTTATTCGTTGGATTTTTTATATATTGAAACAAAATTCAATTATTCTACAATAATTTAAAAACAACCGTGTTCAAATTTTGTGTAAATCTGAAACTGAATTGAGTCAGTTTATTATTCGTACCTAACTGTTTAGTTGTTGACGTTATTCGCATTTTAGTCTTACGAACAAGGAAAAAATATTCGGAAAAATATTGTTGGAAAGTACTAGGTAGGTTACACTCGGCTTTTAAAAATAAGACAAGAAAGTAACATTGATCCAAAACTCTATCCATTGTTTTTTTTATTATAAAAGATGATATCTATGTGAATAAATTGGACTATCATAAAAAAATCCTATGCATAGAGTTTTGATCAATGCTCTTTAAAAGATGATATAGATAGGTACACCCCTGCTCTTACCTACTGGAATAAAAATATATGCCTAGGTATAATTGAAGTGAATTTATAAATAACCAGATTTATCATTACAATAATAGTAGGCGCCACACACTCGTATTTACCAAGTACGGATCCATTTAGCCAAGCCACGCCAAGCTGTATTATCTAGTGGCAGGCGGATACATAGACAGACAGACACAAGGTCACATTTGACGTGTAGTACTAGTGTATTGGACGAGTAATCTACCTAAC
Source organism: Eulithis testata (assembly GCA_947507515.1). Classification (NCBI taxonomy): domain Eukaryota; kingdom Metazoa; phylum Arthropoda; class Insecta; order Lepidoptera; family Geometridae; genus Eulithis; species Eulithis testata. The sequence continues at coordinate 12,435,728 of OX382194.1, forward strand.
TAATACCTACTAAATAATTATATGACTCTTGTATACTAGATTGAATTAACGTAACTACGGGATAGTATTATAATATGATCTGTGCTACGGGTTTCACCTATTTCAGTCCAATTATTTAGAAATGATAGCCAAAGTTTTTGATGCCGTAATTTTGGAGTAGTTATATTAACTCTGGATACTTTTAGTAGAGAAGCTTATTTATAAGTGGGCGTTTTATAGTTAAAACAGACGTTTAGTAAACTATGCGAAAATCACCATCTAAACAAATTCTGATAAATCTGGCTAATAAAACCTAGAGCAAGAAGATTCATAATGGCTCAAACAAAGATAAACGATGTTTTTTGACATGCCCACTGCAGTTTTTTAGACCATTCGTACATCTACTCTACATCGATCTAAAGACAGGTCAATTCTAGTGTAGGTAATGGAAGCAGCAGGTAAAATCCGAATTCCAATGCTCGCAGCAAGTCTTGAATATGTAATGTTGTGCAAGAGCTGGCGACAACTGGGCAATTCCCAGAAAGGCGAGGTCGCGCGCGTGCCGATGCAACTTTCGGTAGCTCGAGGCGCTAATCATAACCAATCAGTCTTTTAAATTGGTTACAAGGAGGATAGTAAGAAGTTTATGGGAGCATCGTGCCGCACGAGGCTCTCATCATCATTATCATCAACCTATACCAGTCCAGTGCTGGACGTAAGTCTCTCCCAAGACGCGCCACTGAGCTCGATCATCGGCTCTTCTCATCCAGTATCCAGTGAGTGGCTCTACCATAAGAACTTTATTTAGACTGATAGGAAAGTAAGTACATCCGTTAAATCCACCCCTCTTTTTCCATCACAATAAAATCACTCCCAAACAAAAGCTTCGACTGATCGGAACTATGGTATTATGACCCACGTTGTCGGAACTGGATTTTACATTTGCAGTTATCGCTCTGTTGCGCATAAATAAGTGCATATCCGGAGCCCATTTACCACAAGCTCTATTTTAGAAGATAGAGTCTACTGGCCCTTTCTAAGTAGTACATGGAAAAATATAATATTCACCCACTGTAGCGAATTTCTTAGCTTATCAAGCCTGACTCATTAGGGCTTGACTCTCATTGGTCATGACCTCGTGACTACACTTACTATTGCATACAAATATTTCCATGGTACACAGTACTTCTGGAAGTTTTTTTGGGTCCTGCCTGTCATAATCCCAACTGTTGAACTACAGCAAAATTGATTTTAGCTATTGCCAGAAGAACAATATGGCAGACAAAATTGATTATGCATTGCTTTCATGGGAGCCACTCCAAAATATTTGTAATCACTTTTGCCAAGTGGAGACCACAAAAACTATTTTTTTAGGAAGAACGGTCAAATTCGGCCTTTGTGCGCGTTCATAGAAAGGTTACCGTCATGCGCTAGCACACTGCTACGCGCGAACAAGTGCATATCCGGGAATAGTTTCCTTCCTTTATTGGGTTCAATTGGACGCGTTGCGGGCCCTACGCCCTTCCCGACATCCGGGTTAAGGCAGGCCAGGCCATATCGACAGCTAATCTCGTGGGATTCTTTTGATACAACAAAGGAACGTTACCTATTTTTACAAAATGCACCGAATGCACTAAAGAGGTTACCTCATTTTCTACAGTGTGTTCACTAACAAGTTGAATCCTTGCTATGAGTTTAAAAGTGGCAGTTATCATAGACGGCAGTATATCAAGATGCAGTATTTACCACAATAGCTGCGGTAGTGTTTGATTGACAGCTCGACGAATGCGATAATTCGAACCGTAATAACCTCGGAAGGAGACGATCCTAATCCATTGAATGGATTGGATGGATACCTCTATCGATGCGATGACCAGCGTTCAAAGTTTTTCTCCTCCTTACTCCGAATTACGCAACAATAGGGCCGCACCACAATAATGGCCACCTATCGCGCGAACAACGCGTGTGCACCGAAATATGCACGCGCTGTGTGTATCGCTCCATACTGGCCCTGAGTGCAAATTCATTTGCTACTACAAATTAGAGGCAATAGACCAATTTAGGCGCCAATTTGTATTAGTTTTATCTCAACAACGCAAACGGCTCCATGATAGTAGAGGCGAGAAGGTAATAGAGCAAAGAGTATTAGTCTAATACTCATCAATACTCATCAATAAGGCCATCTACCTATCTAAAGTAAAATATATAGAGGTTAAAAAAACTGAAGACTTATTCATGATGTTTCAGTCTGGCGTGTACCTAGGTTTAATGTTTTATTAAACAACAGTTTTAGCAGACAATAATAAACCACAAAACAAAATTGTAGACGTCACAGTGACGTCAGTCCACGCACGCGTCCTACAAAATATGTACCTATAATGTGTACGAGTGAGTGCGCGCTGATGTCATGGGCAGCGCGCTTGGCTGCGCTTGCGCATCCCGGCACTATAATCTCGGCAATTTTTCATAATTGTATGCAATTATTATGTAGTCGTGCTTTAATCAGAAAAGCCAAGGTAAGCGACATTATGCATTCCACTTTGTAGTTTATATTCTTAGCATTGCGAGAAAAAACTCCAAGTTATTACAATTCCACAAAATTGTTTCATGATTCTCTACCATAATTTACCTTGTAAACGCAATACCAAGTTACAAGCTATATTATTTTATTGTGTGTTATTTTACCACATTCACTAAGTATAATAATAATGTATTTATATTAAAATAAAACATAGGTAAATATAGTAATTCGAGCATTTACACGGGGTAGGTTAGGAACATAAAAAATATGGTGAGACAGTTTTCCAAGAATCTATGTCCGTGTTTAAAGGACTCAGTGGAGATATCGCGAATTGAAATACGTATTCTACTTCCATTTCTGAAGTAGCAATAAAACGAAATATAATTATTTACAAAGGAAACCGGGCTTTACCTGCTAATCCACAGATCCGTCAAACACCTCCAATATAAAGCAAGAAATAGAATGTTTATTAATAGACAGTATGAACATGAACCTGATAATTGGCGTCGTTGTAAAACATTAGTCAATTGCATGGTCACCTAAAACATTTAGTCAATAACATTAGGTGCTTCTATTTTAAGCTATAACAGGGCTGACATAGTCGCTAAGCGACTCAAAGTCTTTCCAAAATCTTAGAATAAAAAAAAAACTTTAGGTGCAACGTGATGAAAATGTTATCCCTGACTGTAGACGATGCAAACCTTGGCAGGCGAGTGGGGTGTAGAAAAAATAAGTTTTTAGGAATTTCGATGTTGTGAAAGAGAGCAAAGAAAAAATTTATTGTTTGGCAATGTTTTTCAATTTAATTTGCTAAGAACACCTTCCCTTCCCAGAATTAACACTGACGTTATACAAAGTCTATTTTTCATGTAATAAGAGTATAATAATAATGTAGTATTATGTCTAACAATCTTTACAATTTTCTACACTAGCGTCTACGTTCAGTTTCACTGTAGGTAGGTACATCAGTATGGAGAAAGCATGAGTCCCGATGGTAATGGACGGAAGTGAGAACGCTGTGATGACGGAGCCGCGCTGGGTGGTGATGGTGACCAGACCTTTCTTATGCAATGTTTTGATACATATTAATACGGGAACAGTATGCAAATGATATGGGTTTTTGAGAGAACTAAGCTATTTAAGTAAATTCAAAAATAAATTAAGATTTCGATTAAATTAAGTCATCTCATGTTTCGTAATGAATGAGCTGTGAAGTAACATTATTATTAAATGTTTATAAATGTAGTAGATATATACCACGCGCTTGAAGCAAGCAAATAATCACTCGCATACCTATTTAGTTGACTCATGTTTTTTACTAATAAGCCACGATTTTCATACAATCATAAACCAGATCGTAATATATATTCTCAAATTGAAGCACCATACAAAATCCCAAAGACAATGCTTGCAAAAAACGAGGATTCAGCAAAAAGTGCACATTCTAAGTAATGGGAAAATAATCCACAACAATACAATGCAGTTGCAGATGTACTCCTGCGCACATGTCAACGAGACCGTGGGAGACACAATATTTATCCACCAAGCTATCAAGAATCTGCTAAACAAAAATGGTAATTATGCCAATGGAATAAGAGCCACACATCTGCATCACAAAGATGGTGATGAGATTTACTGTATCAAGAATATGGTATTTGATGATATCATTGCAAAGAAATATGTATCTTATATGGAAGTGCTAAAGTGCGTAATGGTTACATAACAAAACGGGTATAAAGGTTTGGAGGGTATAATTAAGGGTAGGTATAAAGGAAGCTTTGGAGTAACAGGTAGGTAATAGCTAATGTATATTAACTATGAGCGATGAGTTCATTGTTTATGCAAAATTATTTACTCTTTTACACTCTTGTATTTTGCACTCTTGTATTGAAAAGATAGGAATAAGCAGTGATTTGTATTTCAATACAATAGATAGCAGGAGTTTTCTACGAAGTGGTGATTGCTATATTATGACGGCATATATTTATATTTATTTGCTATATTATATATTATTATGATAACATGAAACACTACTGAAGGTAGTCAATATATTTTAATGTGGTGTTACACGACAGATAATACTTGTCTCTCGTATTGTAAACAAGCAAATACCTATAATACTAACTTCTTGACAAACAGATCTAGGTAGGTACGATGTGAGAGCTTTACGGTATGCTCTAATAACACAGGAAAACAAAATTCCATGTCGCACAGGTTTTGCATCGTATTCCCATGCATTCACTACTCATGTTAACTCATTACAAGCCGTTACAAAGCTCAAGCAATAATTAAACGATATGGGAAAGTCTATAGAATCGGGGGCGGTTCCATTGTTCTCTGTGAACTAAACAGACATACAACAGAACGATCTTCTACGATACTTTATCGATGGAGGAAGTAACCATCGAAACTCAATCTTAACACCTGCATTTAGGGCTGATATTCGAGCAATGGTTTTGGAAGCTAAGTTGGTGTAGAAGAAGTAAACCAGTAGTGTGATTAGAGACGGTTTTGTCAGTGCATAAGTGATGAGAAATAAAGAGGCGCACAAAGTGGTTACAATAAACATTATAAAAAGATCAGATGTTATAATAACTAAAGATATTGATGAATAGATAAGAGTTATCGAGACGTATGAATTAGTATACCTAGATTGTATAGAATAAATAAAGTTTCAAGCTTGACGCAAGATTAAGATAGCCTCAGTAGATAAAAAGATGGTGAGAAAACAAATCAATGATAAACCCAAAGAAAATGATGAAAAGGTAAAAAAGAAATAATAGAGGCAAATAATTTTTTGTTTTCGATTAAGAAAAATTACAGAACCTCTTTGAAGTTTTAATTACAAAGGTGCATAAGGTGAATTCAAAGAAACAAACACATTCAAGCATGAAACAGATAGGTAATCAAAATCCACACATGCACATATTCCATAAAAGTTTACACATTCGGTGAGATTTATGTAACCAAACTGGGTCATAGAGCAAACGTGGAGTATGTAGATAGCACATGTTGATTATAAATTATAACACTTTGTTATGGCAATAAACACTTCTACATATGGGCAACACTCGATGCAATAAAGATTAAGTGCAGTACTACTGGTGTCTAGACTAAATGCTTTGTTGTCGACAGCTTTGTTAATCCACAGAAGGTATTTATGGAAATCAGGACAATAACTACAGTCAATGAGTAATTACGAGAGTAATTACAAGTGCAGAATAATATAGTGATAACGTGTGAATGGGCAAAACTAAGATATAAATAAAACCCAGATCAACAATGCCGCAGTAAAATGCATGCTACAAATAGCTATAACGTATTGACTTGTATAAACACAGCCAAAGGCGATTCTGAAGAGGAGATAGGATAAAATTGTTGCAATATAGAGAAAGGTCTCAACTCAATTGCAGCAATTCATATTCCTCAAAATATCCAAAAGATTGGAAACTCTCCCACGTCTCAGTAGACTTTCCATTGCTCAAGAACAATAGCCTCAAGTCTGCTCCCAAACCATACAGCTCCAGCTAAACAATTGAGAGATCAACATATCTTAGTCGGCCATCAAATGTCATTGCCGCAGTAATTAGCACCATCTGAAGGTGATCATAAGCTGCATGTTGTAACTGCTTATTGTGAAGAGTTTTAGAAAAGTTCTTAGAGAGTTTCAGTTCTCATAAACTTTGAGTTAAATGACCTTAGTTTAGCATAAACCGTGATGAAGAAATTGCCTTTAAACTACATAATTTGATTTGCAAAAGGAAATCTATAAAAAAAATGTATATACTGTTCGAGCCTGAGAACGTTTAGTTTTACATTGATCAGCTGTTATGCAACACCAGCAAAAATCACAGTCGGATGTTGCTATACCATTTCAATTAATTAATAAAACTTTTACGACAGTTACCGAAGCGGCCTTCGCAAAACAAAATCAAAAAGGTTCCCAAATTAAACTGAAATGAAATCCGGTAACAGTGTCTCCGGACTCTCCGGTAACCAATAACCATAAAGTATCCGATAAGCCAAATAGGTAGCACATTCAAAATAAACTTACAGTTAGGATTGCTTTCTGTAAAGCTGTAACCGTCATAACCGTGCTCAGAGCATTTTTTACTCAAATTGACTTTTTGTCACATTGTTCCGTCCATTTTACAGTGTAAGTTGACGGCCGCCGCGTTTTAGAAACACAAAGCATGCAAAGTAAGTACACGATACACTCGCTTCCTGTAGCGTACCAACAATCCGATGTCGCATTATGTTTTTTCTAATATCATGGGAACCGAAGGTAATTCCGGTGCGCGTCTAACTGCAGAAAGTGAAAACATGTAATGGTGCGATGGTATCTTCAATGTTCACCATAAACTCGCCATTATCATGGAATCATTAGGAACAGCTCAGCAGACTTAAAACCCTATTTGAAGAAAGCCTTCACTGTGCAACTGTTATTTTTTTTCTTTTTTGAGATGTATATTTAAGCAAAAATCAAAAGATCTAGAAAATTTCTTCGAATAAGGTAGAGTTGTAAAGGAAAACAGTCATTGGACTCGTTGAAGGACCACACACAGGCAGTGTAATCATGCCATCATTGCTTACGATTGAGCATGGAAATGACGATCGTAACTTGGCATCTGATAAGCTTTAGAATCTTGTAGATGGCAGTCTGCCGCGTATAGTTTTATGGCAAGCAGTTTTTCATCATCATGAAACTTTCTCTAGCAAATAATGCTTTAATAAAAAGCCTTCCACAGGAACACAAACATTTAAACGCACAATTTTTTCGTTGTCTACCAAATACCGCCAAAAATCAATACAGTCAAAATTTACCATTATGGCAACAGAGTACCTATGAAAGAACATGAAGATTTAAACGAAGATCCATATTCAATAAGTGCTTATAGCTCTATTAGGAATTGAGAAGAAGGTACTCACCGTTCGCTGCGTGAGGTCGGTGATGGAGTCGTGTCGGTGGTCGAGGCTGCCGAGCGAGCAACACGAGGCAGAGGAGGCGAGGCTGACGGAGTCGGCGCGGGCGCGATGCGGGGAAACGGCTACGTGCTTCAGCATGCCTACGCTGCAACAAGCAAATGCAATTGTTCAAGACTACTTTACATCTATTGAAGATGATTTATACAGCGTCAGGAGGCAACCTATGCCTACACTTAACGGGACACTGTAGTGCCTGGAACAATGTTTTAAGGCGAAGGGTAAAGCCAGACAACCTTCTCGCTCGCACATTTCAAAATTTTGAAGATATAGTATAACTAAATGTAATTATGTGAATATCTATATAAAACAATCGAAATGCTGTTGATAATTTTTTTGGGGACAGTATTGCATTATCCAGGTTAGGTTCACTGACTCTAACCGCACGCATCATTCAATCTTTTCACAATTTGGTGCACACAATAGATAGTTCATTGCGGAAGTATCCTCTCTGCTCAAAAGGACAAAGGCACAGGTAGTGTGTTCCTGGAAACCACCCCAACAAAACAAGGGATGCGTTGACACGTGGTAAAGTGGACTGGGAAGTGTTTTTAAGGGTTTGGCGATTTAAATCGGTGGATCGATAGGACGTCTACAGAATATGTTTAAGAGAGATTAAATTAGAAATATCAAGACATTTTAGATTTGGATCGAGTTTTTAAACCCTTAGGACTAACATATTATAGCATCACGTCATTTTTGCTTATTTCTGCAAGGTCTTTTGCGTCTAAAATAATAGAGTTTTTTAAAACAAAAGCATTTCTAGTTGTGTCCTTGTTACGAGCATCCGATGCATCTGTGACGTGATCGCTTTTTGAATGAAACGTGTATGAAACTCATTCTTTTTGTATTCTCAGTGCCAGTTGGAAACCGCTGGGAGCCGCAAACAATCAGCTTTCTACAGTTAAGCGGCTAATTCGTTATAAATTATCTCTCTCATTTCATGAATGAGCCTTGTAAGTGATTGGTGTAGAGTGATGTTTCATTAGGTTCCTTTTATACATTTTCAGTTAGTTTTTAAATCAAATTTTAAAAATTTATAAAAATATATAAAAATGTTACCGTACATGGGACAGCTGGTGTACTTTCAGAGACAAAATCGTAGTTTATTTAATTACCTAATGGAAATTATTAACTAAGCAGTATTAAATAAACACATTAGCAGTTCAACTCAAAGCCAAACAGCATCAAAACGGATATAATAAAACAGACGAAGGAATGTGGACCAAGTAACGTATGAATCCGGTGTTCAAGATAATTCCATGCATAGTTACTGATAAACTTACCTTCAAACTGCATTTCGTGGAATTCGTTGAGAAAATGTACAAAATAATGATTGAAATAACCAGAATATCATCAGCATCAAACTCTTTTGAAGAGTCAACTAGGGGTAGTCTGCTAGCGGCCACCACTCTACAAATCTCTACTTTGGACGAAATACATTCCGATAACGGTCAACTGTTTCGTGCAATTTTTTGAGAGTCCATTTCTGTCTGGGTCAATTATTTCACTAGGTTGTAGCTCAAGAGCATGAGCAGGGTAATACCTATGAACATACATATGATATATGATGGAGCACATTTAAACAGATAAAAATAAAGTTCACGTGCAAGTTGGCCTTCAACCTCCTCGTCTGAACTGAACCATGTGCCAAAAATAGGCCGCTAACTAGTTAGCATTTTGTTCAATATGGTAAGACCTACTTGTAAACACTGACAATAACGCCTACTGCCACAGATATTGGAACAGCAGAGCCTTTTCATACACCTACCACTAAGAGATTGGGAAAGCGCGTTGTAAAAAAAAAACATGAAACTTTTAGGTACTTGCACGCGCTGGAGAATATTGGTAGCAAAAGCTTAACCGTACTTAATTTTCATAAATCTTTGTAAACTCGGATGGTCAAGGATGGTCAAGGTATGATCCGTTGACATGCGCTAAGTCTTTTTCGTTTTTATTGTTTATTTACGAAATGTTGACCCTATAATGTTGACCGGTTTGTTACGCGTTGTACGATTGGACTTGAACTTGGTCGTATAAAATGTCAATTGGCTATTTTGGGTAACAAAGAAGCTCTTTATTTTCTTCTGCGTGTGGTCTTAATCTGTACCAAACAACCTATCAAGGAGGCCTCTATGATGATGATCTAGCTAGGCTTTATCGAGTGGCCATCGGACGTGGGAAGCTATAACCTGCCAAACACGGAGTACGCAACTGATACTAAAAACAGCAAACACTTTTGTAATCCTATAGGCATCGGATTTATATTCCTGTACCAACCTAGGGGAACTCTCTGTTCCTTTACTACGCAAGCTAATGGAAGAAATATTCTGAGGTCAGCAGATGAATTTGACAATTGTTACGTAAGCTGGTGTTAGGTACATTACGCAGCAACGACAACTCACTGCATACAGTTTCAGCATCATCGGGCAGTGTACACTCGGATGGACTAGGTTTCCTTAACCCGACGGTTAGCTGTTGTCAGATGCTGAGTGTGGTGAGTTGACTGGTGGGTGACTCCCTTTTGTTTGGTTATCGTTTGCGTCCGAAGACCTTGACATTCACAACAAAAGTTCAAGTTCATCTCTTATCATGGCGCCGTCATCTAAACACTCCGTTATCCGACATTGATTCGCTCAATTTAGCAAACAAATCTATTTGGTCACCCACGACTGCGCAGAAATAGCCATGTTGATCAATGTGGAGCCATGTTGATCCAACTAATGGTGTTCCAGCTAATGGTGGATTGATTAAATTCTCTTTGTTCTTGATGTGAATTTATGTGATGTGTTTACAAATTATGATTCGACCTGTCATGCAAGTAGAAAAGCCGGACGGGCCGTCAAAAAGACGGGTAAATTCTCCGAAGTCTTCAGTAGAAGTGCTTACAGGCAAAGCATAAATAAAGGTAGTGGTTACCACTCAAGTAAGCCTTTTGTCCTATTATATACTTGTTTAAAAAAGTTTTTAAAGTGCATTTTTGAAAAAAAAATTAAAACTTCTGAATTTTAGCCGGACAAAGTTGTTTATAAAATAGTGTAGCCGGACAATGCTGTTCTACCCCTGCTCTATATTAGACTGGTAGAGTTCCATGCATCATTTACTAAAATACGGTTTGCTTTAATCACATAGGAATGTGCACTATTTCAGATCTTGTTTATTTCATTATCCTCATCTACAGCCCGACTTCATCCGCTGCTGGGTAAAACAATTAGTCTCTTCCCCCGCCCAATTAAAATAAATATTAAAATTGAAATAAGTAGATTCGATAGGGTATACCTTACCTATGTATGAAACACAAATTATTTGATGTAGCTACCGTTACCCATAATGAATCTCTCAAAACCGCTGCATCCGTAAAAGCACATCTTCAACCATTTACGACAGCCATCAAAAATGTACCAAATATGGCACATACCACAAACCATAGACGAACCTCAAGACGCTGTATTCCATCTCTCTCTTTTCAGTATATATAGAAAGAGGCGGTAAATAACTTGTAATAATTAATTGCATTCAAATTAATTGGGTATGAAGGAAATGGTCATGGGATGTGGAATGTGTTTGAGCAATCGTTGATATTTGGGACTTTAATTGGTATTACATTTTATCACAACGAAATCTTGACATTTTAGACATATTCAATATGCCATAAGTACTTACTAAAGACTGTAACACCAATAACCCAGGAAAAAAAAATGGTATAGAATTTATTAAGTAAAATTAAAATGCCTTCTAAAAATTTGTTGAGAAGATTAGCATAGAATATGAAACAACCTTGGCAGTGAGTTGTCAGGTCAATCGCACCATCATCGCATCGATCCCATACAATTTGTATGCATCGATGGCAACTGTATGTATCGTCATGGGGACATTTTGAATTCCATTTCCGGTACGCCACTATCTGTGTGACTTCATGGTAGACATGGTGTATCAACAATCCATCTGGTTGAATAATAATCTCTTTTTTTTAACCAAAAAGAAAAAATCTCAGCAGTGCGCCTTTATACTTGCTGTGATAAATGTGCCAAGACGTGCAAGCTGAAAGCTCTTCTCTGCCTACATGAAAAAAGAGTTAAAATGCTCTGGCATATCGATAAGATATGTTTCAAAATACCCTCAGAGTATTTTTCAGAATCATCTCAATACTAATGTGTGTACTAATGTATTAAAGAGAAAATTCACAGGGATTTTGAAATAATATTTAATTCCCCTTTATTCAACTTACAGTTTCAAAAGTTTACAGTTAGAAACTTATTTAATTTTATTTTCAACATAATATGACATCCTCATTTAGATCTCGACTCAGAAATGTTACCCAATGCTTTGATAGTTTCTTTGATAATCCGGTCCGTATAAAACGTGCTAAAGGTATAATTCCGTGGCCAATTTCAAGCAGCCGCAGTATGCGACATGTAGCCGCGACCCGCGACACTAACTGGTTTTTATTATGATTTTTTTCTATATGGTTTATATGTATTTCTATAAGAAATACCTTCCGTATCTAGCGACATGACGTTGTCGTATGCTGTTCCGTACGGGCCGAGCAGCAGGTGACATTGGTGTCGCTGAGACATAACGCGGCGACATGTTGTCGTATGCTGCTGCTGGTCGGTGCAACCGCATGTGTGACTCGTGTTATTGCAAGCAACGGTTGTGAGTCACCTTCATGTTATGAGACCTTTTATAAGTACCTTTGGCAAAAGATGCTAGGTCCGTGCCAGTCACAGAAAGCCCCCGACCGCAAATAAGTACTCGGTGACACAGTACTATCTGTGGTAGTTAAATACTTAAGTACCACACCGACATAGGTACAGCTGGGGAAAGACTTGCTGACGATTCGGAGAAAAAAATTGGGAGAAATTCTCCCAATCGTCACTTTTGATTTTTAATAATTTTTGTTGTGACGATTTGGACAACTTTAAAAATAGCTGCATTGTACAGTCAGGTAAACAATTTTTAAGTAAAATGTGATATAGCTATTAAGGTGGTTCGATTTCCATATTAATTTATTTTACCAATTTGGGGAAAATTATATTATTATACCTAACAAGCAATTTTTATTTATTTCTTGAATCATAGAACTTAAAATCAAGATCTATTTTTTTGATGACAGCCGTCAAACTTCAAACGCCCATGAAAAGGGCTACTTATACTACTTACCTACAGGCAATTTTGAGCCTTTAGAAAGTTAGATTTACCATTGTCTTGTTTACCTTAGGTAGACTGATACAGGTGGTTAGGTAAACGAGCCTGTTCACTACATAATCTATTTTCTATCTTTCTTTAGGTCGAAGTCTAGACTTCCCGACACCCGGCTCCAAGTTACATCTCACACAAAACAGACCCATCAATTCAGCAAAACCACAGACTAAACAAGTAACCCGATAATGATACCACAGATTAAAAATAGAAATAGTATAATCTAAGGTCATTGTCTTGCAATGCGAGCCGTAAAGCCGTACACACACCAGTGTCGCGTATCTATATTATGATGCCAAGTGGATGAAACTGATAGGGTTGTATCACGCTTGACGAATAGTGACCACCGCATTAAAAAGTGCAATGGCTTCATTGAGTTGTACTTTATTAAGCAACTCGACTCTACTACGTATTAGCTTTATTAAATCGACCATAATTTTCATATTTCAATAAGAATAAAGAAATAATAAACAATAATAATATAATAAAGAAATAAAATATAATAAGTTTTATTATTGGAAAAAGAAACAAGGCACAAGTTAGTAGAAAACGATAACATCCGCAGAAGTTTAAAAAACTGTGTCGCGAATATTAACGCCCTCCTCCAGTTTACAATATCCAAAGCATAAACAGGTAGGTATAACTAGGTTGACTCTAAATTTAAACAATTATGACAAAATTAGATAAAATAAAACTAAGTGTAAGTGTAGGTATGTGGAGGTACGAGATATGGGTTTGAGGGTGTGTATATGTATGCGTGCGAGAGGGTGTGTTTGTAATGGTGTAGAGTGATGGGGGGGGGGGTGTTAGATGTGTGTAAAGTGAATGTAATCTGAGCAGAGTGAAGGCGTGTACTCCTAAGAACACTAGGCTCATAAGAGTCTAGGTTTCATAAAATAAACTTTGAGTATTTCTAAGTACTTAGAAGGAGTGAGTGTGATATGAAAATATGAAACAAAAATAAAACCGCAAATAATCATAGTCATATTACTTAGTCATGCCATTTTATTTTGGTAGGTTAATGATAAATTCAGCAAGGAACTTATAAAATAATAGATAATATTAATAGGATTTCCCGCTCGTGTATACCAAACTTTACCAGATTAGTATATATTCCAGCGATAGCTTGTACCGGAAGTCATCACGCCAAAATTATAATGTGAACAAAAACTACCAGAGACCATGCACAGATCATACAAATCACGGTGAGAACGGGGCTTGAATGTACGATTACACTTCAGTGTAATAAATCGATAATAAACAGCGTTTTTTTGCTTTGAATGCTAAATAAGACCTCCTACTTGGTCCGAGTTTCATTTTGGAACTAAGTATAAGAGGATAAGATCCGTTGACCGTTATAAAATATTTCCCAGTGCAATTCATTTGCTGTATTGTTTAGTTGAAAAAAACACACACATGCTTTATTAAAAATAGTAATCAAACACTTTACACACGTCCTGTAACCAAGCAACATCTCCATTGTTCTTTTTCTTCGTGTAATATCAATACCCAAGTCGTCACAAAGTCGCCGATCCAAAACAAAACACTATGAATAAAGTTATTACCCGTGTCCGATAAAAATGCATATAAAATACAACTTTTATCTGCAAGTTATGTATTAACAACTTTACGACTCAATAAAATAAAATAAACACGCGTGGACGTAAACCATAAAATAATTATTAAAAATATACACACAAGATATAACTTCAATATTCTGGAATCCCCAATGAACTTATTAGGATGCAACACACGAAGATACTGACCGACGTTGATTATTCGCCTATCGTCCGTGTACAAAGTGCCTTACTGCCGAAGAACTATACACAAGAAGAATGGCTGGGGATGAGAAAAAGTACTTATTTGTATGGGTAGATACTAAGCGAATTAAATTGAAGTTATCAGAGATGACATTTTCATCTTATTCGCATTACCGTCTTAGAATTATTTCAAATTCAGCTGACGAGTTGAGTATTTTCTTCTCGACGGCTAAGCTGTCAGCACGTGTGGAAGCTCAACGACCTTCCAACAATCTTTTGTCACATATTTAATGTTCAACGGCTCGAGAAAATAACATTGTATGTAAAAATTATAGTAAGACAATCGATTGATCATAGAACTGCTTATAAAATATTTTTTTTAATAAAATGTTATTTATACAATGAAGATAGATAGGTAGGTACCTACAGCTTTTGCTTTTTTTTTCATAGGAAGCTGTTTTAGGCCATCTTGTAAACCAATTTCACTGACCACAAAACACGGTACTCGAATTCCGTGAAACCACAACGAGGCTCCTAAATTGAATTCATCGCAAACCACAAAATTCGATACTTTATTGAGAAAACAGTTTAGAATGTAGAAACTTTCCCACAAAGGCATCTCGCATTCAATGCAAAGAAATGCAATCGCATCCATTTATGGATCCGCAATTAACAAGTGACAAGAATATAATTACATGGCCAAGTGCGTGGAGAGAAAGAATTTGCAACTGGTGAAGGCAGGAAGTAAGGCACGTACGCTGATTTACTGCTCAGGCTCTGATCCGAGCTCGAGCATAGATTTATGTATCAAAATCTCTACTCAAATCTATACTTGAGTACTCTTAAATTGAGTAACGATTTCTCTAACAGACTATGTGGTGGGGTTTAGTTAGTATTTAGTTGTGGATCAAGGTGGATGATTCAGGGCAATGATGTCTTCAATCTTAGTAGACACTTAGACAGTCCTACCTGTTCCATAGTCAGATATCGTCTCTACTTGATGTTAAGTAGGATTGAAATATCAGAATGTTGCTTCGGTGCAGAGTTTGAACTCGTTAATCGAAATTCAAATCCAATTTAAGAAGTTACATACTACTTTTTAAATGAAATAAAACAAATCCAGAAGGAATTAAATGGCATGGAAGTAAATAGAGCCCGCATGTTCAACAAGTCGAAAGTTAACCGATCAATTTTATTTTGTTTGACACTCCTAATCGGGTAACTTTATTAGTGACACTTCACTTTCACCCAGCTGACTCTACTTTGGTCTGGTTCAAAACAATGCTGGTAACTATAAAACCATTGAATTAGGGCCATTATCCCAGCGATATAGTATTCGAATCGATTTGCAGCGAAAGATATTATATTTATTAGACGCTGTATTATAGAAAAAATGTTGCTTTGTAGGGCTCGTTCGTAAAAAAAAATACATTAGATAAACCGAGTAAATTACACAAAAATTCAATAAGTAGTGGTAGCAAAAATAAACTCATCATAAGTACAAGTTTTACACCAAAGTTGGCCGCTTTTTCGGCCATCAAGTGCGCGCGGAGCCTTAGGTGCAGATTGTAAAGAGCTTCAACCAACATCTTTTGTTTACTTACACAATGCCGATTAACAATTCCGCAATAACTATTATTACGAGTGCTTACATGAAAATCAGTGTAATTTCCCAAAACGGTGCAATTTATGCGATTAACTTTCTATGCGTTGGTAGTTCGTGGTGTAATGTGTAATTATTGTTGTTACATTTAAGAATGTTATTTTAGTCTGCGGTTATATCAGGAATTAAGTACATAATGTTTTTAGGCATTACATACCTTAATTTTAATATACAAATGATTTTATACGTCACTAATTATTATGTGAATTCAAATCGGGACTCTATGCCCACGATGAAAGTAAAACCCAAATGCTTATAAATATTGAATTTGTATTAATTTTGGAATATTACCTAAATGAACAAGTAAATAGATAACAATAGTCTAATAGGGTTTCCGTTAAAATTACGCACAATACTACAACTAACTTTTTTTCACATTCTACAACGTATCCCAGTGTTGGTAACGCTTCGGTAAATGCTCGAAGTAGTTACGTTAAAAGCTTGGGCCAGTTGCTCAATGAGTAAAAACTTCGTGGAATCAAAAACACGTCTAAATAAATTTAACCTTCAAAACGAAAGTACGTACAAACCAATACAAAGGAAGTTGCAAACTGTCGCCATCGGTGAAACGATCGGTGAAATTGGTGCCTGGTTCGGTTCAGCAAACGACCAATTAACGACAATTAACGGGCAATTAATGGCTATTTAAAAAGTTAATGGAACATTCGCTTGATCACCTCCGTTTGTCCGAGTTTGAGATGATGTTATGAGTTTCGTAGGGCAGCCGATAATGTCCTATTATGATCGCCTTTTAGAAAAACGTCTACAATTTCTTATCAAAAGTTCACCAAAGCCGAAACCATAACTGAGATAACAAACATAAAAGCTGTAAAACTGACAAAACAATCTCATAATTCAGTGATGACTTTGGTGAAGTTACACAATGCAGGGCGTCAACCGATAAGTGGCGATAAGTGTTGATAGCGAAGCGTTTTTTATTGTTTTTGTAGTCAACACTGGTGGTGTTGCCAATAATGAAAAATGAACGTAAAATGTTTCTAAATCCGCTACAGAAACATGTCTTCGCGACAGACGTAAAAATATGTTGACTGCACAAAACAGTCACGAGTTTTTAGTGCCAAGTTTCATTGCATATTTTTGTGTTTGGAAAATATGACAACTCATATCTTAGATAGAACATAACTCTAGCACATGAGTCAAACGTACATAGTAAGGTAAGGTACTCGCTCATAGAAGGTATAGATAGACAGGTAGGTACTTGTACTGTAAAGTCATGCTGTGTCCATGCAGCTAAGTACCTTCAATGAGGTGTATTACAAGCGCAGTGGCATTGAAAAAACTCTGCGTAACCGGAACCAGGTGGCATTGGCATTCACCATCACATAACTATAAGATTTGCATTTGAAATTCCAAACTTTATAATTTTAAACTTGTTATGGACACACAGCGGATGTTGTATAATACTTGTAATATTTCTGATAATAGCAATTTACTATCTCAAGTAGCCATTTCTTCTTCTTACGCTCGTATCAGTCCTAACTTTACAGCTACGACAAGTTTTTAGCAGAAGGAATGAAGGAATGATAGTACGAAGGAGTATGGCTTATCGAGCTTACTCACTGCAATGTAAACTGATTGCAATAAAGATACAAATCTTCAAGAAAAGGTGTGAACTAATTGAAGGAAGATCCGATGCTGACCGGCTGAGTAACGCAATGAAACATCCTCAAGGGGTCGCGCAGCTGCAGCCAATTGAGACAAATGAACGCGGCGCCTGATACCACTCAAATGTCTTCGAACTATTACATAAGTAAAACTAAAAAGGCTAAAGTTTTATCAAGTTTTAAGTTTTTTTTTTAGATATAATTACGGGCCACTGTGATCTGAACCACCATTTCCTCGAGATCGGAGCGACAGACACCGACCTCTGTCGTGGCTGTCTTCAGGAAAAAGAAACAGTAGAGCATGTCTTGCTGCATTGCTCTGCCCCAACCGAAGCCAGATTCAAAACGGGACTGCAGGAGCTGATCGGGTTTCACTCCTCGGCATCCACAACACCATCGGGGATGCTGGAACATTGCTGTCATCAACCCAAAGTCCTTCTCCGTTACTTTAAGGAGTTGGGCTGGTTGGGGTGAGGTCAGCAAGGGGACAATGCACAATACACCCCGAAGCGGGACGTCAGTGCAGATCTCATTCCCCCACGACAAATTAGAATTAGAAGGCTAAAGTTCCATGTATTTGGAAATTAGAAAAGCTCACAACTCCCGCAGAAGTAAGCAGCCTCTCAGAGCTTTTTTGGTAGTCATTATTAACCAAAACCATCAAGCTAAAAATAGGTGTGCTTTTGATAATTACTACTTTACATAGGAAGATATTTAGAGAGGACATTTTATGACGGCGATCGCGTTATAAGAAACCACGCATTAGTTCTAAATCCTTATCAAAACAAACAGTTACGATCAAATATTTCAAGGGGTTAACCCAGTTTGCTCGGTACCGGTATGTTTGACCAGCGTATCTATGCAATAGATTGTTTGCCTGTATATATAACTGGTGCTTATCGTCCGTTTGAACAGCCTTGACAACAAGCGGATGCTGGTGCGATAGCAAGTCAAATACAAGAACTTATCAAGGACACGGTGTTGCTTAGGACGCGTAGAGGTAGACCGCAACATGTAAGGAAATATAATATGTTATATTTTGCTCACGCACGCCCAGCCCACGACTAATAATCCTAATCCTCATTACATATTACATATTACTATGCAATAGATACAAGACTTTACGAGAACCTTAAGAGAGTCAATTCCCATGGATTATCCTTGAGAGTATAAGGTAGAGAGCAATGCCCAGCAGATGAATAAAGAATGTCGTGCAACAAAAGATTGGAATTTCTATTTTCGATGGCGCCGTGTTGAATTCTATAAAAAAGTTCAAAGTCATTGAAGTAATAAACGTACTTGCTGTTCGATGCAGCAGTCATGGAGTAACGCATTTGAGGAATGTCGTTCTCAATGTAAACAATTAGATATTCTGAAGATGATATCGTATAATAAAACTAATTATTGGGTATAATAAACTCAAAATGTAAGCCGATTGAAAAAATATAGTTCTAAAAATAAACTGCAAAGCTATGTAGGCGTAAAATATAGAGATGTAAATGGTACGATAAAAATAGACCGAGACCTTGTGGCCCACTGAAGTTAGACGTACATAACAAATATTATGTAAATATTACACAAATTGTGCATAATACTGACATTCTAAGAACATTGAAGATGCGCGGGCGCCCGACAGCAACGCTATTCCGTAATGTTTTAAGGCTGTGTTTATCAAAAGCGAGCTATTAATTTATAGTCTACTCTACGCTAGAACCTCTGTTTCTCTTGTGATGAACACAAAATTCAGGAGGGAAATTCTTTTGTAGTTCAAGCGGTTCAAATTCTTGCTCGACAGTTTCAATCGTAGGTAAGTACTTGATCTTAATTCAAAGTTATTGGATGGAACTTTTTAGAAGTGCCTTGCAGGTAGTTACAGTGTTACGGTAAATATACCCAGATGCCTGATGCTAAGTAATATTCGTGTTTGTTCTGACTTCTCCTTTACCAACACGCCATATTGCGTGCGTGAAGCGGTGTTCAATATGCGATTCGGCAACAAATAGTGGTTAAGATTCCGTACGGCTTTCGCTTGTCACCTGCTAGGATTATTTATCAATAATTGGCGTACTATGTTAGCTGGCCAGCTATAGATATCGGTGAAAACCATTGGCCAATTTTTATCGAGCGGCACCGTTGTTTCACGCGTGAATCATTGATCAATGATTGCGACCGTAACTTTCTTAGAAAAAGTTTAAGGGGTATCTTAAGTTAATATTGGAAAATACATCAATGAGCCAGACACGCATGTGTAAAGGTTATTGCCGACTTTGGCTCGGTTTTTGTGCATCATCAATAATTGCTAATAAATACAGACTTTTTCTATCGACAAACTGCATTGTAATTTATTCGCTTAACATGAACACACGACACAACATTGATTGTTGATGTGTAAGTAATATTTCATTTTATCAATACCTAATTGAAAAACCAGGATTAATTAAGCTAAACCAGCTCTAAAGCATGACAATGAGGGTTGACGGAATGGCGCAAGAAACAGCAGAGAGCGTGAGAGCAAGCCGCATTGTGGCCGGTTCCCACGCAAAAATGCAACTTATACTGGAGCAAATCGCAGAAACCTTATGCCTCTTCCACACTAGGGTGTCTTTCGCAAGCCTGTACTGCAAACACTTTCAAAAAATGAAAGATCTTTCTCACTTGGGCACACTGATCACGCGGCTCATGACATTAGCAGTCAATTTGTCCTTGAAAATATACCAAAACTGCCCAGACTTGCCAGCCTTACATTTAGGTATAGTGTGAACGGTCTCCCACTCTTTCTTGCACCATAGTTCTGTTTCCATCGAGCTAAGGGTTTCGTCAAGGTTTCTAGCTAAATACTAACGATAAATACTAAAACCTGACTTCACATAATAAAATATTGTTATTTGAATTTTATCCTCTGCTAAATTACTTTGGGTTCCGTGACTAAAGCGTAGTCAACAAATCTCTATCTAACCTGTGCGTGTTTTAGTTCAGTCCTCTACAAATACATCACAGGTAGTCCACCATGGAGAAATTCTATCTTTGCGATAGTGTAAGATCGAATATCAACGTCTGCCTGTTTACAAAACATTTCATTGAAATCAGCAAGACAGTGTACGTAGTTGATATTACTTTACGTTGTATTTACAAAGACAGTGATCAATTGAATAATACCTTGTTATCTTTTACGGAATCAGTCTTGCGTGGCCGATTAATTCGTTTATGTTTTTAACAGGCTAACAGCGTCCAAAAAAAGACAATTTATACTTAATTGCGCTGCTAAGGATTTATTATTTAATGTGTAAGAAATAAATCAAATAGGTATGGAACTTTTCATACAAAATTATATTATTCTTCATCGGAATAGTGACTAGGTTTAATCATAGACTTGGTCTGAGCCCGAGGGGATAACAAATAAGTATGTAAGATTAAAATGTGTTTTATGAGAGTAGTGACCTAAAAATTACAAGTTAGTTTTGATCATACTATTTTAGATAATAGTCTAGAATACATACAATCAGTTGTAAGAAATTAGGTCCATAGGTTCATAGAGTTCTCGATAAACTGCTGGCCTTAGCTTATCAGGCGATTAATTCCGTTTATAATCAATATATTTATGCATCTGATAACCCATTGCATGCAAATTGGTAACTACGGAGAAGACTATCGCATATTGATCCATCTCTCACAAGATTTGGTCAGTACGAGTGTCGTTTAGACATGACTCTACATTTTACACTATTTGTAAAAAAGAAATGTAGAAATAGTCAGTAGATAGTAGGCTTACTAACTAACTACCTAACTAACGTAAAACCAAATCGAACAAAATGAAGTGCCCATTTTGTCTCAAGTATCTAACATCTAATTGAATTCCTACCGCATTACCTTTAAGTTAATGTGAGCGGATACCAATTCTGTAGTATCCTAGAAGAATAATAAAATACCATTTTAAGCTTCTGAGAGCCAGATTGATTTGAGTTTTATTCAAATTGATTAGGGGGCGATTAAGGATTCTATTGAAGTGAGCATTACTCTAGTGTTAATTATATAATTAGTGATTAATACTTTAGGATGAGAATGGAAGATCCATTGACAATGGTGATGAGTGCTGTTTTTTGGAAAACCTACTACATTATATTACCAGGTAGTAGAAGGAAGGTATACTTGTAAAATATATTTCACTGCAATCGATTTAAGAATTTGATTCAAATTGAAACTTGGAAGGATATCTTCATATAGGTTTACAAGGGTATCAAAGCTCATAGTCCAGCCTACCTCTTTGGCGCGTAAGTAATTGCCTCCATGAGGTACCAAACTGGTTACAAAGGCTTTAGCGGGACAATAAAACAATAACCGAACGTGCAGCCGAAGACCAGCAGGATAAGTTATGCGTCCCACGATCCACTCAAGCACAAGCACCTTTCTCAGAAGTGAACGAAGACAGTCAGTCGGAACAATTTAGGATTATATCGCTTTTTTTAAACATTTTGGTTTTCTCATTGCAAGTTTTTTACTAATTTAAATGTTTTATGTAACATAACATCGACTGGTAAGAAACTCTTTGCCCGTGCAGCATGCGTAACCGGCACTTTAGTGGAGGGTAGACCTTATGTCTGTTCTCGGTATTCACGCCTCCATTTTAAGTTTATTTTATTAGGACCCCGTAAACAGAACCCCATAGGGCTGCCGACAAAGCAGCCTCTCTCCTAGAGGTGTCAATTGAGCAAAAAAACTATGCGCTAAGCTGACGATGAATCCATGCCATCCCTAGAAAAGTATCGTAATAAAGTCAGTGTTAAAACATGTGGGTACATGTACTATATGTATTATGTGGTCTATTAATAAGATGATAACGATAAAGACAATTTCCAAGCTAACTCAACTTTGGAAAGAATAAGATGTCATTCAAGGCTCCCTTTGGATGTTACATGATCAAAATGTTTGCAATAAACATGACACAAGGCAATTTTATGATTCATAATGGAAGGAGTTCAGTTTCTTAGCGATGAATCACTTTCTTGCACTATGTGTTTATGTAGAGCAAACCAAAAGGGCTGCTAGATTTAAGATTATAAGAGGTAGGTAAGGCAGCAGATGTGTATGTCGTAGAGGTTGAGATCAAAGCAGTATTGTGGATGGATTAGACAATGCTAATAGTTTGAAAGCTAAGACTAAGCCCTGCAATGGAAAAATAGATGCTATGACGCGTTCACCAAATAAAACTGGCTATAAAATTTTTACGCCTGAAGTTTAAACATTTTAAAAGAGCACAACACACAGTTTATTTTAAAGTCACGGCTCCAGACGACAATAAAAGTTTACTGGTAAAAACTGCTGCAAATATTGTACTTAAAGTTATGGATAACGGTGAACGCACGCAGACGCACGAGCGCACAATAGCCCATAACGCTGGTATTTTATATCATTCAATTGAAAGTGTGCTTGCTAACAATGAGCTTTACAGGGCAGCTACTACTTTAGCTACGTGTTTTGAAAACTTTTAATAAACTTGAAAATATTATTAAAATAGGAAAATTATTTTGGAAAATATTTAGTAAAATAAAAATATATCCATTATTATGTAACGAACTCGGCGAATATTTTAAAATGATTTTTATCCATTGTGTTTTTTGCTGCATCCATTTTTTCCGTGTTACGTTTACTTTAATAAAACAAGCTATACATAATGAAATTATTAAGTTAGGAGAACTTACCAAGTGTTTTTCAAATCCAGATAAAAGAAACAACACAATCGCCCTTCGGGCTTTCACAGAAACAAAGCTCCATAGCACATTGCACTGATTTACCGTCAACAATGTTGACTGATTGTCACAAGCGGGCGAGCGATACTCGGGCGTGCGACACGTGCGTCGCGCGCTGAGGTTCGGCGCGAAATGCTTGCCTTGCCTTGCCTTCCTGCTGCGCCGGCGCCGCCGCCGGGTGGATGAGATGCTGCGCTTGCGCTTATTTCAGAACCTGTGCGTTTCAGAAAAGAAATGCAACTGCAATAAATAAGAAAATGTTTGAATTATGGATTACTTGTAAATGCAACCCCAACGCGATAAAGTCATATCGCGATTTAATCTTAAAGCGATCTAGTCATATCAAATAGAGATGTAGTCGTAAAGCTCCTAACCCGCTACAAAAAATATAGAATAACTTACATTCCTTGGATGCACTAAATTGAATTATCGCAAACTCTCTGATCTCTGGCAAAAGTGTAGAGATATCAAAAAATCAAGCGAAACTGAATTCAACTGTCGGCTTCTACGGGCAGTTTCAGAATGTGTGGTTCAATTAATTAGTTTTTAACTAAGCAGTTACCTAGGAATGTATGTTATAGTTTTACGTTCACAATCTTGAATGGAATGACTGTTCCCAATCAACTTTTACCTAACAAGGTCATAAAATCTACTATCGCTAAACATTTATAGCAAACCTGAATGAATTGAAAAATTCTGAGAAAACCTTTTACTTACGGTAGGTACCTACCTACATAAAAGGTTTTCTCAGAATTTTTCAGATATAGAAACATACTCAAAATATTTACCAAATACACATGAAATAGTTGAGATCATGATCCTAACGATCCCAGAACAATCCAATCCAATCCAGCAAGAAAATAATTTTAAAGCAATAACAAAATCATAAAAGAAAAATCCGTAAACAGCCAAATTGCGCAATCCACGTCCAATCCCGTTCGACCGTAGATATTAACGAAGGAAGTGGTTACAATAAGTACAATGCGAGTGCAATACTTATCAATAACATTGGGACGGGCATTGTTACGGTTGCTCAATAACACGAGGTGCGATAGTACAGCGCACGCGACTCTACGCAAACTTGTTTGAAACACTCTCGTGAGGAAATGTCAATAACTCATTGTGAGGGAATTTAATAAGAAACAAAGATAAATATATAAAATAGTAGATAGGTATGTTAAATTGCAAGAAGTAAATGGTCAAAATAAACGGGAAAAGTCACAGAACGTTCACGATAGGCATACTACGTCTTAGAAACTAATAATTGTACTTAGAGGGTTACTAATTAAGAAAGTAATTTCCAAATATATTATGTTAAGTGTACCTACAGGAACAGAGAGTGGAAGGAGAAAATAAGATAAAGCAAGTGCACTCATTTCACATAAAGACATCAGTGTGTGGTGTTTTTACACGCTTTATTCTTGAAAAAATTTTCACTCGTCTATAGAGCTCTTGTCTCGATTGCTTTGTCCCAAATGTACCCAAGGTACTTATTACTTGCACATTATAGATTAGCTTTAGAAATCAAGAGGAATCTTACCGTCACCTTTGACCGCTGTGCCTAGATTGCTACCACTTACGCTGATGAGTCAATTCTTTGTATGCTTACCTATTCAGCGTTTAGCTAGGAAGTGGCATATTGTAGATATACACTATCGTCTATTAGTCTAGTTATTGTGCTGGTTGACTCAACTTAGCTATTATCACTTATGTAGGTATTGTAGTTTAGTATAAATGCCACGTTTAATTTGTTTATTTATAAGTAGCCGTCTTTGGCAAGTCCATGTGAATCATATCTATGATTCCTGTGATTAGTATCACGTCACGTCAGAAAAAACATCTAAAAAAAATATAAAATTCATTTATTTACCAAAGGAGTAGTTGCTTAATAATACATGAAATCAAAAGTTATTGATTGCAAATCAATACCTATTAAGCTATGCTTACGTGATAATCTGCAAAGTTTTTCTCAACTAGGTATTACTTTGCTAATTTCTAATGTTATAGCGACAAGCAAAGAATATAGAATTGCACTACGAGAAAGCCTCAAGCAGTGGATAAAGACCAATCAGGCTCCTCGACCCACCAGAAATCAGACAAAAAACGCAATGGACACAAACATAAACATTATTATTAAATAATATGTTTATGTTTGTGTCTATTGTAAAGTGCACACGAAGAGTCAAAGGTAAAATAGGTTTAGTTTTTGTAGATATGGCATTAGTTGCAGCTAGCTACCTATTACATACTGTTAGAACAGACTAGTCACTTCCTCGGCGTGCCAAGACAATGCGATTACATATGTACCGCCACTAATTTCCTACTGCCTGTCGTACTCGTACCTACTGCCGTCTGCCGGCACACCCGTAGAGTTCTAGTCTGTAGTTATGATAGATAGAGCAGGAACTGGTACTTTGACAAAGACCGTTCAAGGACTACTTAGCACATTAAAAAATAACGTTCAGACTTATTTATATATCATGCAAAAATGTTTGCTACCAGTCTTTACTAATTGGCTTCAATTGGATTAAATCAAATATGTGCCCAAAAAGTGATGCTAAAGAATTTTAGAATTTACTCCAGCAAACATCACAGCAAAATCATAATTGCAATGATCCGAATAACGAGGGTTAAAGTCATAAAACGAATCCATAAATAATGGGTAAAGATGCGGGTGTACTGATACATCTACTTAGCAGACCACCCTGGAGTACCAACAATTACCAAACAATAGATCTCTTACAACAACACATCCCACCGAACTTCCAACCTTATATCAAGAGGCTAAGATATATAATAACGTTTGTGTAGAAGCTGAAACTGAGCGCTACTGAAGCATGCGACGGAAACGAAGGATGCGCTCGCCATGTTGGGAGCAGCCATTGAAACTTGGAAGAAAACTTTGCGTAGAGTCATTAGCAACCTGAAATAGAAAGAACCGGCTAGCATTATGCTCATATGTTTATACCGCCATCATTATTTAAAGACACACCATCGTAAGAAGCCAATGTAACTCATTTTCATAGTCCTGTACATAGAGCATTTATTCTTGAACTGACTCTTTATAGATGAGACTTTAGTTAGACTAATAGGATCTCGATAAACCGTAAAAAGAACCTTATCTGTGACCTTACCTACAGAGCAGTGACTAACCTGCTATAAAGCAAAGGCAGTATCTAGCAGTTAATCGATCGCTGGAAATAATAGAAAATCAATTATGCGAATTGGAACAGCTGATTAGGTTTTATCTGTTATTGCATAGCGTCGCGTGCGCCAGCATCATTCTATTCAACTCGTCCCACCCTCCAGATGGAGGATAAAAATTCATTAGCAAATTAGGACCTGTCGAAAAAAAGCTAATATTTTGTGTCACTGACCCCAAAAAACCCCAAACTGCCTAAATTTACATGTGTACAAATCCAAGCCTATTTAGACGAACAGTCCATTAGGGATCATCAGGCACGTTTTAGAGTTTGTGGATAGCTGAGCTGTCTCAAGCTGTCCCTACAACTCTTTGTGCATGTGCGTGACCAGATTTACAGCTGCTCGTACCAAGTACAAAGTCTACAAGTACCAGAGAGGAATGACTCAGTGGTCACGCTCCGCGCCACGCCATTACTGGTGACTTACCGACGTAAAAACCAAGGGCAAAGTGGTTGCTGGAAAATAATGAAAATTGAAACAAAAGACTCATTCGGTACGTTTTCGTGATTTTAGTTTGAGCAAGGCTGTCGGGGCAATTCAGATGTTCTAAAAACCTTGTGCGAGTATTAAATTTTGATCTTTCGAAAAATTCAAAAAAGATCAACAATGTACGACAGGAACTTCGCAGAAACTAAACTAACCTACCTGTAAGATTCACTAACAGTTTAGTAAGTTGGTACAAGCCAGGTAGTAACTAAGCTGTTAGTGAATTCTGGCGTAGCACCGTATTACTTCTGTGGTAGCGCTCGGAATTTTACCAATTAGCTTTAATTTCCACTGAATTGAGTGCTCACTAAACATCCTTATTATCTCAATTTGCGTCAGAAATAGCGAATGACGAGAGGTATTTTTTTGGGGGATAATCATTCAATCATCATTTCGTCAATTTTTCTTCAACTTCCTACCGACTATACAGTCAGGGGTTAATTAGATCGTTTTCAAGAAGAGAAGAGAATGGAAGAGTTTATAAAAAGTACTAAATAATCTCACTATGGTGTGGATGTGGGCTGAAGTTGCTGCAAAAAAAATATTATTATTATCTCGAA
Organism: Eulithis testata; assembly: GCA_947507515.1. Lineage (NCBI taxonomy): Eukaryota > Metazoa > Arthropoda > Insecta > Lepidoptera > Geometridae > Eulithis > Eulithis testata. The sequence goes on from OX382194.1 coordinate 12,463,455, forward strand.
AGAAGGGAGTCATGTAACGATGAGAGTGTTAAGTATGAATGTGGATGGATATGGGGGAAGAGGTAGGCCTAAGAAAAGATGGATGGATTGTGTAAAAGATGAATGCAGAGGAGTGAACACTGAGATGACGAATGATAGAGGAGAATGGAAGAAAAGAACATGTTGTGCCGACCCCACCTAGTGGGATAAGGGCAGGAAGAAGAAGATCTCGAAAGAAGTTAGATAAAATTGGATGGTTTCATGGATGGGTTTTGCTTTACGTTTAGTTGTCTGAAGAGGTCTGACTAACTAGATTCATAATACGATACTATGTTTACCTACCTAAATTGCATTTTGTTTAGTAAATACTAAACAAAATACCTACAATTTATGCAGTTACCTATTTAGGTAAATGGTATCGTATTACGGATCTAGTTAGTCAGACCTAGTCTAGTGACTAGACTTGATAAAAAAAAACTATGCATATTTAGTTATGGAAATTCATTAATTGAATTTGAGTACTTGGGCCGTATTTTTTAAAGTAGATTGCAATACAATGAATAATAAATCACTGCCAGGCTTCCGGGATACTTATTTCCTTACTGATCACGTGATCATAAAACCGACAGTCGGTATGAGCTGCTGGCTGATGGTTCCGTACGAAATAGCACACAAGTGTTTTGGTAATGCCAAACTTTTGTGGTGTGTCTTACATACTTTGTGCATATAGCTAAGAAGACTTTCATAAATTCAGCAAAAATCAGGTAACCTACCTAAGCCCTATGATGCCAACCATGATGCCGGACTACGCGCTATGAAAATTAAACTTACAAACCAAGTCACAAAGCGTATGTTCGCCCAAGCTTTTTTCGATACATCGAATAATGTATCGAAAAAAGTGGAAGGTTGTCACCTAAATACTAGTATTTTTAATTTACATGAAAGACAATGAACCCTAAAAACACACACCCATTATTTGTGAGCATCCTTGATGATCGGTCACGGTGCTGGTCACATTAATACCATATACAGTACAAACTAGTCAAAACAAGCTAAGCAAATATTACGACGCAGCAAAATATGAGTAAAAAAATTGCAAAAAAATACAAGTTATTTTTGTTACTCATTAAAGGCTTCTACATCCTATTGAAGATGATTTATACAGCGTCAGGAGGCAATCTATGCCTACACTTAACGCCTTAATGGGACACTGTAGTGCCTGGGACAATGTTTTAGATGGAGTAGGCTTACCCAGCACCTATACCACCCTCTCAGCCATACTCATATAGGTAAATAAATAAATTAGCTGCGTCGTTTTAGTGTAGAGTCAGTAGTAAATCATTGTTCGACATAGGTACTTTTTTATTATCTCACATGGTGATGGAAGTTCTTGTGGTAGAAATGATGAAGGATTAGTCATGCTGTGGTAGGGTAATGATAGAGTCGTCATGAAGATCGGCAGCTCTCGTAAGCACTTTGAAGAGATACAGAACCATCTGATGCAAAGGATTTTTTTAACGTGGGTTTTCTCGTCTTGAAAATATGTTAGACTGAGATTAAATTCATTCAGTCGCCATTACTTCGCTTCAATAATTAGATGCGCGTGCGCTGCCCCGCTCCGCTCGACCCATCTCATTGTATTTGCGCTGTGGCCCGTGACTGGTTCCATACGACCAATGTTCACCAAACATAAACACTGTTTACATTAACTAGTAGTAAAGATGACAGCCAATAGTTGTACTTATGAAAATGTCAGTCAAACAACGATGAACGTCACAGATCATAACCTTAGTATACCAACATTACCAATACAGCAACACTGAATTCATGTTTAATTTTTGCTTGTAGTTCACATATCCAGCATTCATATTGCAGTGTTTGCAGGAACTGAGACAAACCTGCTAAGGTTTTACAGTGTACTTTCTTTATCTTAAGTTTTTTGTATAAATTTTGATTTATAAAAAAAAATAAAGAAATATACCTATAACTGTTTATGCAACTCTTCTTTTTTTGCACATCTCTGATTTCAGCTTAAAAATTATTACTCATCTAAGTACATATCAAACAGAATACTATAGTAATTTGTATCAAAATATAATTGAAAGTAATTTCCTATCAAACAGTGAAGAATGTGTATATTTTGATTCCTACAATCTGTTTGGGAATGCCTGACACCATCCGTGTGATGTATATTGATGTACCTAATCGATGGCACATCCCGTGTCTTTGGCCTTCACAGAATACCGCAACAGTTACTATGGACACCACAGACTACATCACTGTTAGTATAGACACTGTCACAGATTATCATAACAGTTAGTAGGAAATAGCAGATTATGAAATAGTGAGTGAGCTTTCGGTAAAGGAAATGCCCATAGTAACGTGACCGACGAACTAATCGAATGAGCTTTTAATAAATGATTTTATGGCGGAAGTAAAAAGCTTATGATAAAGGTGTCTATGGTCGCAGCGTGGGATACGGAGGCTTTCATAGCATTAAAAGAATCATTGGGTAGCGAAAGACAGAACTTTGAACAACTAAATGGGTTTTGCTCCATGTGGTGCAATATTGAAGCAATATTTAAAGACATTTCTGTGCATCTTTTCTAAAACCCCGAACGCTATCGGTTGCCATTTTACCTTCGATGACCAGAGTGCAGGAGTGCGTGAAGGAGTGTTGGTATTGTGCCCACACCGTGACCGTGTAGGTCTGTGGTTCTTTGTTTTTCGATATTAAAATTTTGTATTACACTTTTAGAGTCGGTAATACATGACAATTAATATTTTGATGACCTCTGTAGCGTAGCGATTCGCGATGTTATTTGCATGATTTCTGTAAATAGGTATCTGGTATGGTTCTGGTCTGTACAGCTGCTGTGGTACAAATACTTAGTTGCTGGCCCCACAACTCAAGGAATTTCAAACAGATATTACTTAGGATACAGTGAAATATTGAAACCGGTAACTGGTATACTTGTAATAAACCTAGGCGTGCTATTGTGTGTGCCTGATTAGATTCTATTTACTACGATACGTAATTATCTTCTACAGTATTTTCGAAATTACATGTAATTCCTAAAGGTGCAATAATTTGTCCTAAAAACGTCACTCAAGCAAATGCTAATAGAGTTACAGTATCGAATTAAACTCTCAAATTACGCGAATAGCTGAAGATCGATTACGCGAAAGTGAGAAAACTTCAGGGCCATAACATCTGGGACAAAATATATTAGAACATCGTGCAAAATGGTGATACTTCAGAAGAATGAGTAATCTGTAGATGTTACCAAATGCAGCTCGAAGGCTTAAGAGCTGAGCAAACCAACTGTTCACTGGTCAAAAGATATTGTTGTGAGAAGCTGGAAATCGATGAATAAGACCTGAAGAATTGCATGATAAAGGGAAGACCTAAAGCAGTACTGATGATGCAGATCTTGTTATAAGTTCGATAACAGAGTTATCCACCAAATAGCCTCCGCAGTAAAGACCGGGGCTCGGTTAAGGAACGCTATAACACTGACTGTGAACTATGACTATGATTATATGCTGCAGCGTACGAAAATAAAATAAGAGCTCCGAAACAATGACATACTGAAATCGGTTTTCATCTAAATGCTGGTTTCAAGTATTAGCTAACATTGTTGTTAGAAAAACAGCCTTCAAGCTCTATTATGCTTACAATTGACTCTACCTAGTACCTGGTACAGTGCAATGAAACAATGGTAGAGTCACCAAACAAATAAAGCGATTCCCACACTATTTCAAATCTCACGTTCACCAGCACCATAACCAGCCGTTGGCCTGTTGCTGATTAGCAGCAACCCAGCATTTCGTTGTCTGAAATGGTCTTGGTAAAGAAATGTAAGATTGGGGCATATGAAGATGCCTCTACCATTGGGCATGCCATTGGCAGATCATAATTTGCTGATTTTGTTCAGGTTATATACCAGAGGATACTGCTAAATATTGGTGAACTGAGTCCTAGTTCCTATCACCTGGGGAGATCTCGGGGACCTTGGCAGTTCATTAGCGAATAAGCAACAAAATAATAATATAGTATTTGTAAGAGGTTATAATTACTATATGTTATTATCCGCCATCTTGAGATGGCATCTCTGCGCAAGCGCAGCTATTGTTGACTGACCTCTGGGTCCTACCTACCTACTCATGAATGTAGGCACTTACTCATGCACCAACCAGACCCTAGTATGTATCTATCCTACCCTAGCACAATCGGTGAAAAATAGATCGACTAAATGTTGTAAAATGTAGCCACGGTAGACTCCCCGATACGCTTCAGCGTAACATTGCAACTTATTTGCTGCGTTGTAAATTGATGCTGAGACCTAGAATTTTATGTATGTAAATCTGCAAAGTAATGTACTTTCTAATCCATCCTTTATTCTCCTTGTTGAGGAAAGTCAACAAACAACAAATATTTGTTTTGTAGGCGTCAGAGTTGCTCTGTCTTGATTATAATGTTCATCTATTTTGACTTGTTTCTCTATCAAATATGAGAGAATGGCAGTACTTAGGTATGTATACCCACCCTGTAGGATTCTTGAAGATTTTGAAATATTCTTGGCAACCGAATGAAATCTGGAAGGCACACGAAATAGTAAGTGGCTGAGATAAAAATAATAAAGAAAAAAATATTTTTATTACCGTATTGTTTCGAGTTTCCAAACGGCAATTATTTTTTCCCTGACTCCGTTTGTTAGTGCTCTATTGTTTATTATTAATTGATGTTAAAAACTACCAGGTTTAAAAATATTGATGCTGTGCAATATCTATGTAGGTAAATAATGTATCTATCTAGGTAATAATGGTCAACGTGAAGTTACCAACTCTACGCGGCCCTACTAGGGAATCTGGCAAGAAAATATAAATTTGTTTTTAGCTTCACAACATTAGAACACATTCGTAACGCATACATTAAGGTTTGTTACAAAGATACCTTTTGATTAATGGCTTACCTAAGCAAGTTTTTGTTATAAGTACCTATTCAATAGACAGCGAAAGGCCCCACCCACGCAAGTTTTTAATAAGAGATGGCGCCACTATCGCCTACATTGTTTACCGTAACGTTACGTCAATTTATAAATATTAACGGCTCGTAAATAGTCGTTTGTTTATCTCATGGCTCGTAAAATGTGGGTGCTATAGCCACCATGATAACGTAATAATAGATTGATTAGTTTTAGGCTAGCAGCAGATAACACCAATCCTGCTGAAGGGATCTTCTAACTTTGTCGGGGTCACCAATAACTACTGTAGGAATTATGTCCTCTAACAAAAAAATGATCATTGCTAGTGTAAAGATCTACATGAATGGATATGGATGAATATATAGGAATGAATGAATGAATGAAAGGTACCTGGAACAACACTATTCGTAGTACACAAGCATGGAAAGCTTGAGCTCAGGAAGTGTTTACACAACAATCGAAACAAAACGTACCCGGAAAACGAGCATTATGGAGAAATGCACGTACGATCTCATCAGGGTCAAAACATCCTGCGAACCGCTTTCAAGAACCCAACAGCTGACTAACCACTGTCATATGACGGCTGTAAAGTTTCGTGCATGCGTGTAGTAATACGCGTCTCCGAAATAAAGTGACTACCACCTAGAACTCCTATCAACTCTGTGTGCTCGTTGTTTGATAGCGCTATAAGAGTCATCAATGATCACCAGATGCGTTTGATAAAAAAAAATAGGTACAATGGTATTTTTTTTCTAAACACTGCCGCTTATTTATCCAAGCTGTTCAAGAGCACTGAAGACCACCGTTTTATTACGGAATCGGTTTCGTAGTAAATTAAGTTAGGTATTAATAATATTTTGTGGTATTTATGAGGAAATCTGCACTTGGTTTACGCTTAGGGCTTTGGGTTTGCATTAGTTTATTGGTGAGCTTAACACCTGGTTTATGTCGCGTATTCACATGAAATATGTGTCTTTATTAAGCTTATAGAGAGCTTAAAATTATGAAATACTTCTAGGTATCTATCATTTTATACAAATGCATGAAGCTATCGAGTTTTGTACATAAGAAAGCGGCGCAGTTTTATGTTCTTCTAATCTATAGATCATTGGGTATTATACCTACTACCTTTGGCGTATTTGCGAAGTTAAAACACTTTCAGCCGATTAAAAATAAATACTACCGAATGAGAACCTCCTCCTTTTTTAAAGTCGGTTAAAAATTGGTCGTATTTGTGTTCCACTGTCCCAATTATGGTACGCACTGTTTATTTGGGCCTAAATTCCGTACCTGGTGGTAAATTGGCAAGTCTCAGCCAGTGTAGGTGTTTTCCAACACTGCACAGGCCCAGCTGATGGATGGTAACCTTAATAACTAACTTTATTATGTGGGTTTGTTGCTATAAGCCGACCCCATTCCGTACTGAGACTGACTCATCGATGAGACAATAGATTGTTCAGAAACTTTAGTAATCCAGAATTGGTAATTAATATTTTGTCAATGCAATATTTAGAACGTTCCTTTTGAGCAGGTTTAAAATTATTCTGTTATTATGTGTATGATGATGGATCATTTATGTAAACTAAATGTCTCTGGCTTCCAAAAAAATGTACACTACCACTTCAGTAAATATAATTTTGTGCATAAATTATTCTAGCATAACATAGAGGAGGTAACATTATAACATTGTGCTGAGCCCTAATAAATAACAATATAATTGCCAGCAGCCTTGACATGTGGGAGCTCATTTTGATGTAGGTACAGTTGTCGACAAAACTGATCAAAAAGAAGTCAAAACTTTTCTCTTGTGCGTAGAGTCAGTCACAAATCAAAGGCTATAGAGTAGAAGTCGTGTGTTTATCTTGGATCTTAGGAGGGTTGAATCCATAAATTCAGGGTTTTGACGTAGAACTTCTGATTTTAGTTTTCTGTCAGTGACTGTACATACGCAAAATTTCGAATAACTTAGAAACATCTGTGCAATGTTTGCATTACGTAAAAATTGTAGTACATTCCTACGTGATATTGTTACACTGCAGTGCGTATTGTGTTTGTGTGATGTTGTTTCGAATGTACACATTTTGAAATAAGCGATTGTTGGAATAAGTGCCCACAAGAAGAAAGCCCGTGAGAACCTCATACATCTTCTAATGACGAAATAAATGTGCAAGTTATGACCTCTTTTAAAACAGCTGTATAAGATATGAATACTTACAGTTTTTCAATGTTTAGCAGGCCCTGTAAAGAAATTGGTCCGCCCAAGTCAAAGGCGAATTGTAGAGTTCCCATCAGTGTGGACTGAAACAGCATAGAGATCTCCGTTTTCTCATTGCGTCTGTCTCTCTACCAAAGTAAGTTGACATTCTACATACAATTGCTACTATGTGAGTATAGTAATCTGTGGTATAGTTAATTGGTAATAGTTACGTGACTTATAGAAAGTATTGATATTGATGAATATGAATGAAATGCGGATAATACTTCGCTTTTTCATGTAAACTTGAAAAGGGCTAAAATACTTATAACTTAATGATGGTGAGGGTGAGGGTGCCTAGTAGAGTCACATACTGCCTAATACCGGTGTTCATGCGTAAACATCCCAAAATAACCGGCAAATAGCGAGTTAACCACTGCTTAAGTAACTCCGGGGGGTTCCGTATATGAAATATTGGTCATTTATTGTTTCCGATGCTTCCGGTGGCTGTAGGGTGACTACAAATAATACATTTTTCAACGTTTTACTACCTGGGTTCAAAGGTTTACTAAGGACGAAATTTAATATGTTCAAAGTATTTAATGTCAGGTTCTATAGGTTTTTCTATCTATACCATCTAAACTATTGTAGTGTGGGTGTATAATAAACAAACGTAAGAAAAAATTTTGTTGCAAAAAGTGGAATATCTCGAAAACTAACACGATGCCGTTGTTTAGCAAAACAGTTGCTCTAGTTTATTTATAAAATGGAGTTTTCGAAACAAAGATAATTATCCTTACGGTTTGAAAATTAGTTTAGTTAGTAAGTTATCTGGTAAATGTTATGTTATAAGTAAAGCAAGCATGTCTTCATGTTCGAACTACCTTTGCATCATGTTAAAATCTCAAAACCCATGGTCACTCCCAGGTGTGCAGCTAGTAATGCGCACGCGCAGCTCTATTTTCAGAGCAATTACCTATAGGAAAGCGCGGAATCTACTATTGAATAGTAGACTCGAGTTTCAAACGGCCCGTGTTTCAGATATCTTATTCTGGACATTTTTATTAACGAGTACAGTTCACGGCTAATGTAATGGCTCAGAAACGTGATTTGAATAAATACAATCGGTATTAATAACATCAAAATAATGTCATTTGAATAGACTTCCTTATGAAGGTTATAATCACCTAAATTAATATTATTCTATGGTCATTGATTAGTAATGGCCCCAGCGTGCTTCCTTGCGTTAAACTACGAGGGGAGGTCCAAAAGTCCGCGGAATAGAGGATTTGGAAATAAAATGAAACAATGAAACAATTTTTCCTTTTCAATATAATTACCTTTGAGCTTAATACATTTTTCAGATCTTGAAATTAGCTTATGAATACCATCAAAAAAATATTTTTTCTCCTTGCCCTCAAAATGAGTCAAAATTGCCGCCTTAACTTCTTCATCGTCTTGAAACTTTTTTCCCCTGAGTTCCTTTTTTAAATTTGGAAATAAATAATAATCGCTAGGGGCAAGGTCCGGGCTGTAGGGTGGGTGGACAAGTGATTCAAAGCCGCACCGGTCTAGAGCAGCCATCGCAACTTTGCTCTTGTGAACTGGTGCGTTGTCTTGCAAAAGCAACACACCGCTTGACAGTTTACCCCGCCTTTTTTCTTTGATGGCTTCCTTCAATTGCTCCAATAATTTTGCGTAATATTCTCCGGTAATGTTGACACCCTTTTTCTTGTAGTCGATCAACAGGATTCCTTCACAATCCCAAAAAATTGTAGCCATAATCTTTCCGGCCGACTCCGACACCTTAAACTTCTTAGGGGGTGGTGTGCCCTTTTTATGCCACTGCATCGACTCTTGTTTGGACTCAGGTTCAAAATGATGAACCCAAGTTTCATCCCCGGTAACAATCCGCTCCAAAACAGGGGTAGATTCTTCGCTACACAGCTCCAAAAAGTGCTTTGACGCTTCAATTCTTTGTTGCTTGTGAAGCGGCGTGAGCATTCTTGGCACCCATCTTGCACTGACTTTTGACATGCCAAGATGATCGTGTAGGATCCTCAAAATGGTTGTATCTGATACTCCTACTATTGCAGAAAGCTGTTTTTTCTTCAGACGAGCATCTTCCAATATTAATTTTTCTATTTTTTCAACGATATCCGGTGTGGTGACCTCAGCCGGCCGTCCTGGGCGAGAGTCATCTTCAATCGACTCTCTGCCTTGTTTAAAAAGACCATTCCACTTGTAAATCATGGTTTTACTAGGGCACTGATCACCATAAACGGCTCCCATCTCATTCATTATGGTTTTCGGAGGTTTTCCTTGCTTGGTAAGGAACTTTATAACGGCACGAAACTCAATTTGCTCCATAGTTGCAGTTTTTTTCCGGATTGACTTGTTAACAGGGCGATATCTCGTAAACGAGTGGTGTGAAAGGGCTAAAAATAAACTTGTTTATACCCTAATGAGTAACCGATTAGCGACATACCAAACAAAGATAGCTACCTGCATCCCCTCCCCCCCGTTCCGCGGACTTTTGGACCTCCCCTCGTATGTATCAAGCCTGCAAGCTACTGCCACATTGCGACTGCATTAGAACAAAATAGTTCCTTTTATCGCCTGTAAAACGGATAAAGAATTTTGATGACTGAATTCGGACAGGTCAAATGTGTAAACAATCTCCTGCTGATATAGGTAGGTAGGTATAACTATTTTTTTTTGGAACACAATCTGTAGAGGCCGATGAAATCGTGAATGGTATTTGTGCCAGCGCTGAGACACTGTTGGTTCCTTCTTGCTGCATTATGTTAGGTCAATGAGGTCCTACATTATGGATTTAGGTGGAGTCGACATTCAGTGCGTCCTATATATATGTTTCTCTTTACCTTTTCCTGAAAACTTTCCTGAAATCTTACTATTATAGATGACTACCTACAATAAATTTAAAACCGTGATCTTATTAGGTACGTATTGCGTATTACGAATGCACTTGATACTATAATACGTAGAGTTACAAATAATTAAACACTTGCAGAAATCTACTCGTTATAATAACATGGATGGGCTTTGAAAATCTGCTAAACAATGTAAACGAAGATACAGTTAAGTTAGTGGTATTTAAATGGAATCTCACACCTGCACAATGATCAATAAACCAGTAGTAGGTAAGTAGGTATCGAGTGTGGGAACAACCCTCCATTGTCTCCGGCACATAATCCATAATCATCACTTACCACGAAAGTGATGGGAACGGTATGGCTTCGTCTGAGGTTTGAGTTGCAAGAAATTAGGTGTCGGATTTGCGGTGAATCTTCTTTTTAGACTCTTAATATAAATGAGTACCTACTTACCTGTGTATTTTCATGTAGGTAGGTAGGTTCCTATCAAATTTCAGTAGTGGTAGGTATTGAATTTGCGCGCTCTTGCAAAATGACTCCTCCGTTTGCTTCTAATAGTCTGTACCTACTAAGTACTTTTTTCCTTATCCAGGTTTTTCCTCTTAATTAGATAAATTGATCATCTCATCTCCGGGTTTTAATAGTATTTTTTTATCAAAGCCACGTTTCCACAGGATGAAAATAATGATATACAAGACAATTATGTAGGTAAGTAGTCTAATATTCTATTGCTTCTAGGTCTTGCTGTCTATAAAATCTACTTCTCAGAGATCAAATAAAATGATATTATGAGTGAAGTATTAATTTTATCTACCTATGTGAAACGAAAGCTTAGATACAGAACTGGACACCATGAGAGACTCGAGTGTCAGGTGTCGCATAGCAGGTTACACAGCATGACGAGCTCCCAGGGTACTCGATGCACTGTCTTTTTGGAATTTCCTTGGGAGCGGAGTGTCAGATGCACATACCTGGCCACTAAGCGTGAAAACCCCAATCTGGTGTTGTGGTAGAGAATGAACGGCTCTTATGAAACAGTTATCAACGTCTAAATTATATTATGTAGACATATTCCCTAAGTTCGAATAGATAGTAGGTAGCTACAGCTACACGCGCATGAGATTAGGGGTCTAAAGTAACGTATTTGTTTGAGTCTGCGGTAAATGAATACTACTGGTATTAAAATATGTTAAAAATTGATTCGGTCCTGAAGCTTGTGATTCGTGAGAACAGGTTTCGTCCACGTTGCGGTCACCACGCTCGGCTCCCACGGCAGACATGCAACCCAGCGTGCTCGTGTTGTTTCTGTTGCATTGATGCATCCTCGGTGTGTCCTCGGTTTCCACGCGTTTGGATCGCCTGCCAATGGTTTGCGGTTTCGCTTTGGCTATCCTGCTTTTTGTATTGTGGACCAATTGTCCAAGTATCGTAGACAAACCTATACCCACCTTTCTACTATCTACGAATTTCAGTTTAGTTTCTATGTTTTCCACTAAAACATAATTAGCCATTTCTTCGCGAAGTAGGCTGACCTACCTACTTACACAAATTAAAAAAGTTGTAATTCTCAAAACCTTTCGTATTTTGTATCAGTGTGTAAAGTATTAATAGGAAACTATCTAAATAAATTAGAAACATAAAAGAAGTCGAGCTACAAGGAAATTGGCCGATGTGCCACATAGCCTCTGAAATAGCGTTTCATGGAATGAATGGTGTTACAATTATTGAGTTTCAGGCGGAAGTCACGATCTTTGTAGGTACTAATTATAGGGGACTGAGCTTCCGGCAGAATGTGGAACTTTTATTTACTAATTTTACTTCACATTTATTCTTGTAGGTGCCTACCTACCTAAAGGTGCGTTTGCCACTTGCTGTCTTGTCCAAGATTCAAAATAGGTAGGTAGGTACCCACCTTTTGTTTTGCTTCCAGAATCGATAGAGAAGCCCGGCGACTTGATAAGCCGACACTACTGTAAAAATAAAACCAAACCAGCAGTAGGTATAGAGTGAGTTAGGTACATACCTACATATTGCAATTTAAACTGTTGATGTTTCATTTCTAGCATGTCATAACCTAGGTACGAGCCTACTAAACACAATACCCTGTCGTCGCCAGGTCATCACGGTAACGAGATCATTGTGAATTACTACCATTCTTTCCAGCCTTGCTGTACCATGTCTAATCCGGCATTGTCCGTCTGTCCGTATGTGGGCAGAACAATGCACCATGGGAATTGTTGCTGATATAGAGCTATTTTCGGCTTTTGTTTATCATTGTGAATTGTTTTTTTCGTATTTCCAACACTACTACCAGTAGATTAGGACTGGTACGTCCAAATGTTGACACGCGCCAAATTCTTAGCACCTTATGTTAGCCAAGTACTTAGGTAGGAAAACCTACTATGATCTGTGTTACTACCTACGTTGATGGGTCCCATAGGTACAAATTAAAAATAAGAGATTTAATCCAAAAACTAAAAGCTTTGTGAAAGTTTTACTTTACTCTACCTATATGAATTGAAGTGAACTGACGTATTGGACATTTTTATTAGACTTGCAAAGCCAACTTGGACGAATTAAAAGCACCTGAGGATATTACAAATCATCCTAGGTAAGCCGTTTTAAAAACACACCCCAGCATTTATTCAGATAAAAATCTAAGAGAATTGGTACACAACATCCCAAACAAGACTAACTGAAATAAATTACAAACAGCCACAATTAAAATTCCTCGATCTCGGATTGGTGTATAAAAAGTGGTACCGCTATACCAACGATCAAAGATTACTTATCTATAAAAAGAGCGTATAAAAAGCGTATGAATGCCAAGTCAAGCCAAAGTCGAGCCTTCGGCGGATGCGGCCTTGCTAGGTCGCAGGGACAACTACTGACTGTCACACAGAACTCAGAAGTGAGTCTGTCAATTCTTCCAATAAATAAGGTCTATATTCCAAATCTAAGTTGAGAATATAGGTCGATGAGGTCTCAAAAAATCCCTGTAATATTTCCCAACAAAACTTTCCTATTTATACATTTACGTAGTACCTACCTACCTACCTAACTGGCAGTGCATAAATAATAGAACTTCAGTCTCTTATAGCAGCATGAATAAACTTGTACCAGTACAGTAAGTAGCAATATCAGATACTTGAAACTTTTAGACCACTGGATGGCTCCTGTAGCGCATACCTACTACGTCTTGGCGGAGGAAACTAGTGTAGACAAAGATTCAGACGGTGTAATTGTGGCCACGTTGGCAGACCCCATGTAGCCGAGAACCGGTCGCTAACTGTAACATCGCTGATCGTTTCCCTTACGCAATAGCTACCGTGAACATACCTACCTAATTAATGTTATCAAATCTACCTTTGATGGATGGATGGATATTGGATACCCGACAAAACACGCAAGTCGGATTAAAAAGTCGTAGGTCGAAAGAACAACAAACACTAGATATAAATCACAATTATAGGTTTTCATCGAGTGTTTTGTACTTGTAGATACTATAATATTCTGTGCCATGTTGTGGTATTATTATAGGTAGGTATGGTGCTTTGCTTTTGGCAACAGCAAAGGGACACCTGTATTATGGGGAAAGAAGAATCGTTGAGACAGGCAGGAGTAGGTAAGACTGGAAACTTTTAGAACACTACCTAGGTCACAGATCATATATATAATACTATTATAGGTAGGTATATCTAATGAAAACTTTTTAAGCAAAAGCTAAAGCTAACAATAAATTTATGCACCAGAAAGCAGTTGATATTGAGAGATTGTGATAATAAAGTAAGCTCTACATTGGTGTCTATTTTGTCATACAAATTCTTCAAACACAAGTCTTGAAACTATTGGCACTATCAGACATCAGCAATTTATTACTCGGATTGGTAATTGATACCCTGTCCAAACAAATTGAGAAGGCGAACGTTTCTCAATTATCCACTGTATTATCTAGTTCAGAACGACAAAACTATTGCATTTCTTATTAGACGAACACATGGATGTGATATGCAATTTTAATCCTTATTACTGAGTGTAAAAGATGAATTTATGAGTAGAGAATTAGATTTGGAATGTGTAACATCCGCTCTACATGGCCAAACTTATCAGTAGGCGGCTGGTAGGTAATTTCTTTTATAAGATACTACTGTAGATATTTGTTTATTATAATTAACAGCCACTTTAGCAATAATAATTGACAAGTTTCACCATTTAAACATACAGGTTTCAGAATGTGTCGGTAAAATGTGCGTAGGTAGTAGGTAGTTCATCTTTTGTCTACGCTACGGAATGTCCCGCGTATTTACCGGAGGTTGGTACCAATAAAGTCAGTGTAAACGTACTGTTTCTAGGAGGCCAGATAAGAAGCAACATCTTCAACAATACTTAAGACGAGCTTTACGAGCCAACTGGCCCAGTATCACACGAGTCTGCGCCATTAATTACACAAATATGGCTCATCACGTTACGTTCTCTGAACAGTAGTAGAATAAAGATTGTTCCTAAAGAAACGGAGACCGTATGATGATGTACCATAAATGTTGCAAAAAAATGCGACGCTCGCTCTATCTCTTCGTCCATCAAAAGTAGGCTAAATTTTTTGTCATGCATGAATTGGTGAAAGCTTCGGCCACACGCCCGGATTTTTCGGTTCGCCAGTGAGGATCCTCTTGTCCATACCACCTAGCTTTTTTAAAGCAGTGGAAATACAGCTGGAAAATGTAAGCCCAGCACTTCGTCAGATAGGCCTACCTTTTCGTCACACGAAACAACTTGGTTGACTTCATTGTAGTTGTGTTACTTGGCAAGCTCTTGATTATAGAGGACATGTGTCACCTATTAGTGCTATTAGTTACAAATGCGTCGATATTACGGTATTACTATAACGGCCGTGGCTTTTTGAGAGCCCAAAGCTCACCCAGTGATGGGGAAGAGTGTGGGAGCGGAGTCGAGTTCGAGACCCGGTAGCACGGCAGCCGTTAACCATGGGATCATAGCCGCAGTCAGGAGATAATGGATCTAGAGATACCTTTGAATGGTGTATCTAAAGTAGTGTAATTGCAATATTGCGTTGTGTTACGCATCACTAGATGAAGAGCTCTGTGACAGCTCTGTAACTGCCTTTGTTATTGTGGCTGATAAAACAATTACCAAGATAAAAACCAATGGAAAAGAATAATGAGCAGTGGTATGGTAGGTGCGATGAAGTAAATTATCTCGTTGTTAAACTCTGAAGTAGTAAGTAAATGATTGATTTATTGAAGGTTAATTACGAAAGTTAGTATGACAGTCATAATTAATCGAGACCTTAACATCTGGAAGTCTGAGTTACAACACTGTGATGAAGCTTAAATTATTACGACGATCATTTTAATTTTAAAAGCTTTAAACCCACACTATGGGTATTGTATATATACAAAATATAAAATGTACTTGGGTACATAACTGAAGCCATGTTAAGAACATAATGACATACCTATTACTCTTATTTTGTTGGTAAACAACTCCACAAACAGACAAAATACAGCTATAAAGCTGTATAACCTGCCGTACAGAAATATAATATATGCTGAAGTATTAGAGTTCTTATTCCGTGACCAGTTATGACGTCCTCGTGGTCATTATGGAACGCTTATCTCAAGAAAAGAGCACCTTTATCTTTGTTG
The DNA here is from genome assembly GCA_947507515.1 of Eulithis testata. Classification (NCBI taxonomy): domain Eukaryota; kingdom Metazoa; phylum Arthropoda; class Insecta; order Lepidoptera; family Geometridae; genus Eulithis; species Eulithis testata. The sequence continues at coordinate 12,479,179 of OX382194.1, forward strand.
CGAAATAAAAGGTTAACTTTAATAAAGAGCCGATATAGCTGCCCACCAATGGTCTGAAGAGTTAAAGGAATAGTAATTTCAGGGTTGAAGATGATGAAGGCACAAATATGGAATTGAAATGTCTTAAAATGTTTTTAAAATAAAAAAAATAGGTAAAAAAATATAAATGCAAGGACAAGAGATAACCTGATACAACTCTGAAATCCAGAGTATTACTAACGAAATTATGTGGTAAAAACTTCTTCTATAAAAACTAAAATATAGAACATAACAAATAACGCTACTTATACATAATAAACTAATGTAAATTCAATGGCATTCAGCTTTAAATGGCAGGAAATTTAACCAATCAACACCCTAAAAGGCTACACAAACACAATCGAATTTGTCTATTTTTCCTTATCGGTATCAGTCGTAGGCGCATCGCCCACGACCACATGGCCGTCAGTGAATGGTTCCTTCACTGATGGAAGGTTTTCGGGTAAGAATGTTGCTTCATGCTATCATTCAACAACAGACAAAATAATGTGATCAGTAAACACTGATTTCACATAGGCATTAGAGCGTCAAGAAATACAGGCCCTTGAAACCGATAAGCCTGCACTGCCTCTTACCAAACTCTCTATTGACCACTACCTCACAGAGGTTAGGTACTCATTCTGGAAGTATATTATGCAGCAATGCTTCCGTAACTAATCAGCATCATCTAGCAGTAAAACAATTTAATATTTTGCATGACAAGTGATGTAAGAATCTAATCTGGTGGAATGAAAAAGGGCTTTTCTTAGCTATAGGATCATAATTAAACTAGCTAGGCATAGCAAAAAGATTAATCCACTTTAAACCAATACCAACCAACAATAATTTAATGAGATCATCAATTAAGACCCATATTACAATACGTCAGAGCTCGACATCTGTCAAATTTCGATACCAGAGTCTTCACCCTGCAGCAAACAGAGGGCGCACATTGAACGTCGCTTTACGCTTGATTTTTTACATTATACCTAACTAATCTTGGTACTTGAAGATTAGGTAGTTAGAGTCATCAAATTAAATAAATGTCACCAATATTATTACACTCAGGCTGGAATACTCAAGGGCTGAAATACTCAAAAGTCATTAAAATTTGAGCACCACTTAAAATTGCTCTGCCTCTGTTTGACATTACTCATTTGTAAGAGATGGCAATAATTTAAGCGGGACTTAAATTGAGTGGGGTTTGAGTGGCGTTTGAATATTTGAGTATTAGTTTGTCAAATACATACATGCATTTTTATCCATGTATATACTCGTATACTTGTATGTATTCGTATTTAGGTCTATATATGCGTGTATACGTATATTTCGTGTATGAATATACTAGCTTCCGCCCACGTCTTCGTTCGCGTCCCGTTGGATCCCGTTCATTTTTCAGTGTCAAACATCAAACGGCTATATCTCAGAAAGTATTTACTCTAGAGTTCTCGTTCCACAACTAAATGAAAGGTGTGATCAAGATCTAAATTTTTGATGACAGCTGTCAAACTTCAAACGGCTATATCTTAGAAACTACTCGCCCTAGAGTTCTAGTTCCAAAACCAAATGAAAGGTGTGATAAAAATCTACATTTTCGATGACAGCTGTCAAACTTCAAACGGCTATCGCTCGGAAACTACTCACCCTAGAGTTCTCGTTCCAAAAATCAAATGAAAGGTGTGATCAAGACCTACATTTTTGATGACAGCTGTCAATCTTCAAACGGCTATATCTCGAAAACTACTCACCCTAGAGTTCTCGTTCCAAAATTAAATGAAAGGTGTGATCAAGACCTACATTTTGGATGACAGCTGTCAAACTTCAAACGGCTATATCTCGGAAACTACTCACCCTAGAGTTCTCGTTCCAAAACTATATGAAAGGTGTGATCAAGATCTACATTTCTGATGACAGCTGTCAAACTTTAAACGTTTATCAAAAATATAGATTTTGATCACACCTTTCATTTGGTTTTGAAACGAGAACTCTAGGATTAGTAGTTTCCGAGATATAGCCGTTTGAAGTTTGACAGCTGTCATCCAAAATGTAGATCTTGATCACACCTTTCATTTGATTTTGGAACGAGAACTCTAGGGCCAGTAGTTTCCGAGATATAGCCGTTTGAAGTTTGACAGCTGTCATCAAAAATTTAGATCTTGATCACACCTTTCATTTGGTTTTGGAACGAGAACTCTAGGGCCAGTAGTTTCCGAGATATAGCCGTTTGAAGTTTGACAGCTGTCATCAAAAATTTAGATCTTGATCACACCTTTCATTTGGTTTTGGAACGAGAACTCTAGGGCCAGTAGTTTCCGAGATATAGCCGTTTGAAGTTTGACAGCTGTCATCAAAAATTTAGATCTTGATCACACCTTTCATTTGGTTTTGGAACGAGAACTCTAGGGGCAGTAGTTTCCGAGATATAGCCGTTTGAAGTTTGACAGCTGTCATCCAAAATGTAGATCTTAATCACACCTTTCATTTGGTTTTGGAACGAGAACTCTAGGGTGAGTAGTTTCCGAGATATAGCCGTTTGAAGTTTGACAGCTGTCATCAAAAAGTTAGATCTTGATCACACCTTTCATTTGGTTTTGGAACGAGAACTCTAGGGTGAGTAGTTTCCGAGATATAGCCGTTTGAAGTTTGACAGCTGTCATTAAAAAGTTAGATCTTGATCACACCTTTCATTTAGTTTTGGAACGAGAACTCTAGAGTGAGTAGTTTTCGAGATATAGCCGTTTGAAGTTTGACAGCTGTCATCAAAAAAGTATATATACACGCATAATTATATACACGTATGTACGAATACATAAACATATATAAACATATTATATACATGGATAAATATGCAACCATGTATGTGACAAATTAGACAAATTAGTCTAATCATAGTACATGTCAAACCATAACAATGCATCACAGAGCACGTCCTCATTGGACGTGACGTGATGCATCGTTATAGGCAGTGGTTACCACTTAACATCAGGTGAGTCATCGGTTTGTTCCATCATTGAGTTGTACAACATGTCGCTACTACATGTCATGTCGTATGTTGTCCATGATCAAAACTAGTTAGTCAGTGTAGTCATACTATGCGTTTCATACAAGATTACGATCGATCGTTGGGCGCGAAAATTGACATAGGTCCGACCTCCACGAGCGCTGAAGCACTACTAAGTTTGAGCGGGCCGACGCGTCTCATTTTGTACCATTTTAATATCGTTTATTTTAAGTTTTATTATATTTTCTAAGAAAAATAAAGTATGCAGTCTTGTTCGTAATGAAGTACTGTTTATTTTGGTATAAATTTCATTCACTAATATGAATTTACTATGGAGATATTCACAGTTAAATCTGAACGTTTTTAGGAGTTTTATGGTTTTTGGAATTGGTGTTTTTTATGGATTTCCAAGACATTGTTCTGAATTCCAAGGCCGCTATGTAATTAACCAGTATTTAAGACATATTATTGTATACTTTTCATTTTCTCTGCTTTGTACAGTTGTGCAGTCTAAGAGCTTGAAAAAGTACCCGCGCGAGTTTTTTTCAAAAACATGCTTCGGAATATTGGCTGTAAATAAGTATATAAGACAAAATCGGGAAAAGCGAGGCCGCTATGTACTATTTTTAAAGCTGTTCTTCATTATACAACAAGTTGAAATTGTCGAAGAGTTACAGTTTCTCTGGTTCAGAACGCCAAACATAGGTAAAATCACGGTTTCTTTGTAATAGGCCTCTTAATCCAACATCATTAAAACCAAGTAGTATCTAAAACAGAGAAATAGGTACCTCTTCCATTAAAAACTCGTTAACCTAACCATTAACAACGAATTTGGTAATTACGCCATATTGGGATCTCTGTGGGATTCCCGTAGGCGGCAAGTACTGGCCCTTCTAAATACACGGCCACATACGGCATTACGACACCCGCCCTCGCAAAGCTGTGGGCGGGCGGATAGTTGCTAACAAGAAAACCTATCGATTATCTAGTGATTAAATAGGGCAAGGTGCAGGTGCGCCTTCGTTTCTTAAACAAGATCACACATCAAAATAAATAACAATATCTGACCATATTGTCAGAAATAAGATTAAAAAATAATGCATGAGTATCAGGTACTTAATAAAAACATACAATTCTTATGCATGCGGATTATTCTGGATTGCATATGGTTGCACAATTGCAGAATGCTGTTTCTGTGCCATCAATATAAATGTGCATCAAAAATGCGTTGGCATAGATCAGAGTGCATATTTATAAGCAAGGGTGCGTTTAATTTTTAATAGCCTGTCAGGGTGTGTGTGAATGTGTATACAATATTTCACTAAATAAGTGAACTGAACTATCACCTAAATAAGTACCTACAAAAATACATAATATAATGTTTGTCTCCACCGTCTATTTCCGTTTTCCCTGCGCACACGCATTGCACATGGCGGCGCGTGCGAACTTGACATTGTCTACGAACGACCGGAAGCAACGAGCGAGTGCAGCGTTCCGCCGGAAACGACCAAAGGGGTAACATTGTTTCGAAGAAGGACATTACCGTTTTAAACTCGTGCGCAGTTAAAGTTGTCCGCAACCTGTGTTTTTAAATAGCTTGTTTACTTGAAACTTCAAGGGAAATACTTTGTTGTACCTAATTGTCAGACGCTTTCAGAGCTTTGAAGCTTTTTGTGAGGCATGTGTATCGTAAAAGTCTGCGACAGCCATTGAGGATGGTCTATTGTAGAAAGTGGAACTAAGCTGATTGGGGTGTATCATATCATGAGAGGAACTTCCGAAACGCAGCGTTTTCAACAAGTCCCGATATCAGTGCAAGGATGAACACACACAAGAATAAATCGCAAACCTCCACTAATAGGTAGGTACTGTAAATAAACATTAAACATTAAAAGACAAGGGTTCTTTTAGACCGTCGGCATTTACCATCAGATAGACATCGTCACATCGTATCCAGTCATAAATAGAATAGGGGTGAGTTTCCATTCTAGATCCAAAGCTATGCCATGATAGCTCACAGAAAAGATAGCTCACGGTGCTGCATAGTTAATAGTTAGTACCGCAGTTCAAAACGTGACACAGATGAATAGAGAGTTGGTGAAGCGGCCCGAACATCTGTCTACACGTTCCCACCAGTTTTTTTTTCAAATCTCGGATATTGAAGTTTTTTGCTAAGATGATTCTTGCACGTCCGGAATCGGAAGTAAAGTACCTAACTACATACCACATAATATAAGTAACTCGAGGAGGTAAAGCTGCATTGTCTTCCTTCCGGATGAGGATGCAGTTCATCAGAAACCTACCGGCGACTACTATTTGGTAATCTAAGCATGTGACATTATGGGTACGAATGGATAGAACGAATGTTCTGATCTAAAGAGTATACCTACCTTCCATGACGGATGACGGCTAGATGTGTGGTGTTTCTGGATTCCGGACACAATAGAAAATCTACTGTCCCGCGTTCTGGCATACCATAGGTTAAAATGCAACTTAGAACAAGAAAGGTTAAAAATAGACGTGAATGGGTTAGGTAGGTAGGTACAAGACTTACTCTTCTTTTCATTATCAAAAGGTAAAACGGAGAATGATGGATGAGTGAAAAAATGCCTTTGGTTCCTCAGGGCTGCCTGACGTGCTAGTGATGATGAATGCCGTCCTATAGGGAGGACTTCGAACCAACTCCGAATCCTCCTTTGATTTTATTTTTAATTTTTATTATAACAGGTAGTTCATTTCTTCCTGCGGCACGTACCTAGGTAGGTACCTAAGTACCGGCAGGACAGGTATTTACCTATGATATAAAAAAATAGGATAGGTAAGTTATAGGTACAGCGATTGACTTGGCCAATATCTTCAAGAAAAAGAGCAATTCGATTAAAAATTACAACCGCAAGCAAAAACTCTAAACCCCTTCACAAAAAATAAAGCAAAAAGCGTGCGAGCGTGAGGGTCCTCAACACAAAAAGGCGCATACCATAGAATAAAATTATAGTTTAGTTACCTACTATTGGGGCCTATAACAGGTGGTACCATAGTGGTGCAGTAGAAACTTAATTGTATCCTGTGGCAGCCATAATCTACGGTTCTCATAGAAGTTTTTTGATGAGAACATGTGTGGAGCAGCATCTTAAAAAAGACATAATTGTGTAGGTACTATCTTGGTAAGCAGGTAAGTATATTAGAGATGAGGTCAAAAACAGTGTGCAATACTTGAGAGCTAGGTAGGTACATTTTGCCAACTAATCTAATTAAAATACTCAAAAAAATTAATTTGTAAAATAGATATTTTTATTTCAACATAATTATTACGTAATATAAATTAAAACAATAACAAGAAAGTATATCAGGGCACAAGTATGTACCTACTACATACATACCTACATTAGAGCAAAGGTTGATCTTTGGAACAGATTTTAGAATTTTCAGATTCAACACTTTTTTGCTGGAGTAACGCACACTACTATTACTGAGTACCTACTTAATGTACATAGGTAATATACCTACATAACGTTTGAATTGTGGTTTACGATCTTACTACTCTATTTATTTATATTCTATGGAACTATAATTTATTCCAAGGTATTATTTAACATTTGTATCACTTTTGCTTACCTCTTGAGCCCCGGTACTTTATAACCAAATATGTACTTTTTCGATAAATATTTGAATTCAAGCACCACTAGCACCATCCATTGTATTCCACTGTCTGTGGGTTGAAAAAACCTACCCACAAAACTCATTTGTCGGCGAACATAAAACTCTTTATAAAACGTAAACAAAAAGTGACGCGTGTAATCCGACACCGCTCGGGTACCTGAGACGGGCGGCCCGACCGTATCCAAGGTCAAGTGGATTGTTTACATTTTTTCATTGTTTGAGTGTTGGGTCGAGTGATTTATTGCGTCATTCTCTGGTGAACAAACAAGGTTGTTTATAGTAAGAGGTATTTGATTTTGAATTTATTTTTTTGGAAAATAATTTTCCGGAAAATGGCGGAAAATTCGGAAATATTTTCAAATTTGAATTTGGAACTACTAATTCCAAATATTATAAAGACAGATAGATAGGTTGTTTATTCTAAATCCTGAGCCGAGATCATTAGAAACAAAAACAAGGTATTTATAAAATCTGTGGTCGGAAAGTGTAAACAAAATGGCGCCGGCCCATAAGGGCCTCGCGAGGCTCTAGAGGTTAAAACTCCATATTTTCATTGAATCCTGCTTAGTTTCTTTGTACATGTTATAAAGCACTGAGGTAAGCCTGAACAGAGGCAGGCCAACCACAGTAAAGTAGTCACCATCCACCTTCTCCACAAAAGTGCCTCCGACACCTTGGATCCCATAGCCTCCAGCTTTGTCCCTGAAATAAAACCCCAGTTCAAACTGTTGCAAGTAATTTTACAAATCTTGCTTACTTAAAATATGTAACCATAAAGCTGCATGCCGAAGAAAAATATTACTTATACTCAAAATAACAAGGATCCTCTCAATAAACTTTTTGTTTTTGAGCTTTTTAATTTTATACTAGAAACAAAAGTATATGTATTACAATGTTATCTTACATAGGCTCTCCTGTGGCGATGTATCCCCTTATCTGTTCTTCATCTAGTTTGCCAAAGAAAACATTGGTTGACTCCGTGAACCTCACAGCTTTGTCAGGAGTTTTTACTACCACACCTGTGAACACTGTATGTCCCCGGCCAGCTAATCTGGAATTATATTCTGTATATTTTATTAATAAAAATAATAATAAATAACTGTTTATTTCAACAACACATTCACGCGTAGGGGCTAAAAAACAATTACTTTGTATCAAAGTTTAAGTTCTGGTTTTATAAGAATCAAAGGCATGTACAAATATACAAGTTACAGTCAAAGCTAGCAGTAATCAGAAACTTTTATTGTTTTGATTGAAACTCACCTTGACAACATATCAAATGCTTCAGCTTCCGATGTTGGCTTGCCGAACATTTCATGATCCAGAGTTACCATGGTGTCGGCGGCTATAACAACGTCAACCTGCTCACCATCGCGTTTCAGTCTACTTTCCACCTCCAACGCTTTTTGAAAAGCTGTCTCTTCCACAAACTCAGAAAAACTGCCAAACGATTTGGGATCTAAGTTCTCTTCGAATAATGACGGACACAATCGGACTTTCAGGCCCTTGAAAAGAACAGTAGATACAATCGTAAGTACAAAAGACTTAGGTAGGCACAATAGAACCGGTTGTACCAAAGCCTATTAAAGGTAAATAGGTAATAGTAGTACCTTTAAGTACATCTAGCTAGATGATGGATTTTAGAGATAACAAAACCGTGTCTTACAATATTCTCGACCATTTCTTTCCGTCTTGGAGAGCCGCTGGCTAAAACAATGTTTTTCTGTCGTAATACATGCATGATTGGCTGCAACATTATTGTTTGATAGTTTTACCTACAGAGACGAATTTATTAATTTATGCTCTGGCTGGGAAAATTGTACCAAACATTGCTCATTTCCGAATTTTCGATTCGCTTTCTTCTCTGTTCTCTGTTGGTTTTGGGTTTTTTTTTTTTTTTATGGCAACCGTCCAGATTTGGACATTTCTGCCAGCGTCACGTCAGTTGGTTTTGGTTGCTTTGCTTTGATAAAATACCTCGTCGCGCCTCGCGGGGAAAAAAAAAAGAGAAGGAAGACTAACTTCAACTTCTTTAAACCTTTGACAGATATACCTAGTGACAATGAAATTGACATATTTGACAACGTACAATAACACTGATGCGCTAATATTATTTTAGTACTAGTACATTCTTATAAATTTTTTGTCGATTATAATTTAGTAGATAGCAACCAACATACCACGTGCCTACCGTTAGGATATGGTGTTCTGTGGTGCCTACCACCCACCCGTGCTCATCTCAGCCGATAGATGGTTCTAGTTTAGTTAAACTCCCAGTTCCCAAATTTAATTGCCTCAATCGACTAAATGCACCATCAAGCTAGAAAATATAGTACCTACGTAGTTTAGTTTATGTAGGGAAGAGACAAAATTCCTGACTCCACTGATTTTTGTATATGCAACGACTTGCTGTGAACTTAGGATATTCTCCCCTAATTAGGGTATATTTGTACGTATCCTAGACGTAAAGAACGTGTGTTTTCAGGGTAAAGAATGTTTTGGGGTAGGTATTTGTCACGTAGGTATCTCAAGCCTACCCATCAAGGCTTGAGATACCTACGTGACAAATACCTAATAATTAGCATGCTAATTATTAGCAAGGTTTCGATACACATGCTAATTATTAGCAAGGTTTCGATACACAGCACGTGATCGCTAAAGGTATGCTTTATTAGCATGTGTAACAGTACCTTACAGTACACTACGGCCGGCGGATCTAGACCGGTCTGAAGTTGCGCTTTCGGAAATTGTGCGCAGGTACAGGCGAGACAAACCACCTATTCGACCCTAAAAGTGACTACTGCGCAGCGTTCCGAACGAACTTAACGCCGGTCTAGATCCGCCGGCCGTACTGTTGTACCTCACTATACTAAATCCATGAGACTGGAGGAAAATCCAATTTTAGAGTTGGCAGTACTGGCTGCTTGCTTCATAATTTGCTGCGATTCGAATTCTGACATTTTTTGAAACAACCTAATGTAGCATTTTTATTTTTCTTGTGTTATTGTGAGTATTGGTGAAATTTTGACCAATAATACTTAGGTCGTAACATTAAGTGTGAGCCATTGGAATAAATATGTGTAAAGTGGTTTTTCTGAATGTGTAATTTCGATTCAGGTTTTGGAGGGAAAATCCACCATTTTCTCTTCAAAACAAACGACAGCCGACTTGACTAAGGTCCGTATTCTGTAGCCTTACTCAAACTCAAACCGGACTCAGATCAGCCAAGCAGAGCAATCGAGACATAAGTCACGTTCTTATTCCAATGTCCTATTTTAACTAGTATCAGTTGAGTAAACACTCAAGTCTAGTTTTAGGGATCGAGTTTGTTCTCAATTACAATTTGCTTTATTTTTTCGTTCACTCTAGATTTCACTCCGTTCTACGGAGAATTTGTTTGGATTAAGTTTATATACAACAATTGTAAATGACTTGTTAGGTCCTAAAAACTGTTGAAATAAATCGAACTAGCCTAATAAGTATAGCGTTGGTCAAAACACTTTAGCTTTTTTACTCTTGTTGTACGTACAAATTCAATGAAGCTATTAGCTGTGAACCTATAACAAAATGAGTGGCTACGAACGGAACGTAACAGAAAGCATTCAAGAAGAAGAATTGTTTACGTATTTGCGAGGCATATTTTGTTTTCATTTTTATGTTTCTTTTCACCAACTAATCCGTTGGTTTTGGTAATAAAATAGCAAGAATGTGGCTTAGATTTAAAAAGCGGAGCACTACCTACCCACTTACCTATGCTATTGCTCCATTTGCTCTGACACCAGTGGGTAGAGTTTTGAGATACATATTTGTAAATAACTATTGGTAAATTTGATGGACATTTTACCTAATTATATTTCAGGTTTCAGGTACATTGACCAGGAATGTTGCCTTGATACCCGATAGCGAAAGTGATTGATAATGCTGTGATATGACTGCACAATAAGGCAACAAAAATTACAAACACAGTCACTACTAGTGGAACTTTGGATTCTATTTTCTATTTCAAGCAAGGCTACCATTATTCAGGCAGGAGTTTACCTACGAAAGTCTACGAGTATGTTGATGGACTTGTAAAGTGATCATAGTGTTTTTGTCTTAGTATAATATATTAAATAATTAGTCAGTTTGGTGCTTTAATTACTGTAATTTTTTTTCACTTCAGTACAGACAGAAACTCTGTAAATTAGTAGAGGCATTCCACTTTCCACACCAAAAAGATATGTGTGGCTCGTGCTCAGGAAAAAAGTTGATAAATCTGTCGGCTCGAGTAAATTTCAAGGCACTGGTTGTTGGTGGTGTTCCGATGTGGTAGTTCTTGACTGAGTTGTTAAGATAGGTAATAATGATGTCCGTTGCTCTTGTGCCCTCTTTAACAATGTCTTTTTATCTGCAATGATCAAATTAAATGTTTTTTTTTCTTCTTATTACCTACACTACATTACATACTTTGTGTATCTACACCTACTACATAGTAGGTGTGTAGGCCTGAAAGTCTATGAAAAATCTATTCTGCAGTATGTTAGATACTTATTGTGTTTTATTACGGATTATGCCAACTATGAGCCTGGGCGGGCAGCTGAGTTTGATCCTTTGCAACAAACTAAGTACCTACCTATAGGTGGGTGAGTGTATTTATGTAGGTACTAGCTCTCGTAGGTAGGTGGGTACTTACTAAGTGGTGTTCCAATGTAGTAGATAATTCTTGGCGGATCTTCGTTGAGATAGATAATAGAGATGTCCTTGTCTTGTGTCTTTATCTGAAATGGTAATAAAATGAGGTTATTTGTTTTTTTTTCCACATTAGGTACCTACATTGTGTACCTATAGCTACACCCATGTGTAGGGCTGAAAGTAGATACAAAAACTATTCTGCAGTATAGGTACGAGTAGGTAGGTACCTACCTCAGTTATCTACTTACCTATTAAGTTTCCTTGCGGATTATGTCAACTGGCCAGCCTATTTTGATGCTTTATTATCTGCTAGCAATAGCAGGTATAGAATTACACTGCGAAAAACCCTTTTTGTATCCATTTCCATCACTTCATGTTTGTAATTTGATGTCCGTAACCTGAAAAATACAGCAAAATCTCTACTCAAGCGTGGTCGGGAGCACGCTTGAGTACAGCTTCGGTTTTCCTAGAAAAATGTCAGATTGACATCTATGCTTGAGCGTTGATTATAGTTTTAGCATAAAGAAAAACTTAAGTGTAGTTTTTGGCATAAACAAAACTTGGCTGAACTCTACTCAGTTTAGGCAGCGTTTCAGAATTAAAGCTCCACTCAAATCGACACTTAAGTGTTGATCTGTATTTAAATCAGGCTACAGAATACGGGCCTTAAGTAAGGCTACGGAATACGGGCCTTAGACTTGACTTGACTTATCATTTACGCAAGACAAACACATAAAAAACAACCTAACAAACTTTTAGCAAAGAGAAAAAACATAGCGTTAGACTAAGCGGTATGGTTTTAAAACCATAGCCTGCTCCAAGGAGCGAAAAAAAAAAAAAAAAAACTAATTTGCTGCTTGCTTGTTTTGCTGTCACTTTGCTTGACTTTGCTTGCTACACTGCACAGCACTAGGGATGTGAGATTAATGGAAAAGAATCGATTAAATAAAAATCGATTTTTCTTTATTTAAAATTAATCATCGATTCGTCAAAAGTCAATTTTAATAAAAATAAATCGACTTTTGCGAATAAAACATTTTTTTTGTATTATTTAAAAGTACATGCTTTTTAGATTCTAATAATAAACCTAAGAGATTCATATTAACAATTTATCTGATAAAAAATCAAATAAAATTATACGAATAAAAAAATAATCAATTCAAAACTAAAAATCAAAGACAATGTTCCTTTAAAATTTCAAGGTAAAGAATTAGGAAACCAAATACACAAATGTCCCGTCCTATTTTGCAAGATTTTTTCATCCAAACACATAAAATATAATCGATTTAATAAAAATGTATTATTAATAAAATAAAAGTCGAATAATAATCGATTTGAATAAAGTTCGATTATTTTTTAACATCCCTACACAGCACAGAGTTGTCGTTTATTTTTAGAGGTTCAGTTTCTTTCATTCAGTTGAGAATCTTTTTAGCTGTATTGTAAAAGAAATTCATTATTTAGAGCAATGAAAACATTTCTAATATTTTAAAATGTCGTATAGTGCTGGGATTCTATCATACATACGAAATCTCATCGGATGGGACGGAGATATTCCTAGTAAGCGAGACAGGTATGACAATTTGTTTGACTGTTTACAATATTGTTATGGCGGCAAAGTCTAGAGTAAAATTGGGTGCGCTGTGCTATTTACAAGAAATATAAAATGTTTTCAGTGTCTCTAAAGTCAGCCTCGCAGTTTTGGCAGTAAGCAGTCTTGTTAATTAGTGAAAATGTATAGTAAAGTTTCGCTCTAAACTCGCGTCACAGGTTCTCAATGCGCTTGCGTTTCAGGACAAATGACGGGTTGTCGGAAGATGATGAGGCACCGGCCTACAAGCGGCATAAACTCAACAAAACAAACTTTCCCGAGATGAACTCCAGAGGTATACCTCATTGTTGACATTGTTTGTTATACATAACAAACAATGTCAACTATTATTGTTACGTTACCCAAGTAGAAATCCCTTGTTTTTTATAATACCTAATTGGTGATTAGTTTTTTAGGTTGATATTGTATCAAATATAACACTGTTTGTTTTCCAAATAAAATTACTAACTCAGGTCTTACATTTTGTTACTGACATTATTTTACAGATGCAAAGGAAGAACCAAGACCAAGGCCATATATACGCAATGTGCCTATAATAGTGGATCCAGGCCATCCAAGCACATCTACTCCTATCGAAACAGGAGCCAAGTTGAGCAGAGTGCATGCCATACCGATAAATGTAAAACATTTAAAAGAAAATGGCTCATTCACACCAGGACGGAAACCTAGAATACACACACCGGTCCACAATGTGACTCATGTGCTTGATGATGATGAAGAGCCAGAGGTAAGCATCATTTAATTTCAGGCATTCAATATCGTTTATACCTAATTATGTATGTAATCAATATTATTTTCCAGATTATAGTGAAAACAAAACGAGTGCCCAAAAAGATACCAAAAGTATACATAGACTTAGATGACGATGATGAAGATGAAGACTCAAATCATAATGATGATGATGTCCAATTTATAAAGAAAATATCTACTCCACCACCACCTATCAACCTTAAGTATTTTGATGGCTCCGAATCAGCTTATACCAAGCTAAGTCGAAAGTTAAATGACCGAAACTCCATGTCACCAAGATCACTCAACAAATTCATAGCTCCACCTGGTATTACGAAAGCTTACAAAAAAGTAACCCCCTCACAGATCCCACGCTGGCTGCAAGGTCCTGGGAGCCTCAAGTCATTGAATCTCCCAAGAAATCGGTATCTTGGACTTAACGGTAACACAAGATCCACAATGTCTGAAGTATTCAATTTAGATGAAAAGAAAAACTACCAAGAGTTGATAAGGAAGGTGGCTGGATCAATGAAACCGGCTGCTTTCGGGAGATCGTTAGACTTTATTAATTTAACAGAGGAAGTGGCATCTTTTAGAAATACTATGAGGACCCAGAGAAAAGCATTAAATGAAATAAATCTGGTTGAGAAAGGCCTGCATGCTGAAAAGGAGAACAATTTAACAACAGAATATGATCCTCTTATTATAGCATCATTAAACTCATCGGATTCTGAACTAGAAGTAGTACCGTCAGAAACATCCACTTCATCATCCACCAGAATCCAGCCGATCAACACATTGCGGGATTCCTACAGAGATAAGGCAGTGACATCAACGGACTGGTTATCAAAAATAGATTCAAAATATAAAAAGAAGAAGCAGCTAACGCAAGATAAAATTGTTGACGCTAAGCGGGAATCTGATATCATAACCAAAGTGAACAGTGAGCAAAAGATTGCTCAGTTGGAGCACAAACTCAAATATGAGCTGAGTATACCTGAGAGCATCTATGAGGAACCTCAGCCAATAGTTGAGCTGCCAACACTCACTCCAGAGCAGGAGAAGCTGGTCAACCGAGCCCTGGGACCTGGCCCTCCTGGCTCTGTGCTTGTTCAGAAGTTTAACATGTCAATACACAAGTGAGTTTACCTTCAATAACTCTTCGCTGTTCTTCTACTGCAAAATGGTAATGAGCTGGAAAAAGCTTAAAATGGTCTTGCCAAGAAAGAGTCTGACAGAGCACTAGCATTTATTAGAGTCTCTTATAACCTTTTGTTAAAAATTAGTGAACAAGTAAACGCCAATAAACGCTGACATTGGCAAATTCGTTGCAACCCTAGCCAGCCACTGAACAGCTACAAGAAAAAGAAGACTAGTATTTGTTCTCTATTTCTAATACTGCATGCAACCACTTACTATAGTAGGTGCCAAATAACACCGCAATACAGGTCATTCACCCACCTTCACCGCGATGTCGCAAAATTCAATTTTTAAATGGCTAATTCTGTCGCTTTCCATACAAACCTGTCGCTAAGACAGTATCGCTTGAATCTCGTAGTACTGTTTGTTTACCATACATAAATAAATAAATATCTTTGGACATTACACACAACGCCTTCTAGTCCCAAACTAAGCAGAGCTTGTACTATGGAAACTGGATTGCTGATATAATACTTATATAAAATTTTTTTACATAGTACATAAATTGAATTTTGCGACATCGTGGTGAAGGTGGGTGAATGACCTGTATTGCGGTGTTATTTGGCACCTACTATATCAAGAACAGGGTAGGGGGGTAAGCAAATCTAGTAAATATGAAATGTTACAGACGCGACATCCAAACACTCGCCGGATTGAACTGGCTGAACGACGAGGTGATTAACTTCTACATGAACCTGCTGATGCAGCGCAGTGAGGAGTGCAAGGACTTGCCGCGGGTGTACGCTTGCAACACATTCTTCTATCCCAAGCTCATGCAAGGCGGGCAGGCGGGGCTCCGACGCTGGACTAGAAAGGTAACACCAACAGTTATGTTAACTTAATCTATAAAAAAATGCAGCTAATCTTGGTGACAACTTGGGCAAAAATGCTTTGTATGTTTGTTCGTCGAGATCTTTTGAACCGCTTATCCGATCTTCACAGAATTTGGTAGGTATATGGATAGTACTCTTAAGTTTTACTGGTTTGTTAAATGAAGTAAATCGGTCAAGGGGTCGTGAAGTTATGAGGAAGTTATTAACCAAAGGGTGTAAAAAAAAAGTCACAAAAATATCAAGTGGGGTGTCTTACGATAGGGTTTTGTTTAGACATTCCAACACCGTTTTTATTTTGATTCTAGGTCTAATAGTTTTTGAGTTTTTGTAAAAATTATAAAATTGGAAAACCCAGTATAACGTGAGCTACCATTTCTTAGCTAGACAGCGATTTCGATGCGATTTGCAAAGTTTATTGCAACCATTGGTCAATAAAAATGGTTAGGGTTTTATTAACCTCCGACCATCACGAGATCTCAGTTCGGGGTGAACTACTAGTATAGTGCATTCTGTAGTTGAGCACAGTTTGTGATTCTTCTGATCGGCGCATCGCCACTTGACGAGTCGGAAGCGGGAGATATACCATAACCTTACAGGGTTCGAATTAGAACTTTATAAGCCACGAAACGGTTTTATATCTGTTTGCGAAAGTGAAGGAGACATCCAATATGTTTTCCTATCGTATATCACGCTGCATAAGGCGCTTCTTCTTTTTCTTGTGGCTGTTTGGTAGCTAGGGGGGCCACGAATTTGCCAATGTTAGTGTTTATTGGCGTTGATCTGAGTAGGTAAGTTATGAAAAATGACCGGCGACATAAGGTGAGACTTCCCCGCTAATCAAGGTCAGATCTATTGAATCGTGTCGGGATCGGCGCTTTTCAATCTTCGTTACCATGTACCCTAGTTGTAGTTTGGGTTAGACGAAGGAGTTGCTTCCTAAGTAAGACAAAGAGTTACGACCTGAGCACACCTCCGCTGCAAAAACGTAACAGCGGAACCGCAAGTAATTCTTCATGTCTTGTCCCGTGTAGGAGAAGCGGAACACTAGCGAAACTGCCTGTTCTAACGCATAAATTTGACTATATTCCATCTCTTTCTCCGCGCGGTTTCGTCAATCTGCTCCGACGCCATCCACACTTCCGCGCTCTGGCCGCCATTTGAATTGCCATTGGAATTCATCTAGAGGTTCCGCTGTTACGGTTCCGCAGCGGAGGTGTGCTAAGAGCGTTATAATTCTTTATAATAGACCAGAATGTACTACGTTGTCACGAGACGAAGTTACTATGATTCTGGTTCAACAAAGCTTATTTCCAGGTGGATATCTTCGCGCACGACCTGATGGTCCTGCCAGTGCATCTCGGCGTGCACTGGTGCCTCTGCATCGTAGACTTTCGCTCGAAGCAGGTGAAGTACCTCGACAGCATGGGCGGCAACAACCGCGCCTGTGTCGACGCGGTCAGACGATACCTAAAAGATGAGCATCAGGATAAGAAGGGACAGCCGTTTGATGATAAAGGGTGGAAGAGTGAGATACTAAAAGTGAGTGGTTTCTATTTGTATAATTTTGAGAACTTGGGGCAATTTCAGCGTGAAATTACTAGAAGGTAGCTAGGCGCTGTACTGGTACTCCATCCAGACAATTAAGCCTTGTAAGGAATTTCATGCAAAATATTTGAGTACTGGTTGTTTTAAAATTGCAATGCACGACGCAATGCAAGCAGTACTTGTTTTGTATTTTTTGGAAGAGTTAAAGTAGATCTTTATACAAAAAAAATTTCAATGATTAACTGTATGTGTAGGTATAACATTTTACATCTGCTTTTACTTAGATTTTCAAAACTCAATTCTTTCACCGGCATAACTTGCTGTACTTGACAACTAAAGCAACATTCTTGTGCGTTTTTTTTTTCAGGACATACCACAGCAAATGAATGGCAGCGACTGCGGAATGTTCGCTTGTACTTTCGCCGAGTTTTCCGCACGGAACGCCGCGTACAGCTTCAACCAATCGCACATGCCCTATCTGCGACGAAAGATGGTCCTTGAGATTGTTACTGGAAAACTGCTGCTATAGGCATCGTTATGTGACACTAGTTTCGTCACACTATTAGTCATTGACGTCTATTTGCATAGATATACATACAACGCTGATTACTACATGTGACTGGATCAGTGTCAATTTAAGTTCCGTTTAAATTATTGCCATCTCTTACAAATGAGTAATGTCAAACAGAGGCAGAGCAATTTTAAATGGTGCTCAAATTTGAATGACTTTTGAGTATTCTAGCCTATGCCTTGTAATTTCTTGCGCTTTTGTTTACAAAGTTTTCTAGACAGGATTAATATTTCGTTTAGCGCTAACGCCAGCCAAAAGATAATATAACTATTATCTAATTGACATTAGCATAGAAGATATTCTTATCTCGATATACAGCTCCGGTGGCCTCGAATCCAGGAATTCCATGTTTGAAAATCCTAGCAAGTATTTAAAAAAATCGTTTATTTCGCAACATAAAACAGATTCCAAACAAAAACCAGTTGTAAACGATGATAGCTGCAGTAGTTATAAAAACTGTGTCGCAACTATCAACTCCTATGCAAATACTTGTCAGTGACCATATTATCTGAAGGAACTAAAGGAGCCGGTGTGATGAAATAATTAATTGGTGTTGTCAGTGGACCTTGTGTGTGTGACAATCTTCAAGGGATTCTAGTGTGAGTAGTTTTTGTATAACATTATGCTTTTCGTCACATTGAAATCTAAAACAATTCCGTAAACACTAGAAATTGTTTTTGGTCAATCTTTGGAAGATGTTATAATTTTCTGAATGTTTCATTTGAAAAATTCAAACATTCCAAACGCTTCCAAAGCAGTACAATGAAATTCTCTTAGCGCATTACCTATAATGTCATTATGTAAACAAAACGCACATCTAATTGCTAAATAGTATTGAAATGTCCAATCTAATAGCGACGTAAACAAACAATGCAATGCGTGCTATTCAGCAATTACATGTGGGCGAATTATTTACATAATTAATGCAGGTATGCTACACTCTGAACAAGACTTTACTCTTAGTTCCAGATCTTGCTCGTTTATAAAGGTAGAGTCATGACTATGGTTCCGACCTTATCGACATATTATTATGTGGCATTTTCGAAACTGAATCTGTACAATGATCAGTAATTATTAGTTACTATTTATTGGTGTGTGAATAGAAGTGGTTTATGATTCGAGGTATCCCTATTTTCCCAAGTAGCTTTTAGGGATAAGAGAGCTACACACAGTTCTATGTTATGACTCTGTGTAGTAGGTACATGCTAGGATGCAATGTAGGTACCTATGTAGTTCAAGCCACTTAGTCCTCTTAATTTTAGTTGTAGTTGTAATAATTCGTAATGTAAATAATTGAATGGAACAAAATATTCTTACCAATTAACGTGTAAAATAACAATTCTAGATTTGTTAAAAGTTCCATCACTGTGCTTATGACAACTCCAGTTGCGAAACTTGCGAATGCAAAATGATATCTAATATAACATTCATTTTATTTAATTTCACTGCTAAAGTGTCGTCTATAAGATAAAATATAATATGTAAGTAGGTAGGAAAAATAACATCGGAAAATCATTGAAAGTTAACGAAATATATGTCGTAGTTGTTTGAAGTCGGGCCACAAAAAACTTTTCTAGTTACTGGCTTGCTGGATGTGCGTGCATAAATGAGAATGATTTAGTTGTGTTTGTGGCGTGACTCTACAAGGACTCTACCTACAATGAGCTACATAGTACAGATGGTACCACGTTGTAAACTGAAAAATACATTCTCACAATCAATTCACTATCTTCACATAATATTCATAATAGTTTTATTAGTAGTTATCTTTTCCTACGAAGTAAGTTAAATAGAAGTAATAAATAACTTTGTATAAATCGTAAGTAACACTTACACAAATTGATGTCAATATTTACCTGCAAGAGTCGTAATTTTCTAAGATGGAAAATAAATAAAAGAATAAGAAATCTAATGCATTTTTCATGTGTAATTATAATAAATTAATGTAGAAATAATATAAATACAAAAAAAAAAATTATTCAAATAACATAGCGTAAAAAATAAACGAGTTACAAAATAAAAACAAAATAAATTCCGTGTAAAATTAGTTCCCTGCAATACTCCGCAAGAACCTGGATTTATGACGGAATTTCGGCAAGCCTCATAAAATCGAAACTAATTAGGAAGATGAATGTTATTCCGCGTTGACCCGGATAAGCCTCAGCTTGCCTCCTTCGAGCAACGCCACTCCAGAGTCGTTGGTGCCGCCACAATAGTGGTAGGACGAGAATACTGATATCAGCCGACCGCGGAGTTGACACTGAAACAATATTCAGAGTACCATTTCTGTTATTACGCCCGCTGCAAATACGTGTAGATCGATTGACATTTTGTCTACTGTCTGAAGTTCCGTGGTCTACAAAAAAGGCGAATCGCACAAATTTGAATGTCTTTTAGAGCCATAAAATGGAAACACACCGCTTCCATATGAATTCGTAAATAATGGAAATTCTATTGTGCCCTGTATCTACAGGAATACCTTACCATGAAGCCACTCTGATGTAGCTCATGCGCCCTCACAACATGTGACAGTTGATTGGCCAAGAGAAACCGGTCCAATGCCGTCTGGTCGAACACGTGACCCGTGCCACGCTTGGCGTTCGCAGCGAAGCCTTCGTTTGCAGCTAGCTCGAGCGCCAGAGTTGCTGTCATTTTGTTTGGCCTGGAGATACAGAAGTGTACCAATAATAGTTATGCTGTCCCAAGCCGTCTAATTCAATCGATGTGTTCTAAAATGTATCTATGGTCACTTGCACGAGAATAACTGGTGGCTCACTTGATGGGATCATTCCATAGAAGTTCCCAGGCGATGGAACTCTGTTCAGCGGGTCTCATAAGAGGCACTGGCACCTTATCTATCGCAGTGATCAGTGGACAAACCCAAGGTGGGGGGATGCCACCGTGGCAGCAGAACACCTGGAAGAATATGATGAAGTCGTCGGATGTTCGGAAGATGTTTAAAAGATCCATTTTGGTGTGAACATGTGAAAAACTATCTTAATTTACCTTATCATCCACAACTGCTGCAAGTGGCAAAGCATCAAAGACATTGTTGATTGCGTTCCATATTTTCACACCTTCCGTTTCTCCATATTTTGTGACACATTCACTGTGAAACCAGAAATTAATTAGACAAGCTGGCTAAAGTATCCTAACTCCTTCAAACATATTTCAATCTACGCACTTGTAAAATGTGAACATTTTCTGGATATCCCTGGTTTCATGGTTCCCTCGAATCATCAGCACCGCGTTAGGTCTCTGCAGCTTTGCAGCCAGAAGATACGCCATGAGCTCCGTGCCGTACGCCCCCCGGTCCACGTAGTCTCCGAGGAATAGGATCCGGGAGGGAGATAAGGCTGTTCCTGATGGCCAGAGTGCTGCCTCCATGGATAAGAGTGCAGGAAGATTGCCGTGGAGATCACCTGGTGAGTAATTTACGTATTATTTTGTTACGGTAGCAATCAATCTTGGAACCTTTTTCGATTGGTAGGTACTGCTAGTTTCTGATAGTTTTATGGGTGTAAAAAAATTTGAACGAGTTTCCAAAACCTCTTATTTAACTGCTCACCTGACCTATCGCGTACCTTACCTAGTTATAAGTAGCTCGCTTGCACTAACCAACAGCAATCACGGGTGATGCCAGTCGCAATAGCCTTGGCTCAGCAGCACACAGTACGCGAACCGACTCGGCCATCCGCAAGAGAAGAGAGCCCAATGCCACCTCTTCCGCCGCACCGCTCCACGCCCACGCTGCTTTACCCATCACCCCAGCTGCTGCACTGTTACCGGACACTCGCCGCTAGAACAACACAAGGCTGACTGCAATTCTCGAATTAAGGCTAAGTTGAAGCCTGGTGTCAAGTGAACAGTGGCGTGCTCTTACCGTTTATTGTATGTCTGGGTGATGAGGATCTGAAGAAACGCTGTGGACCGTGAAGGTTAAATGAAGCTACTATGTGGCGTAGTAGAGATTGTATGGAACTGGGAAAAAAAATTATAAGTATGGTCCACTCCACCTAATAAAATCTTACGGTGGCAGTCTTGTCGATGGGAGCTGCGAAGTAGTGCACAGCAGCGAGCGCCTCCACGGGCGCAGACGAGGGACCCAGGACATCCAGAGATGTCGCACCACCAGCTATAAGACGCGCTGTTGACGAACTCACGGCATCTTCTGCACAAACGTTGAGTACTTACCTATACCAATTTCATTTCAGAACGATTTTTGGTACGATCTTCGTGATACGCAGGGACATTGTTATGTTCAAGCTCAAAGAACTATTAGGTAGGTACCTACTTACCATCAAAATGGCGTAGCTCCAGCATTTCATTAGGTGGTCGTCTTCTCAATTTGACTGTGTACACAGCTACGCTATAATCCGGTCTCGGAGGCGGCGGCGTGCGTCGCGAGGCACTGGCACCGCCTGAGGTCCGAGATACCTCTCCTGCACGGGGTTGCGCGCCTGGTGCTAAAAGTATCAAATTAGTTATAAATAATATGCTTGCATAGAGCGCAGTCACCAGTGCGAAACATCATCGTTGATACCCACGACACAGGGTATCCTAGTGTGGGGTCAAGACTATGTGCCAACATGGATGCCTGACTTCACTATTGTTGTAAACACAAAATTTCATTCCTGCGACCATACAATTAAGTCACTCCCTACTGTTCTCTAATGTATTGTATTCCTAAATGTTTTGATCTAAGTGTGTTACTTGTTTTTATCTTTACTATAAAATAAAAATAAATAAAAAAATAAATAAAAATAAATCATGCAGAAGCCACAGAGTGAACTAAAACCAAGAATACCTGGAGCTGGTAGAACTTTGGATGTAGAAGTCGATTGACCACTTATCTGGGTTATCTCGCGGTCTCTTTCTCTGAAAGTTGGAAACATAGCATTTGGTTCAGATCAATGAGATGAGGCTCATTTCAAGAATATAACTTACTGCAAATCCACTAGATACCCAACGATACTCCGTGGCGCTCGCAACAGAGAGCTGGTGCCACGAAGACGAAGCTCACCCACTCCACGAAGAAACTCAGCTAAGGGTAGCTGGGAATTAGGTTGCATACCTAGTTGCCTGAAAAAAAAAATTACATTACATAGGTACCTACCTAAATATTTGTGTTTTGCGAAAGCAGCTGTTCATTATCATCTTGGTAGTTACACTTGGTGGTTACCTAAGACAAACATCAGCATCTCTTGCCACGCTAAGAGCATCTACCGGCAACTGTCTAGCTGCTCGAGCAGCAGCCACCAGCTCTTTAAATTCCACATACTCCAGCTTCAAATCACGGTTGCTGTCGAAATACCTGAAAGACCATCTTTCTTAGAAACTCAGCTTGAAAGAACCTGCTTATTGTTATTTGCGTTACAAGGCAGTTTCAAGGAAATTTTATGTCTGTTGGCATGATAAAAACCGGAAGATGTATCGGCATCGTATTTCTGCTGGTATACCGCTGTGCTGCGTGGCTGGTTCTAGAGCAGCGGTCCAAAGCATCAACTCCAAGAATGATAAACCTCCTCGACCTGTTACATCTGCTGCCCTGTAATTACAATATTATACAGATCAAGGGTTCCTCATTTTAATCACGTCATCCATGTTATTATGAACCTAGATACTAGTACATAGGTACACTTGCTTACGTTTACCTGAATAAACTAGGGCATTGGGCTCTCTGCCAACCAAGGTCTAACATAAACTGGGTGAAGACGTGAGGACTCATGTACAGCGCCGGGTACACCATCACTACGAATTCGCGATACATGCGCATCTGATCTGCAATACCATTAAAGTTTCCTTTAAAACATTCAAGTTTAGCTACCTCATTTATGTGAGTTGTGATAGTGAGCGAATGTTAGTAGTTCTACTAGCCATCTCTCGTGTACCCAGCAGCCGAGAGCAGCTGGAAATTGGGAGATGCAAGGGCCACTGCACCACCTGCCACGTCGCTACCCAGCATCACATTCTCCTCGCATATCTCAATCAATGTACCAGTTTCCATCTCCTACAACAAATCGACCAAAATACAAATTTAAAAAAAACATCTAAGACTGTAACTAGAAAGTTCATTACTTCCTAGTGAAGTGGTCTAGGAAAGGTAGTATACCATTGCTTTTTCTGGTACAAGCTAGGAAAAGTGCGTGTGTGTACTAGCAACGTTTACCGTAGCTTCCAGATCTTTTGTCTGGTCCCCCATAGCCATTTGCGCGAAGACTGCAACTTCTGGACTGCGCAGGGTAGAATGGGCGCGCTGTCGCTCCAGCTCGGTCGTGTTGAACCATTGGAGACGGCTCCTTATGCCCTGGATGGTCGGAAATTAGCTGGACAACGCAACAATTGACAAGAAGATTGTTTGGTTTTCCATTCGGTAGGTAGTATTTTTGGAAATCTTATTTTTTTCTCTAATAGGTAGGTTCTTGGGATGTTTCATAAACATAAAGGATCATAGTTTTGAAACCAACCGCCTTCAGCTTGGTCCTCTTTTTGACGTCAGCCTTGACGGACACCTTGTAGACGGCGTGGAACACGCTGGCTTGAGAATGGTTCGGCAGCCAGATCTTGCACACGCGCAGCGGCATACACTGCGAACCGGCGTCCATGCCGAATAACTGCCGAAATTCAAGTTCCATGCGTGTAAATCTTAATAAATAAATAATGATTCATCATCGTCCACAGCCTACAGTTCACCCATTCGTTCATGAACTTGTACCTACTAATATTTATTCTGTCTGTGCTACTACTACTGGGCTCAGTCAGATTACCAAATCTACTGGGTAGTCCCTCTGGGTTAATTACCTCAAAATTGATTTTATGAGCAGTCATTTTCCAACAGTTTTTTTCGGCTTTATTTGAGGGTATCCAGAACTCTCCGTTCGCTTCCTTTGTGAGTAAGTAGGACCTCTCGAAGGGACAGTATACTAAAAGGGACACAACATCGCACAGGTCCTTGTAGTGCTTGAACATTGCTATTGTAACTTTCAGAATTTACTTTGAACAAATTAAAGCAACTTGGTACCTAGGTACTAAACTGATGGGGGTAGGTACCTAGGTAGGTACTTCTTTAAGTTTATTGCCGTAAACACAAATTCATAATCTCTTTGTCACTTTGCATCTTTCTTTGCATGACAACGAAAAGAGGTGACACAATTTAGGGAGTAGGATCCGATGATCCGATGGATCCGATCGTGTGCTAAATATGCCGACCATTGATAATTATAGAAAAAAAAAAGTGCGTGGAGTCGAGTCCCTTCACGCGGAAGAAGTTATACCTACTTCGAGTGCCACGCATTCACTCTCGCTATGTGAAATTAGGTACCTAAGTAATTTAGTATTTAATTTTATGTCCTTAACCAATATGCAGTACTTATTTTTAGAAAAGGTTCTATGCTCATGTTGCCTAAATCGGAACTATTTTGTGATCACTTTTTTTGTTACAACCTGTATGTAACTTTTGTACATTAATGTGTCAGTGGATACAAAATTTCGCGCATAGTATCAACTGGTTCCGTGGTGTAGCGATTATCACATCTGTTTTACACGCAGAAGGCCGCCAGTTCGATGCTGGCCCAAATCTTAACTTTTGCGTTTAAAATTTTCTTGTGGTAGTAAGGAGCGTTAAACGGCTGCGCAACCTTGTTGGAAGTCGCAAGAAGTATAACTTCAAAAAATACCTACTCTGATTGATAATAAATAAAACATGCCGTCATTGCCGGTACATAAATCGTTACTACTCAAGCATAGAGTTGAGTAGAGATTTTCATACAAAAATCTATGCTTGACCGCGGATCAGTCAGTGCTTGAGCAGTAGTAAATCAGCCAGCTTAGGGGCCATATAGATCTGTTAAGTTCCTATATCCTGGTCAATGCTGAGTGGATGCTGAGCATTGGTGAACCAGAGTACCTACCTACACCTATGGGGTAGTAGGTAGGTACCCTACTGTGATTTGTAATCGAGCATGCTCGTATTAGGAAAGATCCTCTATTAGGCCCTCGAGTGACCAGACACGCCAAAAAGCAGCGCAGCGACATCTGTTCTTATAACACATACCTACGCTTGTGTTCGTTGAGGCAGATAGGTATATCAACTACTCAATAGATGTCATTAGGTAGTAGTTTTCGGTATATAGCTCAAGCTAAAATACTGCAAATAATGTGCGATCGATTATAGTAGGTACCTACTAATTTACATAAATCTCGATTATTTACCTTTCAAAAATCGATTACCATCGTGAGGTGGTGCCATCATTCCACAGCCCTGGAATGTACAGCCTGAAATTCGATGCTATTATTGTCAACAAGATCTTTAGGATGATGTGTCTCCCTCGCTTCTCTGCAGCATTTCGGGGATGTAGCACGTAGGTAGGTAGTTTGTGTTGATCAATTAAGTAAAATCATGTTTTTTTATGTATTGTGGTAGTGCCAACAACTTAATTCATTGTGTTATGATTACTTTCATTACACAGCCATTGAATTGATGTAGGTACACTATTTCTTTCAGTACCTTTTATATGAATTCAAGGTTAGGTAAAAAAGTGTGCAATCGGCGGTTTTCCATGGTTGTTTACTCAGGCTGTGTATTCCACTGTTGTACAATACAATAACCGGACTCGTTATGTGACGTAGCGATCACGCCACCTTTTTCATGCCGGTAACAGTGTTCTGATTGGTCAAGTCGGGTTCGCTCCCCCTCTCTCCAACAAGAATACGACAACATTCAACATGTCAAGTGATGTACCACGTGCAACTATTTTATGTCAAAAGAATCGATTAAACCGAACCGATTTTAGCTGATGGGTTTTGAAAACTATTTTATTAGTAGAAATTATTCCATAGAAATAAGGTAATATTTAGAAAAAATACTTATACCTAGTACACTACACTAGATACATAATATATCGCTTCCCGTAACAAACCAGAAGCTGGTTAAATTATTTGTAAAAAACGTCATGATTCCCGGCGCGTGTACGTGTATTTCGAATACCTGCCTTCCGTGCTGTGGGTCGTGGGTTCGATCCCCACCGAGAACAAACATTTGTGTGTTGTAAACACAGATGTTTGTTCTGTGTCTGGGTGTTTCTATGTATTATAACTAAGTATGTATTTACAAAAAAAAGAATGTATATATTATTCTATCAGCCATCTAGTTTCCATAGTACAAGCTTTGCTTAGTTTGGGACTAGAAGGCGTTGTGTTAAGTGTCCGTGAATATTGATTATTATTATTATTATTATACCTCTATGTAAACGTATGTATTTATTTACGTATGCAGATTTTTTGTATCAAAATAGGTAATGTGGGTCCGCTCTCATTGCCCATCTCAATGAAATAATAGGTACCCTGTTGAATTTGGGATACTTACTGAAGAGGATTTCTTACATCTAAAGTAATATGATAGAGAGAGTCCTTACACACTCTAGACTAGACACATTGTAGAGGTAGAAAGTAGATAATAATCCTGTGGGTAAGTACCTACATAATAATAATATATAAATGGTTTCATAAAATTATTTTTATTGGTAATAAAAAACAAAGACTTGATTTCTTGGATATTGTTAGGAAAGATAAATAGAAAAATGAAAACCGATTTTAACCCTAATCGAATAAAATGGAATGTCAATATTTAGTGAGTAATAAGCGCAACACTGTTGTTCCAAATGTTCGGTGATTTGTCGTGGAAGGAAGGTTGGCCTGATGTTTTTCTTGCGTCTGTAGTTTAAAATAGTGTTAATTTACAAGTGATAAGCGTTGGTGGGCTTTGGTAAAACAAGAGGTGAGTCATATCCATGATTATTTATTTACTAAGGTACCGAACGGTGAAGTTCTAACCTACAAGAAAGGTGCAAACTAAAACTTATTTTTCTCGTAAATAATGCGATTCTATGACAAAACATAAGGTTTATTTGTTCTAAAGAATATATCTACACTATTTTTATATTTCTAGAGGTGTAGAAAACTGCTTGTTTTGTACATATGCACATACGCACGCTCAAGAGTACTTTCTTGATAGGTACCTACACTTGGTTGAGGTTCATGAGATCGAGCTTGAAATAACACTAAATTAAAATATTCTTCAACAAGGTAGAGTAGGTACTTTCAATTCAAAAAATGACCAGACTAATAGGTATAGTTTTAGGGTCAAAGTAAATTTGTAATTGAAGGGAATAATTTTATTAATCAGATTGATGTTCTTGGATTTACAATCCTACATTGATAAATTATTATTTCCACTTCCACTTCTACAAGTGCCATCATGATAGATGTGTTTGTTCTACCACTTGTATTCTGATGAATTATTCAATATGATGCCTACAGCCACATTCTACCATCTCACTGCTCACCATCAATAGGGAATTATCCACACACTCTAGAGCCAGGGTGGTTGTGAACCATCCTGTTTCAGAGTAGTTTCCTCCAGTAAAAATTCAGGCTGTGGAACTATTTTCCTGCTGAGATTTTCCCTGGTGACTGCATCAGTATTGGGCTCAAAAAGGGTGTTTTAAATTCTTAAAGGGTTGACAATGCACGGCTGACTGTTGGAGGTGTCCATAGTCTATAGCAACTTTTGTCTTTGTTGAAAAGGTTCAGAAATAAGAATAAGTAGATAGCTGTTCTGTAACATAACAGAATTGCTAGAAATTGTATCATGCTCATTCATACGAGACAAGATCTATAGTTTCCTAGTTTAGATGTGGCCATCTTTTAGCTACAAAGAGGCCAAACAGAATCCTGGGCCTACATGGATCCAATCACAAGCTGGTTACTACAGTTTGCTACTGAATGCCAAACATGCAATTTCAAAGTAATCCTAGTAGTTTTATTGACTAGGACATATGTATTTGAATTTGACTCCAGGGTTACTAGCCTAAAACAAGACAATAACACTTGGGTTACTGCTGGACTTGACAAAATGCTTGTATAGACATAATTAACTTAATTCATATTAAGTATGAGGAAATAAGTGGGTAGTCAGAGTCAAGGCTAGTCATATTATAGGAAATGGTAGGTGGTAGTCCATAATAACTTTTTTGTTAAAACAAAACCTTTTTGTTGCTCATCTTCTAGTATGTATTTGTAAAATCTACTCTACTAAAGTTCATGGTCATTCATGGCCATTTTTACACAATGGCTTCTAGGCCTAAACCAAAAGATAGGTAGGTACTTACGCATCAGTCGTAGATTAAAGCCCGCGGGTGAGACAAGGCTACGCACTTTATACTTCCCGGCTATTAGCTCCCCCCTACAAAATTTTTGACTGTCTGGTATACCCCATATTCATTCTAAGCCAGTAATGTGTCCCAGTTACACCGCATGGCAATGACAGCTTGCTGCCAGCGGCAGAGCAGTGGTCCCACTGCTGGGGATGATGGATGAGGATGCACCCGTTGCCTGGCAGTATAAATAATTCACCAACATTTCACATTATGCCTTCTAGTCCTAAACTAAGAAAAGCTTGTGTTTTGCTATTGAGATTTTTTTTATTTAGAAACGAATGTAGGTACCTACATAAACATTTTTTTGTTAAGTTATCAAATTAAACATTCAAATTCCTTTGCATTACGACTGCCTAAACTCGTGCAAACCTCCCCAAGATCCTTGATCCTTCCTACGTATTGGAAAAATATCCTTCATTCTTCACGGCATTAGTAGCCACGGTAAAGTCCAAGTCTGCGTCAGACATCGGGCGATCTATCGTGACCTACATGCGTCAGATAAACCTACGGTTACCACAACCTGCTTGTTTTTATTGATAACTGTCTGGGCATAGTAGGTACACGATACAATGTCGAAGAGACGTAGATAAAATTGTCATATCACTGCTCTATTGAAATAGATCGGTTTTTCTAAGCACGATAAGCAGAACATTTCCCTAATCTAATTATAGTTAGATCTACTGTTGATCTTTCTTTCTGCCGTTGACATCTTGTGGGTAATTCTAATCATGCATTGATTTCGTCGTGATATCGTCGACTTGTATATTTTCCCACACACTCAGATACCTACAAATGACAAGGTAGACAGGTACCTACAACGATAGTTCGAGGGTCTTTATCAATTCGATATTCGATATAATACTTACCTAAAATAGTCTGCTAGAACTTATCTATCACAGACGAGTGCTCTTGAGCCCTCGGGCCTTCACTCGTCATTCGATATTTTAACCTTGCTGTTTGATAATAAAGTCTGAAATCCAATAGGTATTGGAGTTGTGTAAGTCGGGCAGAACGCGTATAATTCGGTAGGTTTATTTCGGGTTTTGCCGAGTTTGAAATCACCGTTGCTGATTTGGAATTAGAAGGAATCTAATTATTTTTATCATCTGTTTGTGTTACTTTTGAAAAGGTTTACGATTAGCTGGTGGAACAGCCTCCCTTCCCTACTTCCCTAGTGTGGCAACCGAGGCTTTACCTGCATATGTGTAGTCGCTATTAGATTACTAGGTAGCTAAGCTAGCTAGTTTTAATTTATACCTACCTAACATACTAGTATGTATGTAATGTACTTATTATATCGAGGTTGCCTACCGTCGTCGTGAGGCTTGGATTTAGTACGGTATGGCCGGCTACAGAGTAGTGGCTAGTCTGAACAGCACAATACGGCGTGGAAGAAAGTTCAAAATTTGGTTTGAACGTCGACCACAATTTTTATTAGTATAGGTAGGTATATCATAGATAGGATCATGAAATCGGTATGAGGAAGGATCTGGAAGGGATGTCCGAAATCCCTTACAGATCCGTCCTCTAATTAGATTATGCGACCAGCATTATTTATCCGTCCATTTAAGTGGGATCGAACGTAAGCTACAAACCAATATAATTATGTATATTTTTGTACCGTCTTCTCTATCTAAAACATTTTCCGTTTATGTTCTCACCTCACGAATTTCTATCGTAAGTAGAACGTCTTATTCGCTACAACCAGCTGGTTCTAACCGATACCACACCGATACATACTCTGTAGTGTAAGGTCTCCACTAAACCAGTTTCCTTATGGCCTACATGTATGCATGCATGATTCAAGGTTTTGCGAAATGATAAATGAAAGGATGATCAAAACTGGTACAATGACGACCAAAGTGCTAGTTGCTTTGGCCTTTAACGTTTGAATTATTCATATTATGGCTGGTAATTCCTATCCAATTCAGTAATATTGACACAATGACTGTTCCAAATCCAAAGGGTAGAATATTTCACCCACATTTTTCATTTAGGCAACGGCCAATTTAAAGTTCTCTTCTAGGCAATTTAATATTTTTGACTGCTGTCATTCATGATCTGAAGACCCCGATCCTTCCACAAGATTAGCGTTATGGTACGGCACTCCCACTGACTGATGCTATTCTCGTCAGCCGGTCTTGGAAGTGGGCGTGGACTTCGCACCGCGCCCGCAGCTATTATCCTACGTTGGTTGGTATGGCGAGCGCGGCTTTCCTGTGTCATCGTGGCGGTCATTATGATTGTTAAAACTGACTCTCTTAGGCACTTAGTAGTAACTTCTAATCGGTTGCAGTCATTAGGCTTCTGTTGCATCCTTCCTGACCTCACTATGTTTGAGCGTCGATGTGATTTGTTTCGTGGGTTCTCTGGACTTTCGGTTTCACATAGAATTAAACCTAGTTCTGGTTCAGCTCGAAAAGCGTTTATCATTTTGCAGCCTATAATCGAATTTGGAGTCTCTTAAAATAGAGACAGATACTTACAATATAAAATGTACCATTTCCTCAATGTTATTATCATTTATTGATAGACAATAGCGCACAAAGAGTTTCTTGTACGTATTATTTCCATTGAGAAGACAATATCCGATGTATGAGTCGTTAACCCGCCAGATTATTTCCAGTTTTCCGATATCAGCATATTTTCTATTGTTCTTGGGTGTATTAGCGGTGTCGACGTCTTATCTCATTTCCTCTGTTCTTTGTCGCGAATGTCGCGATCAAGTGTTTGTGACTCAGTGATGAAAATTCAAATTAGATGAGTCAGTTTTGGTAAACTTTAAATCTAGTAGGTAGTTTGTTAATCAATTTCCTTACCTAAGTACCTAATTAATTAGACACTAGGTAAAGTTACCAGAATATTAAAATTGTCTAGAGGAAATAATAGCTTTTCAAGTTGATGCTAACGCACTTTAATTCGTCTAATAACTTTACCTAATAACTCACCTATTCGGTCAAATAAGTCCTCGCACCAACGGAGACATAAATCATGGTCGTCCTTATACGGACTTGGGTAATTCTGCACGTGTGTAGGAGTCCTTTACCCGACACCAATATAACATTGTCAGACACATCCGTATTTAATTTGACTCTTATTTCGCGAACCACAGAGGCTACATTGAAGTCTCCATGTAAGAACAAAGCAGGATGCAATAATCTCCAGATTGTTGACGAGGAATTATTCTATTCCGTGTTCGACTTTAGACTCTGGAGTTCTGGACGTAAACTGGAGATTATTCTTAGTTTGAAACAATTGCGACGGGCGTTGGTTTCATCTCATTGAAAATTTACTGAAGGTCTATTTAAAAATGTTTTCTTTGTGACAATCAATTATTTTATTTATTTAAAATACATAAGAATAACTTCTTTTATGTGAGGATAATCATTGATCTATTAGATCTTACGATGACCGTGAAAACCACGTTTATATTTCGTTCGTAAAATCAATGTTTATTTTATGTTTGTTGTCCTCCAATGTCTAGAATCATTCACATCAATATTTAAATACAAACATGACTCATTCATTTCCATACTCTGATTCGTCTCTCCCTTGTTTAATAATGAGTAGCGGTCTTAACAAATGACCTTTCTACCGCTCGATGTGACGTGACACTGGTTCAATTTCGTATTTACAAAGCTCCATGGACGCGCGCCGGCTGGTGTGATTGTACTGATTTAATGATCGCTAGTCCGATGGGTAATGGGTATTATTGGGTAAAATCTATTTCTGGATTCACACAGTGATCGTTCAGTTTGATACTTACCTCAATCAGCTGTGTTGTGATGCGTGTTCTGATATATTTACGTTTCCCACAGTTTCTTCAACTCTTCTATCTTACATTATTTTATTTTACTTTTAGCGTAGCATTCCTGCGTACTAAATAAATACTGATCGAAACTTTTTAGCAAAGCATAATGATGATTTTAGGTAACATGTGCTTTTGTGATCTCAGTCGCCAGGCGTATATCATACAAAGCAAATTATACACGTGGATGTCGCATGTCACGTTCTCAAATCACAAGCTGTACTTGTCTTGTTCAACAAACTGTTATCTCAATAATTGAATGTTTCTGTAAATACACAGCATTTTTTAATGACTGTCTGTTTTGCTTTGTTAGCGTCACGTTTATGAAAGGAATTGCTGGTTGCGAAAACCATGGTTATTTTAAGCACTATACATTTATTCACCACAATATCGAGGTTGTTTCTTGTATGGTTCTGCATAAACAAGCAATATCGGCATTGACAACTCTAGTTACCGGTTTAGCAGACGCACTGCCATATCTGGGTACCTTACCTACATACTTAGTCTCCATGCTACGCCCGCATCATTTCCTCTGCGGAACTGCTGAAGTGAATTCTGCCAGTACTGGCTGTGTAGTAGATCTACTCTATCTACAAGTGTACTAGCCCTTCACTCTACGTTTCCACGTCCCGACATTGCCGCGTCGCGTCGTCGCAGCTTCGCGAGGAATTTTGATTCAGTTTCTTTCGGAACGCGGCCCGTGCCGGCCACACTGCTGCACTACTTAGCGCGTTTATTTTTTTTCCTACAAAAACTTGCTGTCATAGTCAATAGTGATATTATATTAGTTTTACATCTGCGTGTGCTAACTGTGGTAAGTTATGATTTGTTTATTCATGCCACGTGCGCGGTGTAAGTTTACGGGACGCGAAGAAAGAACTGTTAGGTTCTTGTTGCGCTTCAATGTTCACCTGACTTTCATGAAACTGGACGATTTTGTATTCGGATTTTTTACCAGCTTTGTTGTAACTTATCGTTTGAGTTACGTCTACCAAATTTTTTGTTTTTTTTATATCTCAGGCCTACCTACATTTTTGCAGTTTGCGAACTTTACTTTGTGTTAAAATATTTTTTTTGTGATAAATTTAACTTATATTTTTTATATTTTACTACTGCCATTTTGCTACTATTTACCTAATATAAGGTCAACAACAGTGAAAACCTAGTACCTAATATGAATGGATCTATCTTAACATTTCATCACGTGTTATGACTGTCTTTAAAATTCGTGACATTTACCGATTAGCGAAGTGTATCTAAATGTGGCGTAGGTCTTTATTTGAAATCAGGGTAAAGCAGGATTGTTTGCTATAAACAAATAATATCCACGACATTGAAAAGCAAACTGCACAGTCAACATTCACGAGTTGAACAGTGAGTGAGATACACAAACTCTTCCGTACTATGGAAGACACGTTTAGCAGTTGATCCTGATTATACTAGTAGTTCGCCTCGAACTGAGATCTCGTGATGGTCGGAGGTTAATAAAACCCAAACAATTTTTATTGACCAATGGTTGCAATAAACTTTGCAAATCGCATCGAAATCGCAGTCTAGCTAAGTACCAGTCTTACTTGAACTACAAAATCATTGAAACTCCAAGAAATGGTAGCTCACGTTATACTGAGTTTTCCAATTTTATAATTTTTACAAAAACTCAAAAACTATTAGACCTAGAATCAAAATAAAAACGGGTTTGGAATGTCTATGCAAAGCACTTGATATTTTTGTCCGCCTTTTTTTTTTACTCCCTTTGGACCCTCATAACTTCACGACCCTTTGACCGATTTACTTCATTTAACAAACCAGTAAAACTTAAGAGTATTATCCGTATACCTACCAAATTTTATGAAGATCGGATGAGCGGTTTAAAAGATCTCGTCGAACAAACATACAAAGCATTTTCGTCCAAGTTGTCACTAAGATCGATTAATCGTTTAGTTATGTAGGTAAGTCGTGGCCTTTAGGCGACCTATGATCTTTATCAATGAACTTCTCCAGTCAGGCCCCACACAAACATATCGAGCCAAAAACTACCTAGAATAATATGTTTTGGAGAAGACTACTAATTCGCTTTTTTGCGTATCCTGTGACATCATTCACGTTTAGTTTTTTTGTGATCGTTCTTGAACATGGGTATAGCTGGCATATACACATACACATCAAGTAATAATAGTATGTACTAGGTAGGTTGGTAAGTACGCGATTTATGATCTTTGCACCCGTATACGTAAAACAAGTTTATCACCTACCATAACTTAACAAAGAAATTCCGTGAAAGCTCATGCAGTCTTTCTTTTGCAATATCATCAGCTCCGTCATCGAATCTTGCATGGGGACCTTTGCAGTTAGTGTTCACCAACTTGTCAGTAAATGTTTTACGGTTGAGTGCTTCGGCATTTGCAGTAGATACTGAATTGATACCAACAATTGTACAGGCAAATCGCATCGCTTCAATAATTAGGTACCTATACTGAACGTAGCGCTCAGTTATAATAACAGAAATTCAGTTCGCAGTGAGGCAAATCCTATTTTGGACCATAATTATTTGCGGGGCGTAGAGAGTCCTCGGGCTATTTACGGAAAGTGTCTATTGTCCTGTCAATTTTACGTTGCTGCCATACTGCTATAGAAATCCGCTTTCTTTGGGAATAAATTCCATTTGGTCAAACTAATCAATCAATCATAATTGTCAAGAAAATATTTTTTTCTTTTTCTCAACAGCTACCCCAAGCAATACCACATTAATTAGAAGTACAACAGCAAGTGTAGGTAATACTCATAGTAACCAAAGAACATTTAATTTGTGTTTATTAAAATTGAAACCAGGTACCAGACTGTAAGAGATCACGAGTTGGTGACAAAGGTCTTGTAATTACTCCCGAGCGCTGAGATACACACATATATAGGTAGGTACATAGCACAGGATCTTCATTGCCTGATGTAGAACTGAGGCTTTTGTAATGAGCACAGTGAACATGCTTTGCGAGTTCATTGATCTGCTGAGTGTTACTGCACGAGTATTCCGGTCTGATGGCGAAATCCAAATTACCAACTAAGAGATACGAAGTGTCTCGAGAGTAATTTCACGCCTCAGGGGCAAGAACGCAACTCAGTAGCTCCAATTAGTGCTAATGATAATGGCCAGAGGTGGCCAGTGGTGTCAGTTTCCATGACTTTGCATATGCAACGTTACCACTGTTACCAGCAGACATGATTCGCGAAACCTTTTCCAGGTTTTGTTATACAAGTTCTCAATTATCCTTGAAAGCCATAGTGGTTACATAGTGCTCTCTCCATTTCTCGAGCAGAAAGAATAATGCTAAAGTTGGAATGACGCATTAAGGCTAACATCACGTGTACACGACGGACGACCGATAGGATCGGTTGCAATGTTATAATGGACACGTGAGATTTACCACATTAGCTGATGAAATAAAAGTATATTTCGAAATACGCAACTGCCAATTGCTACAATTTGGTTTTGAAACAGACCTTCTCCCTTTACCTAATGCCTCACGCACGACTGGAACTAATGTGGGTTCCTTTTTGGAAATTCAAGGCTTCTTAAAGATTATACCTTTCAACGGTGACAATATAGTAAACGCATATGAAAGTATCACGTGGTAGTCTGGTAACAACGAACGAGCTTTTAAAAAGGTATTTGCACAACACCAAAAACGAAAACCTCAACTTAAAAGGTTATGTTATGTAACCAATAAACAGTTTAAAAATAAACCTCTTGCAAATGCACTTACGTGGAATATTAATACAGCCTTTGAAACAGATAGTACAGTAACAATAACAAGGTTATCACTAGCCTGGTTTTTATCCGTCGACCTGTGACCTCAGACACCAGATAAAGAGCTGGGATAAAGTTCAGATCTCACTTATCAATCAAGCAGGCGCCGATGTACGGGAGAACACCAAATCGAAAGCTACTCTCAACACATGGTCTACGATTTATGGCTTTTAGGCTATTTATATCGCTTCATGTGTGATAGTACGAGTATGTTTATGTGTGATAGTGGGCTATCGCTATGTGCTGAAAATACGGGTTCGTTGCTGGCTGATAGAAAATTTGCCCTTATGGCATCGTAAGTCCGCCTTTAGCGGATATAGATAACCATGTTTTTGTAGTCTGGTAAACATTCTCCATTATCTTATCATCTAACTAATTGGTATGGGTACAAGTAGCAAGATCTGTTCTATGTAACATAAATCTCAAGAGGTTTTCTTCA
The DNA here is from genome assembly GCA_947507515.1 of Eulithis testata. Classification (NCBI taxonomy): domain Eukaryota; kingdom Metazoa; phylum Arthropoda; class Insecta; order Lepidoptera; family Geometridae; genus Eulithis; species Eulithis testata. The sequence continues at coordinate 12,516,284 of OX382194.1, forward strand.
CACTTGTAATTTTTGTGGTGTGGTTTTTGGAAAAATATACGTGGCCTTTATTCTAAAACTGAGAGGTGATGAAACATCATGTATTGATTTTATAAGCTTTATATACGTCACACTGCCTTTTAGCTTTTTTTTTCTAGCACCGTGGTCAATTTATTCATTAGATATTTCCATTTCTTTTATTCTTTTATGTGTTCTTCATTTGAAATAAATTTTACTATTGTTAATGATCATTTTGACTACGTCTTTGAGATTATTATAAGTGTCTATTTTATACTGACTTGTTACTTTGTCTAAACCCACCTAATTCGCAGTAAAGTTTTTACTTCTTTTAACAACCACATGCAAATCATCACAAATATTGTACCCACACAGGGATGCTTTGTAGTATGAGTCATCTAAACAAAGCACGCGAGTTCATTGACTTAGCTTTATCGTTGTATTATTTACTAAATCGACTGTCAAAGGCTTTATAAGTATCTCCAATATACTTACTTCAAATTCGATATCGTTTCCGATCCTATACGTGTTTAATGGTCATAAAAATCAACCAGTTCAATTTCGCTATATCATTGTTCTCAATGTTCTCATTTCTCCTCTCCAATTCTTTTGATAAAAGTTATTTTTCCGCAACGGCACGATCTCGTTTTACAAATTATGTAATACTACAGAACTTAAATCACACAGGGCGATTACTTTCAATTTGGCGTCACACCAAACAAATCGTTTCACGTACGTTCATTCAATCAATGGCAATTCTGCCGCTATTGAATTGTCGGTGACTTCGTCCCAGTGGCGTGGTCCGTCGTCCCCCAGTACCGGAACCTATTATAAACTATTATCTGATCTGTTGAGGTCCAAAGTCCGTGTTTTCATTCTGGTCCAATTCGTGACAATGTCGTCAGCGATGGATCTCGTGCGAGGCTACAATTGCTCCGCTGGACTTCGTACCATATTGTCCAAGATTGTTGTGCTTTACATAGGCTGGGTTTAGAACTACGATGTTAACGATGATAAAATTAAAATACTATTGCATTTACTTTTGAAAATATTGATCTCCTAAAAATCCTTAGATCTGATATACCTAAGTATTTTTTCATTTATCAATTCACATAGTTTCGCCAGGGAAATTGTTTAAGTACACTTTTGTTTGGATCACGAATCTCATTTTGTTCTGTAGATAGTTCATAATGGGTAATTTGAAAAACTAAAATAGACTGGTTATCCCTAAACAATTTGTCGGGATTTTTCTGTAAGAAGTATTTAATACTCATACCGCATTAAATGATATTGCTTTCCTCCAGCTTTATATAAATTCTTGAAACATTTGACTCATGTATCACAGGCTCTGTTTCAGCGCGACGTTGGTCACGTGCTTTATTATTCCCTTGCGGGACACCGTACGACGTGCCTAACTGCCGGCATTGTGCATTGTTGCTCCCGCATCCGTATCGCTCGCACTGTCTTTGGAATTATTCAATTGTGGATCTCTGTTACTATTCACTGTGTCTTTTACTCTATTCTATGTTTCATCTTCATCTGCTATGATGACGTGAGTGGTTTTTTTATTTTCTTATGAGTTTTTATAATTCGTATTCTCTCGACAGCGACCGGTGGTAGATAATTTAAGAAAATCAAACATGCTGTGTAATTTTAATGTAACGTAGTTAAAATAATATCATCTTGTACATAATTAAACATTACTTTGTAAATTGCTTTGCATAACATCGGCTTCAGTTCCGAATAAACATGAAAGCTTCGCTTCTCGTCTCGTGAGTTCTCAGAAATATTAATTTATTAACTGGATGGAATACCTATTTCTCGCTCAATATAAAAACCTATTTGTAAGGAGGCAGCTGGTGACCGAAAAGCATGTAGAAAAAGGGTGAAATGAAAACCTGATTATTAGAACATTAAGTTGATAAAATTAATAAATAATGCACAAGCACAATGTCAGGTTAAATTCTAAAATGTACAGTTTGGTATTTTCCCCTAATTGAGCTCAATTTATCTATGAGTAGGTCCTGTAGTCTGGGAGAACACATTACGTCATTCTTAACCGAGATACTTCATGAGTACGAGCATTTGAGCATCCTCGTTTTTTGTGGTTTTACATTAGGTACTAATTTTACTAGACTTTGACCACAACACAATGTTCTAATCTAAAACGTACAAACTGTTGTTAATACTTTTATTACCATACCTGGTTTGCATATTTGAAGTCACAATGATGTTGTTTCCCCGTTTACGTAAACTATTTGCACCATATACACCTATATTTACTATCGCTTCGAGTTTCATTTCAATGCAATCGTGTGCAATTTAATCAGGTGTAATAATCTCCCTTTAATCCTTCCTCTCTTACTATGGATTTTATTATTGCTAAGCAGGTCTTATCAGTCCTTATCATAATTGCATTTTTAAGCTTATTCAGAACAAAGCCTCTATAGTTATGTCGTAAATAAATAGGTAGGTAAAAGAGTCGTAAAAACTACCTATTTAGTGTTTAAAACATACCTGGCTTTCGATTACCGATTGTTCTCCGATATAATAGTCCACTGCTACTGGATTTAAATTTTCCTCATCTCAAGGCTATTGTGATGTACCTTAACACGTTTCTATTTCAAGTTTTAGGTTTCGGTCTCTTGACAGTTTTTCTTTGTCAGAATATGAGTTTCTACCATTGTCCACCCAACCACCTATTTGGTCTCTATACACTTCTGCTATTTCTTCTCATTCAACAAACCAGTCAAAAATACTTCTATATCTATTCTTACTCTATGTTAGGTTCTTATAAACCACAATACCTACCTGCTGGTACGTTTCAGTAAATCTTCAGATATAATCAACTCTACTATCTAACTACACATTGAAATGGTGTTGCTTTACACTAGGGAACATAATTGAATTACCTGAGTAATAAATTGAGGTCAACATATCAAGGGCGTCTCGTGCTCGGGTTTCGAGTAAATGACAAGTTAATTGTTTATCATCAACAGATTTTGTATGTAGGTCGTTGGTTTCGTGTCTTTCAGTTCACTGCAATCGCCTTACAGAAAACCATGTTATCATCTAATCGTCATTATATTTATCTAGACAAAAATTATTATACTTAGTTTTGACGTACCTACTTATTCTTTTTCTTGTCACTGTGTTAATTTCAACTTTGGTTATTACTGGAACTCCTTGAAATATCTTCCTACGAATATTTGAACACCATTCTCCTGTAAATGCGATAGATAACTAATCGCATGCGCCCGCATAACTAGACTAGAGACCTAGATTCCTTTCTTCATCGCGTGTACAGTCGCCGAAAAAGTATGACATTGCTGATTTGTAAAACTCGCCTTTCTGGATTCAACAAGTTCTTTAACAGGTCAACATCTGACGCAACTCAAAGAATATAAATATGATGATGTGATACTTTCGTCGCTGATTCTACGTTCACTAGACTTTGCAAGTTTTGCTAAATTTAACACATGTGGTGCTACTGTTTGCTATTCTGCGGCTCCAAGTCGGGGGCTCGACTCGACTCGCGGCTTACTAATACGCGGGAGTGGTTCCTGTCAATCACGGAGCTGGAAAGGGCATGAGTGGAAGTCAATGCCTCTAAGACAGGCCTAGTTGCCTTGGAAACTGCCAATACACGCTTTGATTAGGGTACATTGATTTTATATCGTTCGAGCAGAATAATTTGATATCGGCATATAAAGAGACGTGGTATAAGTACCTAGGTATAAAAAATAACATGAAAAGTGCGAACCACGCATATTTTGCATTCATCATAAGGCCCAGCATTTTGAAAATTCCATCTTAGTCAAACCCTAATTATTCCATGCCTGTTTACTGTATTATATTGAAATTGAAATACACAATACTCAAGGATATAAGTGTCCGATCCACCGCTCGCAAAACACGAATTAATGAAGAACCTCGATTAAAAAAAATGCTAAACACACCTCTGAAAATTTAGGTTTGCCCAAATATATCTAGCACGCTTAAGTATTTTGAAGTGAAATTTCACATGAATGTTTATTGGCTAATTTGAAATTGATCCACCGAGCCTCTTTTTTTAAGTAACTGATTTCTTTGAACATAATTACAATTTTTACAAAATGCCGCTTACGTTATATAATTCCGAGCATCTTCAATCAAGCCGCATTCTTCTTACTTTGCTACTCGCGTATATCGCTGTCGCGCTCACCCACATAACCCTCATTCGAATACTCGAGGCAGTACTATAATATATTGTCCCTTAAAACACGATCAAGAACCCCTATTATCTCAAGTCATGATAAACAATATTTACCGTTTAACATTGGTTTGACTTTGTGTTCTCTGTTACAGGTCAAAGCACACAGAAATGTTTATAGACGAGAATGAAGTGTAAGTAAACTTTTCAATTATTATTTTAGTAGCAGAAATTAGTCCCGAAAAATGCATTAGCTAGTCTGTGATCTCCTATCTCAAGAGCTTTTGCTAAGTCACGAAACCGAAGGCAAATTACACTGCCCAATTTCGTCCGTAACTGTCCGACCTGTATTTCCATACAATTAGCGCATCTCGCTTCTACAAAGTTCAGTGGCTTACAATGTAAATAAATCGTTGTTCACCCACTAAATATTATGAGTTTGTCAAAAGTGTACTTGTTTGTCAAAGAGATAAGGGTTATATTCGCTAATATATTTACTAGCCTGTTAGTTGATAACAGGCTATTGAAAGTACACACTGTATTACTGCTGACTAGTTGATTCAGATCGGTTTTATCGAGCACGTGTTTGTTATCTATCGGATTTATTTTTGAACTAGGCAATGTTCTAAATTCTAGATCTTGTTATCTGAAAGTATTCCACTGCCCTAAAAACTGACTGACTCTGAAGACTGCTCTGCCTTCAGTGTTTTTTTGCCTCTACGCTCCAGTCCAATGGCTTGCTTGGACCCTAGAATATTTACAATTCAGCTACGTCGATGTATTTATTTATCTACTTCACACGTATCAAATAATGTCATGACAAGACGAGTGCTTTCCACTTCTACTAATGTTTTCCAATTAGTACCTGTTTCCCAAATTGTCACACTCGTAAGTACTACGTGCCCTACCCACATCATCATTAGCTCTAAATACCTACGTATGCAGAGATATGTGTACCTCTTGTTGACTTCTCTATCCACTTCCACTAGGTTTATTAGTGTTCCTAGTGGTCTTGGCTCTCAGCCAGATGTCGACTTGACGCAGTTTTTTTTCAGACTTGAAGGTTTCTCGTTTTTACTTCGCGTTTTTATGTATTTTTACGCCTTTCAGTTCGCATTGTTAGAGTTCGTTTAGTTATGTTTTGTTTGGGTACGTGATACGTATAAAATACGGTACCTATACCTACAGTAGAGCAATTCTGATTCATTTATGAAGCTTTATCGGACCTATATCGGAAACTTTCGAAGGAGATTCCAAAGAGCGAATACGAAATCTCCATCAAAAGTTTCCGATACCGTTCCGGAAAGGATTTACGAATTAATCAAAGTAGGTAGATACTTACTTACCCAGATCTACCTACAGTGTCAGTCAGTGGTGTAACTTTTGTTAATATTGCGAGTATTGTAAATACTGTATTAGTAGTAATTTTCTTTGTGAAAAAATATTCCTCAAACTACCTAGAGTACTTAATGTATTGATTTATGTAAGTAGTAAGTACTTATGTATGTATTTAATTAAAACTTTTCCTTCGGAAGGCTAGTTCGAGGTTTTTACCGTATCTCATCGTAGTATCAGATGCTAGAAACCCAGAATTGGTAATTTTAGTGACATGTGGTGTCTGTCATAGTTTAAAGCTAAATCAATATTTCAAGAAAAATCTTTATCGATTCCGATAAAAAACGGAATTATGGCAAGTTTAAATAGGTACAATCATAAAGTCATTTCGTTATCGACAGATGTTTTTTTGAGAATGTGCCAGTGATTACAATCGGATGCCGGATTTGTAGCCATAATCTTTAACACGGTTCTTATCTTAACTCTTACAACATAGTTCGAGTGTTGTTGCGATGCTAGGATATTTAATTTGTTCCCATATCGTGGAATATCGAGCATTGTGTATGTTATTGAATATTTTATAGGTTTGGTCATACCCTGCTTACTATCTTATAGTTAGTCTAGTTCTGCAGCTTTGCGTAGATTGTGTCTGACATTGGCGTGTCTTGAAGCTAAAAAATCGAAGAGCATAATTTTTCGTCTATCTACTGGAGCTGGTCCAAAAATTTAAATGCAGTTTATCTCCAAGTGAAGTAATTATGCCTCCGTGTTAATTGCCTGCATTCTTTAATATGTTTAATTTCTTTAGTATCTTTTACTAAAACAACATATTTATTATAGTATCGCTTGGCTGATCATCCAATTTTATAGAATGAAAATCGGCCAACCAAACGGACTCGCTCAAGGCAACACTTCTAATGACTATTTATGTACTTTGTCCAGTAGATCCGTAAGCCTATCAGATAAGCTATCAATCACTCGGTAGTAAAGATAAGAAGCCATATAAAACTTATCACTTAAACCTAATGAGCAGTTACTTGCTGGTGAGTGTGTGGTGAAGTGCATTGAGGGATAAACATGGGATATACGCCGAAGTGAGTCTTTGCACTTTTTAAATTAAAAATACCAGATACATACAATTTATTAAGATCTTGTAATTTGACCAGACTTCTTGGGAATAAATATATTTTTTTTTTTTTTTCATTTTCATATTTATTAATTTTTATAGGTTTGATCTGCTTAAGATTAAATGAATCATGAACCAAGACAATATAAAATTTAAAGTATCCTCTTGGTTTTCTCATGTTAACAAAACTATGGGTAAAATGTCTACTCTATTTTGTTTCAATTTGATGTCATTCTGAAACATGACATCACAGGTTCAAGTTGGGTCAGTCTGTGCTAGGTGCCTGATGAAGTCCTCTGGTGGGTGGGATAACATTAAATTGACCCTCATCCTTACGTAACTGGTTTGGCTTTTTCATAGTTCAGCCGTTTTGAAATATAGCATACCTATTATGTGTTTGAGGATTTTTTTCTATAACATTGGTTTACATTATTGACCAATCTTTTTTTAATTGTGTGGATCGGTTTTATGGTTCATCGGCTAAATCCCTCTTATCTGCAGGTATTAGTTATAGTCCAGTCAAGCTGGCAGTTATCCTGCAAATGATAATTTGACAAGATTCTAATCTTTCTGTGTCTATAACAAACACTTTAGTAGAACTCATAGCGGTTATCGACGCACAGATATCAGAAGAACACAAAGAAGCACAACGGATCTCTACAAATAGTAAATCCAAATATTTACCCCTGGTTTATTGAACCCTCGAGCTCAGACAATTATGAATCATCTTGCTCACTTGGACCCGTGGAGTGTCCTACCTTTCTAAATATTTAAAGAAAGTTTTAGTGGATTTTTTTCATGCTTTTTTTTTCAATCTTGCTCAAGTTGGTGCTTAGTTTATCACAGTTTTCTGCACAACGCTCTAGAATGAAACCCTCGGTTTTAGTAGTAGTACTATACAAAGCGATTAGAACTAATCATCAATCATAATCATTATTGACTCATCGGTCATTCATTACTATTTCCAATATCGGAACTTTAGAACTAATTCCAAATTTAATTGTGGGTCATTGATTAAATCAATATAAGTGTGTATACGAATTGGTTGGTATTAGTAGGAATAGCTCTTATGTTAATGAAACACAATAAATGATTAGTAGATTGGTTCTATTTATACGTTCCGATTTCTTAATTTAGTTACACACAAGAAACTGCGCACTTATACGCTTTTCTATTATATACGTACAAAGTGGTATGGAGAAAAATAGTTTTCTGAAATTACTTTGCTCCATACAAAAAACTACTAGTAGTTCGATGCGACTCACTTTTCGCGAGTTATTCAAATGAAACTGAGACTCAAGGCTGTAGTGGTAAAGTAGACATTTTGAAAAGACCTCTAAATTCATAGAAGATACAATACTGACTACTTAATTATTTAAATAGTGACAATTGTTAGGTATCTTTATCGCTACAATCTCAGCTCCAGCCGTATGAAGGATTACAGTAACTAGTTCTACTAACCAGTCACATTTAGATACCTCATGATACTATGATCAAAGGTCGCGTTTTTCTGCTGCTAGTTTTTCCTTCCTGGCTGGTATGTGCAGAATTTGAGAACTCACTTTAATGCCAAGGCCAGTTTGATGTATAATTTCCGATAGTCAGACAAAGGCAATTCCTTCACTCGTAAGTTCTAAGCTAGTAAGTCATATTACCCTATGTTCTTCCACTATTTTAAATAAATAAATAATAAATATTCTTGGACATTACACACAACGCTCTCTAGTCCCAAACTAAGCAGAGCTTGTACTATGGGAACTAGATTGCTGATATAATACTTATATACATATTTTTTTTTGTAAATACATACTTATAATACATAGTAACACCCAGACATAGAACATGTTCTCGGTGGGGATCGAACCCACGACCCACAGCACAGAAGGCAGAGCTACTACCGACTGAGCCATGACGCCTGATTTTGTTCAAACCATAAACATGACAGATTGTCTGTTACGCTATTGTTTACAATATAGCACAAAAACATGATTTGCGCGGTTAAACTGACGGAACCTTGAGACCTTACCTTACGTAGGTACCTTACCTTGGACGTGGTACTTTGCACCCGCCTGGCAGACTGTATTAACATTACTGAATGCACGTTTTTCTTTGTAGATTTAGTACGATGCTTGTATTATCAGAACTATGTTCGGCCTACCTCGAGCTACTAAGCACATTCTGCACAAGACAAGTTGGTCTTCCTCTCTGGTCTGCTAGGCAAGCATGTTTCTTCTTTGTATTTTTCCGGTTTGGTTCGGTATAATCATATTCTTGACATCCTCCGTGTTCGATCTGGATGATTTTATCGTGTAATATATTTTTTTGCTTGATTGTGGGTCAAATGAGTGCGCGCAGACAAGTTTTTTTTTCAATGAGCGAAAGCCTGTATTTTTGTATTTACGCCTTTTGTTCATATGGGAAACAAAGTATCGTCTGGTTTTTGACATTTTTACATCAGTTTCTTTGCACGATTCAAATTCCTGCCGAGACGCCAGTTATCCGTTTAGGAAAGAATATTTTTTTAAATCCTTATCACTTTTATATCGATAAGTAGGTATAACATAATTTTATTACAGGGATATAAATATCTGGTTTCGTAATACACACCTAATTTAGTAACTAACGTAAGGTGTGTAACGCACGAGGGATAGGCGAAATAAATCAATGACAACCAATATTTTATCTATGAATCATTACATTAGACGCTGATAACAATTTTACGCAAAAGAACTCGTTCATTTGTGCAATCAAGTTTGCATGATGGAATGTTATCTACGTGATTAGGCGAGATATTTTATAATTTTCCATCGTCTGGCATGGGATTAAAAATAAATACAAATTCTTTATTTCACAAACGGTTTTTGATCATGAAAATTAAAAATTAACCTCAGAGTAAAAAAAACATAAAGCATCTCTAAACTATAACGGCACTGTTTTGTGTTCAGTCTGAAACTCTGAATGCATTTTTAAACAATGACACCTAAACACAGATGCTCTGAATTCCCACGTGCCGAGTCATTTCACGAATGCAATGTGATCGCTTTGTTGTACAAACTACAAGCAACTGCGACTGATCGTGGGAAACGTAGTATTGTTTAGTTTGATTTCATGTTTGATGCACTTATGTTTTGTAACAGACTTTAGGTAAAACACTTCAGAGACACTGTTGCTATCGAAAAGTAAAGTAAAGGTGGTAAAGGTCCATTGAGAGACTTGTGGAATATTGTGGATCCTATAGAGGGCCTTTTTATGGTGCTATGTATTTCGCGCTGAGTTGTTTGTTGCAATATTCATAGTAAAATGCGATAGCCGTCATGCCAGATATTATGCGCGTGTGACGCACCAACCAACATTACCTCTGCTTTATACTATTTGACTTATTTTATTGCTCAAACCCACAGAAATGTCAGACCACGCGCATGCAAATGACATGGTGTTTTTGTTTTTGCCGTAAATTAACACCGTTCAAGGAAAATTTATTACAAGTAAGAGTTACTTGAACAAACTGATACATAGGTATGGTTGATGGTGGCTTAGCAAACTTGTGACAGCAAGAGTATTCTTGGGGAGTTAGGAGTTTGTTTGGGAGGCGCACAGCCGCGCACATCCGTGTCTGCACATCAGTGCATTCATTACCAAGCTTGCTTCGTTTATAACTTTTACTGGAACTTTGTTTGGGGGTTTAGTAGGGTTGCCATAGATTTTATCATGACATTTGATTTAGGCAATGCTCCATCATTCGACTTATTCAACCCTGACTTAAAAAAACAGAGTCATGGCCCTCTCATTTTATGTGGCCTGACATTTTAATTGATTTCCGTTCCTGCCCCTCTCAACAATGACAAGATAAACCTACGCATCCCGGTCCAAATGTCAAGGTTCGAGAGATGCACCATTGCACGGAGGGAGGACGTCGGCCGGTCGGCGCATGCGTGCCCATCGGGTCACGGCCACTATCAACAGATGCATCCGGCTTTTATCTGGGACATGTTTTAACTGATTGCTGAAGCAGATACGATTTTGTGGTTTGGTTTGGCAGTGATCGTATACCACACAGATCGCGGCAGACTATTTTTTTCGAGGTTCTATCATCACTAAGATACGAACAGGCATAATGATTGATGACTCATGACAATAGGGGATGCTTGCGTCCAACTGTGGGCAAATCTGATGGAGTACATGCTGCATCTGAAGATTCTTAGGTGTGTCTAGGTGTAAAACTTGGACACATGTATTGTGTAAATTACGACATCTCTATTGTCTAGCTAGGTTAAGTAAACACCAAAAGCTTTAGGTAAACGTAATGAAAGCTGTCGCGCGTAGTTCACCAGGTCAGGGCCACAGTAATGATACCAAATATCAAAAGCTGCGCATCCGGACATTTTATCAGGACGTTTTAATTGTGCGTAATGTTATTAATTGTTCTTCATGTTTGGAATATGCTACAGTTTCTCTTGCGTTACCTACCTTCTCTGGGTCATGAGCCCGACCGGCGATAGCATTGAATTCGTCAAGTTTTTTGGCTCCAGTAATTAAAGGAATTAAGTACCTACCTTCTTGTCAAAAAATTATGATGAGTTAATTCTTGTTTTTTTATACATGCCTTGTCTGGGACAGTCTAATAAGGTTTGATGGAGTATCTTTCGGTGTGCTACATATTAATTTCGAGATCAAAAGCTGCTCATGATCTCACACTATTAAAATACGGAACTTGTACCGTAACCGACTATTGAACGCAATAAAAGTTTGGCTCCGTGAGTTGGTTAACATTCAGAACTTTCTCCAGTTTAACTTAGTAATGGATAATAGATATTTACGTCTTGGAGAGTTATGAATAAAATTTACTCAAAATTTTTACAGGTTCACCTAAAAAAAAATAGTTGTGGTTGAACCTATTTAGAATTCCGACCAGTACTTTCATTGGATATCTTCTAGTATCCCTCGTATTCCCAAGCGACAAGACGTAGCATGTGGTAACGTCCATTACCAAAGCTGTAGTGCGCAGGTGACATTTTCATGAAAGTAAAATGAAGCAGCTATCTACATCGGAAGTACCGGCCAAGGAAACCTGCACGGTTACCTCTACTTACCGGTTGTCTAAAATGGCAAGGCATGTACTCCTGTTATGGGTCGAGGTAACCAGGTGCCTCGACTGCGCAAGCTGATTCTAATTACCCTTGTTAAACTTAAACGCGTATTGCCTTACTAACTTTAGTTGGAAAACTTGTTAGACGGTATCGGCAACTTGACTGAAGACCTAGTTATAATGGTAAACTGTTTTTATTTATATTATCTGTGTTGTTACTACGTGTACTTGACTAGTTATATTATAATAATTGACCTATTCGTGACTCTTGTACAGAGGGAAAATTATTATACCTATCTCAGTTGTTGCGTGTTTTGATGACCACACGTCATTTCGGACAGATGACTTACACGGGAATCCGGGGCTTAAAATTTGTCAAGTCAATGTCTCCAATAACCAACATTTATCCTTAGCTAGAACAGTGAAATCCAAAGAGAGAAACAACATTTTTACTATAGTAGGTATAAGAATCATCTTTATTTAAACATCTGCCTTTTTGTTCCAGGCCGGAATCATGGTGGGTGTCGGCGGTGTTGAAGACCATCCGAGCCGTCGCGTTGGTCTTTGACGTCATCACCTTCCCCATACATTTGATCGCACAAAGGCCATGGCGGAAACGAGCCCTGTCTCGACGGATCAAGGTAAACATCAGCCTACAGTGTTTTGATTCCAGGTTTCCTTCGATTAATGATTTGTAAAAAATACATTAATTCAAGCAGGCTTTGCTATTCGCTTCACCAGGCCACGCAAATTGAATCTTTCTTTACAAAGTCTTTGAGCATTGAGCGGTTTGACACCGTTAGCTGCTGACTACAAGTTATTCAATTATGAAACCGCACATTGTTTGAATGGAACACCAAGTGTCGCTATTTTCAGTTGACCTGCTTTCAAACCTAATGTTCTGTTCATTGACTACCCACGACCCACGTGCTAATGAGGGAGCTATAGGTGTGCAAACAGCTTTATTTACTGGAGATAGGCGATATTTCTCGAGTTAAGTCAACAGAAACAAATTAATATCATAGATCTGATGTCAGGTTAGTTAACCTTCTGACCTTTAGCTTTAGTTACGCTCCGACTGATGTGCCTTCCTTCCTATAGCTAGATATCTTAGATGTGCCTTCAGTGCCTTGGCTGACGTAATATAATTTCAAATCCTATTACGGTTCTCATCACAAGATGTTGGATATTACCAGCTCCTGGAAACACGGTCTCCACTAATGAACTAATTAAGACTTACACTACACTCCTGAGAGAGTATTTTAGAATAATATTGCGAGATTATTCCGCAGCTATGACCTGCGTGGGTGTAGAATAATTTACGCGTATGGATATGTGATTTGGAAATCTTTTACTATAAGTCCTCTATGACAAATAATGCATTTTTTTTAAACTATTCATCAGTCCTACTAAATAAATAACGTACTCGAATCACACTTGTGCCAAACGTTACTTAGCTCTAAATACGCTCTAAACTACAATACAACCGAGATACAACTCCTAGACAACCTCAAAGTACTGAGTGCTTATATACTCAAAGATCGGAGGGAACGTCTCATGGGGATCATAGGCGCGGAAATTGTAAGTCACCATTTGCCGGAATGGATAGTAACCAACACAGAAAAAATAAAAAATGTGTGGTAACTCGTAGCCAACCAGGGTTGACACTTCGTTGCAAATCTGTTGAAGGTCTAGACTGACGGGCATCCTATCAAGAATTGACTGTACTTTATCTATCTAGGTAATATTATGTACGACTATACATATATATTGCTTCCAGGCGCGTATAATCCAGAGCACTGCCAACAGCATAATCGTGGAATCGGTATCAGAGCCATGCGAGTTGCACCTGCGTCTGATCCGCGACGGCGTCACGTCGATGGAGTCGATGCTTCGCGCGGCCGCCGCCCGCTGGAGCGACCGTCCCTGTCTCGGCACTCGCACTGTGCTCGGGGAGGAGGACGAGCCGCAACCAAATGGACGTGTCTTCAAGAAGGTACCCGCACAAACACACCCTCACACACACACCCTAACAGGTCTATAGTTGATTTTAAACAAGCATCCATCTGATAGAAATCGGCTGTCGTAGTACCCTACGTACGCCTGTAATACTACGCATGTATCAGGTTACACAAGCTCGTTCCAGAACCTTGAAGATTTTTAGAATCTGTCTCTTGGGAAAACATCAACATGGTAAATCAGCTCAAATACAAACAAACCCATATTTCACTTCATTCTCGCTCAAGCTCGTATATTTTGGAATCGAGACGCAGATTCGTAGCGCCTAATACTCGTAGGGGAGTGATAAACTGACGTAATATGTGTCAGGATTCTGAGACTTTATGGGGAGACCCACGTTCAGTTGCCGTCCTATGATATAAGCAGCTGAAATAACATATAATGCATTCCACAGTTCAACATGGGCGACTACGTGTGGCGTTCATACGTAGATGTGGAACAGGAGGCGGGTTTCTTCGGCGCTGGACTGCGCGAGCTCGGCTGCGCTGTGCGACAGAATGTTGTCATGTTCGCTGAAACACGCGCTGAGTGGATGTTGGCAGCACATGGATGCTTCAAGCAGAGTATACCTGGTAACTACTCAATTACCATCAATAGCTTGTGGTAGCAATTCGTAAACTCTCGCATAGACAACAGAAACGAAATCCCCCTTCTATTCCAGTGGTAACAATCTATGCGACTCTCGGTGACGAGGCCATAGCGCACGGCATCAACGAAACCGAGGCTTCAACCATCATCACCAGCCACGACCTCCTGCCCAAGTTCAAGAAGGTCCTCGCGAACACGCCGCGGGTGGACACCATCATATTCATGGAAGATCAGCTCAAGACCACGGACAGGGATGGATTCAAGCCGGGGATCAGGATAGTGGGGTACAAGGAAGTGGTGCAGATGGGGAAGAACTCTAAGATCCGTGAGTGTTTATTTTTGGTGGTTCTAAAGTAGCGTTTACACTTAGCTCATGCCGCTGCCGGCATTATTGCCGCGATTAATTCCAGAATTATTGCCACAACAACATCGCACGATCCGGGACAGAGGCATTATAATGTTTAGATTAGGCTTATGCTTACTTCCCTGTCCACTGTAGTTTGATCTAAACACACCATAAGAGTCAATTCACGATTAGACAGACAGATCTTGCACCTCAAAGGTTTTGTAATGCTCGATGTATCAAGAATCATCAGGCACGAAACAAAAAGTACAATCACTGTTACACATTTCTAATTCGCTATTTGTATTCCAGAGGACGTGCCCCCAACACCGTCCGACACAGCCATTATAATGTACACGTCCGGTTCGACTGGTGCGCCTAAAGGAGTAGTACTTTCTCACCGCAACATGTTGGCAACACTCAAGTCCTTCACTGACGCCATGCCGATACTGGATACCGATACTCTGATGGGATTCCTGCCGTTGGCGCATGTGTTTGAACTGCTCGCTGAGAACATGTGTCTGTTTGGAGGTTAGTACATTATTATAGAAATTCCAACTCTTAACTAAGGACTATGTTAGCTTATAATCGGAGAGAGTATGGATGGAAATACTTGTTACTTGTTACTTGTTCGGCGGACTTGTTTCCGCAACTAGGCCACAGGTGGGCCCTTTTTGCGTGATAGGTGGCGGCAGTCACTCCAGCCACCCGATATCCTCCAGGAAGGCCAGCAGCTCGCTAATGCTGGTGCAGGCTTCCCGAGGGGTCCCCGGTGTACCGAGGTAGTGTGCTCGTTGAGGCGCCACACTGTCGCACTCCAGGAGCACGTGCGAGGCCGTCTCGTCTGCGTTGAGGCACCCCCTGCACAGGGGGCTGTCTGTAACACCCAAGGTAAACAGGTGTTTGTTCAGAGGGCAATGACCAGTTACAATACCGATGACCCTTCGGAGCCTGTCACGTTTCAGGTTGAGGAGTTTACGGGAGTAGCTCGGGTTTAACGCCGGGAAAGCTTCCTTCGACTGCCTGCAATCTTGTGTACTTGCCCAGTAATCCTGGTGTAACTGTGTCGTACGTTGTCGGATCCAGGACCGGACTTGACTGAATGGTAGAGGGATCATAGGCTCTGGTCCTGCTGGCTGCATTTCCGAACCTCTCCTAGCCAAAGCATCAGCCTCGTCATTGCCTCTGGATGCACTGTGTCCCTTTATCCACTGGAGAGTAACTTTGTTTGACTTACTTACTTCTTCCAATAGTTGGTGGCACTGCAAGGTTAACCCTGAGGTGTGCTCATACCTGTTTAGGGATTGTAGTACCGCAGCACTGTCCGACAGGATTCTGATGTTGTAGTCAGTTACCTTTCGTTTCAGTACTGCGTTGGCGGCCTGGATTATACCAACGCACTCCGCTTGGAAGATGGAGTTGTGTAGGCCCAGAGCTGATACCTTGTGGATGTTGAGGTCGTCAGAGAAAGTACCTGCCCCCGTGCCTGTTTTAGTTTTGGAGCCGTCTGTGTATATACGTACTTCATGTATGTTTGAGCTGTCACTTGGCTCCTCATGCAGTTGTATGGTGAAGCCCTTACCGTACGTGTATTTTTTCGGTATCCTGTCATAAATTGATAGTATGAGTGGGTTACCGATTGCATAGTCATTTAGTATGTTAGTGTGAGTGGCGCGAGTGTCTTGCTCCCACAGCTTTAGAGCCCACAATCTGTAAGCAGCTGCGGCTGCCTCTTGTTGTACATAAAGATGCAGCGGCGTCAGTCCCATTAGTGCTTCCAGTGCAGCTGTGGGAGCCGTTCTCATGCAGCCTGTTGTAGCCACGCAAGCTAGCCTTTGAAATTTTTGTAGCTTGCCTTTAATGGTGGTCTGCTTGGTTTTTGGCCACCAAACTAGGGCACCATATGTTAGGGAAGGTCTGATAACAGTTTTGTAAAGCCATAGGGTTATCTTTGGGCTTAGGCCCCATGTCCTACCTACCATTTTACGGCATTGCCAGAATGAGATAGTTGCCTTCTTTATTTTATTGTCTAAGTGTTTTGCCCAGTTTAGTTTGCTGTCCATTGTTAGACCAAGGTATTTCACTTCATCGGACAGATGTAATTGTGTGTCGAACAGGAAGGGAAGTTGATACGCCCCCAGATTTCGTTTGTTCGTGAACATAACGAGTTCTGTTTTAGAAGGATTTACGTTAAGCCCAAAGTCAGTGCACCATTTTTCCACTACCCTAAGGGCATTGTTCATGATGTTGCAGGCCACGCTCGCGAAATGGCCCGATACCAGTATAGCAAGGTCGTCCGCGTATCCCACTGTAAAAAATCGTTGATTATTTAGTTTGGTGATCAGATCATTTGCAACCAGGTTCCACAGAAGGGGTGACAGGACGCCACCTTGTGGGCAACCCCTTGCCACTATTCCTCTTGTTTGGCCCTCCAAGTCAACCCTAACTGCTCTCAGTCGTAGCATGCTAATAATCCAATCCACCAATGTTTCTTCTACTCCATGTTTCTGTAGGGCTACATGAATACTGCTAAAGTTTGTCTTGTCGAAAGCGCCCTCGATGTCTATGAAGGCTGCAAGGCAAAGTGTTTTATTTGCTATGTCTTGTTCTAACCTACTGACAACTACGTGCAGAGCTGATTCGGTTGATTTACCCGAGCTGTACGCGTGCTGTTGTGGGTGTAGGGGTGTTTGCATTAGTTTTGTGTCCCGTATATGCCTATCACACAGCCTTTCTAAAGTTTTTAGAAGGAAAGATGTTAGACTGATTGGCCTATATGATTTTGGTTCGGTGTAGTCGCTTTTCCCTGGTTTTGGTATGAAAATAACCCTAACCTCTCTCCACCTGAGTGGTATGTATCGGTAAGCCAGACACGCTCTAAAGATGCTTGTGAGTATCCCACAGACAAGTGATGCGCCCCACTGTAGGAGGCCAGGGAACACATTGTCTATGCCTGGCGACTTGTATTGGTTAAAAGTATTTATAGCCCAGTTTACCTTGTCCGTAGTGACGACCTCGCTAGCAGTCGACCAATCTGCATTAGATGGTGTAGCTGCACTATTGTCTCGCCACTCGTTCTCATGGATGGAAATAATAACAATGGCTTTATTCTCGCAGGTGTGCCAATCGGTTACTCGACGCCGCTCACCATGTTGGATTCGTCCAGCAAAATCATGAAGGGAACGGAAGGGGACGCCTCCGTTCTCAAACCCACCTGCATCACTACTGTACCGGTTAGTACACCTACTATCTATACTTAGTACTGTAAAATACCACAAAAATAATTGTAGATACTCTGACATTTGTTGCGTAGCAATTTTAATTCCTACTACCTTCGATTACAGTTGATAATGGACCGCATCAGCAAGGGCATCACAGACAAGGTATCGCGTCAGGGCGAGTTTGCGAGTGCTTTCTTCAAGTGGGCCTACACCTACAAGCAAACTTGGATGCGACGGGGATACGACACGCCAGTACTTAACAGAATTGTGAGTACCATTGTACTTCAAACGTTGCTCACAAGTGTATCTTGCAAGAGATTTGAAAAAACTTGCCCGTAGTCTACTTCCGAGAGGTTCTATATTACGAACGGTCTACGATGATAGTTAAATAATATTATTTATCTTCCAGATGTTCAGCAAAATCCGCGGTCTGCTCGGCGGGCGGGTGCGCATGATGGTGTCGGGCGGCGCGCCGCTGTCCCCCGACACGCACGCACAGGTGCGCATCTGCCTGTGCTGCGACGTGGTGGCCGGCTACGGACTCACCGAGACCACCTCCTGTGCCACCGTCATGGACGTCTTCGACAGATCCACGGGCCGAGTCGGCGCGCCTACCACCGACACCAGGCTGAAGCTCATCGACTGGGAGGAGGGTAACTATAGAGTTACCAACAAGCCCTTCCCTCAGGTTACTACCTACCAGTGGGGTGCTGAGCCTGATTCTGTTAGCGCGTTTTTCTCAACTAAACTAACTTGGTATCACTAAAATGATACCTAGTTGTTTTTGTTATTTCAGTTTATGAGAAAGGGATGGCAAAAAATGTAGTGCTGTCAAATTATGTTAGTTTAGGAAAATTTAACTACAGAATTGGGGGCATTCTGCGAATCGAAATGCTAAATGAAATACATATTTATTAATCGAATGTTAGATGTAGAAGAATAACATAATATCGTTTGTTCTCAGGGTGAAGTGATAATAGGCGGTGACTGCGTAGCAGAAGGTTACTACCGCAACCCCGAGAAGACGCGGGAAGAGTTCTTCGACGAGGACGGACGCCGCTGGTTCAAGAGCGGAGACATCGCTGAATTACACCACGATGGATGCATCAAGATTATCGGTAACTTATATAATTCAACAACTTTATTAAAATAATTGGTAATAGTGCAGGTCTCCGAGGTATTTGCGGCGGACGCCAAATTAATGTGGAATTTGTATTTATCGGAATAAATCGGTGGTGGCATAGGGTGACGATGTCATAACCCTTGCAATCTATCTAAAATCATATCATGGCAGCAGTAAGAAACAATATTTTAGGCTTTCAAACTTTTTCAAACTTGAACAATTTAGCACACAATTTAATTTATTTGAGTCCCTATCAGACTTTAGCTTGTAAAACTTCACAAAAGCTCTAGCAGAAGGCATATCTCCGACAGACCGCAAGAAGGACCTCGTGAAACTGCAAGCCGGCGAGTACGTGTCACTCGGCAAGGTCGAGGCCGAACTCAAGACCTGCCCCATCGTAGAGAACATCTGCGTCTACGGCGACAGTTCTAAGAACTATACGGTGGCGCTAGTTGTCCCACATCCGCAGAGACTGGCTGAGTTGGCGATGAGGCTGTCGCTACCGGAGCAGGACTTTTCGCAGCTGTGTCGCAATGAGGCCGTTGAAAAGGCAGTCGTGAAGGAACTCGCTGAGCATGCTAAGAAATGTAAGTATTCATTGACTTCAAGCAACCTTTGCTAGGCTGGCCTTTCATCTTCTATCTAGAAAGATTGACACGGAATTGTATTATTCGCAAGAATGAGAAGGCCATGCTAGGAAGTGTCAGTTGATTTGAAAGTATGACTCAGGAAGTTAAAATAAAAATGTATATATTTTAATGAAATAAAATACGTTTATTTTGCTTGAATGGTATGGTAACTAATCAAGACTTAATGGTGGTCATCACGAGATACTTTTAAGTTTAGTTCACTGGTCTCATCACAATATTATGGTAATTTCCAGGTGGTTTGGAGAGATTCGAAGTCCCGGCCGCAGTGAAGCTCTGCACGGAGGTGTGGTCCCCCGACATGGGGCTGGTGACGGCCGCCTTCAAGATCAAACGGAAAGACATCCAGGAGCGGTACAAGGAAGACATCAAGCGGATGTATGCGTCCTGAGCGTGAACACAAACCGATCTTGTGAGGCCGTGTTGCGATAGAGGTTATTTTACAACCAGTTCCCGTACGGTTTTCCCATAGTGCCAGTAAACTAAGCTATGGACGAAGAAAATATTAATAAGCTTGTTTTGTTTTCATAGCCACGGTAAATAAAGCAGTCCTATTGATGGATTATTCAATTTGATTTTCAATCACGTTTGTGCGAACTAAGAGTGTCAAAGCTAGAACATTGGGGCAATTCTATTTGTTTATTTTTTACCGCTACCTTAGCTTACTCGCACAAGTTGAGTAGAAAGTCAAAATCACCGCACTGCACTAAGATTCCATTTGCCATGGATTTCAAAGTACTGCATTGTGTGACTGATGTCTTATTTCTGTCATTCAAATACTAAAACAGAATCTGTTAAAAGAATTCAAAGAAAACAAATCCGAATGGATAGCTAATCATCTCTCCACAGCTAGCCGTTACAAATGTCGGGAACTGCAAGGTTTTTTTGTTTGCTCCGTCGCGTCGTCCTTAGTTTAGTTAAAATCACGAAGTTGGAAAATTTGAGGTCTTACTAAAAATGCTTCTAGCCCTCTCATCGTTTGATTGGGCAGTGACATCATTTCACGTAAGTTTTAGGCATTTATAGTAAGAGCGCTTCCAGATGTCTTCGTTCCTAGAGCATTAGGCCTCATATCTGTATATCGAGCATCACAGGTGTACATTTTATTCATTGAACGCATTTGTGTCGTCGCACCGATTCGTAGTAGTCATAATAAAATCATAGCTTCAATCGGTTCTAGTTATACAATTTTGATAAGTCTTGTACATATTTATTAATTTTCGTCTCTGAATGTATGTAGGTAGTGTATTATCGTAATACATTAATCTTGTGAGGATGGCTGTTCTGTTGTACATTTTTTCATGCAAAATTATATTCAATTCAAGATGATAGAAGAAGAGATAGTGTAAAATAGATCTGAATTTGAATGTTAGTGAGAATGAATTGCGTGAATGACAATAGAAATTACCGTTCTTCCGATACTAACTGGCTTGAAGTAAATGCGTATGAATATTAATAATTAGCGGCGCAGTCCTGTGATTATCTTTAGGTTGACTTTACTGGATATATCGGTAGAACTGTACTTTCGGTGTACATTGGCCTATCGTATGTAAGTTGTCTTCGAGTACTGACTCGTTTCTAGCACCACAAAAGACAATGTGGAAACGTTTGCGGAACATGATGCTGCCGATATAACTTGACCGCATTGAACTTTAATTATATTGCCCAATGGCGAACTACAAGCAGCCTAGTTATATCCGTAGTAGGTATGTACGATAACTCGATAGGATAAGTTAACGTTTAGTACTTAGAGAGAATTGGGGAGTTTTGCCAATTTAATAATATTTTTTGCAATAATAGCGTTTTAGTTGTTCGTTAATCAATGGCTGCTTTAGTACGATCACAACGCATTGCAGCCAATGCGAGAATGGATCGCGTTGGGTGATAAGATCACTGCATAATCTTGTAGTCAAATGGTTTGTTTTAATGTTTCTTTATTTATAAACGGTGTTTCCACTCGCGCGTCAGTAGTGCCCGATGAGTGATAATTTGAGACAGCTGTACCTTCTTGTTCTGTGATAGTTTTTCTTCATCCCGATTACCCAGACCGCGGTGGCAACGTCGCGAACGTGAAAATTGTTGATTAGTTTTATTCTGCAAATCATGGGTTATTTCTGTACTAGTGTTCAATTTCAACTTAGACCACAACACAAGGGCTAGTCAGTGTTACTTCGAATGTTGAACATTTATGTATAGCATTTTGTCTATTTCTGGCCGCATTATGCTGAGCATTTACATCCCTTTAAATAAATATATCAATTTTAATGTATTTTGTCAATCAATTTAAATGTTAATAATAAATGTAAAATTCCATTGATGTATTCCATGTGAAATGTAATGTACGTTACTGTAACAAGTAGCAACATACTTTCCAATAATGTTATTGTAATAGTTTGGAAGCATAGGTAGTGTAATATTACGAAAATAATAGTGGCGTATGTAGGTGTTCCTTGCTCAGTTTATGTGACTGTTTTTGTTTAAAATTCTTAAAACTGCAATGAGAACCATTTTTGTAATATTTATTCAATAAATGTTAATAAAATCAGAAAATGCTTGTTTTACTTGTTATAGGTACATTTGATACTTCTGTAAAGTACATCGTTCTTACATTATTTTGTTAAATCTTAGGGATGTCAAAAGCTTCGTCTGCGGGGTTCGCATAATGGTCGCTTCCAGGCTTAGATCCTGCAGGTAGCTTTCTTACACTTGAGCACTCGTTATTGCACGCAAGGGTAAACCGAACGGTAATCGGAAGCGCGGAGATCGGAGGGCAGGGCATCAGCGTCGCGATCCGAGCGCACGGGCGGGCGGCACCGGCTAGGCCTGCGTCATTTTGCAGAGGTGCCGCAGCTGCATGATCTTGATGTCGTCGGTGCCGAACTTGACGACGCCCTCCTGGTTCTCGATCGAGATGAGATGTCCGGTCGCCTCGCGGTCCTCGCCCGCGATCACGCGCACGCGGTCCCCGGCGGCGGGCGGCGCCGGGTCCAGCGCGCCGCACGGCACCGACAGCACGCGCTCCTCCGCCGGCACGTACAGCGCGGCCGACCCGCCCGACACGCCGCGCACCACGCCTGCCGCGCCTGCTGCCTCGCCGCGCGCCACGCGCACCTCCAGCTCCGCCGACGGCCACGACGGCGACCCGGGCGGCGACCGCATCGGCGACCCGCCTCCACCGCCGCCGCCGCCGCCGTACACCGGCGACAGCGACGCGCGGTACGGACTGTACGTGTGGTCCGAGCCGTACATCGTGCCGGGCGTCGCCGGCGTGAACGGCCCCGACCCGTACCCGGCGGGCTCGTACCCGGGGCTGCGCTCGGCGCGGTCCGAGTCGGGCGCGCGCGCGGGAGTAGCGGCCGCGGCCGGGTCCCACGCGCCGTGCGCCGGCGTGCGACCTCCCTCGTGCGAGGGCGTGGCGCCGCCGTAGTGCGGCGTCCGGCCCCCGACGTCGTAGATCGGCGTCTGCGAGCCGTGCATCGGCGTCTTGGCGCCGACGTCGCGGTACGTGGGCGTGTGCGCGCCGAGCGCGGGCGTGCGGCCGCCGGCGGTCGGCGTGCGCGCGTAGAAGGAGGCGGCCGGGTCGCGCAGCGCACCGCCCGCGCCCGCGATGTGCCCGCGGTCCACCGAGATGGTCTGGCACGCCGAGTGCAGCTCCACGCGCGCCGTGCTGCCCGTCGCGTCCTTCACGATGCCGACGTTCCCCTTGTACGGGCCGCCGGTGATCTTGATCGTCTGCCCGATGAGGTCCCGGTCGCGGGCGGCGACGCGGCCGCCCCCCCGGCCCCCGCCCCCGCCCCCGCCCCCGCGCGCGCCCCGCGGCGAGGGCGGGGCGGGGGCGCCGCGCGCGCGGTGCGGGGAGTGGATCCGCGGCGACATGAAGCCCAGCGCCAGCCCAGCGGGAGCGCCGCCGCCCGCGCGGCTACCCCCCGCGAGCTGCAGGTGCCGCGTCTTGCAGACGAACACGCCGCCGTTGTCGAGGTACATCCGCGACTGCAGAAACGCAAAGTTCCGATAGAGGTGCTTGATCTCGCCGTTGCGGCCGGCGTGCGGGCCGTCGATCACCTTGACCACGTCCCGCTTCTGGATCGCGTTCTGCTCGGAGTCGAGCGCCATCGTGAAGCGGTTCTCACGGCGCTTCTGCAGCGCCTGCGGCTTGCACTCGATGACCTTGCCCTGCACGCCGAGCACGTGGAAGCTCTCGCGCTCGAGCCGCACGATGACGCCGACGGTCTGCGGGTCGAGCTGCACCATGTCGCCCCACTGGAAGTGGCCGAGCGAGTCGACGCCGGTCGCCATGTCGGAGCACAGCTGCAGGTCGCGCGGCAGCACCTCCAGCTCGTGCATGGTAAGGTCGGACACCAGCACGGCGCGATGCGCCTCCACGCGCACCACCAGCCCCGTGTCGCCCTCGTACCGACCCGCCACCACCTGCAACGCGACATTCATGTTAGCTGCTGTTGTCGCACAGTACCAACTGCACCTCACTAAACTAGAGTCATGGCATCTTTTCTACATGTAAGTAAGTTGTTACCTTCACGTGATCACCCTGCTTGAAGTACTTCCTCAGCTCGTTCGGCTTGAAGACGAGTGGGTCCTTGAGCGCGTCGTGCTTCGGCATCACGGTGATCATGGAGCCGTCGATGGCGACGATGCGCGCCTGCAGGTTGGCAAGGTCTCCGGCCGACACTTCCACGTTGTCTCCCATGCTGAAGGAGTGCAGGGCGGCGGGGTCGTCTCGAGCCGGCGCCGCTAACTCGATGTCGACCCCCTCCGGCTGTTCCTCGAAGCGTTCGAGCTCCGTGAGCGTGGGCTTGACGCCCTCCGCTAGGATCGCGGACATCGTGAAGTTCTTGTAGAGGAACCCCTTGCGGGAGTACCTGTTTCCCTCGAATATGAGGAAGTCTCCGTCTGACGTAACCTCACCGCCGATGGCTCGGATCGCCTCAGGATCAAAGGGTTTAGCGGCCGGCCGCCGCTTTTTCTTGCGTTTCGCGGCTTCGCTCTCGCTCTGAGCGGTTCTGAGAGCCCCCCTCAGTCTCGTGTAATCTATTCTCGGTAGCAGCTTTAGATGGACTTGATTTTGAGCGAGATCCACGAAATCTACTTGCGCTATGTCATCCTTGTAGAGGCCGCGCTTTAGCCTCACCCATTGCTTTGGTTTCAGTCCTGACTGCTCCTTTACAACTCTTAGCACATCTGTCATTTCCTTGATGGGAACCATTTCCTGTTTCCATATGCCTATTCTGAGTGTTCCTACATTGTTGATAAGATTTTTGACGTGGGTCTGTTTGTAAGCCTCAATATAGATGTAGCCCTTTACACCCTCGGGGGCGACAACCGATTTGATTTGGAACGCTTCATCAGAAAATTGGTAAGCTATGAATTTTCTCATTAGGAGGAGGACTGTAGCCTTTTCTTCGCCTATTCTGCATTTCACCATCCATAGATTGGGATCCTTAATGCCAGGTAAAAGAGTTTGCTGAGTGATCTCATCTGACATTTCCTCACCGCCCTCTCCAAAATGTCTAAGCGCTGCTGACTCATCGGCATATTTATTTCTAAGATACTCCTCTATTTCCTCCTCCTTCTGTGAGTCCCAAAGATTGGTACCTCTTCTCCGGCCTTCGATTTCACGAGCTGTGGGACCTATCTCATCAACTTCATTCCCAACGATGCCCATCTCTTGGGCTCCTTCTTCCCATTCATCATCTTCATCCACTTCATCATCCACCTATCAGGAAAACCAAACATTTAATGGCTGTACTTATATTGAACAATGATACTCAGCAAAAGCAAGTGATTTAGCATCAAATGACTCATTCTTGAACTAATAAAATGTACCTCTGCTTCGTCAATGATAAATCCTCCATAGCGGCTATCCTTCTTGCGTTTCTTCCTCAGTCTGTCCTCTTCTTCATCCTCTTCATATTCCTCTGAGTCCACCAGATCCTCGCCTTCTGGTTCCTGCTCATCCTGAAACACAATTACCGAAACTGTAGTTCATACCAGCAATAGAAATAGAATGTTCTAAGTGGACAGTCAAAGTGAAGCTCCTTACTAATCTGTATTCCCGAATTCTTATGTTATCGAAGTTTGTTAGTACAAGCTCTGCTTAGTTTGGGACTAGAGAGTGTTGTGTGTAATGTCCAAAGATATTTATTATTATAATTATTATTTTTACAAGACTATATTATACATTTTTCACAAAACAAAAAAGTGTTTTATTGTTCTGCTGCACAACAATAAATAACAAATACCTCAACTTCTTCATCACCTGAAGCTTCCTTAGCTTCATCAGGTCGATGACGACTGCGGCGGCTTGCATCGGAACCAGCCGAGCGGCTCCTGCCACGAAACAAAACACGTTACAGCCAGAACATTGTTGCCCCAAATAAACTGGAATTCAGATTTAGCAAGCTTACCTAGAGCGTGAATTTGATTTAGATCTTGAGCGTGACCTGGAGCGTGATCGCGACGGGCTTCGTGAAGGACTGCGGCTGCCGGATCGGGAACGACGGGAGCCTGAGCGAGACCTCGCGGACTTATTGGAAGCAGCACTCCTGCGGGACCGCCGAGACCCTACGCTACCGGCCTCTGAGCCGCTTCCAGAAAAGTTGCTAGCCTCCGAGTCTGACATTTTCGATTCTCAAGTACAATTAGTTTTATTGACCCATTAGAAATTTATTGCAGTGAAAATCTACGAAAATAATGAAAAACGTCACTACGGTGGTCACTACTTGGTCACTACCACCGAACATCTATATCCTAGCGGAAAGAAGCCCAACACCATATGTCAGAAGTGGTTACGGTCTACGTTCACTCACCTCAGTTTTAGGGGGATTTTGATAGAGAGCGCTAGTGCGGGAATGGCGGGAATTTGAATCCCTAGCCTAGCCCCTAGGTAGGTATTTTGTTTCCTAAGAATTTTTAAAGAACTACAAAATTTCTTTCCTATTTCTGACCAGTTTGAATAACCGAGTACATAAATATGTAGATAGTTCATCTGCAAAGCCTACTGAAACAGAGGAAAAATAAAAACAGAAAATTAACAATTTTAAACAACTTTTATATTTTGAAATAGTACTAGAGTTAGATATATTAAGTTATGATAAATTAGACATAAACTGAAATCATTCTAACTTATGTATACCTATTACAGAATCACTACAGAATCCTATTACAAATCACTAAGATCCTCTCCTATGCCTCAAAGGTTTGCTGGAAGCAAACTCTTATTACGGTTAAGCTCGCCTTTGTACATATATTTAGTTTTAACATGTTTGTTCATATTTTTTCTGTGTGCAATAAAGAATTTAAGAAAGATTTTTATAACATCCCAAAACCTTCATACCTACGATATTCATCAAAGAGAAGGTCGCGGGTTAGAATCCCACTCAATTCATTAAACAAATATTTTATCTAGAACATAGGTTCCTAGTTAACAGTTTAGTAATATTACCTATATTATTAATATATACAGCTTTCATAGAAAGTGTTTTAATCGCTTAAGTAGCAATATCCCATATTGCTACATAAAGCTAAGCGTACCGACTACAATTTATATGCATAACGGCATAATATTTAATAATTACCTTTGTTTCTAACTTACTAGGGTTTACATTGACTATATCGCTACATAAATTATATAATATAACTTCTACATAAATTAGTGTACCTGCAACTGGCAACTTGGCCTGCAATCGTGATATTTGATACTTTTGGGATTTTGGGATGCTATTTACACTTTTTTATACAGCTCGTCATACATGTCTATGACAATACTATGTAAAAAACGGCATTTGCTCAAAATATTAGTAATAGATAAATTAGTTTAAACCATAATTTAACTAGATTAAATTACTAACATCACATCAATCATAAGATTGAACAAACATTTGTAAATAGCAAACAGCACACAAGTTTTCTAACCAACAAATTTGCACTTTAATTTATCGTATTGGTATAAGTTTTTAGGTCGGAAAACTTGTTTGGATCAATGTGATATTTTTACTGAACCTTTGCATTGTTATTCTCTCGACCCTGAAGGTCTGCAATTTCACATAATTACATTTAGTTATATTATATCTTCAAAAATGTTGAAATGTGCGAACGAGATGGTTGCCTGCCTTATACATACGCCTTATTATGCTGTTTACAATGCTTAATATGTGTTGCAAAATGTTAATTTTTCTTTTCAATCTTGCACGAGACGAGACGCTTTGTCCGAAAACATTCTGTTTTTCTTACACAATATCTATTGATGCATATATAAAACACACACGTTATTATTGTACTAATTACTTCTGAGCAGTGTACTTCACATTTTTGGATGAACGTAAAATTAATATTTTCCTTTAAAATATTAAGTTTTTTTTTTACATTTGGTTTGTGCATATTAAGTTTTTTTTTACATTATTTTCTAAATAGTTATATAATGGTATCAATTCGCTTGTTGCATTTTTCCAAACTAACCTAATTTGACAGCTCTAAAATTATAGCCGTCCTTGTCGTTTCAGTTTATGAAAAAGGGACGGCAACATTTTTAGTGCTGTCTAATTAAGTTAGTTTAGAAAAATGCAACAAGCGAATCGATACCATTATCGAAGCACATGCCTCAATACATTTCGTTAAATCGTTGCTTGCATAGGTATGTCAACCTCTTTTTTACATCGTACTCTTTGTTTGATACGAACAAGTGTAAAGATTGCAGTTCTCCGTTGCAAGAGATTGTAGGCACTGAATGCAGGACGTATTAATTCTTTTTATAATATATCCGCAGACGTAGGCACAAGCTTGTTCTTCGCTATCTTTGATATCCGGATCAATGCGTCTCAGTATTGCACTCAGCGACTATTGCAATATTTTGTCTCTCTTCTTCACCTAATATTTCATACTCCGTATCGTTTTGGACAGATGTTTTGTGAGTAAGGAAGTGGTTCAAGTTGCTCATGATTTGAATCTGATCGTCCTCACAGTGATCCATAAAAATGATCCATACAAACGTTGTTCCCCCTCACCCCTCCTTACCATTTCCACTGTAAAAAAGGGGGTCATGTTAACATCGCTCAGTGAAAAAATATTCTAAGTGTTGCGTCCCGTTAAAGAAAAAGACGGAATATTTTTTCATTGAGCGGTGTTCACATGACCCGTTTTCATTGACCTAAACTAACCTAACCTACTCATTTGGGAAAGTAGAACTTACCCAAAAAAAAAACCCTAACTTTTGTGTTTGACTGTTTTTTTGTGTCTCCGGAAAACCTGCTATTTTTTCATACTACTTTTTGCAATGACAGCGACGATCCTACAAAACTACAAACGATTAAAATCGCTTTTTAAAGGTAGTAAGTAGAGTTCTTGTTGAAAGAGCTCAATCAGGGAAGTACCTACCTACTACCACAGAGTAAGTACGATCTCAATGCACTTACTCTATAGCGGCCAAACTGGCCTTTCATAAAGAGTTGCCAGTTTACAGTAAATTTTAGTTCCTTGATAATTAATTTCTACTCTTTTCGATCGGACTGTACTTGCCTTCATACACACATACATAATATCTACATACGTATACGTAAAGTTTTACGAGTAACAAAATGTTAAATCTAGCAGCAAGGTAGGTAACTACTCAGTAAAATTATAGTAAGTAGGTAGGGATTTACAGATGTAGAAGCGAGCGGCACAGCAACCACAGTAGCAATTTCTGTGCAGGTGCTTGTAGTGGTACGAATAGCTTGTAGCACCTGAAATGGATACATTTTACATATTAATTTAATATCGCGTCATCTACTACTTTAAACATAACAAAGATAAAACTAAAATCTGACTACGTAATGTTATACACAAAGTACCTACCTACCTACCTACTTGCCTTCATACACACATACATAATATCTACATACGTAAAGTTTTACGAGTAACAAAATGTTAAATCTAGCAGCAAGGTAGGTAACTACTCAGTAAAATTATAGTAAGTAAGTAGGGATTTACAGATATTGAAGCGCGCGGCACCACAGTAGGAATTTCTTGTGGTGCTAAAGCATCTTCAGGAATGGCAAAACGAAAGAGCTTCCTCGCCGAATAGTCTTGGAAGGCTTTTCTTGGAAAATGATCTTCGCACAGCATTTTGTGACTAGAATATAGGCTGCTCTGAAGTTCCTTGCTAGACCGGCTCCATTTGAGTACAAAAATCGAGCCCAGGATTCACTTCTGAAAATATTATGATTTCACTTAGCTCAGCACATTGCATTGCATTGAGTTTAATGATTCTTACTCATCAATAGATTGTATTAACTAATTTACGTGGGTCGTCAAAGAACAAAATTTTTTTGATGCTAATTATATAAGCATTGGCGTACTTACCGGTAAATATTCAAGCATCCAGGCTTTGGAAACCGATACAACTTTATAGTTTCGTGGGTCGCTGCAGATTTTCCACATTTCACGCAACTCTTTCATGTTTATTAATAATATTTTAGTTTTTCTCGTACAACCAAACGATAAACAACATAAACAATGGCCGACACCGGTGTAAATTTGAAAGAAATCAACATCATTTGATCTTTCGCCTACTTTCTTTACAAAAGATTGAACTGGGGCTAGCCGCCATAGACAAGTGTTTCCGTCCGCAGGAGTTCTGTTGAACCCCCCTGGTCACTACTTGGCAAAACAGCATACTCTATGGAAAAACAATACGATACTACAGACTAAAAAGAAAACAAAACAACACCACCACAGAACCAAGAACAAACACCATAGACAAGATAATAAATATTAGAAAAGTCCAAACTGCACCTGCCTTAACAAAATAATCGCCTAAAACTAAATAAAACCTAAACGAGTTCAACCGAACAATGGACTCGATGTTTCTATCGATTATTATTTTTCTATCTGTGTTCCGTATATTCAACCAAAAAAGTTTTGTCTATTGATCTTCTGTCGTTCGTTCGTTTTTTTCTACTTGCCCCACCGAATAGTGAAATTTACGCAAAAAATCACAAAATCTAACGAAATTGAGAGAAAAATCGTCTAAAATTTATTAAAATCACACCGAGGCTCAATTCGGTAGTTCTTAAATTTGTAAGAAATATTTGATCGTGTCGGGAGGCGAGTCGTCGAGAAGCTGTAGAATCGCTACTTGCTTTCGATCAGATTTCGCCTCCTGCAGTAAACAAAAGTGGTGCATCAGTGCAGTGAATCGATCGGGCATCGTGCGCGGTGCAGTGTGTGGTGGTGCAGCTGAGGGCAGGGTGGTGCGATGTTCCTGTGAGGGCGCGGGGTGTCCGGAGGGATCCCTAGAGGTGTCATGCTCGAGACGCGGTCGGCGCGCGCCGCAGACTCGGTGTGGGCGAGTAAGCCGCTGCCGGCGCCGCACGCCATGGCCAACAGCAGGCACGGGAAGGCCCAGGTGGGTGTTTACTCCTTCAACTTTTATAACACCTTTCAATCAAAGTCACTTGCTCTAAACATATAGAGAAACTATTGAAACAGGTTCCAGCCCAGCAGGTGGTGACTGACCTGCATTTTTATAGACTTCTGGTCATGGACTTCATAATAGAAAACATTCCAGTCCAGTATTGGTAATCATAGTACCTCTAGCCAGCTATACTAATTAGAACTTCCTGCATCTAATTATTGCTAATAAAGCTGCAAATTGTATGGAATTTACAACTAAACAATGATTAAACTAGCATCTGGTTTGTTCTCTGTTAATTACAATTCCATCTTAGTGGCCTACTGGGTTCTATTCTTTTACTCCAATAACACCTAGAGGCATCATAAAGTGGTTTAGGTATAATAAGAAGCTCTTCTCCATAGAATAGGTAACATGTCATAGAAAATTTCCTGGATTTATATGATTTTAATACCTATTATAAATGATTTCCCAGTTACAAAAGGTTATAGAAATAGAAATTATTTATTTTACGCAAAAACACACACAAAGATACAATGAAATAAACATTAAATTATAAAGAAAGATGCGTAAAAAGGGTACTCGCTCAGCAAATGCTAAAGGTACACGGTGGCTCTTTTAGCGCTGGTTTTCAGGAGTGCCTGGAGTGAAGTGGCGTACAGCCTCTGCGACACGCGCTCCGTTTTACAAGAAACTTAATCTAATAGCTATTATGTGCCTAATCTAATATATAATTCATAATACTGGCATTAACTAAAATCATAACTTCTCTTTTTTAAAAACATAAATTAATCAAAAACAAAACAGAAAACATAATCAGATACAACTAGAGAAAACACAAATAACACATTCCAAATACAAAATCTATAAAATAACAAGTTAAAACTAACATGAGGTGAAGAACGACCACTTATTGAGCAGATATATTTTGTAAAACTAACAGGTATTTTTTGAGAGAGCTTTTAAATGAATAAAGTCATTTTGTATAGAATTAATTTTATTATACTGAAGAGGTAAAAGGTATGAAACCAGATAAAAACTGGTTAATTCCAACAAACATGATGATATATATAATTTGCCTTTTCAGGATGATGTCTGCTATGTGGTAGCTAAGTATGACTATGCGGCTCAAGGGGCTCAGGAGTTGGACCTGCGCAAGAATGAGCGGTACCTACTCCTGGATGACACAAAGCATTGGTGGCGGGTGCAGAATGCTCGCAGCCAGTCAGGCTATGTGCCCAGCAACTATGTCAAGAAGGAGAAACCTTCACTCTTTGATAGGTATGCGTTTTTCACTACTATACAGAATTTGGAAGTTTTTGAGTTGAGTGAATAGGTATCTTCTAGGTAAACATGCTACATTGTTAAGCACATCATCTCTTAACATTAGGTGAGGTCAAACAGTTACCTATATTGTTTTTTTTTTTTTTTTTTTGTTTTTTTTTGTTTGCACATCTGCGATCAGCTTGCTGGCTATAAGCAGATCCTGTGAAGGATAATTAGTGGCGTGCAGGGCTGTACTCCAGTGAGTTTAGCCCCATTTTTATTCAGTTTTGTACATTTGGCTCTAGTATATTCCGGCGCTTCAGTCTTTTTTGGGTATTTGGCTCCAGTAGTTTTACAGCCAACGGATTGGGGTGTTTTGTCAGTCTGGTTTTGTATGAGTTTTTTAGGAGGAAATATTTCTATTTCTATTGTATAAAAAAAAATGTTATGTACTATGCCAGGGCATAAAGTGGTAACCCTATTTTGTTTCAGAAAATACTGAAAACGAAAAAAAATAGGTACCTCATTAACATGATGAGGACAATAATTTTATAAAGCTTTAATGAGGTGTTTGGTACATTGACAAATATCTAATAAAAATTCAAAATAGGTAATGTTTATTTAGGAAATTACAAAATGAGTCATTTACATTTTGATGAGGTCAACAAGTCAACACAATAAGAACAGGAAGATCTGGTTTAGGTAGGTAGGTATTATGTTTGTTTTTAGTTAACGAAGGAATTCATTTTATATTTTCTCTAACATAAAATCTAGATATTTCTAAAAAATTTAATAAAGTATAGACAGAAGTGATTCTTATAAAAAAATAATTAAAAAGCTGCTCATGAATTGATATTACTCATTCTGGATACTACTTTGTGTTCATCAGTTTTTTTTTATATCACAATTCAAAATGTAAGTTCAAGAATATTGCGCATCAAAGGGAAAACTCATTAGATCGCGCAGTACAAGTCTGCAAATCGCAATCTATCTTCTTACTATAAAAAAACAGGAGTCATGGCTCAGTCGGTAGTAGCTCTGCCTTGCGTACTGTGGGTCGTGGGTTCAATCCCCACGGAGAACAAGCATTTCTGTGTGTCAAACATAGATGTTTGTTCTGTGTCTGGGTGTTACTATGTATGATAAGTATGTATTTACAAAAAAAATGTTTATATGTATTCCATACGAAATGTTTATACGAATGTTTATACGAATACTTGAGTGGAGACCGCGTTTAGGCAAGCGTAGTGTAGGACGCCCTCCGGCAAGATGGGGCGACGATCTGAGACATGTAGCTGGCAAACAATGGATGAGAAGAGCCGAAGACCGGGCTCAGTGGCGCGTCTTGGGAGAGACCTACGTCCAGCAGTGGACTGATATAGGTTGATGATGATGATGATGATGATGATGTATTCCATCAGCCATCTAGTTCCCATAGTTCAAGCTCTGCTTAGTTTGAGACAAGAAGGCGTTGTGTTAAAATGTCCGTGAATATTTATTTATTTTACTTCCAGTATCAAAAAGAAGGTCAAAAAGGGTTCAGGCTCGAAGACCTTGCCATCGAACAGCTCCCCAGTCCGCGGCGGCGGCGGGCCGGACTCGCCGGGGGCGCGCCGCGTCGAGCCCGGCGAAGCCCTAGGCACCGCCGTGGTTAAGTACAACTACCAAGCGCAGCAGCCTGACGAACTGTCCCTCACCAAGGGTACTAGGATCCTGATACTGGAGAAGAGTAATGACGGCTGGTGGCGAGGGCAGTACCAGAGTCATACGGGATGGTGAGATATTGATAATCTTTTTGTTTTTTCTCTTAGTAGTTGAGAATATTTCAAAATATAACTCGAATCTGACCGTTGCTTTAATTTTAGATGAGGGATTTATCACTGTGTGTTGTATTCTCCATTTTAATTCAATAGTCAATACCTAGTCATTTTTTCTGTCGAATCACAAGGATCAGTTAGAACAGTCTTCAATTAAACCATTCTAAGGCCAGTATGCAGATACAGAAATTTTTACTCTATAGTAGGTACCAAATAACACCGCAATACAGGTCATTCACCCACCTACAAAACGATGTCGCAAAATTCAATTTATGTATGGCTAATTCTGTCGCTTTACATACAAACCTGTCGCTAAGACGGTAATCGCTCGAATCTCGTAGTACTGTTTGTTTACCATTCATAAATTTAATTTTGCGACATCGTTTTGAAGGTGGGCGAATGACCTGTATTGCGGTGTTATTTGGCACCTACTATAGCGTAGATTTGAGTAGACTTTTTAATGTAAAAATCTTATGCTTGAGATTTCCGGAGCAGTAAATCGACATACGGGCCTAATTACCAGTTCTTCGCGGTCTGATCTTAAAAGAACAGGCAAGAAACTTGCAGCTTTTGCAACTAGAGATTTTTGTATGAATCTTCTTTTTAAAAGCTATTTTCAATATACAGGTTTCCATCGAACTACACAAGCGAAGAAGGGGACGACGATCCCGTCCACACATACGCGATGGCCGAGAACGTACTCGATATTGTGGTCAGTGTGAGTTTATAGCTTTTAATTACACTAGGTTAGGGCCATTTTCATTATTACCCTGCCATTTTATAGGAACGAATACTTGGGTGGAGACCGCGTTTAGGCAAGCGTAGTGTATGTAGGACGCCCTCCGGCTAGTTGGGGTGACGATCTGAGACATGTAGCTGGCAAACACTGGATGAGAAGAGCCGAAGACTGGGCTCAGTGGCGCGTCTTCGGAGAGACTTACGTCTAGCAAGGGACTGATAAAGGTTGATGATTTCATAGGGGCTTCTTTAGGTAGCTTAAAATCGCATTCGAAGAAAGCGCGTTGAAGAAGGGGCGTTAAATTAAAGTTGGTAAAAATCTGTAGGTGGCGCTGTATTCGTTTACATCAAGCAACGAACAAGAGCTGTCGTTCGAGAAGGGCGACCGGCTGGAGATAGTGGAGCGACCGCCTTCCGATCCGGAGTGGTTCCGCGCGCGCGACAACCGCGGCAACGTGGGCCTCGTGCCACGGAACTATCTGCAGGAGTTGGCAGACTATCTCACCATGCCCGAGTGAGTATACTATAAGAAGCCACCACGGTATGGAATAATGTCACTGTCGGCTTGATATGGCAGTATTCGGGGTTTTTTTTGAGCATTAGCTAAGCATTTTGCTGCCAGCACACCTGGTGGTAAGTGTAGCTGCAGCCTAAGGTGGAGCACGCTTAGCTATAATCCACCTATTCACGTTTTTCTTGAAAATTCCTAGGTTATATCATTCAGGAAAATACTGATGATGGCAGACAGTTCCACTTCTTGTTGATCTACGCGGACGTGCTGTACGCCAAAACGTGGAGTCTGCGGGCCTAAGATGCGCACCGCGAGATATTTGTCATGTCGTTCTGTCAAAATGTAAGCATTTTGTACCAGTTCAGGAACTATTGCATTATCTGTGGTACCTAATGGTGTCGACAAAACGCGCCATAATGTACACTTTTGACACTTGTTAGTCGTCGTACCTCTCTGAGGACGAGATAATAGTCATGCAAAAATGTCAAAGTGGAAAATTCAAAGGCGCGTTTTGTCGACAACATTACCACAGATAATGCAATAGTTCCTTAACTAGTACAAAATGCTTACATTTTGACAGAACGACATGACAAATATCTCGCGGTGCGCATCTTAGGCCCGCTGGTCTACCTTTGAGATCAGGGATCGATGTTTTATTGGAGGAAACCCTAAATAGCTACAATAATTCTCTCCTATATCCTACTTAATATTATAAACGCGAAAGTTTGGGTTGATGTTTGTTACTCTTTCACGCAAAAACTACTGATCCGATTTAGATGACACTTGAAATGTATATTGTCCGTGACCTGAATTAACAAATAGGCTACTTTTTATTCCGGAAAAACAACGGGGCGCAAACTATATATTCAGAACGCCTAAAAGATTTCGCATAGCAAATTGCACTTCTAATCCTGCCAAATAGTACTATTGTAAGACAGTAAAAAAGTCATCCTAAAATTAAATATATGGATAAACGAAATATGCAAATCTACTAAATAGCAGCTATTTGCTACGAGGTTCATCGTATCGTATACTGGTGGCAGACATTTTGGTGGAAAGTTTCGCACGCGTACGATGTCGCGGGTATCAGTTAGTGTTTTTATGTGTAGTAACGGACGGATGTATAAGGGTGTGTGTGTGTGTGTGTTGCAGCGAGGGTGCGGGTGCGGGCGGGGCGCGCGGTGCAGGCGGGGGCGCGGGTGCGGGGTGGGCGGGGCGCGCGTGGTACTACGGCGCCGTGACGCGCACGCACTGCGACCTGCTGCTCAACCAGCACGGACACGACGGAGACTTCCTCATCCGGGACTCCGAGACCAATGTACCTACCCTATGCATTACCATTTCATTATTTACTACCGACCCGTCCCGGCTTCGCACGGGTGCAATGCACTCATGATGATTATGTATTATACATATAAAACTTCCTCTTGAATCACTCTATCTATTAAAAAAACTGCATCAATATCCGTTGTGTAGTTTTAAAGATCTAAGCATACATACATCCTGACGTTGGGATAGACGCGGGAAGCGTCTTTGCTTTATACTATGCAGTTATTATTTATACGAAAACTATGTTTTGTTTTTTATAAGTAGCTCAAACACCCTTTTTTTTCTTTAGCTCAAATTGGCTTTATTTTTTATTTTTTTACACTCTTATTTATTATTTTCCAGGTGGGTGATTTCTCTGTATCCCTGAAAGCGCCGGGCCGCAACAAGCATTTCCGAGTGCACGTGGAAGGAGCACTCTACTGCATCGGACAACGCAAGTTCCCTACTTTAGATCAACTGGTCGCGCATTACCAACGAGCACCCATCTATACCAACAAACAAGGCGAGAAGCTTTACCTTGTACGCCCATTGCCTAGAGCAGAATAAACCAACTTTGAGGTCACCAATATCTAATAGTTGGGTTTCACAATCCTTTGTTTTTCAGCCTGTTGATAAACGTCAACGTTGCGTGAGATTATTGACACCATATCGCGATGTAGTTGGCGAAAGGGAAGTTTTTTTCAGTTCAAATCAGCAGGTCAACCTTGATTTAGAGGGATATACTAGTGTGCTTGGTAATAATTGGGTAATACCAAGATCTTACTTTTGAACCAGAAAGCAAATAGCAGGCTGACTAGTAGGGACATATCCATAGGTCAATGACCAATGCCATCTAATACCCTGTTGATTACCCCGTTTTACGACAGTGAAACAGTTTTCACGAGTTATGTTTTCTATAGTTGACTAGACCAACTGTCTTTGGTCGCCAAAAACACGTTATAGCTAGGGGATCTAATCGCCTTGGGCCACTTGTAGTCCGTTACACGTGATAACAAAATAAAGTCTAGTAGGTCTAGGTCCACCTTACTGATAACTCGCTTTGGGCAAATTCGTAGCCTGCTACCTACTAACTTCCCACCGCTGTAAACGTGATACATCTGTCCGAACTAAATGAACGTACAGACCTTTTATTGTTACACTGCGCGGTAACCTAACCACCGACAACGAACTCTACAGCTGCGAAGCACGTTGCAGCTTTATCGTGCAGTGTAAACCAAATGCGAACCTTCGTTATTTGTTACTTACAATGAACCATTGTAAATACTGTGCAATACACACATGTAGGTCTTGAAGATAAATGTACTTTAAGACCAATTTTTTGACTTTTTGTCATTTTCGTATTACGACGAACAAATGTTTTTTTTTTTTAATATTTTAATGATAGCCATACTCTGTAGTATTTTTATTGATCTGACGATTTGGTATATTCCGATATCCAATGAGTTTTTCATAGTTATTTGGGAGCTTCACGGAAACGTATTTCGGATATTATTATACCATTTGATTGAATGGTGATCTTGAGTGACGAAGGCTTATCAAATAAATTCCAAACTATCGGTATTCATGAAATTGGGCTCAAAATAGTTTTAAAACACTAAAAGGCCTTATAAGAACTTGGATTGGATTTGAATAGAAAAATGG
This sequence comes from Eulithis testata, assembly GCA_947507515.1. Taxonomy (NCBI): domain Eukaryota; kingdom Metazoa; phylum Arthropoda; class Insecta; order Lepidoptera; family Geometridae; genus Eulithis; species Eulithis testata. The sequence goes on from OX382194.1 coordinate 12,554,667, forward strand.
GCTAGAGGAATGATCATAGCGGGCTGTTCATTGTCATAGTACAATAAGTGTTTAGGAATCGGTTCAATTTAACCCCTATAATATACTCTTATGTCTAGTGTAATTAGGCATTGATGCAATGCCCGATTTATAATAATAATTAATTATTAAACAGTAATATAAACCAAAAATTGGCTTCTTTGACGCGTCTCTATAGTAATGGTATATGAGCGATTTTTATATGTTATTTTAGATAAGTCTCCCAGTAAGTAGTGTAATTTTGAAATGAGTTTTATAGCTAAAACGTACGGTATCTAATTATATTATCACTCAAAGAAGAACTCGGGTTTACTTGCGTGAGTACCCTTCATATATACCTAGTTAAATTGCTTCATCAATATGCTAAGAACGGAAATGTTTACTGAGCGGATGTTTATGACGGCAAAATCATAGTATATATTGAAGTATATTATAATACCCAGTATCATTGATTGCAATAAGATAAGGAACTTTTGGCACCCTCTAGGAGTTGATTGAAGTTTGTAAAGAAATGACGCTCATAGGCGTTGCTCTAGTCCAACTAAAACAGGTTTTCTGAAGAGAAGCGTCAAGTATTCGCTTGGTGAATATTATGGTATCGCACAGTACGAGTTTAACATACAATTTATAAATACAAATGCATATAACTGTTGTGATGTTTGGCTATTGTAAGTTATGGTAAGTCATTCTGAGGGATAATCGTGGAATGCATGGAAAGGGATTTTGTACATTTTTATAGTCGAGTGTATCACCGTTTTTATATCATAAATAATAAGCTACGATCTAAAGTATTAAGTCTGACTAGTGTGAGAGCGTTTAGTCTATCCTAATACGATTCCAGTTTGTAGTCTTTGACAACGAGTTAGGTATATAACACAGTTTTATGATGTAAGGAAACGGCTAAAGTTTACATTATGGAGTATGTTCGTACATATAATAATTCCCTTAGTTTGAAATGCAATTTGCAATCGTAGTCTAGCTAGACAAGAGTTATTTTTGCGAATTATTGTAAGGCCCGTTTGCTGATTTACTGCCCACTGGTCCAGCCAGACTCAAGCATCGATTTTTGTATGAAAATCTATGTTTGATTTCTTAATCAGCATGTAATAATATGGGCCTAAGTAATGTAAACTTAAGCCGTGGGAATGGAATCTCATTGGTTGGTATCCTCTGATGTGACAATCGCTAGTCATATACGCCAGCATCACAAGGCTTGCGCTTAGAACTCGCACTCTCAATATTATTTACACCAATCCCGTTTATTATAAATACTTAACTATAGTTAGGAATAAGTTTATAGTTGTGACAAAAACTATGGCAGCTTATTTGTTGTTTTTGTTGTTTATTTTATTTATACCAATAAAAAAATATAATTACGAATAACATGATACGTTGGATTAAAAGTTAGCATTTACAAAAGGTCAATTTTAACCTATGAACTCCTAAAAACGTCGTCCAATCATCTTTTTGTTCTAAGACACTCCATTGAAAAGTATTAAAATAGCTAGTAATGGAACAATTTATTTTTGTACGAGCATTTTGGTTTTACATTGTGACAGCTACCTAAACGGTTATGCACCAAGTGTACGTATATTTGTATGCGTTAGTTATAAGACTAGGCTACTACGCTATTGAGAGTGTTTTCCAATGTATACTTTGCATTTATCTTTATAAATCTTTAACTGGTAAATACATTGATATCGCGTGGTCTAATTTGACGCTGGAACCCATTCTGGTACACGCCCATAGCTTCACGTACCAAATCGTAGATATAGGCCGTGTAAACAAGTATGTTCTGTGCCGGTACAACACAGACTAGCCACATGACCATTCATGTGCTAGTGTATAATAAAAAACTTAGCCTAGAAGCTGTTCGGATAGTATAGAAGGAAGCGTCATATTAGATCGTGTATTCAATGTGTCCCAAACTTTACTGTCACTGTTTCTTCTTTAATAGAGTTTTGTGTGCGTGTTTTATATTAAAATGTTTATAGGAAAGCATTCTTGAGAGGATATCTATGTGATATCAGTGCACACTAATCAATTACATGTGATACGTTTGAATTAGGACTCCAGTTTCATGCAACCTTACCACGTAATCCAAAACTTTCGGGGATCATTTTGATTGTGTTGAACAAACTTTTGTGGTAAAACTCGAGTCGTGTTTCAAAAGGCAGGTTTCGTAAGTAGCTAGATCTTTTTGAGGTATTTAATACGTTTTATACTCGTGTAATTAGACTATAGATAGAGGCAACTCGGCATAGATTAGAGGCGGCCGCCGCCTACCACACTGTTGTACTCTTGTTTGTCGTGTCATTATCATATTTGGTTACCCATTTTCTGACTACACAGACTGATCTTCGTGGAATGCTGGGTGTCAAAGATGGTCGAAAATTTGAATTTTTACGAGCGTGTGTCAAATTTTGAAAAAGATGGGTACTTGCCAGGTTTCTAGTTTCGTCCAATAGATTATTATCTTCAGGAAAATAATCTATTGGACGGCTTTCAGGAAACCTGGTGGGTTTTTTAAAAAGAAGTCTACCGGTAAATGACAACCGCTTTCCAAGTGAATCGGTCTTATGTGTAGGTATAATTTAATGTCTTCCGAACGGTGAAGCTAACAAATGAAGTCAAATGAAATGCACAAAAGTATATTAGAAGGCTATAGTATTGATTGTGCTAACTATGAGTGTCATGAATGGATCAGTCGATGGCAAAGTGAATGTATAGACTATGCACTAATTTTTAACGTAAAAGCTTTATCAAAACATTGCCAAATTTAGGGGAGTGCCGACCTACATTCCTAGGCGTAATGTCGTATTTACACTGCGTTTGCTTGTATTACTTGGGTTAGCGAATTGCAGTTACCGATGTCTTTTGGCCTACTGAAGCGAATCGCATCGCATTTGAGTAGCTTAATTCTTCAGGGTGGCCAAAACACGTCGGTGACTATTACTGAAGACAGTTTTTTGTATTCCGAGATTTTTTTCTATCGAACTGCATTAAATAAACGTTTTCTAGTGTAGGTTTAGATTTTATTAGAGTGATTCGGTTTTTATTTTTGTATTGCTCAAAGTACCTATATTATTTTATAGTTTGTACCAGTAACCATGTTTGTACGTTTTCGTGTATATTATCTGTAACGAGCATTATATGATACCATTGTAAGTGCAGTGTATAATATTTAACAATATAATTTATTTATTAATTTGCTTTACGCTGTTTTATTTATAACACCTATCAGATAAAAACGAGAAACAGATTTAATCCTAAATACGCACAAATGCCAAACTCCTTAAGACTCGCAAGATGGAACTCAAATGGAAATTATGGAAACTGATTTTGAAACGGTTTAAGCACGTTACCCAGGAGGAAACTATTCATTAATTTTTAAGTAGGTAAGTACTTTCGGTAGATATCCGTCTTTTCGAAAATTTATTTCCTTTGTAACTTAGCAACAGTTCCTATACCCATCGATCAAACGGTTCTATTTTCATCACATTCGTGTTTTCGTGATCTAAAAAGAATATTTTACAATGCTGTCTCGACGCGATAAACTGCTGGTTCAGCCCTGGGAAGATCGACGGTTCAAAGACCATCGCTCCAAGGTAACTAGATGGTAACTAGGTATAGTCACTCTGATTTACTAACTAGGTACCTACGTATAAGGTCGATGCTAACGACTTAGCATCGACCTTATACGTAGGTAATAATCCTAGATAATAATACTGTAGCTAATAGCTACCTGAGTATCTGTTTCCATGTAACCTTTTTGGTTATATTATCAAACCAAAAGGTCCGCTCAGCGCTGCCAGCCATCGATGATCACGCACCTCCAAACCGGCCACATGTGGCCGTCAAACTAAAGAAGTGCCAACGCGAGTTGGACCGCAAGAACAAGATCCAGAACGATAACTACAGCCTGCTGCAGCGGCTGAACGCTATCATGAAGGTCAATAGGCTTGACAATCATTGGATCAAGCCGCTACCCAAGTGAGTGCTTCATCTGGCAGAGAAATATTATCTGGTGGCTGGTCATGCTAGATTGCTCTATGTAAATTTTTACGGCAATCAAACCCGCACTCTACGTTAAAGGGGCCCAAAAAAAACCAGTTGTTTTCTTTTCTATAGCTGCTGGAGTTTGGTAGGTGCAAGTTAGATATCGCGACGACAGGACATTATGAAATTTATATTTTTGAGATACAGATGGATGCCCATCTGCGCCTAAGAAGTGGTTCTAATAACATGTCTAAATAGGTTTGTTTTATTTCTAGCTTCCATCATAAAGTTGGCCTGTTCTACGACGTGGAGTCACTCAATAGCAGGATCACAGCGCGCTCCCTCATTGAAGAACCCGATGAGACTTACAGCAATGTCAAGTGTTATGCTTGCGATCTTAAAAAGGTAAGAAACTGTTCTTAAAAGATAATAATGAGATTATATGCTGGGAGTCCAAACATAAGATATGCGGGCTATACCATAAATCTGTATAAATGTTGAACGTTTTTTTGTTCTTTGCAGAAAAAGTTCGAGTTGGACCTAAAGCTGTGCCGAGTGCATAGAGTTTCCTTGCCATCAATTTACTCTAACGAAAGCATGTAATCCAAATAAAAGCATTACTATAATATTGGACAGAATTTATTGATATATAGATACAAATGGGCTCCAAGTTGGAACATAATTCCATAGACCGGAACGCGTCCAATCGTCCAGTATGATACATTACACTCGAGTTAAAGGAAACGTAAACACTATGTTATATTATATCAGAAAGCGTCGACGAAGCGGCAAGCTACCACCGCGGGCGTCGCGTGCGCCGCGGCATGAACTCTGACGTCACAACGCGACCGAGCGGATCTACGAGCGAGGACGACCATTACATACAATTATCATTATTAAAAACGCAGCGTCCACTATAACTAAGTAGGAGGCTCGCTCGTGGATCCGCGGCTGAAGGCGGGCTCCGGGGCTGTGTATGTGTGTGTGTGTGTGTAGTTGTGGTTAGAAGCGGAAGGCGTCATGCGGCGCGCCGCCCGCCGGCTCGAACTGGAAGCCAGCGTCCGCACTCGCGGGGACCAGGGACGCATCCTCCTCCTACACAAACATTACATCACGTTATAACACCATTCCCTAAATCAATAGGCATTATGTTATCACAAGGATCACTTTCATCTAAGGACGGCTCAAACACATTTTGATAGTTTGTGGTGCCAATTTCATTGAATAAGAATTAAAACTCGTCCTAACAGTCTGTAAAAGTCCACTGCTGGACATAAATTGCAAGAAAAACTATTCTGGACCTTCTTAACTTCCCAATGTCGTCGGTCCATCAGATGACGGTTTGTCGTCACCATTCGATAACGTTTGTCCTCCAGCGGTTGTCAGTGCTGCAAACAATTCTACTCATTGCTAACCTAACATTTTACGTGCAAATCGCACGCTTAACGAATCAACTGATTTAGATGAACCTTTGGAACCATGTAAGTAAAGCAATAAATAAGGCAATGTTACCTCTCCGGCGAAGTATTGCTCAATGATATCGTAGGCCATCTTGTAAATCTCGACCTTCTCGTGACTCTGCAGGGCCTCGATCTTGTCGATGCCACCGCATTCCTCAATCATGTTGGCCACCGTCTCTACATTATCGCCGGCCATCTTTAACATATTGCTTATTCCATCTAGTACAACCTGGAACAAAATAGAAACATGTTTTACTATTACATACGTCATAGTCTGTATGAGAGTCTGACCACTGATGCTGACCACAGTTAAGGTGAGATTTTAATTGAATAGGGACAACGTCAATTCTCGACCGAAAACTTTACACCTACGGATGAAACGAGCTTTCGACGTCATTTCTATTAGAGTAAAACCTCTGCCTCTAAATCTAAAGAGGTTATTCTGCTATATTTCCAGTACTGCAGACTTAGCATGAAAATACTTACAATTACACAAATACAATTCTATAAAAATCTGCTTTTTATTGCATCAAACATTCAATGAATAATATTGCAAAACTAAATGCTCTTGCAACAGAATATTGTAAACTCTCAAGGTAAATGTAATACAAGTTGAATAAATTACTGTTTAGTTGTCTACTCATGTTTATTATTGCAGATCTACTTTGTTACGGAATTTGTGATTTTACTAGAAAACGAAGTGAAACGTAGATTCGTTAATGCTCTTTTATGATAGTTAAGTTACAGTCGAAAATAAGTCAACCAACTGATTAGCGATTTGGCTTTCAAGCAAAACCTAGCGCTTCACCTGACAGTGATGCTAGCGCTTCACCTGACAGTGATGCTAGCGCTTCACCTGACAGTGATCCTAGCGCTTCACCTGACAGTGATGCTAGCGCTTCACCTGACAGTGATCCTAGCGCTTCACCTGACAGTGATGCTAGCGCTTCACCTGACAGTGATGCTAGCGCTTCACCTGACAGTGATGCTAGCGCTTCACCTGACAGTGATCCTAGCGCTTCACCTGACAGTGATGCTAGCGCTTCACCTGACAGTGATGCTTGAATAATCTTGGGCGGGTTGACTTATCCTGTTCGTTCAAACAAACATGGCGTGAACTTTGTCACGTTATATTGTAGTACCTGCCTATATCAAAATATGTATACATAATCATATAATAATATTGCATGCATGCCTGTAATGGGCACACGTTTTATAGAATAAGATGGTTTAGATGATTTTTGTAATGTTCACTATGTGTGCTGTTGGCGTTGCCTATTAAATAAATAAATAAATATTCCATACTAGGTGCCGCCCGCGACTTCATTCGCGTCCCGTTGGATCCCGTTAATTTTTCGGGATAAAAAGTAGCCTATGTGTTAATCCAGGTCACGGACAATATATATTCCAAGTTTCTTCCAAATCGGATCAGTAGTTTTTACGTGAAAGAGTAACAAACATCCATCCATCCATCCATCCATACTTACAAACTTTCGCGTTTATATTATTAGTAGGATTATAACTAAGACTCACATTAATAACTTGCGTATCCTTGCACGCAAGTAGATTACAGAAGGGCGGTATAACTCCACAGGAAATCAAATGAGCCACTTGTTCTTTTGTCCCGCTTATGCTAAGGTTGGAAACAGCCCAGGCGGCTTCCTTCTGTGTCTGGAACTCTCCCTTGGTGAGGTTCTGAACTATCTTGGGAATAAGGCCTGCATCGATAACCGCCTGGACCTGCTGCCTGTTGCCCGCTGTGATGTTAGAAAGGAACCAGACAGCTTCTTTGCATATTTTTTCTTTCTGGATGGACAAGGAGAGACATTTTAAAAGAGTGTAGTCTAAAGTAGTCATAATATAATATAAGGAATTAAATAATTAAAGACTATTTTATAGTTATAAGAATAAATAAATGGGTTACAGATAGCTTAACTGTTACATGTGTATTTTGTTAAGTATTTTAAATACTGAATAGTTGTTTTTTCTTTGTGAAATTAATAGAAACTATAGGCCTAAATCTACCTACATGCTATGCTGATAATAATTCTATATTAAATTATATTGATAGGTAAGAAACATTCCTCTCTAGTTATATTAAAACACCAAATGATTTTTTAGTTCCTGTGCCAAGAAACTAAAACATTCAAACAAGAACTACTAAAATAAAAAATTAAAAACAATTCAACTTACTGGATGTGATAACAACTGTGGGAAGTGTGAGAGAGCATCACAGTTGAGCACTACTTGTGTTTGTTCGTCGGTGCCTGTGACAATATTACCAACAGCTCTGAGGGCTGCCGTCTGGACCTTCACTTCCTTGTGTGATAGAAGAGGGATGAGCTTAGGCACAATGCGGGAATCTATTACCATTTGGATCTGATCATTGCCTCCGTCCGTTAGGTAACTGATAGCCCAAACTGTGTCTACAAGTATCTGAAAGTAGATATTGCATGTTCAGTAAATTATGATACTCCATGTGATGAATCATGCACATTTTTAAAGTGTTTATTTTTAAGCAGAATCCACTAACAGCTGTGAGATATCATTTCTTTAATTTAAATCATGTACATATGCATAATTGGCCAAATATTTATAGCATGTCAATTTTAACTTTTTCCTTTCACTTTGATTTGAAAGATCTCTACAAATAAACAGATAAAGAATGATAATGAATGTTATCTTTTTCTCTATCTTCTATTTGATAGGTTAATGCAGTGGATAAATTCTCCATCTATACTAATATTATAAAGAGGAAAGATTTGTATGTATGTTTGTAACAAATTGGCTCAAAAAGTACTGATCCCATTTGGATGAAACTTAAGATATATATTGTCCGTGATATGGATTAACACATAGGCTACTTTTCGCGAGCGGAAGCTAGTTTGAATATAATTTGGACAATATTAGAAGTAACAACAGACCACAAACACACATCAAGAAGCTTGGAATAAAATTAAATAATCTTCATTGATTACATTTCTGGTGGGATACTTACATTGGTATCACTATGCATTATGAGGAGGTTGAGTGCTGGAAGTATTTCTTGGATTGTCTTTACTTGTGGAGGTGGATCCTTACTCCTACAGAGGTTCACAATGACCCATGTGACATTCCTCAGGAAGGTGATGGGGATATCAGGCTTGATGAAGCTGAGAAGGGGTTTTACGACTCCCAGCTCGATGACAAAATCCCTGAGCACGGGCCCATCGCCGATGATATTGCCGAGCGCCCACACGGCCTGCTCGCACACGTTCTCGTGCGGCGACATCAGCAGCTGCAGGAAGACGGGCACGGCACCCGCGTGCACCACCTTGTTGGTCTGCGCGGAGGTGCCGGACGCGATGTTGGTTAGCGCCCATGCCGTCTCGAACTGCAACGAGGGGTTGTCGGCACGCGACAGGCACTGCACAAGCACGGGTAGGATGCCGACCGCGATCAGGTCGTCGATGGGCGGGTTCTTGTCGGAGGATAGCAGCTTGCGACACTGCTGCACGGCCGCCAGCTGTGCCTCGGGGTCCAGGTCGTTGCTGGCATTCATCACTAGCGCCTGCAGGTCGGTGCATGCCAGAGCGCGCTCGCTCTCCTCCTCGTCCGTGGAGTAGCTGACGGGCACGTTGCGCCGCTTCTGGAGAGTCTCATCTCTTTTGTTTTTACGGAGCTCCACGGTCACTTCGTTCCTCCGTCTGCGCATTTCCTGAAAATAGCGGCGAAATACAATGCGATCGATCGGGGCGATGGATCGTGGAGAAGGTTGTCGATTGCGGGGCGAGTAAGCGGGCGGAGTTGGTTTTCTTTACTTACGTCGACATCTTTGCCAGTATTCTTGAAGACATGCATGCGGTTCTTCGCTGGATCGGTCGCCATTTTAATTTCGTTTTGCCGTCTGACTTCAAAACGTGTTATTTACACCACGAAACAAAGGTTAAACAAAATAATAAGATAAAACAAACTAATCAAACATGACCTAACGACACAGCGCATGTAGGTGATTCATTGAATCTCTTTTTCATAGAATTTTACACGACACAGAATAGCTTGTTCGTTTTCTTTTGGAACCGAATTTTGAGAATTTTCTTTTCTTTCTTCCTTTTTTTTTATAATCTATACTTCTATAGACAAGACCACAGGTAATAAATAGGCTTGCTTGTTTTTCCAAAAAGCATTCATCGATACAATAGACAGTAGAATATGGTACTAACTCGATTCCTAGTGTAAAATCGATTCTAGTTTAAAATCGACTAAACAACAAAGAAAAGAAGGGATTGCCAGTAACTAAAAAAAAATGGTAGGCAAGCAGACATAATTTGGTTACGGCAACAATTTATTATTGACGAGCTTTTTGCGCGAGAAAGCTGCTACACTTTATTGTTGAATGAAATTATTTTGGTGATTTGGTGAATTTGTAGCTTTTTTGGATAAATTAAAGTGTTTAGGTGAAAATAAGCAAACAACCAGAACAGTACGCGCACCATGACGTTCATAACAGGGCCTAGCCTTGCCACCGCCAAGTCTGCCTCTGCTCCACTGGTTAGTGACAAACCTCAGGTAAGTTCTACATTTTTGTATTTTCCTTGTCTTGGCTTGCAATTTGCTTTCAACACCACAAAAAAAAACCATATAAGACTTTCCGAGACGATTACGCATTGGTGTGATGATTATTTCTTCAAATGGCTTTGTATAAAAATTCAAATAAGTACCTACCTAGGTGTGACTTGAATTTTTGCTTGATTTTCCCTCTTTTTGTCAAATTCATGTCGCATGTTTCGCTGCAGTAGGTGAGTTGTGCTTAAATTGGTCTTCTATTATGATATTTATGATATATTTGTGCACTATTATACCTACCTAAATTTGCTGTTGCAGATGTAGTGCACAAATGCTTGCTTGTGCTTCATTGACAAATTTATTGATTTTTACTTGAAACCTATTCACATGCATAGTATCTAACCTAGCTCAATAAACCTACATATTTAGCTCAACAATGTACTATTACTTCTTTCTTTAAAATTAAGCTCTCAGTAGGTAGGTGTAGTATATACTTACCTAAGTACTTACTTTTAACGGTTAGCTAAACTAGCATTTCAAAATAAGCGTTATCATCTGATTCAAAAACTAGAATCGCAAAACAAAATGCAAAGATAAAAAATGGTGATGTGTTTCAAAAGATGGTGCAGCGTCTTTACACCAAATAACCATTGTAAAAACTACTTTAAGATTTAGACCGAATCCAACACAGCCAACTAACACTTGGTAGTGATAATACTATCATTAAAACTAAAACTGAGTAAAGTCTACACAATAGGTATTTGATAGACTAACTACTTAAAGAAAGAATAACCAGAACCCTTGGATGGCTTAGTTGCAAAAACTAGGCCGCTCTCAAACTAACAAGTAGTTATTATACAAACGTTTTGTGGTTTATAGGGTATAACAACTAAAATGTTTATTGTTGTAAGTGTCAAAAATAAGAAACAGTACTAGAGCAAAAAGGATGTCAATTTATTTACCAGTGAGAGAAATTACTGGATCCTATCCACTTCCAGGACCATGTGATCCAGATGCGAGTGGTGAATCGCCCTACCAGGGTGTACCGTGTGCCAGCGCGCATGCTGGGCCCACCGCTGTTCATCTTGGCCGTCGTGACGCTCCTTATGTTGGCCTGCATCGGTGTCATGCTGGCGGTGCTGCCCTACGTGGCTATGAGCACCAACACGCGGTACCATGGCTTCTGCACTATACCTATCAAGGTATGTATTCTATCATTGGTCACCATATTGGTATCGGTGTTCCTATGTTCATCTAATTCTGATTCACATCTCCCCTGAAAACCTGTAATTTTTTTTGATAAGTGTCTTCTAAATACTCAATACTCTTACCACTGTCTAGTGTGTTTCAATATCATCCAAGTAAAAAGGAAAGTACCTACCTTTAAATTGCTCATGAAAAAAACTGAATGCAATTATGTCGATCTGCCTCCTACCCAATTGACCTAGTGTTGGTCTCGAGTCCTGCCCTCGGAACACATTTAGCTGCCGTCGAACTAGGCTAGGTACAAATAGATAGGCATAAGTGGTTCACATCGTCGCAACGTTTTCGATCAATGTATTTGCATATTTTACAGTCCGATTTTCTATTCCACTGTATTGATTTTACGACAGCCTAGATATTGCATGTACCTGATCGTAAGTTTCTATGCTATCTACGAAGTAATTCGTAAATAAGTAGAATCTCCATTCGTGAATCATGAATGAAAAGTAGATGACTAAATTTAATGTGCTGGGCTCAGATTTGCCATTAGCAGACAAGACACCCATCCAAATTCTGATCACCAACAAAAATGTCAATTTCCAGTCATAAAAGTTTTAGTGTACCTACTGTACGTACACGATAGTAAACTAGAATATTCAAGGACTTTAGTGATTTTCAAGGTCAGTGGTCAATTTTGGAAAAGCTAGTTCTGAAGCGAGAAGTAGGTATGGTTGCAGGTAGGTAGGTACGCTAGGTACCTACCTAGGATACAGAATGAGTGACTGTTCTCGCTCTTTGTATTGTAAAACCTACAGTCTTTACAAAATACTTTTTAGGGACCACGTCGTACAAGTATGAAATGTGTCGTTTCGTTCCATAGTTTACTATAGGTCCTCGTAATAAGATTATATCGTTTCGCGATGCGAGCGACGACGATGCGACGGTCGAATTGTTTGTTAGTTCTCACGGCTGTTAGGCAGAATATGGCTTCTATTAACCTTTTAGTTGAGGTTAAATTCTTCGGTTCTTCATTTATCTCGTTAAATCTTATAAAACCTAGAAAATTCTATGAAAACAGTCGATCCAATATGTTTCACTTTATATCCAGTACAATATCACAAAATGTCGAAATATCTATTAGAACTGATTCTTTTTTATAGTTGTGCGCAATCAATATTTCAATTTAAATGTTCGGTCGGATCCACGCTTCATATTTCAATCTAGGTCTAGGGCGGGGGCCGGTGGCAGCCTAGGGATCTAGCGCGTTCCCTGCGTGACCTAAAAACCGAGTTATTATCAGGTCAATCAATAACGAGGTAGTATAAGGAGTCTTCCTGGAAGTTCATCTGAACTATGTCACTTCAACTAACTGTTGCAGGATACTAGGTAATTAGAATGTAAATCATTATCCGCTCGTCAATGTCCGGTGAGTTTATCACAAGTCTCTTCATTCGAATTATAGTCATTAGCAATTACAACCATGATAGTCATTTGTTAACGAACCCTTTCAGCGCTAACCGTCATCTGTCGTCAATTCTGGCTCTGGTAGAGTAAGCCCACGAACCTCCTAGGGCTTAGGGGGTCAAAAACCTAAAAAAAAAACTAAAACCTTGTGCTTAGAAATCTTTTTGTCATCAGAATTGCAGGGGTCAGACTCATTTGACATGGAAATTATCTACTCTATTTCAGGACATCCCTGAAGACTCCTCATACTACGACCAGCCGAGCTACAAGGTGATGCCTCTCCGCTGGACATCGAACCCTGACGTGCAAGTATTCAGCACCGCTACTGAGGACGCCACTGATGACGTCATCAACGGCCTTCGCGAGCAGTTCGATATCGGAGACACGGTCGAGAAGATATCGGTCGTGGATAACGGACGCCATGTCAACTTTATACATGACTTCGAGGCTAATCTTACTGGTTAGTATTACCTAGTATAGTATTATATGATCTGTGGTACCTATTACTAACTGCTGATATCTATCAAAGTATATATCAGCTGTAGGTTTAGTACGACCCTTTTTGACGTACCTATGGAATATTAGGCTCATACTATGTTCTTCTGTCTTTCTATGTAGAATCAGTGCTTGTGATACAATGAAGGCTCTGAGCCACAATATTTAAGTAAAGACGGGTGTATTGTTGATAATGGATCCGTACTCCTTACTGGTCGTCGGTTCATCTCAGTTTTTGTTACCCACGTTTCTATCAATCCCAGGTCAAAAGTTGATTCCAATTTCCAGGCATAGTGGACACCGACCGCTGCTTCATGATGGACCTGGATCCTGAACTGGTGATGACTCCTGAAGTGCTTGTGCTGTCGATCGAAGGCGGCGCTCAGTTCGACATTTCCCGCGTGCGCTCTACACTGCGCGCTGCCTTGCCGGCGCTGCAACAGCTGGCAGCTGCAGCACGCGACCTACAACACAAATGCCAGGACAAGCCTACATACCGCCTGCATAAGGAGGATGGACTTATCAGTAAGTAACATTCTTATTTTAGAGTCGCAATTCTGTATAGCTCTGCCGGAATAAATACTACTGTGGTTGTGAGTCATGTCATAATTATTATTAAAGCATAATGTTTGTGACTGCTTTATCTAAGTACTTCGTGTACTTACACATAAATGTTATTTATTCTATACAAGGATAATTTTGAAACATCCGGCTGTGTGTAACTCGAAAACGCGGTGAGTAAGCGTGTAGAGTGCCTGAGACTGATTCACGAAAATATAATCAAAAGTCAGTCGAATCGGACCAGCAGTTGCAGTGTGATTGAAATACAAACATCTAAACTTTGATATTTATAATATTAGTAGCTTATTGGGATAGTAAAGTAGTCATTAGTGTTTTTTCTTATTTAAAATTTTCCTTATAAACACTACCATCACAGGTTAGTTGGTAGATAATGCTAAATAGCATTAAACTTTCTTCTGTACGATTTAACAAGTGCAATAAAGAGTTTCTAATTTAATACTGCGTTCACACTCAGTCCATGCATGCCGCTACCGGCATTTTTGTGCACGCACCATAATAGTAAGGCGAGGCTCACGGTACATTGTATTGTTTGAAGTCCGCAAGCGGTCCGTGGACGAGCCGGCACACGACTACATCCAGTTCTCCGGGCGGCGCGTGCAGGAGATCGACATCTCCAACCTCGCGGACCTCCTGCAACACGAACAGGACAACACCCTCGCCTAGACCACTACCACTAGCTCTGTCACAACGCATTCTAACGTTTAGGCTCAATTACACCGAGGCAACACTGTGCGGCATTGCGGCATGCCACAAAATAAAAAATGACGCGCATTGTGGCAAGAACCGTGCGACATGGCAACACCTTGCGTCATGTGGCAGACTGTGATAATTAACGATGTTGCCTCGGCGTAAAATAGGCTGCCACTAATGCTGCAAATGCTTTCTATTTGTAGCACGCCACAAGTTGTTGTCCCGGTGTAATTCAGCCTTTACTGAAACTAAAGTGAGACAACTAGCTCTCACGCATTCCGTCTTCAAACGTCACTCTTGGATGCAACATCTCTTCTACCAGTCATACATTTCCGCGGCAGTTTCTAAGTAGCAGGAATTAACATCGGTAAGAGCTTCGTATTGCGAGGGAAATGTAATAGACGTACTGTAAGATAGCCTTGCTATGTAACAGTATACACGCGTTTGTGTGTCCAATGTTCATGTAGGTATGTCTGTATTCAGTAGAAACCCACCGTTTTCGTGGCACATACTCAAATATGATGGGAATATGTTGTAAAACTGTATGCTACTGGAACTTTATCCTATTGTAATTTATTTGCAATAGTTCCAACTTGGGTAGATCTACTATGACCTTATGGAGAGAACTTGAGTATGGTCTGATTTGTCTTCAAAGGTATATCCAATGGTTACTAATACAAACTTATCATCTTGCGATGCAAAGATGTTAGCGAGTTTTCTTAAGTGTTCTAGTAGCAACATCTCTTTCTTAACCCAACCCCTGTAAATGTTAGTTGTAATTCAAACTTTAGGATACACATTAGTACACTCTAAGGACAGTTTAATTCTAAGCGAGGTTTTGAAGAAAGAATACGTATGGATAATATCAGCCTTCAAAATGTTGTGCGTAGGAAGTATTGAAATAGCCACAGCGAGAATTACTGTGGCAAAAGCGTTGAAACGGTTACGTATTTTACAGTATCGACGTACTGCGCGAATGATGCGCTCTTGACGTAGTCCGTCGATATGTATTGCACTGTGATGGATACCTAAATGTTTGCATAAAAAAGTCTCTTTTACCAAACGCCTGGAAGACAGTTTTTGGTTGCTTGAAAAGGTCCACCAGGTAAAAGAGACGAATCTATTACTATTAAGCGTAAGTCACAAGGTGTGTTTAAGTTTAGGAATTAGTTTAGTTTTAGAACTTCGCAAATTTGCAAACGTTTTATTCTACTATAGATTCGTGCCATTCAGCACTCGTTATATATTCTAAACTCTAATCTTAATTAGGATTTTAGTTAGACATTTGGACATTCCAATTCGAATTTGTTTGATCTGTGATTAAGTTGCTCTTCAGTATTGTAATACCAAAGATTTTTGGGGCATTTAGAAAATTAGGGAAATTCTGCGTTATAATAAGTTTAGCTTTTGTTTAGTTGTATATTTTGTTAAGAACGCCATGATTTATTTAAGCACTTGTTTCGTTAGCATTATGATGGATGGTTTCCACTTTTTCCGAATAAAGTAAGTAATCAATGTCATTAGCGTTTCACTCGTACCTTCTTGTAGCTGTAGTGTTATTAGATCAGTGCTCTACGTATATTAGTAGGGTGGTAGCACTGCCTTATACGTATCTCATTCTATATTCGCCGATTTTAAACTTAACCACTACGAGTAAACCAGTGCAGACTAGTAGGATGCGTACTAGGTAAACCTACTTACATGTTTGTATACTATAACGCACCTCTATTATAATTAATATTTATAATACATATCTAATACATATGTCTACATATCAAATAGACAAAATGACCATGCAAAAGTTGAATTTAGAAATCTCTAGAGCACCTACGTGTCATGGATTTTTTTTGAAGTTATACCTCTAATGCGACTTCCAACAAAGTTGCGTTACGCGGTTGACATACTAGTATAGTATTATATAAACTGTGACATAGTCTAATACGCTACAAATGCTACAATCAAATAATAGATGGCAGTGTTCAGCAATTCAGCATTTGACCGCCCTTGTTTTTGAAGTTCCAACTGACAGCGGGGGAAATAAAAAGAGATTATAATACGCTACTATCAAAATATAATAGATGGCAGTGTTTGCATGAACACTGCCATCTATTATACATTTTACTTTTTATTTTGAAGTGAAAATTTAGTACTGCATATTGGTTAAGTAAGTACATAAAAGAAATACTAAATTAATTTCCCATTAAACACAGAGCGAGAGTGAATGCGTGGCACTCGAGGTATAACTTCTCCCGCTCGTAGGGACTGCACGACTGCACGACTATACCACTTACTCATCTGCTTTGGTTAGTAGGTAAATACTGCGAGATCGCCAATCTATCGCTTATTCAATATCTACGTATAACGATAGGTACAGGGTTCGTTTAGGCTCGCGTAACTCCGATAGCCCAACACATTCCATCTCCTAATGAAACCCATTCAATGATAGGCATTTATTGGATCGAATTATCGGCCGGATCTCCTAATACACGCATATTCGGACGTTAGGTCGGAATTTGGAGAATTTGAGTTCTCATTCGGTTTGAAGCTACGAGCTCGCTTATACATAATCCTTATATAGACGTATTTACCTTCTTACCGTACCTAGACATTATTAGACAATGACTCAATATCGGTTACACTATTTTGATTTAGCTTTCATATACTACGCAATAAATGCACAGCGTAGCTTGTGCTACGTCATCGCTAGACCAATGCTACGCCATAACTACGCCTATGCTACGCTATAGCTACGCAAGTGCCCACGCTACGATACTTTCGCCACTATACTTCTAAAACTTTTATAAAGGTTTTAGTACTTACCAACTACATACTCGAAGTTACTCTTACTTTGTCTTGTATTTGAATGCAATCCGCATGAACATGAACGTAACGTACCTACCAACAGGCTTCCAGAAAGAAAGACCGTTTTCAACAAACCCGGGGCTACAAGTTACAGGTCGTTGTGTAGAAAGTAATAAACAGGAACGAATTTCTATACATCGCTGGTATTGTGACGACTCTTTAGAATATACGGTCATATGTGGAGCGCGTTCTTCGTTCCCCTTTCGAATTGTGCTACGGAAAATGCGGCATAGATAAATGCTGGTTCATAGTGGATCCAGGATTTGGTTTGAGGGGAGGCTTTTGATCTAGTTATTTAGGTTTTTCCTAGCAAATCCATTGTTGATGTCCATACCTATATACCTAGTTATTTGGCTTAGAAAGCAAAATTAAGTTTTCTTTTCTTTTTCCGTCACTTCTCTGGTCACTTCTCGGCTCTGGTACTCTGAGATATTGGGATTTATCATTATTAAAGGAATTGTTTATAGTCTATGGTAATTGTGTAGGGACGTGTGTAATGTAGAGCTGCAAGTGCGGTTTACGAAGCAGGCACAAGACCGGTCAATTACCGGTTTAATTCCTCCGCGGGCAATCCTGATGGTATCGACTAATTAACGCGTAAACTAACGCTGTCGTGAAATATACGATCTAGAACTAGGTAGGTAGGTATAATAGCTAGGTACGGGCTAGTAGCAACCAAGACACCAAAAGGTATGCAACTTTCTTGACGCGTTCTACTAGTGACTGTACAATGCGCACGTGTGCACTAACCAACTAACTAGGTACCTACTCTTTAAAATGTTTAAGCCTCACTCTAAACAACTTTGTAATTGGCACACATTTTATAGAATAAGGTTTTCATAAGTGATTATTGTAATGTAAATTGTGTGCGCTGTTGGCGTTGCCTATTGAATAAATAAATAAATAAACATTGTAACCAATTTCCAAGGTCTATTGTCATGGTATGTACTTATCAAACACTTGATCACAATTTATTCCATATTATTCACGTATAAATAAATCAACAAAATAAACGTAGAAAGGTACGTTGGTAGACTACAGAAAAGTCTTTGACTAAAATACCTAACTTCAGCTTCTAAACGCCAGAAAAGATTCCTTTCAAAAAGGCGCACATAATAGACAATGCTTTCACAAAGAGCTTCAATTCAATTATTCCAAGCATCGGTACAGTACAGGTAGTCATTGTATCCCAATCTAATTTCTTTTTCGAGCCTTCAAAGGGCGTTGTTTCACTTAAAGCAGGTTTGTAGAATGTAGGTGCAAGCCACTCTAGAATAAGATTAGAAATAAGCAGTCGCTGATCACTTGCGTGTTGAGCCAGCTATTCAGTTTTATAACTTTTGAAGTCTCCTCGCTTAAATTGTACCTAATGCATATTGTACATTGTTCTTAATAAAATAACTATAGTCAGAATGAGCACGTGATTGTTAGAGCTATGTAAGACATCCTGGTCACGGCACCAAATGTAGTGCCTCTCCCCTGCTACTTTTTCTCTTTGTTTAAAATATGTTCTATGTACTAGAAATAGAAGAAGCTGTGTACCGATGAACAAGCGCTAAGAACCAGCTTTCTATGTGAATTTGTGAAAGGGCCGATCAGATCAGTTATGCAAATCAAATGCTTTGCCTTCTCCGTCGGGCTGTTGGGCTAGCCACTTCGTCAATCTACTCAATATTTTATCGATATTTACGTATAACAAACAAATTGATTCTGCATTGTATGGCTTCACCGATTCCAGTCTGAACACCACGAGCCACATTGTGACATTCTAACGATCAAATAAAGTCTTTTACTGGTTTTATAAAGCTACGCTAGCTAAAATTGCTGAATAAAGGGATAAATTTGGACGAAGAACTTGTGTTGAAATAAGTAATCATGCTAGCCGGCTTCGTGTTGCTTTTTTTAATTCAGATACCATCGATGCATTTCTAGCAACCTACCCAAATTCCTCTCAGCAGGTTTTGTATAATATATTCATAAGGTACCCTAGTGCTTCGCGAGCTCAGTGATGGTCTATCGGTTGTTCCCGCTTTTCAGGTAATAGCTGCAACTGTGCTGAGCTGCAGGCTGTGTAAGGGCAGGTCACACGGGATGCCTCACGATACGATACAAAGTCTTCCACTCACATATTTCTGGTCTGGTATAGCTCAGGTGGTTTTGCAAACGCCCAAGTATGTGTGACTGCCCTTCCGAATACCCAATGTCATTTGATCTCTACAATATGATACCGGCATCCGAACGGACACATCGTCCCGTTTTCAGTGAGGACCACTCCTTAAACTAGGAGCTTTAGCTTCTGTGTTCCGTATCTGTGATGACTGCGACACCTGCCTGCGGAAGCCAAGGAGTCGGCATTTCAATGCAAACTGCTTTTGTTTTGCTGCACACGGAAAGGCACCGTATATATCACCAGATATCTATTCTAGGTACTGCATGTTTAGATGTGTTGCGTACAAAGATTGAATTTTCTACGTTTGTGACTAAATCACAGACCAAACATATCTTCTGCTTCTTTTTATATATAAAAATGAATTGCTGTTCGTTAGTATCGCTAAAACTCGAGAACGGCTGGACCGATTTGGCTAATTTTGGTCTTGAATTATTTGTGAAAGTCCAGAGAAGGTTTAAAAGGTGAATAACAGATATTTTGGTGGAACGTTTCGCACGCGTACGAAGTCGCGGGTATCAGCTAGTATATATAAATATAAACTGAATTGGATAAGTCTAGGAATATATATTTCGCAACCTGGAATGTTATGGCTTGGAATGTCAGGCGCAGACTTCTGGAGGGCAGCCCCTCCAGAAGTCTGCGCCTGAGCAGTTAATACATGGGTATTTTTCGTACAAGAAATGAATTTATAAGCAAAACTTCTGATATACTGAGCTGATGATGATGATGATATCACTCTCGTCAGAAGAAACAGGTATCTATCTATTTGTTGGCTTTCCTAAAGCAGTAATTGAATAGATTACCTTTGATTGCCTTATTTAGCATACAGCATTATCAACTCTCTTGTTGACATAACTACAGATTCGATAGTAGTACGAATTAATCGAAGTTTCACTTATTTGATGCCTATACAGGCAGTTACGAGTACCTATTTAGCCCCTACATGAAACACAGGGTGTTTACTAAATATGTTTGAAACTTGTATAAAAATATGAACGTCAAGAAACAGACATGAAAATATAGAGTAAAATGATATTTTTTTTGTACAATGTTGTTTTTGGTCACGTGTGGAATACAACTTAGCTATTGAATTATAAATAATAAACGCACCTCAGCCGTTATTAAAGGATACTTGCCGTGCACAAAAATCATAAGTTTTTATTAATTTTTCTTTTTCTGTGCCAAACGTTCACCTCCTCATATTTTGATCAGCGGTACATAAATAAATAAATAAATATTCACGGACATTTAACACAACGCCTTCTAGTCCCAAACTAAGCAAAGCTTGTATGATGGGAACTGGATGGCTGATAGAATACATACATACTTTTTTTTTTGTAAATACATACTTATAATACATAGAAACACCCTGACACAGAACAAACATCTATGTTTATAACACAAATGTTTGTTCTCGGTGGGGATCGAACCCACGACCCACAGCACGGAAGGCAGAGCTACTACCGACTGAGCCATGACGCCTGTTAAACATAGAACTTTGATTCATCCTAATAAAGTCTTTTTTTCAACAAATCAACCGGAAAGTGTCTCAGGCCTAACATTAGGACGATCAGAACATCCAATCGTGTGCGTGTTGTGAGTCGATCTCATTTGCATATCTTAATCCGGGGATGTCAGGCTCCCACGGGCTTGTACATACATACCAGATTAAATAGGATGTGTACACACTGATGGAATGAAAATAACTGAGATAAGGCAACGAGCCTAGGGAACAATAGAAAAGGTCAAAATTTAAAGTATTCGCTTGGAACATAACAAAGAAAATTCTTACCAATGTCTAAAATAACTACAGTGTATATCAATTATTTTATTAGTAACATCTCTAAATTAATGTATTCAGTAAAATCTCAAGAACATTTTTATTTTTATTAAAGTAATTGTTAAAAAATAATTATGACTCTTCTTCGTCTCTAGAAGGTTTATATTACGTCAAAAATATAAAGTTATGTAAAATCATGAATAAATAAAAATAATCTAAGCACAAAATTTGTATGTGTACGAACGAGGTACGAACAATGTTATCAAAGTTTCATTATTCCATCTCATCAAAATAATGGCACGTCTTGTAGTGCTTCCATAGAATACTTGTTGTATCAAGCTAGTGTGAGTGGTTACACTATGCAAAATTTCAACACTTTCGTATACAAACATAATTAATTTATTATTATGGATCAAAGCGTAGCACGTGCGCTACGACGTAGCTGACTTCGTAGCAAACGTGCTACGTGCCTTCGATACGGTACGAGATCGTAGGTATAGAAAACAGAACTGCCTTGTACTTTGCATATTACTTGTACTTGTTGTTAGAAAATGGTTTTATCTTGACTTGTGTAAAGTTTTCTTATTTACACGAGTATATTCTTTTGGGATCAATTCATCACGTCGTAATCAATTTTTATTTTTTTCATCGCTGTACCACAACATAAGTGAAATCATGGGCGAAAGCTAGTAAATTTATAACCATGTCTAGTATTATAGGGGGTGTCACGCGCCGAAGCTCACGGCTCAGCTCAACTATTTTAATCTAACTTACAAGCCCTTTCGGCTCCCTTGTAAAATTTGCTACGAGATCGTTCGTTTCTTAATAAATAAGTACAAACTTGACTCTGCACCTTTTTGACTCTTACTCTTATTACTTTAAGGGCGATATTTGCTTGAGAGGCTAAACAATGCGCTGCTTGGCCTACTGAAACTTTGCAGGTTTTCGTTATTGAATTTGTTACTTTGAAATAAGCTCTATGACGATCCAAGTATCCTAGGCAATTTGGAAAGAGGAAACGCGCCTGAAATTGAAATTATATGGCTTTAGGATGAGCCAATCTAGAGTGAACTCTAGACACAATTATAATAGTTTAAAAATTATGAAAATTATTAAACGATTGTTAATCTTCAAAAATTTTTCTTTCCTTATACAGATAAATATCTAAGAATATTAATACTTTTATGTCTCTGAGTTCCTAAGTTATTTGGGAGTCAATGAAAACACGTGAGTAAATTGTCACTTGTAGGTAGGTATATTTCGTGTGGCATCAGTATCGAACCTACGAACCTACGACTCGACTCTACAACGCTACGACTCTACGACTCTTCACCGCGCCTGCGGGGTGACGACTGGCTGCATACCTATGTTTTGCTGAATCGCAAACTGCGTTCATTCGTAGGTATGTAACCTGTGTCGCTACAGTAACCTTCCCCTTTTGAGAGAAAAAAAATTAATTATACCTAAATCAGAATACAATTCAAGGTTAAAACTCTAAAACTAACACGGCTTACAAGTGCGCAACATATCGCACAGCGAGCGCACTGCTGACAACGCACTGTAACGCGATCCTTCAGCTATGGCTACACCTACTCAAGTACAGTCGGCATAATTAATACTTAACATACAAGTACAGTTGCCGGATAAAAAAAATGATACTCAAAATTAGTTATCCAATACAATATTCAACTTCAGGCGCGGTAGAGAAAAACAAATACAAATTAATTAAAACACTGGGATTAAAGAAATGTGAAAACGAATAATGTAGTATAACATAAGTACATGCTATCATAAAACATTAACGTAATACAAAAAAACTGGTTGAACATATTTTTTAAGTGTGTTTCCTAGGCACTTCACTGTTTGAACGTCACAC
Source organism: Eulithis testata (assembly GCA_947507515.1). Classification (NCBI taxonomy): domain Eukaryota; kingdom Metazoa; phylum Arthropoda; class Insecta; order Lepidoptera; family Geometridae; genus Eulithis; species Eulithis testata. The sequence continues at coordinate 12,577,811 of OX382194.1, forward strand.
TAACCCAACACCGAACGTAAAAAAATTAATCACGAATATCTGACTGAAGCTGCGGGGGCTGCAGGCACAGGATTGACTACCGTTGCAGGTGCAACCTCCGGCTGTATCACTCTTACATGCGCAAGCGGCGCGGCACACGGCGGCGGGGCAGAGCTGATCTCCTTGCGTAGCCAGGCCCGTATACGATTACAGAATCGCCGCCAAACCACATAGGCCACAAGTAGAATAAGAAGTGCTACTATAGCCACTAACAAAATGCTTTGCTGGGTCATGTGCGCCTCTACCTGAGTTGAGTTCTGAGCAATGACCACTCTATTATCTCCAACTTCCTTTGATTGCTGTTTACCCATGGTAATTATCATGAACGTGCGTGCAACCAACGGTATCCGAAATAGTACTGCCAATAATAACCAAAAAAAATATGTTCACTCAATTAATGTACAAACTAAACATTTGCATAATCATCATAACCCAATTACAAAATTTTAAAAATCTTTAACACTTCATACAGTCAAAGAATGAACTTTGTTCATAAAAAGTCTATGCTTGCAAAAGTAAAGACCGGATGTACCTATTTACTCGTACATAATTTGCAAACCAATATGACTGAATTCATATAACGTAATAACTCGCGTATGTAAATACCTATAGACATAACTTAACTAATTAACTTAGATAACTTAGGTCGATATTCGTTTAGCGCATATTGCATCCGCATCAGTACTAACTGTGTCCTAGGTCTGTGGCACAGGGCTTGAAAAACCTCTCTGCAGTACTATGCCGAAGATGCTTTAACCGATCATTTCACCATAATTATCCAGCGGCGAATAGCACATAGTGCCTCTCTGTGAACGGTGTATGCACGAATATTATCCTGCCTACATAAACTAACACATATACCTATAAAACGATACAAAATGAATGTACGTACTGATACAAGTAAGTATAACCCTAATACAATAAGTATAACACAGTACCTAGTCAATGAACCATGCTTACAACCTTTACCTTGAACACTCTAAGTACTTGTAAAAACAAATAGATAGATAAAACTTAGATACTAGGCATGCAAAATAATGAAAAATGACTAAACTAGGTGGATACTTACTTTCTCGTTCAAGTACTCATACTATTTACTAAACTTAAAGTTTAAAACGTGTTGGAAGACGTACCACGCGACCACTTCGAGTTTTTTTACCTGAAGTAGAATTACTAGGCGAACTCGGAGTGTGGTTGGGTATTACGTCATCATCCTTAACGGAAGCGGAGGCGTTAGCGGAATTGGGACTATCAGTACTACACTGCTCGCTAAGTACATACGCTGGCTTGAGACGATCAATAGAAACATTGATACACCTGTTAGGAAGTTGTATTTTGTAAACCTTACTGCCCCTACTTAAAACACGGTACGGACCGTCATATGGCGGTTGTAAAGGCTTACGAACTGCATCAACCCTTATAAAAACATATTCACACGACTTTAAATCAGGATGAATAAACAAAGTACGTGAATCGCGTTGCTTAACTGGTACGGCTCGCATTTTACGTATCCCGTCCCGTAACTCCTGCACTAATGTATGAGGATCTGAAGCTTCTGACTTTGCTGATACAAAAAATTCACCCGGTAACCTCAAACTACATCCGTATGTTAGTTCCGCGGCACTGAGGTTTGAGTCACTACGCAAAGTAGTTCGGAGCCCCAACAAAACGGTTGATAGCTCCTCTACCCAAGAAGTGGAGTCTAAACGAGCTCGAAGTGCTGCCTTCAGACTTCTATGCCATCTCTCAATAGCTCCGTTGCTCTGTGGGTGGTAAGGTGAGCTTCTGATCTTATCTATACCCATGCATTTCATTAACTCTGAAAAAAGACTACTTTCAAACTGGCGTCCTTGGTCGGATGTTAAATACCTACAAATTCCAAACCTAGTAATCCAGCCGTCGTAAATAACCTTTGCTACAGTCTCAGCAGTAATATCTTTGATGGGGAATGCTTCAGGCCAGTGCGTACAACGATCTATGACCGTAAGTAAATACCTATATCCATCCGACGTGGTCGGTAAGGGTCCTACAATGTCAGTATGGATGTGTTCAAAACGTCCAGCTGCTGGAAATTGACCTAAAAACGATACAGTATGACGTTGAACTTTTGATCTCTGACATGAGATACAAGATTTAGCCCAAACACTAACGTCCTTATTCATACCTGGCCAGAAAAAACGCTGGGATACCAGTTTACGTGTATTATTAACTCCAGGATGACTTAAACTATGTACTAAATTAAACGCTAATTTCCTGAATTTTTTCGGTAAATAGGGTCTAATATTATTCGTCGACGTTTCGCAATAAATTGCAGTTTCAATATTAGGTATTGTTACCTTTTTAATAAACACGTTGCTATTCGACTCGGCGGTCCAGTTTGCTAAATAAGCATCGTCGCCCTGGGCAGTAGCTACTTCTGCGAAATCCAAAGTAGCTGGACATGTTATTGTTTCAACTCGACTTAGCGAATCAGCAACTAAATTATCGCCACCAGCGACGTACCTAATATCCGTGGTAAACTCACTGATGTAAATAAGCTGTCTAGTTCTACGTGGCGTTTCTTTATCGCTCGTTAGCTTAGAAAAAGCAAAAGTTAAGGGCTTGTGATCTGTATAGATGATTAGCTCTCGACCTTCAAACAAACTTCTAAAATGAATAACTGCCAAGTAAATTGCTAACAACTCACGATCGTATGTACTATACTTAACCTGCGTATCGGTGAGTTTGCGTGAAAAATAACCTAACGGTTTCCAATTACCTTTTACCATCTGTTGTAATACCGCTCCTACACAAGTATTTGATGCATCTGTCATCAACGCCAAGGGAGTATTAGACATAGGATATGATAACGTCGCGGCTGACTGTAAACTTTCTTTACACTTAATGAAAGCTTGGTTAGCCTCATCAGTCCAATCGATCTTCGACTTATCGTTTTTCTTAGAGCCTCGGATATACTTATGAAGTTCAGCTTGATAAGCAATGGCCTTAGGCATGTGTGGTCTATAAAAATTAACCATACCAATAAAACGTCTGAGTTCAATTACCGTTTCAGGCCTAGGAAAATCAATAATGGCTTTGACTTTATCTATAGCGGGCCTTATACCTTCTACGGTTACCTCATGTCCTAAAAACTCAATATGTTCCTGTCCGAATGAACATTTCGACAAATTAATCGTTATTCCGAATTCATTTAAACGTTTAAACAAGACTTGTAAATGCTGTTCGTGTTTAACCTGTGATTCACTAGCTACGATTACGTCATCAATGTAACAGAATATGAACTCTGAGCTTGGCTCGAATGTTCCGTCTTCTCGTACGATGCCTAATCCTTGTAAAACAGTATTGTTCATAAAACGCTGAAAGGACTGGGCCGCGTTACGTAACCCGAAGGACATCCTAGGGAACTCAAATAATCCAAAAGGTGTGATGATCGCTGTCTTTTCAACATCTTCCGGTGCAACAGGAATACAGTGATAAGCTCTATTCACGTCAACTTTGCTAAAAACACGTTTCCCAGACAAAATATAGGTAAAATCATGCAAACGCGGGATTGGGTATCTGTCAGGCTTCGTAACCGCGTTCAATTGCCGGTAGTCCCCACATGGTCGAATCTCTCCATTTTTCTTTGGAACTACATGCAATGGACTAGCCCATGGGCTCTTCGAAGGCCGGCAGATCCCCAATTCCTGCATTATGCGAAATTCCTCACTTACCTTTTTATACCGGTCGGGAGGCAGGGGGCGCGCCTTGGCATGTACTGGCGGGCCGGCTGTCTCTATGTGATGAAAAACTGTATGTTTAGGGGTCTCCTTAAAAGAAACAGGTTTCGTTATGTCCGGGTATTGGGATAAAAGACTAAAATATGGATGCGTTTCGTCTAAGGTGCTCAAAGTAGGTTGATCGCATGTTACAATAGAACCTATTAAATTAAACTTTGTAACCTCGTCAATTAACCTACGATTAGGTAAGTCTACTAAAAGCTTATGGTGTATTAAAAAGTCTGCACCTAAAATAGGTTGGTTAACTGCCGCCAACACAAATGTCCAACGGTAAGGTCTCCTCATTTTCAAGTCCAACACTAGAGACTTTTCACCAAAAGTACTGATTTCTGTGCCATTTGCAGCAAATAGTTTATAACCAACACTATTATCACTTTTACACTTACGGTAAGGAAGCACAGAAACGTTTGCACCCGTGTCCACCAAAAAACGTAACCCTGTATTCCGATCTGTGACGCAAAGACGGTTGCTACTTACAGCTTGCGTACAGGCACAGGTTCCCGTCGTCGACTGTACCTGAGCTAGTTTCCCTCCTTCTTCCAGCTGCAAGGCGGCACGCACTTGCGGGCATTCTCCTTGTATCGGAAGTGGTAGAAACACTGCCAATCCGGTTTCCTCGTTGACGACCTCGATGCACTGTTAGACCTTCCGCTGTTCTGACCACGACCTCGAGACTGGAATACGGTCTGACGTGATTGACGTTGCAGTCCATCAATCCGCCTATCGATCCGCTTAATCTCGTTGATGATTGCCGTCGTATCAATCACGCTGCTCGAAGATGGTGCAGGCGTCGCTCTCACCTCGGACACTAAGGGAGTAGTGCCTTGCGTCTCCATCACTTTATCGGCAATCTTAGCCAAAATGGTCAAATCACTGGACTCAGTCACGGTGATGATGCCACGAACAGCCGATGGCAGATGGCCCTGCCATAAAATTTTTAGTGTCTCATCTGGTACCTTACTGCGGGCGAGATCGCGCATCCGCCTTAAAAGCTGAGACGGGCGCTGATCCCCCAACTCCATTTCACTGATAAGTTTCTGTATTTGTCGAGTCTCGGACTCCTCATAAATCGTTAGAAGTCTCTCCTTCAACGCTTCGTATTTCTTCGAAGTGGGCGGGTTCATCAATATGTCAGTGACCTGTTGAATCACCTCTTTTGTAAGCTTGGTAATGACGAGATTAAATTTAGTCTCGTCCGTCATCTTCTGCGACGCAATTACAGCCTCTGTTTGGAAAAACCAGAGTCTTGGCTGGTCCACCCAAAATTCCGGAACACGTGACGTGACCGTGATCGCAGCCAAATCCATTTTCTCCTCCTTAGCAACTGGAGCGGGGCTCGGCGGCGGCGCTACGGCAGGATTTGCCACTGGCGCGGCGGCCTGTCCAGGCACCGGGGCAGGTAACATGATGTCGGTGTCACAAAACAGCACGGCACTATTTAATTTATAAATGAAGTCCAAAAGTTTATGAAAGATGTTCGCAGGCGCGGCGAGAACTCAAAGGTGAATCGTCACCCATAAAAAACTGCGGGGTCACCACTTTTATGTCTCTGAGTTCCTAAGTTATTTGGGAGTCAATGAAAACACGTGAGTAAATTGTCACTTGTAGGTAGGTATATTTCGTGTGGCATCAGTATCGAACCTACGAACCTACGACTCGACTCTACAACGCTACGACTCTACGACTCTTCACCGCGCCTGCGGGGTGACGACTGGCTGCATACCTATGTTTTGCTGAATCGCAAACTGCGTTCATTCGTAGGTATGTAACCTGTGTCGCTACAATACCATACCATTAATTGGAGGCGGTAACCCACGAACGTGCCTTAATATATGGGGGCCTGTTTTGATATTTTACCATTTTTTTCAGTTTGGTAACAAACATTTCAAATGTATGTGTATATTTTTCACACAGCTATACCAGCTACAACTGTTACCAATGTTACCAATGTTACGCATAGTAACATGTTTCAGCCGGATAATGTTACCCCAGTTACCTGTTACACAAAGTTTACGCTGTATTTGTGCATGAACTTCCAAACCAGCGTTCACTACCCATTTCACTTAGCAAGTTATTGTTGAAGCTTCAGGTTTCCTGACTCCTGAGGTTAGATGCGCTCACCATGAATAAATTAGAGATTTATCCATGCGTTGTTTCTCTACATCAAGAATATTTTATACATAGAAACTTAAAATGAAAAGGCAATTACTTATTCTCTAAAAAATAAATCGTAGTTTTATTCGTAGAAAGGAAAAACTACTTACTTTCAATATTAGTTTACTCGATGACAAATTCTAGATAAACCAATTCCGTATTGAAAGCCTATAGCTCCGCAATCGATCTTCATTCGGACCGTCTATGTGTCACTCTCTATCACAATTTAGAGGAAGGAACTTTATAACGGCTAATAGCGAACAGCGCACAAAAGGGAATTCATCAGAGGAATCCAACGAAGTTAGATAAGTTAAGGGAATGAAGCTGTCATGTCGCGATTCTACAAGACTTTTAAAATTGCATTCGTTGTGGCAGACACTCTTCCGCCCTCAAGTTTTAATGACATCCTCCAGCACATATGACCCACATCTCCGCAAATAGCCAGTTTTGTTCCATATTGAATTCCAGAAACTCTTTATTTCACGAATGCGAAATCCGAAGTCGGAGTTTCGAGTGTTGCTCCTGGAAATATGAACTCCATGAAATGTGGATAATATTAAAACGCTCCGAAGATAGGGATATGTAAATTGTATCGGGCGGCGGCAGCGGCGGTCCCCGGCGTTGTTATATCATCTACGTCTTCGAGTTTAATGTAGTTAGGGGTTTTGAATCGCGAGAGGGTTGCCGTTCGATTATGCAAGCAATTTGAAATGTTCGGAGATCATTTTTACGTCGCCGTAAAGTGTTTTATGTACGACATGTTATTGAAATGATGCAGACTGCTACCAGCGATGGTGCCAGTGCGCGAATTAAAATCCAGTTTAGTGCCTTTAAGTTATAAGTAGCTAAGTTCATACATTTTGAGAGCACTGCGTTCGTCGGGGCGTAGATTTGAAAATGCGCTGAAAGCATTATATTTTCCGTGGAAGTATTTAGGTAATAATATTTAATACAAAGTGGGCAGAGTGCATGGCGGAGAGGCAGCGGTGGGAAGCCATGCGTGCCACGCAGCCATTGTTTCTGAGACAGAGCACGCTGCAGTCCCTGTGCCTGCATCACTATGACTCAAAATAATGAAAATACTATTTTGTATTTTCCTGTATTCGTAGGCCACCTAAACGCCATCTAATTTTAGCTGTTGAAAATGTTGGTAGTTGGCACTTGAAAGTTATCGTCTGATGTTTTACCGTTCCTGTGTCTTCCACGTTCCACAGATACATACAAAGTGTCCGTATGTGAGGAGAGAGTGACGAAGACTTTTGTACGCTCGTTGGCTATTTCGTGTGGTGGTAGGAAGCATAAAAATAATTTATATGTCGCACGCTGTCGCCATTCCGACACGATGCGGCGCCGTAAACGTGGATACGGCTTTATTTCGTGTTTCGCGGTTTTTTAAAGACAAAAATAATTGGTGTAACAGCGTATTCATGTTAACAACATTAGTGCTGGGAGTCGCTTTGTAAAATATAAATAGCAAGAGTTGAGCCAAGCGTTAATTTATAGAGAACAGAGGACAATAATGGACTTTTTGTTTGTGAACGACCCTCTCTACCTATTTATAAAATCCGTCGTCGTATTTTGTGCCGCAATAATACTATCCCTGGAAACCAATACCACAGATTATATAATACTCCAATACCTACCGTCAACAGTAGTTCCAGGTATCAAATTAATTACAACTGCGTACCACCAATAGTGCAGTAGCAGTGGTATTCCTCGTACGCTAGGTGCATAGGTGCTCTACGGGGAATCAATTTTGATATTCCTCTTAGCGCACAAAGCAAACACTGAACATCTTAATATAAATAGATGCGAAAGTTTTCATAGCTTACTCAAAGTAAAAGGCACATACGCATACTGTAGCATTCATTCTGGAGACAAAGACTAATTTTCATAGGTTTTATTTATTACCCATGCGTACGTACCATCCCATAATACGTTGTACATATCGATGCTGATCCTTTTAGAGCACCGTACAAAATGTATCGGTGTGCTAAAGGAAGGGAGTAGAGTACAATGGTGTCCAATCCATCCGGTGTCCGACCCGTTTGGTGTCTCTGTCCAGTATCCAATACCTCCGGTGGCAAGTGACGACATACCAATTAACTGATGCCAGTTAGGGATCACTGCCCGGTTGAGGATTAGCAGCACGGGGAAATGCATGATGCTGATGATAATGTGTCTTGAAAATGGTTATGGAGGCTAAATTGTTAAGAGGATTTTGAATTATAATAAAATTAGTTATTTATTTCTTGCAACTTTAAAAATGAAATAGAAATAAACTAGACACAGCGAACAAAACTAAATTATATTTTCACAAACAAATTAGCTATGTTACCAATTTTGAAGTCATCGGCGTCGGCTCGCACAGTACCTGAATTAGTTACCCATACTCGGAGTTATATTCTATTCGGAACTATTCTACTTTGGCTTTGATAATTTAGTATGATACTTAGAAAGGATTCACAACATTTTATAAATCTTTGCAATCCAACAGTACAATGGTTGTTAATATTCTGTACAAATTTCAGAAATGGCCGACAGACTCGTGATCTCTTCGAAGAAATAGTTTTTCTCTAAAAGATTCCAATTCGATATATTTACGGAACCCTTGGCACGTGAAGTTCGTTCAAGTCTAAAATCGGCTTGTTGGAGCTTCGACTCTTCGACTTGCTCCTGTATAAAATACTCACGAAGTTGGGAAAACTTTCCTTTTGACAAAACTGGTGACCGTTTTATGAAATGTAAAACTGACGATTGTTCTCTCCCTTTCTCCAGGTACGGTAGATAGTCCCTAAGAGAAATGTGACAATAAGTTTCTCTAGCTGGAACTTTGATTTACACATACACTTGAGTGTCGTCCAAACCAGGGATTTAGATATTTTTTTATCATCCAGGTAAGTACAATGATTTTATGCCGTCATATTAAAGATATCTAAAAAAACTCATTTCTCAGGATTGCTGGAACACTTGGCCTAGTCGTCACGGACATGGCTACTTTCTGTGTTCATTCCCTAAAGCAGCATAAAACTACCAATCGAGGCCAGCCTTTCTGGTAGCTGCGATCGTGGTCACATAGTTCGTTCATGTTCAAAAGCGGCCTAAAGTGAGAATTCACAATGTCAAAGGAACTCCAGCATTCGGTTACTCGGCTACCTGCGGCACGTGTTAACGAGGCCTCATTACACCGAGTTATCTTTCACTTAGCCGCGGTTAGTAACTGCTGCGATGATACTCGACGTTACCATAAAGCCGTTCGCAGACTCTATTTGTCGCAGCACATTGACTTCAACTAGGGGGGAATTTTCTGAAAACTGCCGGGAAATGAAGATTTGTCACGCCTGGGTTTAGGTATCAATAAAAACGGTCCTAAAACTTAGATTTTATAGCACTAGGGAAACTCGTCGTTGGTTTCAGCGATGACGCGCGATAAAAAGTACAAAATTCTATAAAGAATAACTACATCACTAAATAAAATAGGTATATATTGGAGGCTTTATAGCTAATGTACCTACTTAGTACGTACTATGGTTAGGTAGGTATAAACACGATTGTGCTTCCGTACAATAATGTTTGTATCTTGCAGATTAGCGCGAGATTTGAACGTGTTTGCTCTACGGATGGCACTATATTACGATAATACCCGGAGATATCCCGGGATTACGATACTGTGCTCTGCTAAATTAATATTATGGTTTAAGAATGTACATTTATAGATGAGGCTTTTGTATACTTACCTACGTAAATAAATGGGTAATGTAGGCGATAGTCTTGATTTAAAAACCTGGTTTTCTTTTCGACCAACCCACGAATGTTAATAAAACCCCTTTTAGCAGTAAAATGTTTGTAAACAGGTTCAACAGGACTAAACAAAACAACGTCGGTTATTTGATAGTAACACAGGACACGATCAAACCGACGCGGCCACGCGGCCTAAGCTATTTCGATGCCGGCACTTCTAGCACTGTGAAACTTATCTATGTTCATAAACCACAGTCACTTCATCTACGTTGCGAGTAAGAAGGTGGCATCCACATTAGCCGAACCAAGACATTTGGTTTCGTGGTTGCGTTGTAGAAATCGAGCCCGCACCCCCTGCATTTCAGAAGTGCAGATATTAACAGCAGCACGTGTTTGTCAGTTACAAGTTTATTTCTACGAATAACTACTGAATAAAATCGGAAAGAACACATTAATACGTATAAGTTCCAGTTTACGTAGTTACACATCAGCGTCAGTTTCAATGTAGCTTACACTCAGTGTAAAATACAAAGTCAACGGAAACACAAAACTTTAGGCGGAAGTAGCCTAACACAACACTATTGGCTATTCGGCAGCTTGTCCAATGTGTACTTAGGATAACCTTACCTGAATAGGTATTTTGCCAAAAAAATTACAAACGAACATGTTCCAGCGATTTCTACTTCGTAAACCGAACGTACGTTTTTATGTTATAAACTGGGTCGCAATCTTTATAAAAAATCTTCGGAAACATTGCTAAATTTAACTATAACTAATAACGTTATTATTTTAATCATGTTATGTGATTAATTTGCACTTATTTGTTTCGTATTTTATTTACAAATGATCCTGTATACTGTGAAACCACTGTTGTTTAGAGATGAGCTGAAGAAAAACTACCGGCAGTAAAACACTAAACTTCGCTAAAGTTCACTAAAGCAAAAAATACTGCATTGATTTTCCCGAAGCGAAATCTTACGATTTAGCATAAAACAATCCCATAAAATTGTATTAGCGCAAAATTGGGGTGCCAATAGTATTTGCTAAGCTACCCCCGACCTAACCAAACACGCCGTCCGATAGAGCAATACCTCGCAATAGTTTCTGACTTTGCTTATACAGTACACTGCAGTGCAATGAAATAGTACTACCACAGAAATGAGAACAAACCCGATTAAAATTTAAATTGGGTGCTCTGGAAGAAAATGCAAGGTTATTTTTTATATTTTATTTTCTACACCTTGGAATGACTAGCACTGAATAACTACACTAGATAAAACTCGATCAAAACAAAGCACTCGTGGCGTAGCTTATCCATTTATGTAAGCAACGTTCCGTGCTGTCACTACTTGAATGAGTGGCCGTTAATGGTATTTTCATCTTAGAGCTTCCGTGCTTTGATCCCGGCTCTAGGCCTAAATACTCCGTCAGTTCGTATGAATTGGCCACCAACTCATACGAACTTACATTTCTTCCAAAAGAATTTGATTGTACAAGTACAATACATTAAAACTCATGAAAAATTCCTTGGTATGAATGAGAGCTCCCGTTCCTTTCTTCCTCACCCGTGAATATTAATAGTCCAAAATAATTGATTGAATGCCTCGATCAATTATTCGAGACATAATTTTATTTGAGCCCGTTGTCATATCGAAGTCGACTTGCCGCTTTTTCATGGTTATTTAAATGACTGTTAGATATTTGTACCAATAATCTTCTATGTAAAAGAGCATTGCTTTCAACAGTATTCAAGAAGATTCGTAAAGCGATTGTGTTTTAAATAGAATAATATATTTTTAATAGATAAAGATTTTGACTCTGTAACAAACAAAATTGAAGTACCTATGTTATTAAAACAATACGAACTTATTAACAAGTAGTATTACCCTACAACATATAGGCACTTCAACTTCTCACTTTCATATCGATGATAACGTGAGGCTTTGACGTACGCGACCGAAACCGGAGACCGCGTAGAGACCATGAGACCACGACGTGCTCTCAATAGGTTATGACTAACCTACGTTCATTCGTGATGGCGATCGTTGCCTGCAGAAAGCAGTTCGCTGGTCTGAACAAACCTACAGTTTTCATTGCCACCGTGACTGCTGGTGGAACGTTTTAATTTGGATTTGGCTCTATTAACTTCTATTATATAAATTAGGAATTTGTCACCAACAAACGGCCCGGTCGCATGTTTCGGTCGTGTACATGAAACCGAGTATACTGTGGAGTATCGCCTCGGGGCAATCATGCTTTTGAGAGTATCAAACTTCACACGAGTTCTAGTTTGAAGAGTACACACAACTTTATCTAATAAGGATTTGGTCAATAGTACTCGAGATGGATATTAGATATTGCAAAGTGTTTTAGTCCACCCACGTCATAAATGTATCTTTCTGGGTATTTTGTTCAATAATCACTGGAAGCACAAGTAAATAGAATAGTCATTTAATCTGCTGCCATCTCTTTTCGTTTCGCTAAATTGTAAATAGTGCCTCATGCTTTCTTTTTTTTATAAGCTGCAACAGCGAGACGGCTATTAAGCGATTAATTATTAAGCGATTAAACTATTTTAATCGCTTTCAAATAGATTAGCTTAGGCACAGAAGGCACAGAATCCTCAGAGAGGTTTAGGTTAATGCACGTGATCCTTCCTAGCTGCGCCACACCACTAACAGGACCAACGCATAGCCGTATATAACCAAATGCTCATAATTTCAACTAGGTACTTACTTTTATGTAAGAAACCAGAGCTGAATGTAGATAGCTCGGTAAAGCGTGTAGCTTACTGCGCCGCAGGTGCGGGAGGCGTTTCACCAAATTGATTGCAATTTTTTAACAAAATTGCGCTTAGGCCTCCTGGCTTAGTAGCCATCTTTAATTTTACCAAATTAATTGGGCTCATTTCTTTTGAAACTACTCTACATTAAATATTTTAATTTCCTTTGGAACACTTGCGTATATAATTAAATAAAAGCAGGCACGCTACATTATTGTATACATTACACAATAAGTAATTTTGAATCACATAAAAGCATACTATAAAATATCTGATTATTTAGAAGACAAACAAGCTTGGGACGAACTAGCTCCAACTCATCCAATAAAAAAAATATGTAATCATACCTAATCATACAAAACGTAATGACGATTCAAAGTGATCAGTGAGATTTTATTGAATAAAAGATTTTTGACTTTGACTTTGACTTTGCTTAGAGATTATTGCTTGGGACACCGTTTCTTATAATCTTTAAAGTCGGTTAAAATATCTTCATAGTATTCCTACTCAACTTACTTCTCCTTACCTTAGCAGACACTTAATATCACCGCATTTTTATAGCCCTATACATTACTATTAGCAGTAAACACAATAGTATATACAGGGTGTATCCGCCGCGGCCAGCGGAGCCTATTATTTAGTGAAGTAGTTTGCGGTGTAATGGAGGCCGTTCCGGCAATAACGAGCTGGACCGGTCGGACAACACCCTGTATATACAATATATACTCATAATAAATACATTACTTAGATAGGCCGCTTGGGAAATAATACAAGCTGTGAGAGATGTCATTGTCTGATTGTCCCAACTGGTTCAGATGCAAGGGACAAAATGGTACAAGGTAGCTATAAAAGATGTTTGAATGCGGACAATCGATTTTATTATTCTGTACACGCCTATTTGAACTAAATACTTGCAGTCGGCATGTGCAGAATGTAAAACTGGACCGGTAAGTAGGTACCTATAAAGAAATCTTGCCAGAGATTTGATAATATGTCTACCAAGCTCCAGGGATTACAGTCGAGGGACATATCTGATGTATTTCTACGATAGGCTCTTATTAAACCCGATATCCAATTTAACCTGGATAATGTAAAAGGCTAGAAACTAAAATTCACTCGCTTAAACCCAACTTGAGTATTAGAAACTTGTTAGACACAAACAGGCTTGTCAGATAGTCTCCCAGACTACTTTCAGATAACATCTGACAGGTATCAAAGTGTCCGAGAGTTTGCTATTTAATTGGAGCCCATTTTAGCCGCTTTTTGTCAAATTGTGATTGATTGATGGCTTTGGGCGAATACTATTCAATTACCAAATTCAGAGAGCTGTATTTTCCATGGGAACGGAATCACTGTGTTTAGGACCGTTTTATGAGAAAATAAAAATCTGGATAGAATTATCATCATCATTATCCGCGGACCAGTTTGACCTACTGTTGGGCATAGGCTTCATTTTGCTCCTGCCATTCAAACTAAATTCATTTGTTCTTATTTTGAAATTATTACAATGCTCTTGAAATATAGTATTCAAAAAATTAAATTAGTGTACATACGTATAATAATTACAAGAGAACGTAGTGTTAGGCCTCATCCATCTACGGCCCGAAACGCGGACAAAGTCGTCTACCCACCCTGCTACTGGATATCTCACTAGATAGAACTATACTAGATCGGAACTTGGAGCTCAAAAATGATATGATTACGTTCAAACGGCACAAGTACTACATCATTAGAGGCTCTACAAAAATGGCTCAACTCAAACGATGGAGCACCAGAGTGATCCAGTAATGAGGAGCAATCCCTACACTGTTTTGCTCGTTACTCTGCTCAAACTACACTCACGGTTAATTTCCTACGCCAGTCCTTCTAACATCCACTCATATTTCACTTCAGAAAACCGTAGATGAGTAATGAAAATTATATAAAAGTGACACTCAACGTATTGAGCCGACAAAAATGTGATCTATTTCTTTTTGTAATTAACATTCAACTACGGCTTGTTTATAAGGCGGTTTTAAAATCCTTGTGAATTTATATTGAATTAAAAAAAATTGACTTTGACAAAAACTTGATATAAAAAAAACATCAGTCTTAAAGTATACAGAATGGGTTAGGCTCATAATCCCCTTTGAGTCGGATTATGAGGGGAGATGATGAGCCAAAAAATCCCCTTAATTTCAAAATTTTAAAATCAAGGGGATTATGAGAGTTTTCAGTCTCAAAATCCCCTTTGGTCAAAAGATGATAGGTAGCATAACATTTGAGTTATAAATTAGAACGTACTATTATTATCAGCCACAATCGTCTATTGTGATGCTTATAACATTGTTCTTGTGTACATCAAGTGTTATGTATGTATCTTGCTATCTTATACAACAAGAAAAGTACATCTAGAGTTCGTTTAGAAATAGATTAGAGCTGTGTTGTATTCAGAAGAAAAAAAATAAAGCATAAGAGTTGCACTTCTATTCATCCGTTTTTATTCCACGTGCAGGGTCCGGTTCATTCGTCTGGATCATAACAAACGATCCTCATTTGTTTTTGGAATACCTCCACGTCTGAAATAGGAATAAAATAGGAGTATCCATCTAGAATTCCATTGTTGGAAACCCTAATAAATGTACCCGAGAGACCCGTAATAAGCCTGTTCATTATATAACTAATATTATAAATGTGGAAGTTTACATGTTTCATTTATCTTATTTTGAAAAAGTAAAAAATGTTAGTGTTTTTTTTTTCAAATATTTTACTCAAGCATAGAATTTTGATCATATAGTACTATACTGGTAGGTTGAGTAATGATTTCTTTGGCATACGGGCCTAAATATAAGGAAAATGTTTTATAGAATCGATTTTTTGAACCAAAGTCAGAAACCAACACTATTGTTATATAAAGGCATCACTCTATTCATAGAAATAAATTTGAATTTGTGTTAAATAGGACTCTTTACAAGAGGACGCCTTTGTCTAAATTTTTGCTGCTAATATTTAGCCGCAAATATTTTTTTACTATTGGCTAATAAATATAGGTAACATTACATAGGTATTTTTTTCAAATCGAATCAGAAATTTTCATCACATTCGATAGTGGTTAATTTATACAAGAAATGTATTTTTACATCTTTGTTATTTCTAATCTGATACAACAATGTCTACCGTGCTTAAAAGTAACAGATCTTAGCTATTACATTATCGCAAGAATGAAACCCATTGTATGTTTATGGGTTGTTAGGTAATCCATCGAGCCCACTATGCAAATGAGTGGGCTTGATGGGAATTTTTTTCCCATCCGGCCCACCAGTGGGCCGGCCGGTGGGCTCGATGGGAATAAGCCAAATGTATTATGGATTATTAGATCAAAGCGTAGCACGTGCTACGACGTAGCTGAGTCCGTAGCAGTGCTACGTGTCTACGATACCGATCTCCTAGTAGCGTATCGAAATATCGGAAACGGTTTTACTTAGATGTAAGTATTACAAAGTTCCATTTAGTTGTGTTGTTAGTTCTATATACAGGTTACTTTCGATCATGTTTAAACTTTTTTTGATCGAGTGAGCGAAGCGAACGAGATCTTAGTGACAACTTGGGCAAAAATGCTTTGTATGTTTGTATGTTTCTATGTTTGTTCTTCGAGATCTTTTGAACCGCTTATCCGATCTTCACAGAATTTGGTAGGTATACGGATAGTACTCTTAAATTTTACTGGTTTGTTAAATGAAGTAAATCGGTCAAGGGGTCGTGAAGTTGTGAGGGTCCAAAGAGAGTAAAAAAAAAGTCGTACAAAAATATCAAGTGGGGTGTCATAATAATATGATAGTTTTGTTTAGACATTCTAAAACCGTTTTTATTTTGATTCTAGGTCTAATAGTTTTTGAGTTGTTGTAAAAATTATAAAATTGGAAAACCCAGTGTAACGTGAGCTAACATTTCTTGGAGTTTCAATGATTTTGTAGTTCAAGTAAGACTTAGCTAGACGGCGATTTCGATGCGATTTGCAAAGTTTATTGCAACCATTGGTCATTAAAAATTGTTTGGGTTTTATTAACCTCCGACCAACACGAGGTCTCAGTTGGAGGCGAACTACTAGTCTTATTAAACGATTGAGAACCATGGTTTGAAGTTCCAGTAAGGTTTCAGCAGTAGTCTTACACTCGCTATTTTACCATATAAAATGTTAGCTACTGTATATCTTTCCATTTCAGCAATCAGCACAGTTGTTTCTCAGAAAAAATCCCGGTTTATCCCGGGATTGGGCTGTCAACCGCGAGGTCCTAAATAAGCACAGTTGACGCAAAGACAACACGACACCATAGATCCATTGCGTTTCTATGGAAATTATACGAAAACAAACGTGATATGTTTGGCTGGTGCTCAAGACGACGGTAAAAATACATGAGAATTGGAAGGTTTCTCCAATCTTGCAGGTACACGTATCTATAGGCTTCTACAAACAATCTCCTAGTCACTAGGGCCTAGTGGGAATAACTCAAGCATAGATTTTGTGAAAATCGATAGAGTTGGATGATTTAGTATATATTTTGTAAAAGGTGGAAATGATTATACAAAAAAAAAACTATAAATGCTAGAAAGCTGTAGTGTTTCTAACTTTCTTACCGAATATATACCGGTTTTGAACTGAGTTGTAAGTTTCAGTCATAAAAGTAATTTACCTCAGAATAGTCGCTTGTGTTACTAATGTAATGAAGAGCTAACCTCTTTAAGTTAAATAACGACATGGTTGCGTGCTGCTAATGATAATAACAAAAATAAATGCTATATCTATACTGTTATAAAACTGTAAAAAGCCAAAAACTAAAATTAAAGATATGGATAAACTAAATATACAGATCTACTAAATAAACGATTCTGATTCCAAAAATCGAGTTTGTCTGATTCTTTGTTCGCGGATAACGCCTAAACTACTGGACCCATTTCAATGAAACTAATACCATTGAGAAGCCCTTTTTCCGGATTGAAACATAAGCTATATTTTATTGAAATCAAAGACGTGGATTCTTAGATACATCTTGACCTTTCTAAACCAAAAGCAGCCTTTGGCACGAGGTTCATCGCATACTGGTTGAAATATATTTTGGTGAAAATTTTCACACGCGTTCGAAGTCGCGGGTATCAGCTAGTTATTAATATTGTTTGGAAGACAGAGGACACGACGAGCGACAGCGGCGAGATGCGCTAATAAACAAAAGCCTTGTATATTACCCTTATTGTTCAATACAGAACATAAATAATTCTATGTAGCAACACTAAATATATGTTTTTTTTATTCTGCCACTTCCGGTGGCCATTTTTGTGTTTTGACACTTTTTTACTTTGTACGCGTCCGTGCTATGGCGGTCACCATTGGTTTCAATAAAACCTTTTTTCTATTTATCAAATATAATTAGCCTTTTATTTAACAGGCTATTAGTGGTCCTTCGAGCCGGATGACCTATGGATACTACCGTTTCAGTTGACACTTGTTAGTTTCCGAAGTTAAATGAAGGTACAGCGCAAGCGGTGAGGTGTGAGTGAATGGTGTGATCGATTTCAGTGATGGATGTTGGTCGGTCTGTCAAAATGTCCCAGTGAAAAATAACACATCATTCTGTCTGTCGTGCGGTAACGAAACTATTTTTCTTCGACGCTACAGTCATCTGATAAATGAAACTTTTTGTGTTGTTACAAGTTTACTAGCTGCTAAAATGTATTTAGTTGAAGTTTCATTTGATAATTTTTTTGTTTCTGGAAGAGCAACAGCCTTAAATAAACACCGATTAAGCTACTTAAAATAATGTTTATGTTAAAAAGTTTAGCCGATACTGCGTTATTGAGTACAAGACATACAATTACAATTATACCACTACATTGAGGACGTGTTCTGTGTGATATTGCTTGGCATCCTTCATTCTGAAATGCAAAAGTGTTAACCTTTATTCTTTAAACCGATTGTACACAGAGATACTTAACTTAGACTTAAAACATGTACATAAAGGCGAGCTTAACCTTAACCTTCATTGAACTGCATCGGAAAATACTTCAAACGAAAGATAATTCTCTGAATTACCGCAGAACACAGATGCGAGCATAATCACTTTGTAGTAGTGAAATTATTACAGTGGTAGTATTTTCCCGGACGATTTTTTCCTCATAGAACAGAAGAAATTCTAGGATTTTACTGATCAGTATTTTACTGTAATTTTATTTGTTTGGCAGGATATTAATATGACTGAGCCATTCCTCCGCAGTCTTACTCCATAACTGTCAGGCGCAGTACAAAGATACGGCGAAATGTATTTTTTATTTGGCTTCGCTCGTATTTATTGAATGCACTGGACTGTCAACGACACGACGACCGTTAACTTTGCGGTTTTTTATTATTAAAATGAATTGCTAGTGCAGATGGAGCCTTTGAACTGAATGGTTTATAGGTCAACTTATAGATCAATACCAAATGTTTATTATGTGTACAGTTTGGGTGTTTAGGCCTGAAAAGACCTTGCCTAGGTGAAAAGGAAACCTATCGTGTCTAAGTACTATTGTGAGCTTATACCCTCACGTTTCAAAGACAAGAAGAAACAAATTCAAGAAAAACTATGTTTTTCTTCACTAATTATTTACACACAAGGAAGTATTCAGTTCCTTTGAAGCAACAAGGTTCTTAGAAGTATTTTCGCATATTTATAGACGTCATGCATAACTAGTAGTGTGCGGTACATAACGAAGTCGTTATTTTAAATGAAGTTAACAGCTATAGAATTGGCAGGAGTCGGGTCTCGCTCGGTGTAAAATATGAATTATTTATATGTTTCGGATGCGTTGGGTTGGAGGCACACTGTGCGTAGTCTTTTATTTGATTTGTTTTTCAAAAATAAATAAAATGGATGAGATCACGATAAGCCTCCTAGTTAGCCAAACCATTATTTTGCTAGCTACATAAAAGATAACATTTTCAATATTAAATTTTTTCAATTCGATTTTTGAGAGCAAATATCAGGCACCCACTTTGTTAGTACGAAGTGAACCGTAGCAAGTGATCTGGTTTTCATCATAGATGATAAAGCACGGCTTACACTTCCATAATGCCAGTCGTGTACACAATTGCCCTTCCCCCCATTGTTATGCAAAGCGGTAACGCCAAAAAAGAGTTAAAATAGAGTTGTCGTAAAGTTCTTAGAAAATAGATAGGTACTAGGCGGGTTAGGGAGTAGATAGTAGTAGGTACTGCAATTTTATGCGTCTAAAATTATCTGGCAGTAAAAGATGTTTAAGTTTAATAATAAGAAGTTATAATAATATCTTGAGTGGTATCACAATCTGTCATTTTACAGACCAATAAAGCGGTACATTTTACGGCCGTTTTATTACGTCTCTCAGTTATGATCTAGACTAGACGATGATTAATGAAAACCCACGTTTTATTTTGCTGTGAATTGGCTAGACGCTATGATCTATACTTTTCATTAAAAAAAATCTACTAGGTACTTTAGGTGTGCGTCGTTACTTTTGCTACCACCATTTTGTCGACTTTGACTATAATTTTCAGCCGTCAAAATCTTTAAATACGATGATACATCAATAGTTTTACGTTTTTTCTGTGGTAGTTGCTCATTTTTGTCTGACTTTGTAAATGGTTTTGTGGGATTTTTTTTGACTATTTTTTATGCTCAGGATGTCACACAATGAAAGTAAAGTACCCAGTGTACCTCCAGCCGAAGTGCGTTCCTGCAGCACCGCGATATCTTCAGGACTTAACCCTTTAACTATGCATGCTTTAATCTCGGCTGCGTTTTACAATTCGCGCGCTTTGTTTCTTTGATACACGTTTGGTTTTGGGAGTTCTTTCTGTTTGGATCCTAGCACTAGTTTATGCTATTATAGTTTGTTTATTTTTTTTTATTTGAGAGAATGTTTTGGTTAGAAAAAGACATTACTTGATCTCAAATGACCAAATAAGATATAATGCCGGCCACATACGTAGCGGTATACCTGAACGGTATACTGGAACTGAAGGCTTGTGCAAGTATACGTAACGTCCATAGTGACCACACACGATTCAAGTATGCCTGTACAGTCTCAGTTCTGCGCTTGTGACAAACCGAAGAAGTCGTGTTGTGCAATAAGTATTTTGTGAAATATGCCACCGGCACCCACAAATGATGACGTTTTGCCTATTGTTTTGGTGCTAGCTATTAAGAAAAAAGAGAAGTGTAAGAAAAAACGTCGTGCATGGTGTAAAGAATGGTTACTGAAAAGAAATAAGTATTCCCACACCAACATTTTGGCGCGAAAATAAACACACAAACCGACCGAAGCACTGGCGCGCGTGCGACTGAAAGCATTCCGACACACACGCTCATGCATACTTGCACAAACTAGTTTGCGCAGGTATACAGATCGTAGTTTTGATCTGCCTACCAGACTTGTGCAATTCAGGAAACTTGTGGAAGTTTTGTCACACACACGCTCCGGTATACTTGCACAAGCCTTCAGTTCCGGTATACCGTTCAGGTATACCGCTACGTATGTGGCCGGCATAACCGTCGACAGCAGTGCCACAAAGGAGCATTTTTTTGTATTGTTTTCATAAAAGCCTAGCACCGCCTGAAATCAGCCTGTTACGGGTAATGATGGTGATGATATGTTTCTGAATGTTTGATGACCAAGAACACAAAGTAGCCCACAGTCAAACACAAGAAAGTTATTAACAAGCGAGATTGTTTTTGCGGCAGTTTGTTCAAACAACGCGTGTTGTGATACGGTCGCCATGGGACGCAGCCAGTTGTTTGCTTGAGTGTGGGGTGGGACGCAACTTTTCCCTAAGAAAGTGGGCATTTGCACTGAAAACAGGTAGCTGGATGTCAGCGCCGGATCGAAACTGTCATGATCGAACACAATAAGTGTAACATGCATGTGTACATGACGTGATTATAAATGTCAACTGTCACCTCCGTGACAGTAGTAATTCTGAAGGGTAATCAAAAATAATAAGAAGCAGATCAGCGAGTTTTGTGGTGACGAGTTGTACCTAAATGTATTTGATATTATTCCGAATAGTTTGTTCATAAATGGACTCTGAAGTTTAATTTACCAAGCAGAACGTAAGAATCTGTCGGCCAAAAGATAGGTCGTTACATAAGGTATGAAGTCAGTAATATCTATTCTATTCTGTGGCAAAGAGAAGAACATTTACTTCGCGCAGTCTATTTGCATGCTCTTGTTACCTTATGCGCATATAAGTAGAACTACATACTTTAGGGTACAAATTAGGTATTGCAATAAAAATTGGTTTCATGCAGCAGCGGCGGCGCCGCGGCGGGTGCATAAAATTGCATGCAAATCGGATCGGAGATTCGGTGGAGTTAGAGGCACAGCATTCTGTGTGACTGCGGCCGATGTGTTTGGATTAGGCTTATTGGCTCTGTCTGATCGTCTGTTTGTTGCGCTAATTTGGACTCGGAGTCATGTTTGGGAAGTTATTTATGTTGTAATCCAGTGTTTTGATTACATGAGTCGTTTATAACTTTTGTTATGTTGTGTTTGATGTTCAAACAAATAGGAAGTAGAAAATATAATTAAACTACACCTTTTTGTATATCTAGTGTACGCTGACTATTTCCCTAGTTCTATAAAGTTAATATGAGATTCGGTGTTTTGAAAAACTTCCATCATTCTCTGTGTTCTACTTTTGCTGGCCATCAAAAAATCTCATCATCATTATATTGCTAAGATCCACCTGGCTACTACAAAAAACATGTTCAAGGGGTTTTACTACTAATTTACTCGGCGTTAGCACTAGTTTAGACGCTACCAAAAACCTGAAATGAATTCGATGCTAATCTCCAAACTTTACGTTCAATGGGCATAGAGTTAGATAGATATTTTTTTCATTCGAGCGACTTTATAATTTTCTAGTTTCTAGTCATAATGTCAAATGAATGTAGAACTTCTTCACAGATTCCCAGAATCTCATTTATTGATGTTTGTGATGGTTCCACTAAAACTGGTGCTATTCTGTACACTTCCGCCCTCAGAAAAGCATCTTCGTGAAATGAGCGACGTCGTTGAGGTCAAGTTTTACGCGCTCTCGAAACTCGGAGCCGCAGCCGCTGAACAACTGAAACTGCAAATAGTTCCACAGCCCACCGTACTTTTCTCTCATCATTGAATCTACAACAGGCTATATCGTCTCTTCTTCTGACTCCTTAAATTTCATTATTCTGAAATGGCCGATAAAAAAAAGCCTATTTTTCGGTTGATCCATAAAACATTATTGTATTGGTGACAGATTTTTCAAACTACTGCCTATCAACAAATAGTAGGTGCAGTAAATGGTACATTCATTGATTGCGGCATTGCGGCACGCACCACGAAGATCATTTCAGTAAATTGATTTCAGTGAATTTTAGTACGTCTGGCTCTCAGACTATATCGGTTCTCCAACAAATATGATTTCTTGTTCTTGCAATTGCAACTTGTCTGCGGTTTCACGAACACTTGTTAGCGGTGTGGCTCTGATAAATATTCTTTGTTTGTTGTTTTGTTTTGAATTTTGAAGGCGAATTGAACGTACTTCAACTATACTATCTAAAGTTTCTTCCAGTCTGAGACATAGCCTAGGCCTAACTTAAGAAATAAAAGAAATTGAGATCTTTTCTAAAAATTTAATCGCAATAAAGTCCCGCAGTGCTGTATAAAGCACATCCATAATAGAGCGCCGTCTGCTCGGCAAGAAACGAAGCAATTACAAGCTCTGAAAGGCAACAATTCAATGTCGGTTCGATTTATTTTAATTCGCTCCACTCGCGAAATTTCCTGCATTTTTCTCCAACGTCGCTTCATTGTGACCCAGCTCCAGCGTGACAAAGTTCCATTCGCTTGCATCTGCAAATACTGCTGGGACGTTGTCGTTGTGAAGTCGGAGAAGTGCATTACTTAGGCTCCTTCCGCTCAGATTTTAATGTAATATTCTGAGTTCCCGCCGGAATGTTGTGTTTGAACATTTCTCGGGCGTCTTGTTTAATTACGGCCCGGAGGAGAGTTGAAGGCGTTTAATGCGGGAGCGCTTTAACGATTCTTTTAAATAGTCACTTCGGAGGGAAAATGTTTTCTACATTACCTACCGTAAGTCAGAGTCCACGGGGGCTTGCCTTACAAATATTGTGATATTCATTTGTAAGATACCTACGGGCAGGTAATAACAGGATATCAGGTTCAGGGAAAATGTATCTGTTTTACATTGATGGACCCTTTTTGCTGTTGTTTATAAAATACAACCAAGAAGGAAAGAGAAAAGACAAAAATTTAGTTTTGGCTTGATCTTGCTTGTGTTTCCTCGTATTAAATTAGTTAAACCGTCTTTATAAATTGGCAAAACTGTTTAAACTTAAGTAAAATAAATAATAAAAGTCTTTTAATGAAAAACCCAAGCTTAAATGAAATATTTACGATTATTCTTGTGCAGCAATTAAAAGTTCTTCCATAATTTATGAAAATGCACAACATTGCACTGAAGAATCTGCGAGAGCTAACGAGCGTACGTTTTAATTCTTATTCGCAACGTTTGAACTGAAGAAGCAAGTACTCAGCTATTATTATCGGAGTTTGATTTTAGACCTTAATACTAGGTGCAAAAAGCTCTTGTAAACTGTGCACGGAGAATGCAAAATGGCTTTAATATGTTTAATGTTCAAATAATTTCTATTTTATCTTGTATCCAGAGTTCCGTTATATACCGATTGTGATAATTTAGCGCCATGCAGAATATCACAACTTAACTAATTTATTATCCATGCTTGGAAATAAATCTGAAACTGTTATTTACTGAAAGGAATACTTTTTTAGATTTTGTTTTCATTTCCTCAATCCGAGTGCACAAACTTGACTCGAAATTTTTTGGGCGCGAGAGTGCTCTGTTTTATTCCAGATTTACATATCATAAACGATTTAAATGAGGCCGAAATAAATACGTAATGGTTACCTCAATATTAATTTTCAACCAAAATATTGTATGAAGTTAGGATCTTACTTTTCTTAGAAATACACTTCAAACTGTCGCCGGTTTCGGCGATTAGTCCAGACTTGGCCCTTAAAACATCAGGAGGCACCCAAATTCTACTCGCATCTTATTTTAAACTCATTATTTATTTGTAATTCAAAAATAAACTACAGTTTAAAACTTTAAGGTAGTTGATACGGAGAAGAGTTCCGTAGGCAATAAAAAATGTACGGAACTTGAAACAGACAGTTTCCTTTTTACTGCGCAAATAGTGATTTGTTCTTTTATTGGACTAGTTTGGTGTAGCTTCTATTTGCTGGAATTCTTAGACTTGATTCAAATAATTTCGATTAAAACAAATTTTTAATGTCTGATAGACATATGAAGGTCGTCTTGAGATCTGGTAGTCACTCAAATATAACTGTAAAACATCACTAAGTTTGACAAAATTAAATGTGCTAATAAGTGAAGTGTTTTATTTTTAGTTTAAAAAACAGGTAGTACTTGCGGTGCTAAGTTACGACCGTCATTTAACGGATGCAGCTTTTTAGACGCAGTTCTATTAGTAATTTGGGTTAGTGTTCGTATCGAAGCCCGAGCAATACCCTGAAACGTCATAAAAGCATAAACAGCAGGTCGCGTGGCTGGTATCGCGCTTATCGCGGGATCGCTCACCAATTACGAGAGCGGCTCAATTCTCACGGAACCCTAAAAACTTGGCACTCTAAAAAGGCTAAATAAAACGGTGGCGTTGCGTTGCTAATTGCGTTTTTTGCAGAAATGCTTTTTGGCGAGAAGAGCGTAGTTTTTGTCGAATTTTACAACCTTTGTGTGTTTGGATTTATTATCGTCACACACACCGCCCTCGGGCCCGGCCAACGATGTAATACAAATAAATGTTAACATTGAGAGATAGATTCGCGTCTGACTTTTTCGCATCCGCAGTGTGTTTTTTTGTAGCCTTTCGCTTATTTTTGCAAAATAATATTTAAATAGACGCCATGTTTGCATCACATAAATGGTTTTACTTGATGGCGATCGAACCCACAGTCCACAGCGTGGAAGGCGTGAACTATATACCGACTCAGACGACATTCGTCGTTTGACGTACGAACTTTATCAAAGTTTTTATAGAGCAGAAAACAATAATCACTTTCTTCAGAATCTAGTCCAAGGATGAAGTCCCCCGCACAATATCCTTAGCAAAACTGCCAATAAACTAACGGCTTGGTTTAATAACCCTTCTCGGTTGTCTCATTGAAAAATTACGGTTATTGTTAAAACCCATGCTTCAACAATATATTGTCTCGTTACATTCTGAAGAACAATGCTCCATTCTTTGGCACTCGGCTTACAAAGAAACGCGGATTACTTAGTTTACAAAAGCTTCGCAAATAAAATCATGCAGAATTCCTTCCGAACGGCGCTGTTTCAACTAAAATTGAATTCTTTCAGGCTGAGGTCACAGCTAACAAACCCAACAGTACCCTCACTTAAAGGAAAAAGTGTGCACATCTTTTAGGTACACATTATTCACTTACGGCGATGATTTTTTGAGAATAGTATTATTTAGTTGTCTTTCATAGAAGTCTAGATTTAAGTTGGATAATATAACACGACAAGAATCAGCATTGACCCATTCACACTTTTATCGTTACATCACTTGTACTGCTTTGTTAAGGATTCGGGTTCAAATCAGACACGATAAAAAATACAATAAGTACATAATGTGTCTGAATTTATAAGTCCGCTTTACTTAGTATTATATTATGATCTGTGACTTAGCTTAAAGTGTAATAAGGGGTCAATCAAACTCATGGAAACAATAACTATATTCTACTGAAGAAAAAAAATATTTAAGTAGCATTTGTAGTGCCGTCTAGTTACTAGAAGATTTTAGTAGCTGTCTACTCTACACTGTGTCATCGATAAAGGAGTTTACGGGCCACGTGAGCCGGTTATGGGTTTATGAGAGTTTCGCGTTCAATCGCAGATTGTAACAATGTGTAAACTGTACCTACATTTTGATCAATAGGACCCTATTTCCCTATATTTTTCCTTGGTCTCCTATACTAGTTTGATAGTGGATTTCTAACCAATTGGTTAAAATTTAAACTAAATACAAAATATTTAACCATGGTAAGTAATTTTAGTCTCATTCACGCTAGAACCTAGCGCTGTGGGGACAATAAGCTTGCCAAATCTTTAGAATTAATATCAGATTACTTAGGACTGAATACATAATAACTAAACTACCAGTAGCTCCCACTTTTTAGGGCCAAAACATTGTGAAATTCACGGGAATTCGGAATAACGTAAGCTACAACGATCTTGTGAAAAGCACACTGAAATGTATTTTTCATCCCACCATCTCGGAAAGAGTATTTTTGCTCTTCAATATCTGAGTGCAAAAGCCGTTTTTATTCTCTAGAGGATAAAGTAAATTGAATTTTGAACATCGTGTGCACTAAGTTTGTGAATTAAAAAAAAACATTAAACCTATTTACTGTTACCTCTATGGTGCCGAATATTATCATACAACTTTTTTTTAATTTGTTAAAAACTCAGACTCGGAACCTTCTTGGTGTTCTTTTTTCAATTTGCTTTGTACGCGGTTCTTTACGCGGCATTTTTTCACGTCATTGTTAAACCTTATATTAAAAACAAGAAACTTGAAAACAAGTGAAAAAACTAAAATGAGTGATTCTAGAAACTGTTAATAATGCGCAAATGAGCTTTCTCCCTCAACAATCACGCGAGATGTATTTTTTTTTGCATTTAGTCATTTCCTCGCTGAGGTGGAATGAAAAGTTACGTGTTGCACTCGAGTGCAAAGATTTTTCACCTCGTGCTCTTTTGATTCCCTCGCAAACGCTCAGGATTGTAATTTTGAATCACTTGCTGCGCTCGTGATTCAATTTTACAATCCTTCGCTTGCTTGGTCATCAAAATTGAACACGCGGTTAAAAAGCAACTTTGCACTCTTGTATAACAAATTCTTGTGTTATGTTATAGTTCCTCTTCTGTGTGATGGTAATATTGAATTCATCAACGTAGGCACTATTATGGCAGTCATTTACCGGCCACGCTTTCTCAAAAACTACTTCAGTATAACGATAATCTCTGTATCTCCAGTAAAGGGGTGAGCAAATTTATCTCAAGTTTTATTGGTCCATAACTGGTAAACGATGTCGCTGTATCGGCTAATGAGAGATAAGCGCTCTTTACAGTGGAGATAAAGTTGCCTGGTATAAGGGCTTAAGATCTGCCTAGACGATGGTTATTTTGCATAAAAGTAAGATCGTGTGAGTTGAGGGCCAAGTCTGATTATGTAGCTCGTATTTAATTGAATTTACGTGTATTTTAAGCTCTCACAATTGTAACGTTACAGAGCCTGTTGGTCTACTGTAAGCCACAAGTTATTTGAGATTAGACCTACCTATCCTAGCTTTAGAAGATCCTATCAGGGAAATAGGAGTCGGTAGGTGTATACAGATTTATTATAATTAAACCTAAGATAATGTCTTTAAAAGTTCACTGAAGCACTGTACGGAGGTGGTAGAGATGAAGGTAATTTTAGAGAAGACGAGAGGTCGGTGATGAGGTCTGGCCGGAGGAGAAGAGGGTGAGAGGTCGGAGTGTTCACTTGTAGAGGAGTGTCCCTGGAGCTGGTGGTGGTGAGGAGCGGTGCTTAACACCCGCTCCTGTACTCACTGGTTGAAGTAAGCAGCTTCTGTAACTTTCGTTCCAGTATAAGAGAGTTTCCAGGATCTAGGAATTTTACCAGGTTTTACCACAGTTTCCAGGTTCGTTTACGTGAAGCTTACTGAGCCATGGGCTATAAAAATCAACTGTTCCACTCCGTTCACCATGCAAATCAAGACCCGACTGACGAACGTCTCCCATCCGAATTTTTTCAATGTTTCGTTTCAAATGTTGAGGTGGTAGAGATGAAAGAGTTCCGTTACGTCTGAAAATCTGAAAAGATCCTATATCAAATAATTTAGAAGTTAGCAGCCGAGAAGAATTACAGAATTAATAAAAATTATAGTACCTACATAAATATAAAATACTACACAATGTCAGAATTACCTTGAAATGGTCAAAATTTCTTCTTCGTTCAAAAAAGTTTTATAATTAAACTAACAGTGATAGATATAGGTAATCGTAGCAAAAGGTAGCCATAGGTATGTTTTATTTTAGAGAAAAAAAGAGGACAAAAAGGTGACAGTATTTCCTGGTATACTTAGGACACAATCACTATTGGTAGCTACCATCTTAAATGTCCAGTCCACCCTGTATAACATGCAATACTGGGACAAAAGCCGCCGTCGAAGGCGATCTATTCAGCACGGATGCGGTTATATCAATACAAACTCCTGAAAGCCAATAGGGCTGCGAAACCTAATATTTTGACGTAAAGACAGACTGGAATATAGACTCAGGGGTGACACCATAAATAGTTTCAAAGTTGAGCTGTCTATAAATCGTTTGCAACGGTTCGTAGATAGCTCAACTATTTCATGTGTATTTTATATGTAAATATTGTATTAGTTGTAATTTTCAATTAAAACACCTATTTCAAATAGTTATATTTTTATTACTTTTAGAAAACTAAAAATTATTTTTTTCGCTTTAATAGATAATATAAATATCATGCAGTTCAAAGGTTATCATACTTCGAGTTTGAAAAGCTTAGTACTTCAATGAAAAAAAAATTGCATTGATGTTAAACGTTATATTCAAAAGAGAATTTCATATCATATCATAGTATTTATAGTATTTATATATTAAAAAATATCCTTTAGATGTCAAAGGCATTATTAGGTACTTTTCGTTTTAGTATATACGATTACTATTCTATAACCAAGTTTAAAAATGTATTGTTGCGTAAGTGGTTTTCTTTACGTACATTATCAACAAGTTTTCTGTTTGTACCCAATCTTAACAATTAGTTTTTTCTGTATTTTAGTAAAATCAGTCTTAGTGACAACTTGGGCAAAAATGCTTTGTACGTTTGTATGTTTGTTCGTCCAGATCTTTAGAACCTCTTATCCGATCTTCACAGAATTGGTAGGTATACGGATAGTACTCTTAAGTTTTACTGGTTTGTTAAATGAAGTAAGTCGGTCAAGGGGTCGTGGAGTTATGAGGGTCCAAAGGGAGTAAAAAAAAGTCGTACTAAAATATCAAGGGGGTGTTTTAAGATAGGGTTTTGTTTAGACATTCCAAAACCGTTTTCATTTTGATTGTAGGTCTAATAGTTTTTGAGTTGTTGTAAAAACTATAAAATTGGAAAACCCAGTGTAACGTGAGCTAACATTTCTTAGAGTTTCAATAATTTTGTAGTTCAAGTAAGACTGGTACTTAGCTAGACGGCGATTTCAATGCGATTTGCAAAGTATATTGCAACCATTGGTCAATAAAAATTGTTTGGGTTTTATTAACCTCCAACCATCACGAGATCTCAGTTCGGGGCGAACTACTAGTATAAGAGTGTTAGGTTCTACAGAGTGTAAACCCTAGGCTTAACCAAGAAACTAAGCTCCTCAGACGGGTTCGTATTCGGGTAGATGCACCAGGACTAAATAATAGTCTGAAGCTTCATCTATTCACGTCGCTGCCAGACTCTCCATCTGAACAATCGAATTATACTTACCTAAACAATTTCATCTATTTGAGATCGCAGTTCGATTTGATGTAGTTACATAGGCTTGTAAGAGCTAATAATGTTAGTTCTAAATGTTGTAATATCGCAATGTGATGCAACTATGCAAATAATTCGTTATTATTTGAAACAATTGAAACATTTTCGTGCGGAATAGATGACGTGCGAATATTACTTACTCACATAATAACTGTTAGCCGTAGAGCCATAATGAAGTTCAAAATACGAAAAATAGCAGATTCCAACACATAGGTGTTTGAGCGTTAGTGGGTTATTCCTATCGAGCCCACCGGCTGGTCCACTGGTGGGGCCGATGGGGAAAAAAATCCCAACGAGTCCACTATGCAAATGAGTGGGCTCGATGGGACATACTTTATGATAACGCATAAATAACAAAAGTACCGTAGAAAAAGTCTATAGAGATAGTTGACTGAGAGAGACTTTTTGTTATTATATATCGCCCACACTACGTTTTTCTGTTCATATTGTGGTCAGATAGATACTTAGTTTATTAAAATGTCTAAATTAATAACTCTAGGCCTAGGCATACAGAATTTTGGTTCCCTACATCAGCAGGCTAAGCCTTTAAACCTCGATTACGTCGTTCAACAGATTAAATTCTTTATATCCCAATTAATTACAACATTTTAATTCAAAATGTAATTCAGCATTCCATTCAGTTAGACCGGAAAATCCTAATATCCACTCGCGTTTGTTTGACTCACGGAGTAGTAATGAGCACACTCGATTTCCGGGCGAGTTCAAACTAGTTCAAAGCGAAGCGAGAGCGCAGCAGGCTCGCTGTAAACACGCGGCGAGCACGCTGGGCTCTTGGTTTGTAAAACGTTTCAATAGCGTGCGTGAAGAATAATACTAGTGGCAATAATTCAGCTTAGATATTCGTAAATGCGTAGTCTTCCTGCAAACTGACTTGAGAGACTTGGCATATTTTTTTAAAATAATAATATTATCAATTTACGACCCACATTCCACAACATTGTGGTAAAATGCTTCAACTCGTTCAGTGAATAAATGAATTATTAGCGGTGTTTTAATACTTTGACTGGTACAGGGCACCTTCAATGACAACAACGGCACAAGCACTTTCTGATCTAGCACTCTACTATGAAGACACAAGAGAGTTTTACATTGCCAGTTCATACCCAGTTTTCCCTGCACAGTGGCACTCTATTGTGATTTATAACTCGTGTACTCGATCCCATTATCCCAGTATTAGTCGCCTATCCATTAATTAAAACCTGCATTATGTTCAAATTCCATTCAGGATTTGGACTCATACGTTATTTTAAATGATAGCTTCCCATTCAAAAGTTCCAGGTAATTTGGGTATTTGTGGATGCTGCCGGTGACCTACATACTTACCTTTAGCACCCCTTACCCCTCTTTTACTGCAGAAAGATATTTTCCGTTCAGCATTAGCTTTTCTGAATAATTGTAAATGTTATTGTGGTCGCATTGTTGTTTCTATAAACAGTTGAGTTACAGTTGAGATACGTTTTTAAATAAGTTTAGTAAAGTTGAAATCAGTAGATATTATGGAAATCAATTTGAGTTGAGTAGTGCGGGACAAAAGCCAAATAAAACAAATAATATCTGATATTTTTTGAAAATGATGTTTGCCACATAGGTGTTCTTATGCCACTACAGTCATCCATTTTCATAAGTTTCCCGTCAGAGTCCAAGGAGATTTATATTTAAAAGATTTTGGAAATAAAATCATAATTTTAATAATATTAATCGCCAACTTTTGTAATTATAAAGTCAATCTATCTTCAAGGCGTCTAAGCCGGTGAGATTATGGCGCGTTCATAACTGGGCGAGTAGATAAGTTATCCATATTAGCCCACGGCGATATGGAAATCAGTGAATTATGTTGAGCCGGGATTTGGACCGGCTTGTGTCATTCGGAACTCGCTTTTGGTGTGAAACCGGCTTTATTAGCGGGCTTTATGACTTGGTATTCGTAACTTGTATGATATAGCTAGATAAACTATGCCGTAAGTAGAACCAAACCTCGGATAATGAGCTTACCACAATACAAATAAAAATAAAAATAGAAAGAAAATAGAATGTGAAAATAGAAATTGTTTAAAATCTCATCATCACTGGCGGTACATGATAGATATTTATATCATAGGTTGGTTTCATCGTCACTTACCGTCAAAATTTTGTCTGTTAGGTTAGTGGTAATAAAAATCCGTAACTCCTGTGATCTTTAGCAGCATTGTCACTTACAAAGAGCCCTCAAAGTCCACAAAACACAATTAAACGATGTTCAGGAATTTGGATAAATCGGAAACAATAGATTTTTAATTCATTTTCGAGCAGCTTGACAAAACAGGCGAGAGGTTAAGTGAAACTTAAGGTCAGTAGTATTATTTGTGCTGTGTTTCAGGAAAGTTTAATTATTTCCAGGCGACGACTGAAGGCGACTGCACACTGCATAATATTACATTTCAATTTTATTTGTCTTCGAGATGCAAGAGAGCTTTTACTGCGAGTTTTTTCCTTACGATTTAAAACAAAAACAGATATTGTTGTTACGAAGGAATTTATGCCATTTATTCATCTTGATGAGAAAAGCATGGAGAGGAACGTGCTGGTTTGTAAAGTTAAAAGCCTAGCCTAGACCAAATCACAGTCGAAACTTTCTACTTCACTGTCAATTTTATGACAATACGTAGCTAGTCAACCAACGGAGTACTAATGTACCAACGGTCTATCAAATTGATGCCAAACGTAAATTCAGCCAAAAATTAAACATGCGGGTCGCCAAAAACATTGAATTTCAATAAAAATGCTTCGTTCCATTGTTATTGGGAACAAAGCTAATAAAGCTGCGGCCACGTCCGTCACGCGACAAACCTATCTGTTCACGAGTCGCTTCCCGCGCACAATACCGCGTCCGAACAAGCAAATACAATTCAAACTCCTGCCCGATAAAAAGGCAAGTTAAGGCTCCACTACACAGGTGTCGAATACCGCTGCGTTTCGCTGACTGTCTATGATATACTGTGACTTTATTAAGGACTGCTGACTTCACTGCACCCACTCCAACTATGGTCGTAGGTTACTGCATGCGCAAAGGTGTTTTATCAATGATTTTGGCATAAAAAGTTTTGGAAGTAAAGTCCCTACCGAATAATGGGTTACAACTTTCTGTCTAATGAAGGCGTGCACTACACATATGAGTGTCTGTGCAAGAAAATGTCCGTTAACTTGAACACATACAATGTAGGTGTAAGCATCACTGCTCGGCGGCAGAAGGTGTGGTTGTACATACGGTGGCAGAATCCGAAGGTACTCTATCACGCTGTGCTCTAGATACTGCCACTAGAAAGAAACAAACCGCCTATATCACCCCTTAGCAATGCAGCCCAAGGTCTGATAAAAAAGTATCTCAATGCGGTTCCAATAAATCGCTTCGATCGACCACCGCTTTAATTAAATTTACCAACACCCGCCTCAAACGCTATTTTTAATTAACAATATCTGCCGGTCGGTTCTGGTGACACATTTCAGAATCTTTTCGCGGAAGTGGGTGGCGTGCTTTATTTTTGCGTAGCTTTATATTTTATTCGTTGATAGGTTTGTTACCTGTCATGACTGTATAAAATAATATTTATTTAGGTAGTACTGAATTTTGAAAAGATAGTTCCTACTATAAAGTAAATAACTATCTTGATGGTGCCTACATAAAATGTTTATGAGAAACTTATATTATTTCTTTCTTTACAAATTAAAGTAGAAACAATATGCAATACCTTTGTTTTTCTACAAAGCTTTCAGGAAATCTTCATCTAACAAAATTACGATTTGCTTCAACAGTTTCGTTGCACGCTCTTGAATAAAACAGTTCAAAAGGCGGAAGGGGATGGTCTTTATAATTAAATAGTTGTTCTTTATTTGAGTTCTTGCTTTAGTAACCTTTACTTAATATATAATTCGTTTAATACGCAAGGACCGAGACAAGTACTTTTTGGTAGCTGAGAATTGAGAGAAATGGTGTATCGGACGATTGACAAGAATGGTCAGAATAATAATTAATTTGTATTACCCTTTCGTAGGACTCTTTTGTGTAACATTCCGAATAGACCCATTAATATACTTTTTCACCATTGTTGCTAAGAATTACTGAGAGGACCCTTACTCCTATGAATCAGTTTACTTGTTATTAACTAACTTTTAAATGTACCAGGACTATTTGTTTAGTGTATTTGATCTGCAGCTAAGTGTTATTTTATTGGAAAGCTACTTCATAAAGTGTTGATGCAATAAACAAATACAAATAAATTCAAAATAAAATTAATACTAAGAATTTTCCAACGTTTTCAACGTTGACTGCCAGTGGACTATCTTCAGGGATCAAGATGACCAAATATCTAGTGCGCTCCAACAATATGGATTAAGGTTTGTCTCAAGAGAAAGCAAATTCAATATAACTCTGATATTACAGTTAAAGGAACCCCATTGCACCAACTTCCTGGGGATAATTACTTCCGGTCTCGCCCTAGCTTTCCCGCCCGCCCAGACACACTTTACTATTGAAAAACTTGCGCATACCTACATCGGTGTTAATGGTGAAATAATTAACAGGGTGCTTATGACTTTTCAACCTTTTGTATGTTGGAACGGGACATTTTTCTATTGAGTCTAAAGGACGCAGAATCGCACATTTATAAATGAGCTGAGTTATAAATACAATGATAAAATCGGGAAAAAAGAAACACAAAACTAGAATAAAAGCGAGAGCTTATTTCAATGTTATTTTACAGAGGATCTCTTGTATTGCGTTTGGTTTTCAGACGTCGCTAAAGTCTACACTGAAATAGGCTTCTTGACCTTTACAGATTCAGTTTCATTGTGGAGCGAATTGAGACGCTTTCTTTGAAATTAATAGCTTAAATATCAAATGAATTGACTTAAAACGTTATGAATTTCTGTAACAATATTGAGAGTACACAACGCAATGCCACAGAATGGGCAATATAATTCCGAAAACACATATTAAATGCACCTGCTCAGAATTTGTGACTTGAACATTGCCATAGGTGCGGATTCGTCTAGTAATGCTCAAAACTTTGCATATTTATTACTTAACCCTCCACCAGCCCGCTGGGGGTCGATGCGACCTGCTATTTGTCTAGCGTTCATGCAACGGGTAAGGGGTTTTACACTGAGTAATGGC
Source organism: Eulithis testata (assembly GCA_947507515.1). Classification (NCBI taxonomy): domain Eukaryota; kingdom Metazoa; phylum Arthropoda; class Insecta; order Lepidoptera; family Geometridae; genus Eulithis; species Eulithis testata. Next base: position 12,613,178 of record OX382194.1, read on the forward strand.
ATCTTACGCTTCTGTTGGATATGTTGACCATAAACAATACATGATAAACAAGGGTAGGTTGGGATAGCTTGCGAGTTGCGTAGCTTCCTTTGAGAAAGGGATTATTTTCAACGATATAAATCAATAAAATTGACCTTAGGTCGGTTTCAGTAAATAGAATGATCGTGTCGTGGGCTATATTAGATAAATAACTACTGTATTAACTAAATTTTACTGTGTTAATAAATGACAAACGAGCACAAGACTATGACATTTCTCATAAATCACATTCACAATATTTCAAATTATGAATTGCATAATAAAACACTCCAACTTTGCTTAATAAACAACAGACACAGAAAACTCCACCATTAGAGATACGGAACGATGAAAAAGAATAAATTAAGCGCTTATAAATTATTTCATATCTTTTCTCGGGCGTTGATGATTTTTGTTTTATTTCGTCTTTTTCTTTGCGGCTTGGCTGACCCGAGTGTACATTTGCATATCTGAAGCGGCGAGCGGGCGATTGGGGGTTGATCGCAAAGATCAAATCACATAGAAAGTGTGTTACCGGCATCGCGTGTATTCAGGTACGTCTGATAGTCGATCGAGGAAAGATATAACCCAAAATTTAAAACTTTATCGATACTACTTACGTCTTCATGCTTGCTGCTAAATGAACACTAGATTTATAAGATTTTTGATGCCTTGGAGTGAATTCAGTGTTTTCTGAGGCCCCAGTTTTCTTTGTAAACGGACCCTATCTATCGTAAAGGAACTTGGCTCTCCTTTCTCTCCTTGTCCGTGACGCAAATTAATTAAAATTAATTTGCGTCACGACGCTCCGTCGCTTGCGGATTAGGGGCGCTCATACGACGCCTTTCTTGTTCCTTTGCTGTGGCCGCTGTGTGTTTCGGCGTCACTGGCGATTGGGAGTCGGTCAAATGAATTATAACTTTCACGGGTTTTTAGGGTGCTTTTCCACCAGAGATAAGCGCATTTGACAAACCAACGATCCCTATTGATGGTGGATTTTAAACACATTATTAGCAACGTATAGTTGAGCTTAGTTCTGGTGGAAAAGCACCCTTATGGTGGGCATACACGCTACCAGAACGATCAGACTGTACAGTCCAGTACCGATAAATCGCTACATGTATGTTATAAAACTGTACAGTTTTTAGAACATATGGGCGAATACTCAAAAGCCATTCAAACCCCACTCAATTTAAGTCCCGCTTAAATTATTGCCATCTCTTACAAATGAGTAATGTCAAACAGAGGCAGAGCACCACTTAAAAATTTAAGTGGTGCTCAAATTTTGAATGACGTTTGAGTATTTCAGCCATAGACATGTTATAGTAAGCTCAAGACTTGATAGTGTTTTGTTTGACACTGATAAAATGTGTAGTGAACGCACGTCCGAGAAATGCGCGTCTAAAACTCATCGTGTGCAAAGTTCTCTAAAATCTCAATAACGTCTTTTTAATAAAACACCTACCCACACAAAGTACTTATTAGGGTCAAACAAAATTCTATTGTATTTTGAATGATTTCAGCAAAATGTATTATTTTCGGTGAAAATATCCGCTAAGTAGACCGAATATCGCCCATTGTGGTTGTACTCCAGCATGTGCCTAAATAAACATTTGTTCACATGAAAAGCGCCCACCTCGCCTCCGTATTTTAAGCCGCTACTTATGTTTTCCTCTCATTGCTGACTGTTGCCTCTTCTCGCGGATTATGAGCGCAAAATGGCAGAACCTGAACAGAATCGAAATCTTTCAAAATACATAGGTATGGATAATTGGGCTATAACTCGTAGTTTAGATATTACAAGTTACGGCCTTTACAGCAGCTTGTTGCATATAAATGATGATGATGACTGGCAACAAACTGACGTTTTCCGTCAATTATTCAGTGGGCTTGAGTTTTTCTCATGTATTTAAAGATACAGGTCAGTTTCTATAAACTCTGTTATAATTAACCGATTGTACCTCATTTAAGACCACAAATCCAGCGTATTTGAAACTCGCTATAACACAAACCCACTGTCGATTTCTCTGATAACTGCGTTAGGATTTGCAACTAATGATTATTATTATACAGTTCTTTATTCAATAATATCAAAAACCATGTGTCATTCATAACTGAAGCACAAATAAGTTAGTAACAGTACAAGATGAAGCACACAAGTGTGGCCTTAGCTTTACTTTACCTTCAAATTGCGCATCAAACGATACAAGAGCTACATTTCTGGTTGAAAATTAAAGTAATTTATACAACAACCAATGAAATGCGAAATGTACACCGTTATTAGCATAATGTTATTACAGTTTTCATTTGATATAATTATGAATAGAAACGATGTGCTTAGTATAATAAATGACTATGAATATAAAATGAAATTAAATGGACTCACGGCTGTTGTTAGCCGGCACGGTAGATACTCCCCCAAAAATCTTGGTACTCAAAATCTTTCAGGACGACTAACAGCTAACAGAATAGTCGAAATCCACTTAATTTGAAATTTTCGAAATCAAGGGGATTTTTACACAAAAAGTATCATAATCCCTTCCATGAAGAAAACATAAAGAGAATTTTGAGACTAACCCGTCAGTGTCACGTGCGTAATTTTATCACGTATATATTCGCGATAAGTTTGCGATATGCGTAAACTGTGCCATCATTTTTTGCCAAACAGCATATTGTGTTATGTTATTTTATAATCAGCTCCTAATCGTATAACGACTTCTTGTGAAACAGTCTATGTACTAAAAGTTTTATCTTCACTACTGTATTTTTGAAAGTGGCGCTTACTAAAGACCAGCGGGTAACAAGGGGATGGTACCGCATACCCTATTGCAATATTTTATTGCCTTTTTTCTATTCGCTCATCGCCTTTTGTCGCACTGTTACCGCTCAAAGTCAAAGTCGAAGTTAAAAATCTTTTATTCAATAAAATCTCACTGATCACTTTGAATCGTCATTACTTTTTGTATGATTAGGTATGATTACATTTTTTTTTATTGGATGAGTTGGAGCTAGTTCGTCCCAAGCTTGTTTGTCTTCTAAATAATCAGATATTTTATAGTATGCTTTTAAAAGAAGTCTCTGTTTTATTACGTTTTTGAACTTGCCAATCGACAACTGAGACACATCACTTGGGATTTTGTTAAAGAAGCGTACACATTGCCCTTTGAAAGATTTACTAATTTTTGTGAGCCTAGTGGTGGGAACAGCGAGTTTGTCTTTATTTCTAGTGATGATTATCACTTTTTTTGTTGAATAGATTGATATTTTTTTGAACATACAATAAGTTTTCATAGATGTACTGGCAAGGTACTGTCATTATATTTATTTCCTTAAACTTATTTCTTAGTGATTCTCTGGGACCCATGTTATAAATTGCACGAATAGCCCTCTTCTGCTACACAAATATGGTGTTTATGTCTGCAGCACTCCCCCACAACAAAATGCCGTACGACATAATGCTATGAAAGTAGCTGAAATAGACTAGTCTGCTGCTGCACTGTTTTTATTTTTACATAATAAACGTGCTCGATTGTGCAGGACATCACTGGCTGGTAGTGAACTAAACCAAGTCACATCAATTTATAAAACTAGCCAGTGGACGCTTTCGAATTACTGGATTGAAACAGACATTTGTTCGGGGAGTGTAACAAACAGTATTCCGATGCCCTCCATCTTGTCAACTCTAGTTACAAATGCTACGATTCGAAGACACGGTATTACCACCGGGTTCTAAACCTTTGTGAAATGTTGTTGCATAGTGAGTTCGAATTATGGAGACAGTGCTGCAGTAACTCTAATTTAAGAATCTGTTTTTATATTTGTTAGCCTGCTACGCAGCTTCTACGAAACCTCTACGATCCTCTATGTAATAGTTTTTTTTTATTATTCTAACATCGATGATGGGCTACAAACACATATGGAATGGAACATTGAATTTTTCAAAAATGTGTGCCAAATGTAAGGCCCCATTTCAATATAATTTTCAATCTTCGCGAGTAACAAACGGCGCGGCGTCTACTGTGTCTGAGGATAACATTTCGTGAGCTTCATTTATTTGTTTTGTAAACACCAACGTCTCAAAAAGCTTCGTACTCTTGTGAATAATTTATCTGGTAAAAAAGTTTGGCCAAAACACTTAGGAAGCAGCCACATCTGAACTAGAAGATAAACATAAATGCAGATCCGACGAGCTCATACTATGAATATTGCATCTCCTTGCGTCCGACATGAGTGCAGCACACGGACTAGAATACATAAAATTACTTTAGCGAATAAATACAAAACCATTTGTAGATTAGTTCTACAACAAATTTCAGCAGCAACTGCATCTCATCTTAGTGCTTCTTTCCATGCTTCGGTGCCTGTTGATGTGAAAGAGGCCTGAAGGTAGTCTAGAGTTCACCGGAAGTCATAGTCATAGTCATAGATATTTATTCACCATTTGGAACACAATATGGGACACTTGGCTTTGTTTATAACATTGTACTTTAGCGGCTGTACATGGGCCGCTAAAGTACAATGTTATAAAGACAAAATGTTGAATGGTCCTCAACATAATGGATGAACCGATGACGTTGTAAAGATCGCGGGAATTGTAGATGAAGTAAACTCAACATCTTTCTTCTTAGAAAGTATGCAGAAGGAAAAAACTGACTCCATCAGGCTAGTATGATAATGATGAGATTTGCTCCCTGGTTCATACGACTTTTTTAAGTTGAATAAATTGGACGTGGGTATTCGAGTACATTCCGATTCCACGACCAAAAGTGAAATGAAAATTTAATCCGAAATGATCGCGGCGCTAACACCGACGGTACATTCCGGAGAATTTATTCATACGGCCACTGCAGCGACGTGGTAATAAGTAAAAACTAACAAAGAGAGAGAAATATGAGTGGGGAGCGCCATTAAAACAATAAATGTCGACCGGACAGCAACGGGCTCCGCCGCCGTCGTGCTGGACGACGCTTATTCTGGACACTCTGAATTTGTAATTATCACTTTGCTAAATCTATCTTTACGAGGCGTTCGAAAATTATAATATAGTATTGTTTTATTGTAAAACTGCAAGCAAAATAGATGTTTTCATGGAATTATGTGATGTTTAATTTAGGTATAGTTTTGGCATAATAATATATCACTATCACAATTGATTTTTAAATTTCTAGCACTCCCAAAAAGTGGAATTCATAAAGTTTTTAAACCCACAAAAATGTTTTAGCTAGAACCTTTCACGGAATTCTTGACGTATATACATAATGTCAACGCAACCCTTATGTAACTACTTACATATACGTATCTAATAGTATCCCGGTCATTCTGTGTCCGTCCAGACAATGTCAATGAGCTATACCAATTGGAGTCTATTGTTTCAGAACTCGAGAATAAGTCCCCGCGCACACGAGCCAAGTACCCAGTAGGATGTTCAAGTAACGCTTTGCGCGTATGCTTTTATTTCTTTTTTATTATCGCATTTTTTGCTCTTTATGTTCACAGTTTTTAATGCGAATTAGAACTCGATTGTTTTATTTCTATAAAGACTGTTGTTCACCAAAGTGCGGATGCACGTCACGTTATTTATACCTCAATCGATGTGCATTAATTAGGCTGTGCATATTAAACCTTGTGAGCAAAGAAACTTACGATTTATTTATTTATTTACGAACCTAATAGTGTTCCTCTACCTACACCTATGTAAAAAAGTCTCATGACAGCGTTTAGCAAAAGTAAGTAATTATCTAGCTAATTCAAAAACACTTTCGATGTTTAAGTTACTAATGAGTCCTTGCATCCGCCCGTTGCGTCTACTCTACACGCTCCAGTGGAGTCTGTTGTTTTACGACTGTTTACAAGCGAACAGTTTAACTTGTGTGTTCGCCCATTGACTTTTTCGTGCATTTTCAGTTTTTTCTTTGTTTGCATACGAATGTAAAAAGGTTGCAAGTTGAGAGGACACTGGGATTGGCCCCGCGGGTCGGACGGCAAGTGTTTTTATGTTGCTCCAGTCAGTCGTTTTCGAATATCGTCGCTCTCTTATTACAAAAGTTTGTTCGGAAATAAGTTCAAATTGGTTTATTTTTCAATTCGTCGCAGAAAAACAAGTCAGGGTTGATAGTATGAGCTGATAGATCCCGTCCCCCTATTTTTCATAACAGAGGTGTGAGTGAATAATGCTCACGACTGCCCTCGATAATAGACACCTGGAGCCGATTATGAAATCTTTTTGCCATTCGATTCTCTCCCTATATAAATTCTATTCGTATGACAGTTTCAAATGACTTTTATACCTCTAGCGGTCTTTATGTTCTGCTAAAAATATTTTATGACGGCAATATGCAGTTTTAGCTGTGACCTTTTGGTACATATTCCAAATATATCACATGGAAACCCTTAGAAACCTTTCTTTTATCAGCGACGTGCTAATTACTAAGTATATTCCTCGCAGATGTACCTTACCCGAAGTCGAACTAAACATTAGAATAAACGTTTAGTTTCTCTTTTCCAAGAATTTCGCATTCGCGTATATGGACGGCCGTTTTATTATTATATCCCAGCGTCTCCGAGACGTTCAGGTCCAGTGGATTCCTATTTCCGTGCCGGTATACAGGCCGCATAGCTTTCTATAGGTACGTGTAGAGCTACGCGAACTAATGCTTACTGTATACAGGGTCTAGATCAAGTTAAACTCCGAATGGAACAAAAATTTTGTTCAACAGAAATTTACCGTATAACGTATTCTACGAAAATAAATCCAACCAATGAATCCAAGAAATAGAATCATAAAAATATATTATTTTCGGAACGAATCGCGTATATACTCGTAAGTAAATAAAGAAAACTTTCAGTTATTGATGAACGACAAATTAGGGCAGCAACAAACGATCAGTTTTGACTGAAACTGAAAAGACCCAAACCTGCAGTGGTTGTGTTGGGTGTAGCGAACTTGAGTTTCTCAAGAGGTAGGTACTTCATACCCTACCTATAACGCACACCTTACCAGTGCTAAAGTGCTTTGATAGAGGTCATTTTGAACCATACCAAAGCTCGACGCACGAAGGCAACTTCCCTGAGACTTAACCACCATTTGTCACAAGTTGTTCTGTGTCTCACAGTAAAGCCGAAGCTTGTTGGAATGTTGATCGTGCATGCGGGCCTGACTATCCAGAATTATATCGTCTATTTTACAACCGGTGCACCTGGCGTATTAAATTCAAATTTGAAGTCGCTATTTCGTTAAAGTTATTTGGTTTTCGCTTTATTGAGCGCAAATGTAAAAAATGCGAACATAAAACTGTTGGGGCATACCAACCACTATAGATAAGACATAGTTGGATGTTTCCTATCTCTATACTTTCAGAAAGCCAAATTCTCAATCAAGCCTGAGTCATCATATTGATAGACCTTAGCGCGCATGATTTCAATACTAAAACCTTGCCACCAAAAAAACCAAAGTCCAATTCTGTTTCCCAAAACCCCCATTCAACCAACATAGCTAACCGGTTTCTTTTCACAACTTTATCACAAAAAACAGGCTTGCTCAGTGACCGTGCGACGTCATACCGTAATGTGTGCCATAACATAGCATAGTGTAACACACAGGGTGTAACATAACATATAGTGCGGGGTTCGAAGCCGTTACGGTTATCTTTCCGGTACATTTGTCCAGCGCGCTGAGCCGACAAAAATGTCCCCGAGTTACCCTGATGTACCCTCTGCGGCTAGGTATAGCTCAGCTTGCTAATACTCTTCGGGTTTTTTAGTTGTGTGGTTTGTTCTTGATAATTCTTTCGTTCGCCTCTGTAGCCTTTTTAAGATTGTAAACTAAAACTCAAAAAAAGAGTTATGAATCACGAAACTCTTGTACTACTTCTTAAATTGTAACGCATTTTTTCGATAGCCATAATTTAAGCACAGATTATATAATACTATACATTTAAGGGATGTTTTCGCTAGTATACACTCACTGGGTCAAGCCTTCGTTTTTATTTTTTTGATAAAGCTTACAAAAACATTGCAATGACAAGGATTTACAATTCCACCTACAAACTTTTCTAGTCTCATTACTCTCTGTCCCTTTTCACAGGAAAGTGGAGAAATGATCGTAATTTAAAGAGGTGTGCAGTTTTTGCGATGCGTTCATAACAGTACACGGCTAAAACTATTATCAACAAAAAGTTCTGTTTGCAACTGAGAATCTAGAAAAAACTTTAGGACACAGGTATACCGGGTTTTCGTTTTCATTTGATCCAATGGAAACTTATTTAAAAAAAATGAAAACCATTGGTTGGGCGATTGATGGTAGCCCACGTCTCGTGGACAACGTCTCTTGTTTTGACAAAATGCCATATTGATAAAATTCATTATGCCATCGTGATGCAGACTATTTTATCATAGCTACCAACCCCTAGCCGCCAATTGAGCAAATATAGGCAGAGATGACGATGTCGTTACCAAGAATGTATTCGATTGTTTCTCGGTGTGCCTGAGCCGAGCGCGGTGTGTGCCCTAATTACCGGCCATTTACAAGCGCCAGGTCTCATGCCGATTTTTATATTTTTTGCTACGTATTATTTTCAAGGAAACCCGCGTTACCCACATTATTCTTTTGTACGTAGAATCGTAAATTGTAAAACTGTTACAGGAAAATTTCATAATTATTATTTTTCATGCTGTATTTAACAAAAAAAAGTAAAACAAGTAGGTACTCAGTAGGTAAATTGGTTTCTAATGGCACTCGTTCTGTTTTAGCTACTTAGCTGATGAAAATTTAAAAGCACAGTGGCAAGAGTTAGTTATACTGAGCCCCGAGTCTGTGCATTTGTTATGACTTTTGACTCGAGTATAGCACACGTACGAGACATTTTGTTGGGAATTGCATAATTCCCAAATTTCCCGCTAGCGGCGCTTATCCGGTTTTCGTACAAAATTTCTCGCTAAATCTCGCTAAATTTCTCGCAAATGCACAGACTCGGGGCTCTGGGCGGCAAAGAAATTCGACTGCCGATCGCGTCATCAGTCATCATCGTGGGTTCGATCCCCACCGAGAACAAACATTTGTGTGTTGTACATAAAATTAAATGTTTGTTTTGTGTCTGAGTGTTTCTATGTATTATAAGTATGTATTTACAAAAAAAAATGTATGTATGTATTCTATCAGCCATCTTGTTCTCATCGTACAAGCTTTGCTTAGTTTGGGACTAGAAGGCGTTGTGTTAAGAGTCCGTGAATATTTATTATTTATTTATTGTCACCGCGCAATAGAATCCTACTTATTAATTGTAGGATTCTATTGGCCTATACTTGTACATACTAAAATAAGCATGTACCTTTGCATCAATATAACCATAATAATCGAGCTCGGAAGACAACTACACTTATAATTTAACTAATTACAAATAAGCTTAGCTTGCTTATAGCTTCGTCTTCTGGGACGCAATTCTATTCAAACTGACTGTCGTTGACTTGCAAAGTTTACCAATTTTCTTAGCGAAATTCCGTTTAGTCAGTCCATCCTAATCCTCTCGAGTTTTTGCTAATTATAATTTCTCTCTTGGCTCAGAACGCATGCACAAAATAAACAGGGATAAAGATGATTTTGAAAACAAGAGTGCAACGAATATAGATGTAGACAAAGGTTAGAAGAATGGATTATTTTGACAATTATAAATGTCTTTATCCATCCAAAACAACTGAGACCTGAGTCTGTGCATTTATTTTGACTTTGGACTCGATTATAGCACACGCAAATGCATTTGCAAAGCTAGAAATTTTGTATGAAAACCGGATAAGCGCCTCTATCGGGATATTTGGTAATTTTGCAACTCCCAACAAAATGTCTCGCGTTGCGAATACTTTTGTGTGTGCTACACTCGAGTCGAAAGTCACAACAAATGGTCAGACTCGGGGCTCTGAACACACCATGACATAACTTTACGGAGAGTCACAGTAACTCAGGTATACCGACAAGCGCGCCGGTAACCTGCTATCTACGTAAGTCCAGCCTTAGTTTTTGCTGACTCGGCAATTAGAACGGTTACCGGTTCAGGTGTTTTACTGTTAAATGCTGAAAGTAACTCGGGTTTATGCCAGGGAAGTTGAAATAACCTGGTTTGTCGCCGCGATAAAAACATTCATGAATTTACTTGTTTTTTTTTAATTCGCGCTGCATTTTTAGCATTGCTCCTAATGTAAAAGCTAAGTAAACGCTAGGGAGCCATCCTTGTTATATCGCGTCACTGGTTATCTCTTGGTGGACTTCGTAAAGGTACCTTTTTAACCGACTTCTATAAATTTTAGAGTGGTTGATCAATATCAATATCACACAACGGAAAAGTGAGGAACTTTTGATGCATATCCTTAAAGTTGTTATCAGTAAAGTGTGGGTTTGTATCCCTCGATTTACAGACATTTTCATTACACTCAAGTAGAATGCGTTGTATGTACGTACATGCATATAGTAGGCAAGTAGACCGAATACTAGCCTGATTTTTAGACTCGTCTTAAACGTATTATTTTCAAGATCAAAGTAGTAAAAGCTTTAGCCGCAAAAGAAGCTATGCTAACTTAAGCCAGCAATAAGGTGTTTCTAGCCATGTCTGTGTTGGCATAAAACTTTATGGCCTCTGGATAAAGGTTCGCCGTCAGCAAACACGTTTTGTAACCGTTGACTAACCGTTATGTGGACGCTCTAATACTTCACGACTAAGCAGTAAGCAAGCACGTGGTCTACTAGAACCGAGTGATTTTTATAACGTCTTGTAGTCATGCCGCATGCGCAAAGCATTTGCCTACTTCAGTGAAATGTATAAAAAGTTGCTATCACGTGACCACTAGTTTGAAAAGAGTAGCCAATATCCGAAAACGGAATTTTGTATTAGGTATAACTTTATCAAGCTTTGTTTAAAAACCTTTGGTAACAGCTGGGTTAAAGCAATTTCATTATCTGAAGAGAAACAAAATTTCAACCGAAAGTGAGCGATTGCCTTATTTATAATCTAGTGAAAATTAGAATACGTTTAATTGGTATTATTTCGGGTCTCATGCCTGGGATGTCCGAGGCAGTGACGTCACAACTCCAGCGCATTATCACCGATGATCCCTTTATCTCAGTCCGACGGGCAGGATTAAATATTCAGCTAAATATCTGGTGTACTTAGCAGAAGGCTAAATTATGAGAACCGTCAGCTGAAATTGAATAGCTCGTGGTATTCAAATGGGTTTGAGTTAAAAGCTTAATAGATTTATTCGATGAAACATAATTAATTATTCTAGATTTAATTGTAATACCTAAAACCGCGAGTTGAATATAGAAATGTAAAAACTAGAGAGAAATGATGTAAGTCATAAAAATGGTTTAAATTGGTTTAAAAAACTTATTTTTCTTTGTTTTATTGATAAGGCAAACAAGCTTGAAACCATATTGGCTTCTTATTTCTCAATCTGAAAGTCCGTTCATTTCCCTCCTAAAACAATTTAAAAGCCGAGCTATAAACAAGGAGGAAAAATGCATTTTAAGAAAATAAACTGCTCCATGGCTCCGAAAGGGCAGATGTCAGCTTTAAAACCATTAGTGAGATAAATTATAGGGGCAGGCCCGCCCTAATCCCGGGATAAAGATTTTATTTTTGGTGTAAAATGAAGAGACATCGCTTAGAGGGTGGCATGTGGTGGAACCACGGTGGAACTCAGGCTGTTGATAACCTTCGATCATTACGACAGATTTATAAATACAATGTAATTTGGTATCAATAAAAATAAAGTTTTAGTAGGTGAACAAGATGTTATGGGAACGAGTGTGTTCCTACAACTAAGTTATATAATTATCTAATCATGAGTATACGGCTAAAGGTATAGAGGGAGACCAAAAACTGTGGCCGTGTTAAACCACGATATGCAGGCATGCAACGTTTCCGATGACGACGTCATGGGCAGGGCGAAGTGGAGGAAGAATGCGAGGAAGGCTGACGCCACCACATGTGGGACCAATAGTAGAAGAGAGAGAGAGAGAGTCATGAGTATACTGAGCCTCTGCAGCGCTGGTTTTTTCATCCGCCATAAAATAAAGTATTGAAAAGATTTTCATAAAACAAAAAACCTAACAACATTTTAAAGTGTGAAAGTATACACAAATAAGTTGCTTAATTTTGGCAAATGCAGTTTGATGCTAATTAGCCGTTGAGTAAAGACTTGGGTCCACCTCTATCCAGTCACGGAAATTAAACACAGTACGCTGATGCATGCGGCCACGAATTAGTGTTTCTATTGCTTCGCTAGCTTACTAGATTATCAACTTAACTTCGATCTAGTTTAGAAATTAAGTACTCACGTGAATAAAAGTAAAAATACGAATTCCATTTAGAAACTCCTCATCCTATAATTGAGTAGGTAGTAGAACTGGAGAGATGACGTTAATATGGCTTCTAAGCTCAAGCTCGTATCGATAATTTTAGCAGCGAGTTGTACAAGTTGAGAGCTTCACTAATAACTGATTTCGTAGACTTTTATTTCTTTTTGAATTTCCTTTAAGAGGTGACTGTTTTACTTTACTTATAAGATGGAATAAAAGGTTTTTAAGTCAAATATATTTTCTTTTTAGTTACCTTCTTATTAGTTATAATACAATAGTGAAAAGAACACAGTAGGATGTGTCCTCCTAAGAAAAGGGAAGATTTTCCTTGCTGAGTGACCTTTGTCTCGGGGTCCGAGGAGCAATAGATGGTATTCGGTAGTATTATCAGTACCTATTACCTATTACTTATGTTCAAACTCCGTGATAACTTCGTTTGCGCGATCTAGGATAGTTCTTATGTAGCGAGCTAGATGGCCCTGCACTAGTATTTTTTCTTGTAAAGTATCTTTTAGGAAAACTGAGCAAGAAAACTCATAACAGAATAATGTCCATCAACAAGTGAACACGCTAAACGGACAAACCGACAACAAAACAATATTTCGTGTCCCCCTGCAGTGCTTACCAGGGGGGAGGTGTACCAAGAAATTCACGGCTCCACCAATTTATCTCAGTAATGGCGGAGTTTCCCGCCTTTTTTGGATCTTCTGGAAATCAAGGCCGCGAAGAAGGCACGAACTTTAAGGCGGACTATTTGCGAGACGCTAATTTCTCTAAACAATTGTGATTTAAAGTTACTTGCTCTTGTTTACAAAATTACTGAACTAAAAGAAAAAAAAGAAATCAGGGCTCCGTATGGAATAGAAGCAGCTCCATCATGATAGAGAGCTAGAGATGCTAGTTCATAGAGTTTTCTCAAGACAATTAAAAAATCTATTTGATTGTATTCGCGATGAAAATGCTGTCGCTTTGAAGTGAGTTTGAGAATAATTATAAAAGCTCGAATCCTAGATTAGGCTTGTACCTTTGTGTACATGATGCTAACAAGTTAAATTTCATCATAAGTTTACTCGCTAAAACTGTTTCCTAAGTCTACCAGAATCCCTGAACCGCCATCTACATAAATATGAACTGCGCTGACCGCCTCGGCTTCAAGAGTTTAGTTATAAAACGGGTTATTAAAACCCGGTTAAGAGCTGGTGCTGATATTATGTTAATCTCTGGTTTATGTTCCATAGTTCAACTTTCTTTGTCTTTGCTTTTAACGATGCTTTTACCCGTCGGTTCTAAAGGGTAGTTTACCGTTATTTAACTTAAATAAGCTGTTGCTTACTCGTAGCAGGTAAAAATATCATGTCACAAGGGCTGACAATGTCACCTACATTGTCTTTGTGTCTGAAAAATAAACCATTATAACCTGACGTAATTTTCTGTAGTACATCTGCTTATTTTTAACCGGTTGTGCCACGGGGGCGTAAACTTATTATCTAACTGTCAAAATCATATTTTTTCTGCAGTTTTTATTATGACCCATGATAAAACTGAGATGACGGATGATAGGGGAGAATGGAAGAAAAGAACATGTTGTGCCGACCCCACCTAGTGGGATAAGGGCAGGAAGAAGAAGAGATAAAACTGATCATAGAGATTTCTGTCAAACTATCACGTTACTCGCTGTATTACGTCCGTAATTACCGGAAGTCTCTTTTAATAAAGCCTGGTTTTAAACCGCTAGTCATTGCGTATTCAGGGTTTTATAGTTTAATACGAATTATAATCGGATCCAAAGACGAAACATACATAAGGCTATGCTGTTCTACTGTTTGGTAATTGGTCCAATGGACTTGATAGTACATAATATATTATCATTGAATGTATAGATGGTAATTATAGCCTGCATTTCAATTTATCATTGTTTGTCGCCCAGAATCATAGTTGTTTTTTTCATAATAATATACTTAGTTAAATAATAGCATGGGATAAAAATTATAATATAACGTGGCATTTGGTTCTGGGGCTGATTGGAAAAATCTTAAGAGCTATCTTTTTTTTTTTTGCAATGTCACCAGCGAAGCTAGTACCTACTATGAAGGAACAAGTAGGTATTCTATTTTAAACCAATCTGTGAGTGAAGCAAGGCTACTTCGGTTTTAATCTGAGACCGTCATAATCTGAATTGGGAAGTTTAATAGCTTTCCTGGAATTTCATTCGCGACAGCCCAGTCCCAGGTGTAGGTAAGTCCTGCCTTTATAAAAACTATCACCGCTATTCATGAAACTTCTGGGCTAGGCCTCTGCTAGTGATTTTGCAGATGTTGCTATGCAGGTTTATACTGCGTCCTCAGGCTGTAGTGGTTTTGCCTGCGTAGTACAGTAAGTACTGACATCAATACTATCTGGAAGGTAGCTAGTATACCTAGTACTTTCAGTAGATTCAGTCTATTGTATGATGTAGCCTAACATGAGTTTGTTCTAGACGGACGCCAACAAGTTTCGAAAATGGCATAAAAAGTTTACCGATGGTACCCATGGTACCGTTATATGACGACCATAAAGACTTATGGTCATCATATAACGGTATCTACATATTAGGGGACTGAGGCTACTGGTATTACGACTTATTGGATCCTTTACACTTGTTTTATGACCGGACATAAAGCGGAGAATGCGTTATACCGGACACCGATGTGAATTGGAGGACCAATAAATTACCGCGTATTTATTTGAATTAAATTACTTACCGCGTACCAATTCAATTTGGAATTAAACTCGTGCTATTTTGGTATTTCTTCTACTGCCCCCGTATCGTAAGCCATGAGCTGCTTTCGCTGCCCAGCATAATGTTAAGTGACTTGGCCACAGATATCCGAAAACAAGAAGCTTTTAACGGGAAAAAACACGCTGAACGCGCTATTTAGTCACAGAATACCTATGACTTTGTATTAAACATTGCAGGTTTTTATGAGACAACGATTGCCTGTGCCTAATTTGTACCCCATGATTGATTGTTTTGATACTGATGGACAGAAAACTACACTCGAGAGCAATGATTCCGGGTCACTTAAAGAATGTTAAAAATCTCGGAAACTAAAAATGATAGGTTAATGCAATAAATTGTATTTAATAGACAATGTAATACTCCTTAAATGAAAGTAAAAAAATATGAGTCACCATACATTTTATTAACACAAAATTACATAAAGAAAAAAACTGCTGATCTCTCCTTAAAACAAAAATAGGAAACATGAAATTTTTGAACTTTATTACGATTTGACTTGAATTTTAATACTTCGTATTGCCTCCTCGTGCTTCCCTTACTGCGTTTACGCGGTTTGGCATGCTGTACACCAAGTTCCTTATACGATTTTGGGGAATATTCTCCCATTCCTCTGTGAGAGCAATTTTGAGCTCACGAAGCGTGATTGGGGGAGGGTTTCGTTGTTTTACGCATCTGCCTAGCTCGTCCCAAGCATGCTCGATCGGGTTGATATCCGGGCTGCGCGCTGGCCACTCCATACGAGTAATGTTCATCTCTTGAAGGTAGTCATTCACACTCCTACCTGTATGAGGTCGGGCATTGTCATGCATAAATATAGCATCCTCACCTAAATTGACCATAAATGGACCAACATGATCATTGAGGATTTCTTCCACATATCTTACGCTAGTTAAAGAGCCGTTTTCTATGATCACCAGCTCTGTGCGACTTTCAGAAGAAATTCCGGCCCACACAAGTACAGACCCACCACCGTACCACTTTTTCTTCGATGCATGCTTGCTTGAATCTTTCCCCTGGTCTTCGATACACTCTGTGTCTTCCATCGTGCTTGTAGAGCATAAATTTTGATTCGTCGGAGAACATAACTTTTGACCAATCTTCAATACTCCAATTTACGTGGCTCTGGGCATATCTTAGTCTTGAAATACGATGCCCACGCTCCAGTTTAGGGCCGTTTGCAGGTCTAAGGGGTTTTAAGTTAGATTCAGCAAGCCGACGTCTTACTGTCCATGCACTTGGGTTACTTCCTCCGAGGCGTCGAAACTGATTTGTGAGTTCAGTTCCTGTGAGAAAGCGATTTCGAAGCATGGTGTTCACCAAGTATCGGTCTTCTCGTGCTGTGGTACACCTGGTTCTGCCCGTTCCTGGTCTGCGTAGGTTAGAACCAGTTTCTTCGTAACGTCGGAGAACTCTTTGTACTGTTGACAGCGACACACCGACAGTCCTGGCTGTATCGCGCTGACTCCGGCCGGTTTCCAGCATTGTAAGTATTCTGGTGCATTCTTCAGGCGTAAGCGACATAATTTCAGCTTGAATAATGAATATAGAGCACTATCAACATGGTTTATATACCCACATAAATGACAGATTACAAACAAAAGCAAAACCAAATGCTGTAATTTCGTAGTTCCATCTTCGAAAGTGGCCCTTTTTCAAATTTGATTTTTTTAAGATATAACTTTACAATAACTAAGAAGTTTTAATACCTTCATTTAAGGAGTATTACATTGTCTATTAAATACAATTTATTGCATTAACCTATCATTTTTAGTTTCCGAGATTTTTAACATTCTTTAAGTGACCCGGAATCATTGCTCTCGCGTGTATTTAATACTATAGATGCTTTTACACCGACACTGATTGGTTTGTACTGGCGAGAGGGCCGACTAAATGCCCACGAAAAAACCTAATATCGATGTGTTTGAAAATATAGTTTAAAAAACCTTTCCAGTGGTTGTTAATGAAGACTTCATCACGAGTCACACGCAACACACACCGACCGCGCTCGATTTCATTACATCGTATTTCCGTAGGATCGGATTTTTTCCGGAATTCCTGATCTTCAGGCTAATTTGAATGCATTCCGTCGCCCAGCCAACCTACCAACCTACTTATCTTGATAACTTTATATCAATCTTTTTCTTTCTCTCGCAACGGAATGCGGATAGATTTTTGATAAGATGTGACCCTTTCAGTTCTTGGTGTTTTAAAAGGTTTCAAACTTGTAACTTTCTAATTTTTTGACGGCATGTAAGAATATTTTAACAACTCTATGAAAGAAGAGCAATCTAAGAAAATTTACTGATGATCGATTTAAAAATATCATTGGATAAGTCAAGATACCTACGTGTTTTGCTAATAATATTCCGTTTCAATAGTTCACAATCTTCTGGAATTTATGGTGCAAGTAGGCGTGATATTATGAATCATTTATTATTTTGTATAATTCCGGAACACGCAAGTGTCTTTCCCAAACCATTCCCTCGTAGTAGATAATTATAGTTTCTTGACTTTTCAGTTTAGACCTCGATCTCAAACAAACATAATGTAGGTAGTATCTGAAACCGACAGCAAAAAAAGGGATAACACATCGTAAAATTTTTTAAATGGATTCCCACATTTTAATAGCACGAGTGGTTGCTATTGTTTTACTCACAGATCCAACATCCAATCACGAAATTCGTACAAAAAGACCGTTGTTAAACGATACAGAAATACAATAAACCCACTGTACTACGTGCCTCAACATTTACGATCACGAGCAACGACATTTTAACAATCGGCCTACAACTTTATGCCGCCCGCGCCCGAATCAATGAGCGCCCTTACATCTGCCGATAACGCTTTATAAAATGTAATTCGTCCCGTAGCGGCACAGTAGGTCCATGAGGAGGTTTCTTTATTGAACATATTTTATATCTCTATCGCTCATTAGTCTCTTCAAAACAGCAGCATCACGACGTTATGCCTGCTACTACAAGTATTTTTTACTAGCTCCGTCCGTTCTTTCAAAGGATCCGATAAAGCGTGATAAGTTTATTTTGTCTAATTTCTCTAAAAAACCCTCAAACTTCATGATATGTTGATAATCACGTTACGTCACCGCGTCGTGTCGTCGTCGCGTCGTCTCTAATAGAATATCCCAGCTTCTGCCGAAATGAATGCGGCAGCGGTAGACAGTGCGCGCTAATCTGTGGCGCAAGTATTATTGTAGGTACTTTGTAATTCATCCGTTGTAGTAATCCTTATCTCGAGTAAAGTTTACAGTCCCGGAGCGAAACGTTAATCGCCACGCAATGGGAGATTAGGCCTAGGAAGGGAACATACCCAGGAGCTTTGAACTGGGGTAGGAAATGTAGGAATATCCCAAAATGCAACTGGATTCAGACTCAACAGAGTTTAGAACTTGACTAATTTCTTTATGGCATAGTTTTATTTTAACTAGAACTAAGTAACGAGGTAGATAACATAAAACACTTCCACGAAGATTACAAAATTGCGGTCTCTTATGTACGGACACAGATCATAGGCGTACGGACACCCCACAGTTATTTTCCCCTGCCGCTAGTCACCGTGGTAGCAGGGGATTTAATCAGGGGATTTCCGGAATGAGCCTGAATTCGCAGTGCACTTAGTCCGCGTCTGTCCTCAGCAGTAGAAGACTGCCGTTGCCGGGTTGCGGTGATATTTTACTTTAGCTAATGGATTTATAACTTGTTATCTCTCCGTAATCAGTACTACACATAAACAATCAACGGTTATTTTGGTTTTGTTTCAGAACTATCGGGTTTGAGCAGGTAAAGTAATGGCAATTATTGTTATCAGAGTATGTAGCGGATATTCGGCTAGAGCGGAAATTAAAGCTACATACGCACTGAACGGCAAAACTGTTGACTAATTCATGAAAAAACTTAATGACCTACAGACTTGAATTTTTTTATTTGAAGTATGTGATTATAGCTTACTGGATGACGAAAATTTCTGCGTTCTAGTCTTATCCAGAGGTTCTGAAATAGGGGTCTGAAAATGCGGCGAAATGGTTCCAGTAAAGGATGGTACGGCAGAGTTTGCTTCGCGCTCTACTTGTCGGGGGCACTACCGTGCCCCCAGATAATCTATCTAATATGACCATATGAATACTTGATTATTTCTAGGAAGGCTAAGCTCAAAAACGCGTGACTGTGAATGTTAGAGGTACGCAAAATCTACGTCGTCGGTATGACCACCGACCACATAGCCTAGTGCGCGTGAGGCTGCGCAACTGTTGAGTGTTCAAAATATTATGTGTTGGTGCCATCGATGAGTTATTCCAGTTTCGGACTACCAGGATCTCGTCCCACTGGGATGAAACGATAACTTTCAATTTTATTAATATTTCTATATATTGTATTACTGTTTCTTCCCAAAATTTGTTTTATGTATGTAGGTATGTAGGGTAAGTAAAATAAAAAAAATTGGCAGTCATGTGCTTTGATTTCTGATAGGTACCTGTCATAAACTAATCTGATTAATTTATATGTAATGTAAATGTGATCAAACTAGTACCAACATACACGAATACGGCCCCAATGTGGGAATTTAATTAACAAACTTCGACAGCTTTAATTAGGTATTCTAACGTAGCTGGATTAATAAATCGAGTAATCGCCGAATTAATCACTTCTACACGTAGTTTGGTCTGTGGTTTGGACTTTGGTTTGGCCTTCAGAGGACTCCCCGTATTTTGGAGGAAATCTGACGTAACTATTCGAATGCAGACGATCGCTGACAGAATTAATTGTATAGGATCCCGTTGCGGTAGGTATGCGGCTCAACGCAGTGTACCGCGTTTGCTCTTCGCCGCTGACGCAGATTGCGACGGAACAAGAGACGAGAGACGGAACGATTATGTGTGTCGCATACCGCAGCGTTGTGCGTTACGATCGCGAGACCAAAGCTTAACCGCTGCACACATTACTGCGTCGTAGCGCAACCATAGATCCGCTATAGAGCACCCGCCATTTTTATCCCGACAAGATGGGAACGGACTGTAACAGACTCACAGTTTTTTTTTACAAACATTTTTAAACTCGATTGATAACTTATCTTGAGGATTTCATAAAAAAAACTCACATTGTTATAATCCCTAAGCGTAACGATAAACACTAATTGAATCCATAATCCTGTGGGTTTCAGTGGCGATTCATCAGGATCTTATCTGCAGCGTGTCGCGGCGCAACTCGACGCGACATTTGCTTACGAATCACTCGATCATTGCCATGTCATAGTGTTACTAAGCAGCTGGGTCATAGTCGCACACAGAACGTGTAGCAAAAGTTATAAGCCTATATAAATGCGTACTAGACGGGCATGAACGGATAAAGCGACCAGCGGCTTTATTTTACAAAGTGTTATTGTAATTAGATTTTCCATTTCACAAAAAGAATTATAACTTTTGTACAATGAGTCATTGCATTTACTTTATTTAGATGAATGGTGTTTGCAGTGTTTTTTATTAGAAATAAGTTTTATGTAACTAAGTAGGCCAGAAGCAGCGTTTAATTTGATAGTTTGATAACCACTGATTTGACTATGACTGGAAAGCTGTAAGTACATAAGATATTTTTAAGTAAACTTATTAAATTAAGCTCCAATGCCGTGTACGGGGAATGATGTAGCTCTTGATACTATGAGCTATCATCCCACCGCTCCCGACTTTATAGCCGGCAATAAAACAATTAGGTTGAGATAGAACTGCGAAAAAGCACAGAGTTAGATGAAACAAGTATACCGAGAAATGTGTTATAGTTTCTAAATAAATAGGTTTAAAAAGTTCTTCTAACACAAATATTACTGACTAAAGTTATAGTGGCGACTCTTTACCCTACCGCTCGTAGGCGTAGTATCGGAACCCATATTTTTCTTTGTACTGCCGGTCAACGTAAAACACAGGCAACGTAAGTTAGGTATGTTTTTTATCTTATAATTATAAGTTTTTTCCTATTATGTAATTAACTGCTTTGTCATGTTCTGGTACTTCGAGTAATCTACGTTTACTGCATAAACATAATTGGTTTTAACTATTCGATGCTTATTCGCAGTGTTTGTGTAATCTTACTGCGGCAAAGAATAAATATGAGCTCGCAAACAGGCGTTGTTTGATGAGCGGGATGATTTAATTAGATTTCCACTCAGCACCGGAGGGCGGTGTGTTCGGTTAATTTGCACCGCCAACTTATTTGTCATGATTGTAATTAAAGTTTGTGTTGTACACGAAATTACGTTTCCAATAATGTCGTGTGAGTGTTTATTCTTCGAGGTTTCCCATACAAACATTAACGTTCCATATTCGTATGAACGTTTGTACCAGCAAGATAGGTAGGTACACAAATCTAAGCAATACTTAGTAAGAGTAAAAAAAAAAACATTTTACATTATATTTGATGACTCTAAACATTTTCATATTATTGTTTTTTAAGTATACTATGGATCAGTGGTTTACAGGTAGCTAAACTACATATTTTATGTTTTAAATATTGTAAATAATGTGTGATAAATAATTGTAGCCTATGAACGGATTTATTGAACCTCGCAAATCGTTATCACTATTTTTCTTTGGAAACAATATTTTCATTGAAAATAATCTCAAAATTTAATGCCGGATAATTTTTAACACACAAATCCAGGGTTCAAAGTCGTCGTAAAGTTCTCAAAGTACAATTAGGCATTCAGTATGCGGCAGAGTGCGTAGCCGGGGTTCCACAGGGTACACCCGGGTACACTTAGCAATACGGATTCATTACCTAACTTGACGTCATTTGGTTTACCTACATCATCTACATATTTAAAAATAAAAATAAAAACCCGGAACGAATATACATAACTAAATCCAGTTCAAACTAGCTTGTACTGTTTTTATCCAAACAATCAGAACGAACAAAATATTAGTGTTAGTTAAATAAAAAAAAAAAAAACAAAAAAAAATCTGATCGTACCAACACCTAGTCTCAAAATTTAAATCCTAATTGCCTAATTAGTTGTTTTTTTATCTAAAAAATTACTTCAAAATATCTTCAAAACTAGACAAAAGCCGTCACGATGCTAAGGTGCCTAAAAATATCGCTAGGAGTTGAACCTAAACCTCATGAATTACCGCCGGTTAGTCAACTACTAAATACGCTACCGAACTTATTTCAAAACTTTTTATAAATGATTGTGTTGTCTGTACATAGCTATACAGTATCTAGAAGTAGCCGGGTATAGTAGGTACCCGGCCGCTAAGTAATTTATCCGGGATTTGACTTAACCGCGCCTCATCCGGGCGGATTTAAAGTAAGGACGTCATTAATATGCGTCGGGAGACCGAAACACGAGTCTGTGAGCGAAAGATTGTTAATATTACACAAGACTCGGGGGAGGCGAGCTCTTTGAAAGGGTTGTAACTGATTAGTGTACATGCGCACTAGGCGGCCGGTCAAGCGGTCAGCAGTCAGCGGTCATTATTGCGTTTTAATTTTCTTATTGACAGATGCTATAACATAATATAACTGTTGTCCATAAAATTACGCTGATCTAGTATTTTACAAAAGTAGGTATTCATTTGACCCCATTTAAAGATCCCAGACCAATAGCACAAATCAATCCCATCGATCGCTTTAGTTTTTTTGTTTTTTTACAAAAAAACTTAATTTTCTTTCCAACAGCTGCCTTATATGGTTCTCCAAACCTTTCAGACAAATAATGTTTTGGTCGTTGTTTTCTACGAACACGTCTTGGCAGCGAACAATTCAATCGAAACATCGATGACACGTACAGAGTGCGAGTAATATGCATGCGATATTGTACGTCGAGGCCGTCGTCGTAAATTTGCGGAACTATAACGCCAGCGAAGTGTCAATAGTCGGCCGGGGAGTCATAACTGAACGACAAGAGGAAGCTAATATAGCTATAGAAAAATAGGGCTGGCACTGTCGAAAAATAACTCTTTTCTAAGTATTTGTTTTGCAAATCTAAATTAAAATTTTACCATGTTGGTACACTGAATTTTGACTTGGATGCTTAGGAAGAGATTCCTCGACTTTTGTCGCTCTACCTATGCCTAAGCACGACTATAACTTTGCATACTAGGAATGAAATGCAACTAACGCAACTGCGCCCTAGAAGTCGTCACGGTCCAAGTGGAATAATGAGTCCCCGTGAACGTAACAGGAGGTTCAAATGGGGCTCCGAGATTAAAACACATAATTTGCAGGGAAATTTATTCACAAAGAAAATTAATAATTATACAGTATTTACAATATTTACAAAGTACACATGAAACAGTTGAGCCATCTACAAACCGTTGCAAACGATTTATAGATAGCTCAACTGGTCCAAATCAGTACCAGTCGGAAGCGTACCCAAGACACTGCAGGGTATGTTTTCTAGCAACAATAAATATTTACATGCAGAATAGTCTCTGATTCGTCATTACCAGCCCTAGCGCTCTGTGTTGCCACACAAGTCCCAATAACACGTAATGTGACCGCGGCGCTATTCCGCGCCCGTCACGTGGCCTATCCAGTTTTATTTTTAATCTATTGAATTTATTGAGTGTACCTGTTTACTTGAGACTGAACAAAGCGGTATTAAGGTTGAAACTGTACTGTCCTTAGCATCTTTATACTAAGCTATCCGTAGCAAGATGCTCGATCAGAGTTAAGACGTATCTAGGTAGATAGTATCTTTTGTCACGGTTAGTAGAGAAGGTCTCTCACTTTTTTCGAGGTCATTTCTCTGTCTACATCCAACGTACCAAATTATTCACAACTTAATTCTATTGTAACTAAACTAATCCACTCAGACTAACCCACTCCAAGATGTTGCTTTAAATTCATTCGTCCAATTTCCAGAACAATGCAGTGCGGTCCTTTGCACCAGTGAAATGTGTACCGGTGTCTGTGCCGGTGTGTGTAACTTAGTATATAGCCACGCGCATTAAGCGACCAGAGCCCGTAGTCTGAGTTTTGTTATGTTGATTTGCGACCAGCGAGAATCGAGAAACTCGCAGTTTTTGTATGGAAAAAAATAGTTTGTGAATCTCCCGCTAGAGGCGCTTATCTGATTTTCGTACAAAATATCTCGCAAGTAGCTTCTCGATATGCGTTTCGATCAACACAATACTTAGACTACGGGCTCTGGTTGACCTTAAACTACGCTATCAGAAAATAACGGCCTTAAATATTAATTGTAGGTTTTAGGGCTCTAAGAATGAAATCTGTATAAAAAGTATTCAAGTGACGAACTAAATGCGTGAAATACAAACAGCACTTCTGGTGTTAGTTATTATTGTTCATTCTTATAAAAAAAAATGGTATAATGTCTTGACATACAAGTTCCTCTCAGAGTGCAGTCCCGCTGGCCGCTTGTTTTACCGCCTAGTGCGTACGTTCGCTTGTTGCACCTGTACCGGATTATGTCGCCCTCTTGATTGGCTCTCGGAGTAGATTGTCAACGTGTACCTCCAGAATGTGGAGCTTACTGAACTGGAGCTCAGAATAGAGGAAATATAAGAATAAGATTACGTAATTTAAACATTTTAGCAAGTAGCAGTCGTGGCCGAGTGGTTAAGGCGTCTGACTCGAAATCAGATTCCCTCTGGGAGCGTAGGTTCGAATCCTACCGGCTGCGAACATTTTGCTTTTATTACTAGTTGTAGTTGATCTTCTCATTTGGTTTCGTCTCATGTCCCGTGGCAATTGCATAATTCGCGAGAGTTTTCTTATTGAAGCGAACATAAAATATAACGGTAATAGTTAAACGATACCAGTTATTGTAACGTACCGGTACAAATATTGGGTATCGATACAATGCTGGGAACACAAAAGAGCACTTGACACCAGCGCCGCGTGCTTTAAATATTTGTATAGGTTAGTCAAGGAGACTGTTATAATATTTCTACGTCATACAAGTGATGTTGGGTAGTGTAGTACAAAAAATTCAAAATACTTATAATCATTACATGAATATGCTTTGCGTTTTTTGAAGATGTGTAAAGTTTTTAGTATAGAGAATTAGTACTAAATCCAATAAAAATAAATTACATTGCGCTAGTTCCTAATGCCAGTGGGTTGCCAGTGGGCATTTAAGCTCTAAATAGAATGATGTAGAAAACTGATGATTAGCTCATAAGCTACAAGCTTGTTAGTGCAATGAAGTACAACATATAGAAAAGGATTATCGTGTTTTCGTGTTATTGTTTCTGGTAAACGAAGTTTGTAGACGCAAGCAAAGAACAGTGTAATGGTGAATTTTTCACCTTTTGAGCACCATGAATGATTATAGCTACGTTCATATTGATGCAACTGCGTTGTGACTTTGTAACACACAAACTTTTTACCTAATTTTGTCTAAGTAAATGAACGAAAAAGTTTCAGAAAACTAAAATAAGATATACTTTGGAACCAAATGCTGGCCTAAACATGGTAAGGTTTGGTTTCATTTCCTACTTACTTTTATATTTTTCTAATAATGATGTTCTTTTAACCAAGACTTTAATCTTTATTAATTTATAGCACCGCTCTGTACGTTGGTTGCTTCTAAGATTAACCACTATGATTTTTTAAATGCTGGGCATATTGTAGGTAGTCATCATTAATTGGATATTTTTTCAGTTTGTTTTTTAGCTGGCAACCCAAAAGTCCCTCTTCAGGTGCGTCGGAAATGCGGCCTCGGTTTATAGCCATCGTTCCCGCCGAGTGATGACGGTTTTAGGGGAGACTCCATGTTACAGAATACATAGTATCGCAGTAGGTTAGGTTAGGTTAGGATAAATAGTGCGAACAGTTCGCACTATTTATGATCAGTTTTGTGATCAAAGAGAACGTTTTTGCTTAATATTAATTTTGGTAGTACCTATCATAACAATTGAGATAAATCTGGCTCGACCTTTAAAAGACGTCGTTTAAAGATTTTTTTTTTTTCAGAGAGCACAAAGTAAAAATTGCTTTTACCGCGCTTACTCAACTAACGAGCTTTTATAGGTATCTTAGTAACGTTAAATGGGTTGAAGTGGAGTTTTATTCAGTGTGTTAATGAGTTAAAAAAATATATATTGGTAGGTATTTTTTTCGTAAATACTTGGTAAACTTCTGGCTTTCTACTAAGCACAAGTATTAGGCTCTACCATAACGCATACGAATCACGTACGTTACTAACTAGACTAACTTGTCGTTTGCTAGTCACTAGTAATTTACTGCCCTACTGCTTATCAAACCTATACTGTGCCAAAGGCTCGAGTGATGCCTGTTATGGGCAAACTGTATGTCACACTACGTAACATCGCATGCTTCAACACTACGTCAAACCTACGATGTACGAGTATTTTGTGTAAAAACCTCCCCAATTCTTTTAGAAGTTCCTTAGGGTTGTCATTGAAGGGTAGTCGAAGTCGCGTCAAAACAAGCGCTTGTGCTAGTGGTGATTTTGGACGTTCCTTTGACTATATTTCATATAATTACGTATTGCATATTTTGGCTCATACGTGCAACGCCACGCATAGCACTAGGTATATATGAAAAAGTAGCATACACTACTGAAATAACTTAGTAAATGTAGTTTGACCTATATAATAAGAAACTCCCCTTGTTCTGACGTTTCTTTGAAGGTGCTTTTTGATGGATATAGAACGAGTGTTGCCTATTTATTTTAGGGGTGAAAAGGAATAGTCATTTGTGAGACAGGTGGCTTTGCATTTTATCAATATGTTTTTGGTTAGAGGAAGTGACAATAAACTGTCAGTTTTATATTTGACACATCTTCAGTAACACAAGGTATGTTCTTAATGATATCGATAACTTACCTATGTAACTATATTATTTTAAGTTATCGAGTGGTACGAGAATCCTAAACCCACAACTATTTCTTCGGACGAACATGTTACGGGGCTATTTACACGCATCAGCTCGCATTCCACATCCAATTAAATTAGAATCTTACATTATGGTGTCACAAAACCCACAAAGTGGGATCAGATTCGTATCGCTCACTTAAGTCGAGGCGCGGGCGCCGCGGGTCCAAGGCGGAGACGAGGCAGAGGCGCAACGGGTTGCTTGTGCACTCGTGCTTCGACGCCATCGCCTCGATTCTTGTTCGTATGGGCGAAGGGCCTAAAAAATATCGTGTCAAGAACAACGTATCAAAGACACAGAAAGACAGGTACTATTACATACCGAGCTGACTCGCCAGCTGCTGCCGGCTTCGCCAGCTGCGAGCTGGCCGCCGCGCTCAGGGACCTGACCGGAGCTGTGCGCGCCGCCGCCACTCTACATCCACCGATACAGAGAGACAGGTACTATTAGCAAAGACACAAAAGTGACATGACATAATTTGTTTATAATTTAGCCAAGGTTAATTATATTCGTATTATTCCTAATTATGTGCCTAGACATAAATAGGGCGTAAAATTTCCTTAGTTATGCGCACTAGGCGGCCAGCCAAGCAGTCAGCAGCCAGCGTTGATGCCGGAAGATACACTTTAGGTCAATATTTTATGACATCTAAAAATGAACATGCGCTATTTTATGAAATCTGCCTGCGAAAGACAATGCTCCACAGAAGACATTCGAAATGCGTTTTTATAAGAGGAAACATGTGGTGAGTCTTCTGCTTGTTCCATTACGATTTCGAAAGAAAAATCTGACCGGTCCTAGCGTAATGGCTGCCTATAGTGCGTTCATATTCTTAGTTTTATTTTTGTCTAGTCTAGGCAACTAGAGGGGTAATGATGAAATAATGAGGCTCATCATTCACAGTAACTTTAAGCTAGTTTTCTTGACTAATCTAGATAACATTACTAAAATTAAGTAATTTATCTCAATTTGCAAAGCCTACTAACCGTTCTATTCTTAATTACAGATAAGTCCAAGTTTCAAAAAAAACTGGGACCGTTTTATTACAACCGTTGTCTAATGCAGGAGGAAGGAAATCCAGTTGTCTATGAAACAAAGCGTATATTTATTCATAATTTAGTAGGTAGGTACAGCTGGTCAGTATGACCGCCGGGAAAAGAGAGCGAGCCGCTAACACGAGGCGCCTTTTATAGGTAGGAATAGCGCCCTACAGTGGCAACTGTCTAAACTAACTAGTTAAAGGTAGTCTAATGTCATTGTAGCAATCGAAAGTGAAAGATTATTAGGTATTGACTTACTTATCCGGTTCAGCCGTTGAAGCACAGATGGCGCTGTGTTCAACAACCGTAAAGTATTTTTGACCCTTCATTGTAAAAAGCCACAGGTTAGTCTGTTTATTCGATGTAAGACTTGAGCAGAAGTTATTGATTATGGTGTTGGGTTACTTGATTACGTTCATGGGGACTAGAAAAAATATATTTCCTTTTGAATTTGACACCACGCCTACGAAGAAATAAAACTATTGTAAGTATATACATAACTTAGTTTACCTTTTTCACACAGTTTGATCTTCTTGAACGCTAACAAAAATAAAACGAAATGCATTTTGTCAATACACGTAAATTGTTCACAATCGATAAGTTTGTGACGATGCTTGCTTTTTGAGAATATGTGACATTGAGACAAAACTATTTTACACAAGCTGTTGCATGAAATAAAGCAGTTTTATTACTTCGCAGGATGCCTATTAATCTGAATCGAATTAGCAATTAGTTTACATTCAGCAATCAATTAGATTAAGTCGGATGTGCCCTTGTCAAGTCGCGGTCAAGTAAGCAGAGCGGATAGCGTTTATACTAAAAGACGACTCTATACTTACCTTTTTTTGCTATAGGAACTAATAAATACCACTTAATAGCACATTATACTAATATCGTTGAATGTAAAAAAAATAACTAATATAAACGTCTCTTTCAAAACTTGGCAAAATACTGAATCAAAAAAATTATCTAACTGGGCTTAGCAATTTGGTTGCAACTTTTAAACACGCTAACCGCTCCGCTTATGCGTTAGTTTGAGCTTAAGATTTAGGCTTAGGATAGGACTGATTCTTGTTTTAATGGGCTGGTGTGATTTCTGCGTAGACTTAAAGGCGGATTAATCTATTCTTAAGTACTTACTGCTCTTCGATGTTTTGTTTGACTTAAATCGGGTTAAAGGGGATTCAAATGACATGGTTAGACTTAACTAGTTTCTGATTGTGCCTAAGCCGGGTTTGTTTATGTCTAAGGCACTTGGTGTAATATAAGATTACACGGACACTAGGCGGATGGGTAGAGGTCGTTTTATTATGAAGTTTATTGTAATTCGACTTTGTCGTTTGACAGTTTCAATTACTTATGCCGTTGTGATGTAATCCCTCCACAGCCTAAAGCACATCATAAGACAGGCTACCTAATTCCAAGTGAGTTGTGACTGTGAGGTTTCAATGTATATCAGCTCAAAGTCACGACGAGAGCTTAGAAGAAACTAAGGCCTAAGTTCCTATCATTACAAGCAAGATCGTATGAGTCAGTGGCCAACTCTGGTTACGGAGTCTTTAAGCCGCCTTAAGGCCTCCGTCGTGCCTTACCTAACGTCTATCACCTATCATTTATTCAACTCTTTATTGCACAAAAATAAATAAACGTACAATGTGCTATCATTCCTGTCTGGCAACATTTATTAGTAGCAGAAGCAATAAGTATAAAGAGATTAAATTATCGATCACCGACTACAACATCCTGAACCGATCACGTTTCGCAATAACAAAGTTTAGATACCGGTACGATACCGGCGCGCTCTCTCATTATTCCACGACCGGTAATACCGGTATTACAATCAATAACCTGCGATTTATCAAAACAACCACTTGTTTCCAGTTGTTTGACTGAAAATGTTTATTTTAGTTCAAGTTGTTGGGAGCGGGATCGGTTTATAAAATGTAGCGGTATTTTATAGAACTTTTTTCACGATTTTCCTCAAAATTCGAACGAGGGTTTCAAAATTCCTGTTTTAATCGTTGACTTTTTGATTATGCCTTTTTAAAAGGACATTATTTTAGGACGTGATTTAAAACTCTCAAAAACGACAATCCTTCGTTAAGACTAAGGATGAAAAACCCTTTTTACGAATAAATTTGGGCAACCGACCCCCATTTCAACCCCTCAAAATTCCTAATTGATTTAACATTCACAAATTAAAAATATCTCCATCAAACTTTGTAACAATAGAGGAGAAAATTTTAACATTCCTTAATGGTCATCGAAGCCTTTTCTTTTATCGTAATGTCGTTTCAAATGAAGAGGTTCTCATTGCCATCTTTAAACCATCTGAGATAAATGAACTTGAACCCTAATGGTACTCAGAATAAGGATGGTTTAATTTAGGGGTTAAAACAATGGCTTGTAAAATAAAATCAATCGCCGCGGAAAAAGAGTTTTTTAAATGAAATGAACTAGAAAGGGCGTTGGAGTCAACCATTAACTTTAACGAGGCACCTTTGTCATATTTTCTTTTGAAATCGACCAATTAATCTACCAAAAGGCTCGAAAGTACTTATATACGCAGTTTGCATTTTAGTAATTATTGTTACGCTTTTAAAACATACTTCTTGTAAAATTTAACTTTTCAAGTAGCTTTTTAAAAGAAAATTGGCTGTCAAGACCTAGATCCAGACAGAAGGTGTGAAAAAACAGGTCACGAAAACTAAAAGAACATATTTTATGCTGCCTAATTTAATTATTAATTTTTTCATGTCAATACTGATTTTTACACATTAGATCAATTATAAAAGTTTTCGTTTATATAATAGCGAAAATTATATAAACGAAAACTTTTACATTATCAGTAGCTTACTATTATTATTTCTCTAAAATAATAGTGTCGAAAACTATGTTTATGTGATAAAAACCAAGTTAGAAAATTATATTTTGAATAGCCCAAAAATACGAATGTTTCCTAGTGAAGTATTTTTACACCGTGTTTGCTACATCTCCGCAATGTTCACTTATCACGTGTTCAAAAACCGGCTCTAGATTAAACGTCAAATAAAGTTCGTTCGGAAACGGGGAGCGAACTCAGCGTTATATTAAAATATAGCCGCGCAGAACGTGACCCGGATTCCGCATCTATGCACCTAAATGCATATTCTTTACACTCCACACACTGGCCCGTTGGTATGTCGGTAGGTACGCTCATTTTACGCTAAACCTAAAATATCTTACACGCTACTCGCGTACAGAAGCTGCTTAGAGAATGCCACGTTAGCTTGTGGTTGTACTACGAAAACACTGGATCTGAAACACGGGACTGGAGTGTCTGTGCTTTTAAACGGCTTTCTGTAGTGGTCGTTGTAATAATAAGTCGTATTGTTCATACTATAGCAATGAATTCCGCTCTAAAACGCGCCCGTCAAATAAAAACGGGTATCTCGCTTCTCTCACTTTGACTTGTTATAAAAACACTAGTCCACACTTTTGTGTATCACACTCTGACTCGTTGAGAATAAAAATTACATCGCACATGAGATGTGAAAAACAATGATAGTAGGCAGCTCCTGAGCAGTCAGCCGTTTTTAGCGTAAAAACGCTTTACTTTACCGCGGCAGCGTCCATAACAAAAATGTGAAGAATTGGACAGTATTTTTCCACAGCATTTATTTTTTTTGTTTCGGTTTTTTAACCGACTTCAAAAAAGGAGGAGGTTCTCAATTTGATTGTTTTTTTTTTTTTTTTTTTTTTTATGTTTGTTATCTCAGAACTCCGTCATTTATGAACCGATTTGAAAGATTGGTCCCATAAATTTTTTATCAAAATCGGTTTAGTAATTAGGCAGTTAAATAGGAATAACTGGAAAAAACACGTCATACGCGTACACGATATTGCATATTTTGCTTTTCTGTGCCGTTTACGAGCAATGGAACGTAAGTACCCACGAACAAGTCTGACAGTCGCCGCATTAGCGTATTCGAGTTACATTGCGCGTCACTACCAACCGTTGTAGTGTATCTCGGATACATTGCGTATTTTGCTTTTCTGTGGTGTTTACGATCAATAGAACAGTCTCAATGAACTGCCATCATCATCATTTGTTGATGAATGCGTATCAAATTGAAGTCGGTTTTTCCAGTTTTTTAAACTTATAAATTATACAAGATTCGCTTACAGCGTATTGTCACTTGAAATCTGCTTGCAATGGAAAATGTGCTTTATCGCACTCGTTTAAAAATCCTTGTGTATGATTTAATTTAAAGGCATTGACAGAGGGTTATACAGAAGTTCTTTTTTTATTAAAATAATTTTTATTGATAGTGGAATACATGGTTTATATAAATATCAGTTTTTTTAGGTCTTACTCGGCTAAAAGAACAGTTATGTACCTGTGAGGACCTGAGGACGCAGCAATAGTAAGTAATATAGATTACCTATATAGGTATCTTTGTGTCAGCTCAGGTATACGGTGATTATAGGAGGTTTTATTTGAGCTTTAGCTTTGTACCACATTTTTTTTACTGAAGTAAAAGTGAAGTTTGTTTCACTGTAGGCAACAGTGTAACAATCTACTATTTTCTATGCCTTGGTGTCCCTGATTGCTCGCTCAGGGGCCTTATTCACTATGACCAATACAAGCGCGTTACGCAGCACGACAAGACAGCGGCGTGAAATCGCCCTATGCCTATGCCGTATTTCTTATGCCATAAATGTCATTCCTTACGGTGACGTCATACGGTTACGGCAAGGAATCTCCTAAGTCATACAGAATAATGCCCCTGATCGGCGCCGTATCGCAGTACAATCGCGGATAGAACAAAAACAAAGTACTCCCGTAACGATGCTTTGATAAACTACAGATATGTCGGATTAGGTTTCTTTCAATAAGTTCTTTCGATGTAAACAACAATTTGCACGGTTTATTTTATTTAGAGTGGGGAAATAGTATGCATATATAAACATTAAGCTTTTGTTATAGATTGCTATAATTTTGTTTTACCAACTACTGTGTATTATTTGAGTTTATCAAGTAAGTTCCCTTTCTGGCAATTCAAGTCGTAATTATTTGTTTTATAGATATGAATCTAGCTTTATTCCCCCAAATTATGTTTTCAGATTTATCTTGGATCTAACAAAAACCGCCAAAAACCGCGTGTGTTTTGGACTTAACCCCTATCAATAAGTTGTCAGATTTATATGTTACAATAAATCTGACAACTTATTGACAGGGAACTAAGTCCAAAACACACCTAGTTTTTGGTGGTTTTTGTTAGATCCAAGATAAATCTGATAACGTGCTAAGGCCGATTATGTACCTAAGTTTGTAAAATACAAAACATATACAAGTGCGCTATTATTTGATAAAAAGGAGAAGATTCAAGAGTTATACCCTGTAATTCCGATGATTGCTTCTATCAACTTCATGACATATGTCATGAAGTTGATAAAACTGTTTTCTAGTGGCATATTTTGAAATACTTTACAGTGCATAGTTTGTAAACAAGTAGGTACTTACGTAGGTATAGTTCTTTGTTACTTATGCCACGAAACACTGCAAAATAAAACACGATCAAACAGCATATTACTAGCTATTACCGGTATATTCTAGGAACATTTCGCTTTAAATTTGACTTTAAAAAATCATTCAGTGTGTTGAAATGATTTCTCCGTCGATTGTACTAGTATTTAGCAATCTAAGGTCCGTATGCCGATACAGAAATCGTTATTGAAGCATAGATGTGAATAGAGATTTTCATATAAAAACCTATGCTTGAGTCCGCATCAGATGCTTGAGCAGTGAAACAGCATACGGGCCTAAGTATGGTGAGCAGACTTAGAACGACCAATCATGGTAGACCAAGAACATTCTCAATGCAATATATGTTTTGTACCCATAAAAATATTTGAAAAGGATTTGACTAACCTGAACTTGTGTGGCTCATTGTACAGTCCATTAGTTTGATATGGGTTCATGTCAGCCGATTCTCTTTGAACAAACAAACCCAAATCGCAGTCAAGTAAATATTTAAAGAAACTGTACAGAGAGACTTATAAAAAGCCCTTGTGATGTTGAAGGATTCGTAAGAAGCAAGTTTTTGTCGTGTGTAACTTACAACCCTATTTATAATTCCGATATAGTGTCATTTTTGTTATATCACGTAGGTACTAAAATATTCTCTATGTTTTTTTTTCTGAAAGAAAAATGCGATATTGTTATACTTATGTAAGAGCGTGTGTACACGACCACTTTTCTACGCACGTACGACGCCAATAAATCGCGCTGCAAACGCGTTACATTTGTATCCTATTACTTTTGCATAGATTCAGCCACGCATTGTCGTATTGTTCCAAACAACGTCGAGAAAATCAAACAAAGGCTGTTTTCACACTGCCGACAACACGATACTTAATTTGACGCTAACGTGATATCATCGGAAAGCTAATCGCAAACATTACTGCTGTGTCATCGCATACATTTTTTGTTCGAGCAACTGGTATCGGCCAATGTGTAAACACTCGTATGCTAATATCTTTTTAAAAGCATGTTTATTTACGATGTTTTCATGCTTTATTTTTAACTCAATGTCGTGAAAACAGGGTTTTGTACAAACTTCGATAAAAAGGTGACCTTTGACTAGAATAATGTGTCTTTTAGGTACATTGAATATGTATATTGACCTTTTCTATAAGTGGGCGAATGAAGCCGGGTGATAAAAAATTAAATGTCAATAGGCAATGTCAATTTCAATGAATTTATTATCCCGTGTAATGACCCTGTTTCATCAATTCTCTTTCAGATCAAACGAAAAACGTGGGTTTCGTTAATTGTAAGCCGTTATCCAAACGAACCCTACATTGTTTAACGATCCAAAATGTACCTTTTATGTAAAGCTTATCTCTCAAACGGGGAAGGAAAACAAAGTCAATCAAGTTTTATTCAATAAAATTACACGATCGATATCGACCTTACGAGAATCGGGAATAATAGATGACGTTTGCGAAATGACGGAGATGATTCTCGCAACGATGACAAAACCAAATTGACATACCTAGTTTGATGTTTACTGCAAAGTCACGTGAACTATAATTTTGTATTGAGAATTATCAGATTTGTAAACTTTCCGCTAGGGGCGCTGCTCAATCTCTATACAACAATATAGTTTACGCACAGATTATATAATACTATACTTTTTGTAGTATACGAAACGCTTCTAAAATGAAGACTAGGAAGGCCTGTGGTTTGAGGCTCATTCCATTTTTCCCCTGACAAAATCCCCTGCGTAGGGGATTTCTGGAACATTGAAACCACAGTTGGCTCATTTACGCATCCACAAAAGAGAAAGGTATAATAGTCAAAATAATTGGTACTTATTTTTGAATTCTTTGAACTTATCTCGTATATTCATCCTTGTTTTTATATGAAAGTGGAGCAAAAAAGTTCCAAGATCATAGAACGAATACTTTTATAAGTTTATTTTATTCGCACGTGTAATATGATATCTTGTTTTATCAAGAATTCTTAGCAAACGAAGGTGAGTCGAGCATTATTAAATTCTCTAAGTATTTTCATTATTTTCAGTAAATTTTGATGAAATCTAATTCCGTGCGTATTCGAATACTTTGGGTGTTTCTTGTAAACAATTTTATTAAATAACTTTATAGCTTAATGTAGCTGAGAAGGGACGACGCGGCGGAGATCGGCTGAGTTAACTGTACATTGTTTCAAATCAATTTCATTCAATTATTTTATTTCAAACCAATTATTGGTAATTATTAGAAATAATGTTATAGGTACCTAAAACCTACCCTAGAAAATCTTTCAGATACTTACTTGTGTAGGTCTTTTGAGTAGCTCACCACCCACGTATCGTTAGTTCAAACTCGATGCTTATGCACTCTATAAAATTAGCGATAATCGCAAATGTTCACTTGAAATATAAGCCTAAGCGAGGCATTAGCGAGCCAATATTCAATTGTTAATTTGAACGAGGTCTCTGAGGCATGTCCTCTGGGGTGGAATTCCTAAGGGATGATTTTATGAAATTAAAAAAGTTTGCTTGAGTTTTTGGATGCGTGACGTGATCTGTTCAATTAAGTGGATTAGGCAATATTGGACCATAGCTATGGTTAGACGGTAGTCAGTAAGCTTAGCCCATGCTTGGTTTGTATCGCATAGTTTTTTCTGACCAAGTTTATCAAGACAAAAAGCAACTAATATCATCTAGATTTTAAATTTTTACTTCGTAAAATTAAATTATCATAATAAATAACTTAATCATGTTAAGATTCAAAGTTGATTCATAAACCCACGTGATTTACGTGGCCACGAATCAATTCGCACAAAATAAACAATTCAATACAAATATTCATTTTACCGAGCAGCTCTCGGCATTTCTGCAAGATGTTTAAATTAAGGTGGAACCTCGTCCCGCCCACCTAGTATCATTTCGATAATTTCCCTTAGGTTGGTACATCTAACATTGATTGCATATTTCAGGATACGCCTATGCAATAAGTTCTTTGTTTTATTATGTTGCCCTATGAAAATATTCCACTTATAATGTACTAACTTCCGCCCGCGACTTCGTTCGCGTCCCATTGGATCACGTTAATTCTGCGGGATAAAAAGTATCCTATGTTACTTCTAATACCTCCTCCAAGAATATGTGTACAAAGTTTAATGATGATCGGTTAAGTAGTTTTCGCGTGAAAGCGTAACAAACAAACTTACATTCACATTTATAATATTAGTATGATTTTCTCATACAAAACTAGTGGAATAAGCTATGTTATTCTCCTAGTTTTACTCCTTCGTGTACTCGAAGCTTTACAATATTTTATTGATAATATTGCATTATTGAATCTAAACACAAGGTATTTAGAGTAAGACAGTTGGCACATGCAGTGATCTATTTCGGTAATTTACATTGGGGCCAGACGAAAACGGGGCCAGGAAATTCCAACCCAACAAGATGGACTAATATAAGTATGGGGTGGCGACTACCCATTTTGGTAACTATACAAATTAATTTATTTACCAAAAGAGGAGTTTACATGGGTTATTCCCATCGAGCCCACCGGCTGGCCCACTGGTGGGGCCGATGAGAAAAAAGATCCCAACGAGCCCACTATGCAGATAATGATTGTTGAAATTACCAATGGTCCCACACTAGGTCCAACTTAAACATATCATCCCCCTTTTTTTTTTTTTTTTTTTGCGCTGGGAAAATGCAAATGACGCATCCCCCCTCCACGGAGAGTGACAAGGGGTGTATGTGGGACTCCCCGGCCTCCCTAAGGCCGGTATACCCACTAAAAACCCAGCGGCGCTCCTGCGTCGTCTTAGTGGGGGGGACTGGGAAACCGGCAGAGCCTTTACTTCCAGTCCCTCCCCGACGAAGCCCGCCATTACAGCGGGGCCCGCACGCCCCTCCCCTTGCAGGGTGGGGCCTGGGAACGGCAAGCGACTCGGCCGTTCCCGTCCGCCCGCAAAGGTGGCGAATGTGTGCAATGCGGGGCCGGGGCTCCATGTCGGTCCCGCCATTCGCCACCATGCGTCAGAGCGGCGCGAGACTGTTCCGCGTCGTCCCGCGCGCTCTTCCCCGCTCGGGGGCCCAAGGCCCCCCCACGAAGCGGCGCAGGAGTGTTCCGCGTCCTCCCGCGCGCGCTTCGCCGCCTTCTATGGGACCGCTCGTCCCCCACGAAGCGGCGCAGGAGAGTTCCGCGTCCTCCCGCGCGCGCTTCGCCGCTCCCTTCTGGGACCAGGTCCCAGAAGGTCGTCCGGGCCACCAAACAAGGGGGCCCGGACCCACCTGGGTAGACCGAAGTCTACCCTGCCTCATCACACTGTGCCCTCTGCTACTCAGAGGGACACGCGGAGAGGCCCACCGTGTCGAGTTATTGGCCACCGTGAAACACTTCCTCAGTACTCTGAGGGAGTGTTTCACGGTGTTACCAGGGTGCACCACGAGGAGGTTACCCGACCATAGCACCTCAAACATATCATCCCCTGGAGGCCCTAGCTGTTGGCATTATACTTTCATCAAGAAATAGACAGCTTAACAAAACGTATAGAAATGTAACTGTTTTTAAACATCAGAATAGTCAATTCTTATCTGACGGTTTCTCTTCTCCAGTGACTTGGCGGCTAGTCTACGATTTAATAATAGTGTTACACCTGCTGTTCGAAGATTTAATGTAACTTTTTGAACTCTGTAAAAATTGGAGTGCTCATCTAGAATCTCAAGTTCCAAGACCAATATTGACTGATGAAATTATTGCACAGTGGCACGATTTGAACAATTCATTCCGAGTCGCGTCATCGCGAGATGTACAGCTCTGCTCTTACTGGTTCAATTTCAATTGTGTTCCTAACCTAGAAACTTTGCACTTGTATCTCAAATATTACTCAAATTATCAGGCCTACTCAATTAATATAAATCGTAAAGGTTGCTGGAAGCAGTTGGAGAAACAACGAACGGAATCGACTGCTCTGAAAATCAATTTGGGAGACAAGTTCAGAACGTTATTATGATTTAAATTATGATAATGATGAATTGTGACCTGCGGTGAAAGCAATCAGTTGTGAGTGAGTTGAAGAAAAATTGAGTGATAGCTGAGAATACCAGGCGAACGTGGAAACTTAAATCTTTTGTGAAGATAGCAAATTGGTTCTGCTGTATTATTGGAGCTAAAAGGTTTTATTCGTCCCTTTCGAATGGCTCTTATTTCTAGGATAACCAGTTATGATTGTAAATAATGGAACACGTTGTATCTTCTTTTTGTAGTTTACCTACCTACTTACTTATTACAGGCTCCTTATTTGTTATCGGACCTCAAGCTATTAAAAAAGCTTTTGTGCAAGTTTTTTTTATTTTGTCTGCTTTTTAGTAATCCGTACCGTTACTATAACTTTGAGTTCTTACTCAAGATTATAATAGGGACAGAATACTATGAAAGCATCTAGTATAGTATACCTATTCCTATATGAGTTCGTTCATATTTGTTACTAAGGCAACGAGCCTACTATGCAAATGAGTGGGCTCGATGGGAGTTTTTTTCCCACCTGGCCCACTGGTGGGCCTGTCGGTGGGCTCGATGTGAATAACCCAGGCATAGCACCAACATAAACGCAAGATGACCAAGAATGAAATAAAATGGCTTGTCCGAATAAATAACTAAAACCGACGCAATTCGGATTCTTGCAGACTTCCATAACGAGATGCAGGGCTCAAGCATGCAAGGAGAGCGGCCCACAAGGTACGCTTATTGCATTTTTGAGTACTCCCTCTTTAAGGTGCGCTTCCGAGGAAGTAAAAAGGGAGCGTCTTGGACGCGCGGAGTTATCGCGCGTTGATTTTGGTGTGGCCTCTTCTATACGCTTTTAGGTGAATGTGTTAGATAGAAGAGATGTCTTTATAGAACCATTCATAAATAAGGAAAATAATGATAGTTTTGACGATTTACCTATCAGTCCACGCTGTAGAATACTGCACGGGCAGTCACGACGACACAGACGCGCGTCATTAACGCATATCGCTAGCTAAGAAGTTTGCCTTAAAGGGGAGAGTACACTGCTCAAACTTGCTCCGACTTGTTTTTGAATGGGACCGCTGACGCCGTGTGCGACTTTCCATTTTATATACATGGATGCTCTGGGACGAATTCTTTGAGACGCAAAGTTGCTTGCAGTTTGGCCGAGCGTACCGCGAATGGCTGTTTTGACACAACATCAACACGATAGATTTGCACAGAACCAATCTCATACTTTTAGTTGTAGAATGTAGAAGTTGTCACACCGCAGTGTTGGAGTAAACATCGATAATTTTATTCAAGCCTCTGATTGATATGTCCGTCGCCGTGTACCAACGCCAAACTTGGTAAGCCGAATCTGGTAAATATCTGAGCTAATTTCAAAATTGTCAAGGAGGTAACTACTCATTAGTAGAAGAACAAAAATTGTTTTATACAAGTACTTTCCACAGTTACTTTTAGTCGTTCTGTAAATAACACTGTGAAAGAAGTCACAGGCAACAGCAATTTATTTGCGTGAGAGTGGCCGGGACGGCTAGACTCATCCAATTTGGATTTTAAGATTTTAATTTGCATGAAACTGTGCAATTTCAGCCTGAAAATAATTAAATAGCGAGAGCGTATTTTAAAACATAAACAATATATTTGAGAGGTGAGAACTTAATTTGAAAATGTTCTCTGAAAAAAGTACTGGGCAGAGTTTAACCTTTTGAACAACGCTAACAACGTGACCAAATTACTTATTATGAAAGTGATCTTAAAAAAAACAAAAGACCGTGAAATCCTGTAGTCAAGTCAAAGGGTGCATGCATACTATAACATAGTCAGTCGATATCGTGTGCTTGTTTGACTTTTGTGATTAACTCTATGTCAAATAAATAAATAAATATTCACG
This sequence comes from Eulithis testata, assembly GCA_947507515.1. NCBI lineage: Eukaryota > Metazoa > Arthropoda > Insecta > Lepidoptera > Geometridae > Eulithis > Eulithis testata. The sequence continues at coordinate 12,653,646 of OX382194.1, forward strand.
GACACTTAACACAACGCCTTCTAGTCCCAAACTAAGCAAAGCTTGTACGATGGGAACTAGATGGCTGATAGAATACACACATACATTTTTTTTTGTAAATACATACTTATAATACATAGAAACACCCAGACACAGAACAAACATCTATGTTTTTAACACACAAATCTTTGTTCTCGGTGGGGATCGAACCCACGACCCACAGCACGGAAGGCAGAGCTACTACCGACTGAGCCATGACGCCTGTCGAAATTTGACGAACTCTACACTAAAAATAATTGAATTTAAAAATGGTTTGAGTGCAACTCGCTCATTGATTAATACGAGCCATAACTAAAACCGTGTCAGATGGACTGGGCACGTACGTCAATCTATTGATTCCAATTACGTGGGGTACTTAAATAGAGAATTTATTCAAAGTACTATTGAAAGACCCGCATCGAGGCTAATTCGATTTGATAGGTACAAGATTTCAATTTACAGAATTTTACGGTTGCCCTAGTATTCTACCGGTTACATTGGGTAATTACATGTAAATTGCTTACTATTTTTACAATGGACGTTCTAAGAAAATAAAAATTAATGTGAACTTTTGCATGAAATGAGGGCAGGAAGATGATCTAAATTCTAACGTTCGAGTTATTTTAATGACTTTTTTGGTACTCTCCCCACTCTAAGACTTCTAACACTAAGTCTTCGCCATAAGCAAACCTAAATTTAACTCATTGTTTAACTTACAAGGAATACCTACCGCGGTGTGCAAGTAATGAATAATTCATTCATAAATACTAACTCGTAAGTACCTCATCTACATGACTTCGAACTTATATAGCACTGGCAAACTATGAAGGTAACTTGGCAGATGGCTTAATAAGGTTTAAAAACTCCCACGATGATAGCAAAAGAAATAAATAAAGCAATAGTGAATTATGATTAATTCTTACTCTTCGCTTAGATTCTCATTGCAATGAGTTGAGCCGAACCGAGTGCGGTTAGAACTCATTGCCATAAGTAACTAAGCTTGAGCTAAAATATGACTATTTAGGATGGTTTTGGGTGGTAATTTGTATGATTAACTAAAAGTAAACAATTAAAAAAATATCAAAAGACATTAAATAACGATACCGATAAGTTTCACTAAAGGGAAATCATCGAAAATATTGTTGAAGTGTAAGCTAATTGCATTTAAAATGATCAACTTAGTATGCAGCTGTCAAAAGAGACTATGTAACTTGTAACTGCTCGCTCTTAACTTTTCAACTTTTTGAAATGCAAATGTGGGATGGACGCTCACGATAAGTATCCCAAGATGTGCTATTTCCAGCAAGCAGGTGTACCAGCGTAGAATGATAGTATCAAACTTGTCGATTCAGGATCTGATTTTTTTTTGACGATGCACTTTTCATCGGCTCCTGCGGAAATGGAGCTGGCTAATGATAATTTTTATTCATTTAATTCTTTGGTGGAAATTTCAGGTGATATAAATCATAACGCAATCATGATCAATAAGGAAATAGTTCTAGCTCGGGTACGAAGGCTCTCAAATCGGGTGGCTCCCATTTGTTCTATGGAATTGTTACGTCTAGAACTGTTGAAACTTTTTTTATCCCTATAATATCTGGTAACTTTATTTGGGTAGGACTATTAAAACGAAAACTAGCCCTAATGGGCTAGTTTCAATAGTCCTACTATGGAACTACAGGGATAAAAAAGGTTTTAAAAACAGTCCTATAGAACAAATGGGAGTTACCCCTCAAATCATGGTTATTATGAAAATGTTATTTCAATATTGTTTTTCCTTTAGAATCCTAACATAAAGGCCTCAACTGCATTGAGAACAAGCTCAAAGTAACACAACCCAACCTATTAGTTTCAAAATAATTCATACCGCCGCTTCCAAAGTCTTTCAATTTTATTTCAAAGAGAAAAGTTTTCAAGTTACTTACCAAGGAGTTTTGCGTTATGATTTTTAGCAGGTTTAAACATTTTAGAGGTTTGATTTTAGGAACAAGATTGAGATTTGAGTCGTGTTTAAGAACTCATAAATATTTTACCTTCGATAATCTGGGCGTCTACTCCGAATAATGATAGCGAAGATTCGGTATTGACGTTTGTTTTACACTGCGCGGCCGCCTCGAGCGATGACGCTGGCTCTGACAGAGTCACTGCGTAGTGTAACACAAACGATACTACCAAATCTTTGTTAATCATTATTCGGAGTAGAAGCACTGGTTATTGCGAAGTGGTCAGTGTTTATGCCTAAAAGCCAGTATCCATAATAGATTTGAAGTTAGATGTGTTGGCTCCAGTAATTATTAGAGAAGGTGAAACAGATGAGTAAGTACATATTATAACATTAACTATGTACCAGTTTGCAAGGAAGAATGCGCTAACAATACTTCATACAATGAGACATCACGTTGAAGACATCTTTAGTAGGTAGGTATAGGTACACATGATAAAATAAATTGAAAAAAAAATAAAAAAAATTGATGCGTTTATCTAGTAGAAGATCATTTGATATTTGAATGTCACAGTTCGTATGTTTCTATGTTTGTATGCTTTCCTGTCATGTTATACTTGTTCCTGCTTGTACACTCTGTGATTCCACTAGGGAGTCTTAGGGAATCTATTAACTCTTTCAGTGAACTGGGCTAAGTAAGTCAGGCTCAAACACGAAATGTATAAAAAGTTAGCACGCCTATCGGCACAACTCGTAAATCTGAAGTTGGACTTTTGTTAAACAAATTACTGGTAAAGCTTTCGTGAGTCGATCGGATAGTTAGGGCAAGTTGGGTCATGCTGGATAAAGCTGGACAAGTTTTGGGGAAGTTGGGCCAAGACGAAGAACGAGTTTGTGGCGTCGCCCTCTTAGAGGTTTTTCAAATAGTCCGATACGACTTTTTAGACTTTTGTAAAATACTATGGTCATCTGACTCAAAAATATTCAATATTCATTTGTCATTTGTCATATTATAATAATGTCCAGTTTTTCAGAAACTATGAATAAGATAAGATAATTTAAGATAATTTATTTATTTCATTAAAAGCACACTCTTATATTACATGTATACAATATAGGTGTCTTAGAGTTAACGGCTTGATATCTGTATATTTTAATACAAAATCTACACTAAGTCGTAAGACTTGTGTTGTAGGTTCTGCGAATCTTCCAAAGAATTACAGTTACGCCATTAAGTATCTTGATAATTTTACATTTTATAGAGAAAAAAATAAAATGGTAATCATTATAGAATACATTATAGAATTCATTAAATAGCAAACACATCAGCGTAATAAGTATTTAATAATAATTGCATGCATTTCTAAACAATATCAAGAATACTTAAATTAATTATCAAGGGTTTCCGATTATAAAATTAGGTTTAGCATAAGATACTATTGTGTACAACTATAAATATTACGACTCAATGAAATCAAAATGATATTTTTAAATACACATTTCAAGGGGTTTTTGGAGCTTGTAAAAAATAAATAAATAACATTGAACATTACACACAATCCGTCTAGTCCCAAACTAAGCAGAGCTTGTACTATGGGAACTAGATTGTTAATGCGGATTGATTTATGTAGAACAGTGTCGGAGACAAATCATCGCATAGCTCGCCGCCGCCGCTGCAGCAGGACGGCGAACATTACAAACCGCGGAGCGTGGCTCGCGGTGGGGGACGAAGGACCGCGAAGGAGCAGACCCGCGCGTCGCCCCACTCAACACAATCGCGGCACCGAACCCGCACGCGTCTTTTTATTGTTTTTTATACCAGTACATACCTACCTAATTTACAGTCCACTTCTCGTTTCATTTCACCTACCACCTGAGATATCCAACAACAGTTTATTTAATATCGTATCGGTAAATGTCAAAAACGTCGTCCCCTTTCGTATCTCTGTTGATTTTGTCTCAGCGTAACTTTAATTGCCCCTAGAAGTGGTGTGGCGAGGCGGTCAATGGCTACAATTTGATACCATTTGCGGTTTTGAACCTGCGACCGTCCTCGTGTTACAAGGCGCGGTGATTGCATCCTAGTTAGTTGGCTATCTAAGTTTGATAGAGAGCTTTGATTAGGGTATTCAAGTAACAAGAGCTGTGTCGAGCACCTCTCCGTGTTATTAGGTACGGTCTTATACTGGATTTCGATAGGGAATCATTCAGTTATAGCAGGCGCCAAATAACACCGCAATACAGGTCATTCACCCACCTTTACCACGATGTCGCAAAATTCAATTTATGAATGACTAATTCTGTCGCTTTCCATACAAACCTGTCGCTAAGACGGTATCGCTCGAATCTCGTTAGTACTGTTTGTTTACCATACATAAATTGAATTTGGCGACATCGTGGTGAAGGTGGGTGAATGACCTGTATTGCGGTGTTATTTGGCACCTACTATAGATAAATGTTTCGCATAACTACCATTCGATTCTGCTAACTTATCGGTCCCACCAGAGGGCCAGCCGGTGGGCTCGCTGGGAATAACCCCTTGCTTTTTATCATTCTTCTCCTACAGGTTTGATATCGTGTAGGTTACAAGTTACTTGCTGTCGCTGAAGTCTATCAAGACAGTGGTCATCATCAATGAACGCATAAATGACCTTTGTACGTCATTTCGACAATTTGGCTAGTGTGACTAAGACGCAAGTTTCTTCATGAGGTTTTCTTTCCCCTCGCATTTATTATTCAAATATCAAACTTCATAAATGCTCGACAGGTTTCAAATGACCTTAGAATCTAAGGTCAAGCTACTAATAAATCAGTCGCTCTATCTTGTATTGCAAAATAATTCAGGCCGCAGTCCACCACTACCACAAGCTTTATAAATTAGCCCGAAATATTTTAATTACAGCGTCGTGTAAATATTTTAAGGGCAGTCCCTTTTGAGTGAAACTTTATTATAGTGCTACCAAACTTTCGGCTTCATTTTAGTACCGTAAGTAATAGAAGCAACTAGTTACTGTGTTAAGGTGGTTAGATAAAGAACCTACCTATGTAACTAAACGTATGTATGTAAACCACGTTGAAAATACACAAATTCTGTTGTCAATGATGACACAAAAAAGAACAATAGGTATTATCATACATTAATTATATAGGTTGGTAAAAAACAGAATAAAATATAATATTTATCTATCTATAAGTAGCTCGAGTTTTTATAAGACAAGTCTTCTTAATTAAGTAGATACCTATTGCAAAACTGACATGATAAAATCTCAATTAATTATAGCTAGAGTTTAATCAAACCCTTACTAATTTGATAAATACCCTTACTATTTTGTATTGAAGGAAGGCGATGGTATCTGCGACACAGTTTAACACTTCAGCGGATATCATCGTTCGACCTACTTTGTGAACTACACTTGTTTCCTCAATAAACTTTTTTATTTTATAAACCGTGTAAATACAGATTAAATACAAATTTAGATCCCGTATTTCATGATGAAAGACGAAATATTATTTACAATCTTTTTTAATGTGAATATTTTTAGCAAAACAAACATACAAACAAATACATAAACTTTTAGTGCCACTTTGGATCTTAAAATGAAAGCTTTCTAAAACAACATACAGCTTGACCTGGAAGTTTGGTTTTAAAGTTTAACCTACTGTCATTTTTTTACCTCCTTTGTCTATTTTAAGAGTATTATTATAAAACGTTGTATTCAAGTTGTAAAACAACGTTGTGAGGATATTGCATTGCGCCGCAAACATTGAAAATCATAGTGTACTTGTGTAACTTCATCAGAACATTTACTAACTCGATGGGCGATGCAAAGACGGAAACTGGCTTTGCTCAAGTCTGTGACAAAATGCAATTTCCTCTGGTACCTGTGGGACGCTGAAGACCTTAAGCTTTGGTTTCCTGAAGCCACCGGTGTGTTTTACCAACTGTATTTATATGCTGTGTAAAAAAATACATAACATAATACAAAACATAATCTGTGCCAAAGCAAAAGCAAGCAAGCTCGTGGCCAACTCTGGTGACGGAGTTTTTAGGCTGCCTTAAGGGCTCCATCATGGCTTAACGACTGCTAGAGCCGGGACCGACAGTTTAAAGTGCCCTCCAAAGCACGGAAGCGCTCATATGTAAATGCCACTAACGGTCACCCATCCAAATAGTGACCGCACAGAACGTCGCTTAACTTAGATAATCACAAGCTACATAAACAAATTCTTTGATGCACTTCTTACCTCTTACTTCTCCTTAGAAAAAACTGAACTCTATACATTTTGTTGGTATCCCTGTTAAGATACCTTCAATTTGGTGCTATCAGAGTATGCTTAAAGTAACTGTGATTTTTTCACAAGCTTAGTGCAAATCAACGCAAAAAACTAACAAGTAGGGTATTCTCGGAATAGCTTATCTGATGAACCTCGCATAATTTAGGGGTCCGCTGTTGCTAAGCCCCAGGTGAGGTTACCGAATGCCGGCAATTTGCGGGTTCCGGCGCGAAAAGGGGCAATTTGCTGACCAGAACGGTTCCGTACCAATATTCCTCGCAATTGGATTAGAAAGTTCTCGAGCTGGTGTAATGAGTTTATTGTCTTGGGTAATTTAATGGAGGATTCAGCGGAGACTCAGAAATGGTAATATTTGGGATAGGAATTTGTTGTAATCTAGTTGGATAGTTCGGCAGTCTCTGCAGCGTGTTCCAGATTCGTATACATAACAGCATCATTTTCAATACTAACTGATGCCATTCGATATCTTCTATGATATGGGTTACTGGCTGCAGATAAACTTGCGGTCATGGGTTGCCGTGATCAGCGCGCGCCTCTTTTAAATCTTGCAATAGTTAGCTGTCATATAATTATAACCTCTAAAACCGAGGCGTAAACGTTACGTATTACAACCTCCATCAAAAAACATTCTATTTAGCTATCAATTTTCAAAGCAACTCGTACGTTTTAGAGTCTAGAAACAGAAAATTAGAAAGTTGATCCAACAGGTTTCCCAACAAAACCAGAAGTATTGCTATATCACATTGATTAATCACAGACTGTGTTCACCTTTTTATCTGGGCTTATCGCACTATTATTATACACTGCTGGTTTTTAATGACAATATGAGGCAAGTTTTTAGATTCAGCGCGCAATGTGCATTGAAGTTTTAGTTAGAGTTGCTGTTGAAGTAGGTATTTGTTGGACAAACATCCCCGTATTGTTATCAAGTAGAAATCAAACTGCCTTTTTGTGTTAGCACCCTTCTTCCTGTTTGTACTTTCCAACTCGAACTTAACAGTCGTTATAAAGCTTACAGTTTTATTCGGAATTTTTCTTTTGAAACTTATTTTACAAGATGTGAGACGAAGGTGAGGAAAATAGAAATGTAGAAACATTTTAAATTGTTGGAGTTTTCCGCTTGATTTATTGATGTTTGGTGGATGATATCTGTTTGTGTTTTGGTTTTAACTCTAGCAAAATCTGTAGTAAAAGTCGATCAAGTTTAAAAAAAAACATTTGTGGCACTCAAATGCAACACTATAAAGAACTGTATTACTTGTCCAGGCACTCTAGATCCTAAAAATGTAGTCAGAGGCACGTCTTTCCATTACTGTCAGTACACATTCTGCTCAAAGCACTTCTATAAAAAAACTTCCAGCTGAATTCAGTTCCTAAACTAAACTGAAATTCCGAGTTCGATTATGAGAACAAAACTGGACCAATATTTGAACAATCTATGAAAGCCGAAGGTCCAAGAATAACCAGTCTAAGCACACAGTCGAGTTTCAGTCTTATGGTTAACTACACATTATCACACACTTCAGCATAGCCTTAAGCCTTTTGAAGCAAACCTTTTTTCTAGGCGCTCTTGCGGGAGATTCAAGTTGACTCGTATTCCGTGAACAAAATACTTTTTTAATTTGAAGCAGTATAATCTAGAATAGTCTGAGTGGAAGTAAGCGATGGTGGATATTTTGACCTTTCCAATCAAGTTCTGTCTAAACCTAAGCTCTGAATCTGACAGAGATTATTCTAATTGTGGAAATATTTCATGAAGTTTTTATTACTTGGTTGTTTTAGAAAGTCACTTGCCATTTACTTGCCACTAAGTATTTTCAGATCAATTTTCTTGCTTTTTTCTGTTTTCCGTGTTCTCAAAGCCTACTTGATTCAACAAGCAAATCGAAAATTATAAAGAGGAAAAAGGTTTGAAATAACTGAATGTACAAAGCCGTTTTCGTCAAACAATTGCAAGTCGAAGGCTCGGAAGGCCCCTGGAATTGCCAGCGCCATTATTTTCGCGAACGCGACGAGAATTTATAATATTCATAAGCAAAATGAATTTCTCGCGACGTGGAAACATCGCCGGTTACTTTATAGTGGCTAGTAGTGATGTGCTGTGTTGTGCTCTTGGAAAATCCAATACAGACTTTTGATGATCCCGCTTGGAAAGTTTCGCTATCTCTTTTTTGTAAACCTCTGTAGCGAAAACAAGAAAGCAGACACGTCAAAAATGTTTGCAAGCAAATAATTTTGGTTTGGAAACTTTGGGCACTAATTTCACGAATCCTACCTGGACAAAAACTACTAAGAAGCTCAAGGCAAAGTAAAGTGCTCACGAGTAGAAAAAAAAAGAAGATTATCTGAATTGTTTTACATATTCTGTCAATAGACTACATAGTCACGCCTATAAAAAATATTGACAAACAAAAGTCATCAAAAATCCGTGGATATGTTTCCATCACTAGCGCAGTGGAGTTATTTTACGCCGTGAACGGCTTTTGAGGTGGTTACGGTTAGTAGCTGTTACGAGGTGTAATTGCTATGACACTCGCTGCACTGATGCATAATCTTAAAGCATCTCTTAACTAAAGTGTGTTTTATCAGTTTTCACACTGATATTATTGGTTGGAAATAAACTGAAGAAGAAATTTATATTCTTTTCTTCTCACAGCTTTTTACACCGACTCTACATAAAAGCGACTTGTTTTGGTATCGCAGTAAGTATTGTTAAAGAACAAAGGTGACCTTTATAGAACGGATTTGATAATTTTAACGAGAACTCATTTCCTTGGTATTAAGATCTTTTTCTTCCTGCAGGTTCGCTCTACATTTTTTGTCATTAAGAAATATCTTAGTATGAAAATTTACATCATTTTATTCACAAAAAAATTATGACTTATACGGTATTTAAGAGGGGCAGGGAAATGATGATGAAAGTATTTACAATATTTATAAAATACACTTGAAACTGTTGAGCTATCTACAAACTGTTGCAAACGATTTATAGTTAGCTCAATAAGAAATGTTTTTCGTTTATATAATTTTCGCTATAGTAAAGTAATGTAAACAGAGTACAGTTAAAACAATTATAATTAATAACTCTGAAATGCACACTCCTTTATAAACTCTACCAAAAGATACCGCTCAAACTGACAGAACGAACTTGCCAAGATAAATTAATAACGAGTTGATAAACAATTTAATTACTGAAGCAAAGTTGATCACTTGACGGCAGACATTAAGTAGGCACAAGTTGGCACCTCCGATACCATCGCGCGCAGTTAAATCAACAACAACATGTTAATAATTAGCTGGATCATGATGCTAGAGATAATACTACAACGTTGTAGTGCTATGTACGCTGTAAATGTAATTCATGGTATCGCAACTGAATACTTGCACTGAAAAGCGCGCTCACACACACTACAAGCGGCGCGCCAGTTACAAACGACGCATAATACGCACATACTCATATCGCAGTTTGAATATTCCAGTGAAGTTGACAAGTTGAAAGGCTTATCACAATTACGTGAGACAGATCTTGAGATCGAGATAATTTTTTTGTTATATCATAAGAATTTCATATTATTTCATTTTTTGATTTTGTGTGACGCAACTCCTTTTGTGCTTAAATAAGAGTCTTCGTACAAGAATAAGAAGAAACAATATTTTTTGTAATTAGACAACCCAAAACTGTATTTTTATTCAAAACTAAGATGTTCAGGTTTTGGGGTATATTAAATTTATTTTTATTTTTTATTTTATTTTATATGAGCAATAGCTAAGCATTTGGCTGCCAGCACACCTGGTGGTAATTCTTAGGTTATATCTTTCAGGAAATACATGATGGCAGAGAGTTCCACTCGTTGGCAGTTCGCATTATGAAGGTGGAGGCAAAGCACTTTGTGCGAAGATATGGAATATCTACCATGTAGACTGAAGATACTGCAGTTGCTTTACTGGTCGGTACAACCACCACCGACCGCATAGGCCGCGCGAATTATTGGCGATTCGCACGCGAACCGCTACAGCTAGTGTGAAATTAATTTTGGAATTCTGCTGTGGTCTATTATACTACGTTACTAATGGTTACTCTGTAATCTGAAATATCTCTTAATATACCTAGTCTCTATTGATATTAAACAATAACTTAAAAATAATAAAGTTACATAAAAAGTCTACAAGTCTCTTTTGAGTCTATCTAGCGTTAGTTTTGTTTTGAAAAAGTATAATCTTTAGTTATTTCCATTGTAAATGCATAACTTAATGTGATAGCTAATGGGTGATTATTGAACTGCTTTAGTAGAACGCCGGAAACATAACGTCCTGCCGTAGGGGAGAGAGGTCTTAAATAATTAATGCTCTAACTTTTAACTTCTAAAAAGGGTACAAGCCACCTACGTAATCGCTTTGACAATAATTTGCACATTATTTAGATAGGCACACAAATTTACGAGTAAATAATAACAAACTAAAGAGAGTCGTTTTTACATTTAAACTAAATTGATCGGAAATTGAAAAACTGTTCGATCTATCCCAAATCGGTTCATCTTAGAATTGGAAAGTCAATCGGATAAACCTTTTTGAAAGGGTAAGTTATTTCTTTTAATGTAAATTACATCAACCAGTTTCGTTTATTCTTAGTGAAGTTTTAATAGATTAATATCTAAGTCTTAAAATGTCAGTTCTAAGACGAAGGCATACAAGTACAGAGAGCACGGTTACTTTGTAAAGGTAAGTAGATTATCTGTGGACTCAGCCTCCGCAGCTCCACTGGGTTTATCTAAGTCACGGAATTAGTTATGTTAATCTTGCTAGGTTTCCTTCAAAAACAAATTAATTTACATTCCCCTAGAGGCTTGCAACCATCATTATAAAATTAGTAACTCAAAAATTTAGCCATGAGTGTAGGTAAGTAACTTATCTCCAAATGCAGTAATATACTGGACTTTGGACTTTCTGATTAACCCATAAAATAATCCAATATTAAAAGAACATCAATTCTTTTCCGCTATTTATGTTAACATTTCATTGTAAAACTTGCTTACCCCATCACTAGACCCTAAATTGTCATAGGTGCGGTTCGAGAAAGCAAAACTTAACATTTATACCTACTGTTTGAACCGCACCCAAATAGGTGCGGTTCGAGGAAGTACTTGGGTGCGTTTCGCCTAGGTGCGATTCATTTAGGTGCGGTTCGAGGAATGCCCCAATCGAAGGGGTAATGGCATTACAAAATTTTTGTGTCTCCAACACCACAACCAAACTCGGTTTTGGTTTTTTGGTTTCTTTGAAATAGTTTGAAAAGCTAATCGAATATGGCTTTCGACCATTTTTGTCATCGGATCCGTACAGTATTCTTCTCTTGAAATACTTTGGAAAGTAAAACCACAGATTATTTATATAATACTATACGTAAAACTATTTATGATGGCAAAAACTTCAAGAGCATCACGGCTCTGTGTGTAAAGAAACTCTGTCTGAATTTCGGGACGTTGTTGGAACCGTCGAGACGCGCCATACAAATGCTAAGGAGACTAGTCCCCGTGGCGCTGCTGATTGCCGATTGATGCGTGTGCCGATATGCTGATTCCAAAATGCATCTCACACTGAATATCTGAAACGAATATTTTAGAGCAGTCACGACCTCTGGTGGCCCTGAAGATGTCTGTCGTATCGTTCAAACATGCTATCAAATATCGGTTTTTCAAACGTGTTTCATGAAATAAATCAAAAAATGGCAACTGCCTGTACAATGAGATAAAGTGACTTCATTTGTCCTTTTTTCAGATGAATAGTTAATAGAACTCTTCGTAACTCCGCAGAGCTTCACTATAAGGCCTCTAGGATCAAAGAATTCCAATATGATCGCTATTTTTTAGATGTTTAACATTAATTGTTATCATGTTAACTTATTAATTGGATATTATTTGGGGTCAAACCTGAGCCCTGTGACAGCCTGGAATCTCGACAGTCTAGAGGTTAAACTTTGAAAATGTGAAACTTGCACAAATTTCAGGCAGTCCGCAGGTTGCTAACCAAATTCAAAGTCACTTGGTGTCTATTGAATTAAATCACTTTTAAATTGGATAAATTGCCAAGTATGGTAATTTAGAAACTTTTATATTTTTGAGGGCGTAGAAATTAAAAGCTGGCTTAAACTATCTTATAATACCTTTTAATTTCTAATTTGATCCTGTCGAATAAATGCCTTTATGCTGCTAGCCAAGCGCAAAAATAAAAAAATTAAGTGACAGTACCTGTGTGGTATTTCTCAACAGCAATTTTCTATTAGGCTGCGTGCACACTGGTGGAGATACCTCGTGATAATCTTGATTTGTGAGTGAGCTATAAAAGCGGGCGCGTAATGGACGCTGATCGTGAGATACCACCGTACTGAGAGATCGCTGTATCAGTTACAAGTGTTACAACAAAAGACTATCGAATTCAATGCCTAGATGATGCCTGATGGGCTCATAGTACCCGTGAACAATAAACATAATTGCAATAGCAGCCCATGATGGTTTTATTAAGTTTAAATATTGCTGTGTTCCATTAGCTGTCTGGTTCCATGTATTAACTCTAACACCGTCACGTTTTTTTTTTTTTTACCAAGTAAAACAAAAACAATAAAAATCTAGAACCGCGGAAATATACGAGCATAATAACCATTTCTTTTACTTACTAATTATTTCATTTTCCATATTTGCTGTCGTAAATTAAAACAAACGATCCAGTTTCAAGCAACAAAATGCCTATTAAAACAAAACGAGCATTTCATTCTAGAAGAAGTCGTTTGCGGAGAAATATGTTCCTACACGCGGGTACTGCCGGGGCTAAATTTACTTCGGCCAATCTGTGTAGCTTTTCTCTCTTTGATTTTCTTATTTTAAACGTTTTCTGGTAAACTCGATTTACACTTGGCATTGAAATGGTATCGCATTCATGCCCACCTTAGACCTTGAAGGGATTTTAAAAGCATATTTCACACATTTCAGGTGATCTTTGGTCGTCATATTTGGAGAAAATTGTCACGGGGCATTCTAGAAACCGGCTTACTAACCTTTTTGTCTTTAACTATCGCATTACTTCACAGATTACGTGTTCAATGCTAACTCTGACACGACTTCATGACATTTATATTTTTATGAATATTTATTTTTATGAGGGCGTTGTGATTACGTCCTAAGTTTTTCTGATTTATGACACTATCTACTAAAAGCAATTCCTAATTTCGACATCCTGTCAATAAGCAGTCGTGGCCGAGTGGTTAAGGCGTCTGACTCGAAATCAGATTCCCTCTGGGAGCGTAGGTTCGAATCCTACCGGCTGCGAATGTTTTTTTAATTTAGATTTCTAATATTTTTCGCTAAAATTTAAATGGACAGAAGTTAAAAAAATATCGCAGCCGGTAGGACTCGAACCTACGCTCCCAGAGGGAATCTGATTTCTAGTCAGACGCCTTAACCGCTCGGCCACGGCTGCTGCGTCTGTTCTGCTCAAAAACTCTATAATTTATCCCGAATAAGAGCTTTCGAAATTGGGGCCGCTGAAGTGAAAGTAGTTTTGAAATGATATGAGGTTCTGACGTTATCAAGTCGTATTTGGGTAAGACCAGTGACGTCAGTACGTTATTTTGACAGTGCAATTGACTTTCGAATTTTAAAAACTTCAGTCTAATATTATATGAACTCTTTTATGTCATATTGAAACAATTAAAGTTTTTTTAATTAGTTAGTTGATTAATAAGTTGGTAGCTAGTATCTAGCATAAATTGAACCCGAATAAAACACATTTCAAAAATAGCCAAGAGGCATACACATTAAAACGTCTGTATTCGCAACAAAACCGAGGTTAAAGCAGCGGAAATACGCAAAGAAAGCCCGGAAAAACAACGTGTGACGATTTCCGGCCCATTGGCGGTCGGGGAGCTTGGCACCGGAGGCGGCCGGGCAGGGGGGCGGGACAGGCAACTTCCGGCCGACCCAAACTGTTTGAATTTGGAAACTCTCCTTTACAATAACTTAGTAAGCGTTCAAAGGGTAAGAGTCGGGAGTTTTTCATGAGTGGACCGACCCTTGTCGAAGTAAACTTCTTTCGAACTTTAGCAAGTAATTCGTTAATTTGTTTGTTTCTTAAAGGTTTGCACAATGAATGTACTTAGCGGAATGTAATATTGTCGTTGCTCGTAGTACTATTTGATTTGGTAACCAGAAAAAAAGTAATTTTATTTGGGTTTTGTGTGACTTAACTCGAAGTTTTGTTGCTACAAGTGAATACTAAAAACTCACCTCTTCGCGACTTTAAGCCTCTAGATATTCAGAAATCATTTACTTAGCGTGTATTCACCTCATGTACCTTTGGATCAAACGATTGTATTCTAATTCAATTTCTATGATCTCTGCTGTAAATATCAGTCTTTTGCAGTCTTATTTTTTATGCATAAATATAATAGTTCAAATAATTTCTAGCATTTACCTCGACTTTTTCTTCTTCGACCATAAATTAAATAAACCATTGTTAATATGAAACGAGATAACAAAAGTTTCGATTACTTTGTTCAGGACAAAGCTGAACAAACATACAAAGCGATGCTCGCAAGCTAATCCGAAGTACAGTTGGCTACATTGATTATACTTAGAAATGATAGGTAAATTCAGTGTGTCAGTAACAATATTTATTTTTAAACAGTGTTTTTTATGACTGTAAATAATAGAACAAGCAGGTGGCCAACCTAAAGTTAAGCGGTGACCTCTACCTATAACAATGCATTGCCTCCAACGCGCGCGTCCATTGCGAGTGTGACTATCAAGGCACATTCTTAATGGACGTGCGCGTATATAGTACCACATTGCGTCCATTACACTGAGGCGTAAAGATCGGTGTTTATAAAATATGCATGTTTTTTGGCACTTAACTTTACAACTTTTCGATGTTTTTACAATAGAAAATATTAATAATATTTTATTTAAAAAAAATATTGTTTTACTTTATCCTTTAGTTTGAGTAATACTTTATAATTGCGTGCTCATCTAATAGCTGAGTGTACCTAGCGACTGGTATTTATTCTGTAAACAGCCATTACTAAAGTACTGCGACAGCAGTGCTTTGTTCTGAAGCCTGGTCAGTGGACTGTGGGTCAGTGAGTTTTAGTGTGCACGCCCTTTACAAACTTGTTGCAACTGTCATTGTTGAATGCTGATTACTTTTTAATGCCTTTTTACTTGATTATTTTAAACTTCAACGGTGAACTACACCTGCGGGCCTAAGATGCGCACCGCGAGATATTTGTCATGTCGTTCTGTCAAAATGTAAGCATTTTGTACCAGTTTAGGAACTATTGCATTATCTGTGGTACCTAATGGTGTCGACAAAACGCGCCATAATGTACACTTTTGACACTTGTTAGTCGTCGTACCTCTCTGAGGACGAGATAATAGTCATGCAGAAATGTCAAAAGTTGAAAATTCAAAGGCGCGGTTTCTCGACAACATTACCACAGATAATGAAATAGTTCCTAAACTGGTGCAAAATGCTTACATTTTGACAGAACGACATGAGAAATATGTCGCGGCGCGCATCTTAGGCCCGCTGGATAGAATAACCTGCTGAATTATAAACCTTGTAGTTTTTTTTTTATTTCCTTAGTGCAATGTAAGATTGAGTGTTTTTTAAAATGACAAAAAAAGTGAATAAAAGTAAGCTTTACTCTGTCTATCTCTTTATTCGCGTATACTTGTACTTGAAGCATTATTAACTAACAGTGTTATTTTTACAACTCCATGATAATAGAATTATGGTAATTGTATAACGTGTGGGGGTGTGTGTGATACATTCACACACACACCCTCTCACCAGCGTCAAGCGGAGAATTTACTAGACGGACATGCTCGCGGACATGCTCGTGGACATGCCCGCCGGACCTCGCTACTATAGGTCTGTGCGATGTTCGCTAGTGTAGGACCGTCGCAGAGAGTCTGACAGTCCGCGAGCATGTCCGTCTAGTGTATTCCCCGCTTTATTCGCTACGTTACTACGGCACATAGAATAGAATATAGTATTTACTACGGTCACAGATTATATAATACTTACGGTTTAGTTATGCATGGAGTGATGCATGAAAATTGAACTCAAATTTGTACTCTCAACTGTCGAATTCGAGTTCAAGCTCAATTATTAATTAATACTACTTGCATTGAGTATATCGAACCAATAGCTGTAACAGAGCTTTATTTGATAATTCTAAAAGTTTCCACAGATTAGATCCCACACGAGTAGCGGTCTTCTTGTTTACTAAGAGGCAGTTTATCAGCTCTAAGCGCTCTTTGACGCTGGCTTCACTAACTGGCCTATTTACAGTATTTACGACTACAGTTAAGTATGGGACAATACAGATAATTGCTGTTTCAGACTCAGGAGAGATAAGAGAATTAGAAATTGTACCTTTAACTAGGTAAAGTTATAAGTAAGATTAATAAAATGCTTGCCCATCATTATCATCATACAGCCTGTAGAAGGCATAAGTTTCCTCAATAGAATTACAGAAAGAACAAAAATTGGTCCTTCTGTTATTCTATGAGGCTTTCTCTATTCACCGACTTTCCATAATTACATTATTAAGCAATGTTGGTCTATCAAGTCGAGAAACACCATAAACTCCTCCTATAAAAATTATAGTAACTAAACCACACTTGAAATGCTAGTAGTGCGTGAAAACTTAGAAAAATACGATGAAAATGTTTAATATACTCAAGAGTGACAGTGGTTTTGTATCAAACACACGTTTGTAAACCTAATCCAATCAAACGCGTAGAATAGAGACCACGCAAGAGTGACATATTACAGAACTTTGCAGACTTACGTGACTAAACTGTAATGTATTCGAGATGGAACACTAAAATCTTGTCAACAAGTGTAAACTTCCTGTTCCTCTGCATAGGGGTATTATGTATGTAAGTTATCACGGTAAGCTATGCTTTGCGGCGCGACTCTAATTGGCTGAGCTACGTTCCCGGGGGAGCTCGAGTCTCGGAGCTCTCCTAACTCATTTTTAGAAGTTTGCTTTGAACGGAAACCTTAACAGAATCCTCATATCCTTAACGAGTTGAATTCACATAAAGTAGCATTTAGAATTTATTTTAAAAACCATGTTGAACCACGCGGAAGTGAATATGCAAATATTATCATTTATGTAAAGATTTTAGACGTAAAAACCATAGCTGTCCAAACAAATTTTTTGGCACTACAAGAGCTTTATTTTTTTTATTATTAGTGTGGATAGTTCTCCATAGAAGTGTCTAGTTCCGGCGGGCACACGTGCCAAATAGATTAAAACCTGCAGGTACCCCCAAGTCCTGTTTCGCTGACGCGACCAGCTTCCCAATTATCTGGGAGAAAGCATGTTCTGTCGAAACTTTAGCTTCCTAAAAAACAAACACCGCTCGCTTATAGTAGATTAAATGGAAGGAACACAATCTGAGATATAACATAAAAGTTCAGTGCACATAATTATGCCTTCTGTCGGTGTTATATTCCTATAACTTCAAAAAAGCAATTTGTAATTCGAGATCAGATAGCTTGAAGGAATAATCTTAATAGTCGCTTGAAAAGTTATGGATTATAAACACTGCCAAAATCAGTAATAATTTCCCCAGCAAGCATAGAGAAGTGAGGAAAAAATAAATAAACGACAGTTTAAAAAAACATCTAAAGAATGCCTGAAAATACTCATAGCACGTTTTACGGTTATCATCTTACGGTTACCGGTTTTCAGAGCCCACAAGCTTAGTAATTGGAAACTCAGAATGATAGTTGCACGTGTCATGAGTGGGATATAAGTTGATGGGGTATGGAACTAACTTGGTAAGTATTTAATTAGTTTTGAACCCTAATATTATATACTTAAGTGCCAATTGCCAACAATTTACAATATTATTCAACCTGTTTGATGAAGCATCGTCTATATGACGCGTATTGTATATAGCTGCTTGTGACCGTAATGGCTAGCGTCCACAGGCCCGCATCGCACGTGTTAGATTCGGATATATTATATAATGTTAATATCGTGAAGTATATAACAAATTAAGAACTGTTAAATTTATATCGAACCACTATGACAACACTGTAGCTAAGCCTTTGTATTTTTACATTATTGCAACACAAAGTTGGTCTGTACGACGTTCACGTTGGTTGCGAATACAATTAGTATTTTATATTCCATCAAAATGTATAAAAACCTATTGATTCAGATGTATAATAGTTAATGTACTATCTAAATTAATTATATAATTTATCATGAATATTCCAATGTATATCAGTATCTAGATATGTATATTTGATTGTTTACATCCGATGATAAGATCGGTATTGTATAGAACTAGCAGTACTTTATAATCGTAATTGATATTGCTAAAATCATATACTAATTTATTATAAATATCAAAGTTCAGAGTATCCCCAAGTTATATTTTATATTGCATTATGTAGAATGTTAGATTGTGTACTGACTTCCGACATTTGTTTACGTCTTACAATGAACTGTAACCAACTTCACTTGGCTTTTGCTAAAACGACCGGCACGGTGTGAACGGTAGTGTGTTGAGATTATTCGACGAGGACAGTCTTGTGTTGGATTTGGTACGGGTAACATGGAAGTCTAGTGCCGATTTGATATCATTCAAGGAGGCTATGTGCCAACAAGTTATAAAGGTATGATGTTATTTTCTGTACCTACCCGTGTTAAGTATGTAGACTATTGTGCTAGTTATAACCGTGGCTTATTCTAAGAAATATTGTGTTAGCGACTGAGAAATAAACTACTAAGTATGAAAAGGATTTCTACATCTTTACTTTATAAAACATACCCATTTTACATCCTGACGAACAGGCTATTATTTTAATCAATAAATAGCTTATTGACGAGTTTTAGATGATTTCTAGTAAGAGTAGAATGATTAATATTCAATTATAGTAATCTATATATGGCTTTCTCTCTCTACATATTTATATAATCTCTTATATTAAATGATATATATATAAATAAAATCTAACACACGCATCGGACGCATCGCACGCAACGGATTTTAGTTTGCCTTGTATAAAAACTCGTCCGTACGGTGCGGATCAGTGGACGCAGTTGTATGAGTTTTTATACAAGGCAAACTAAAATCCGTTGCGTACGATGCGTGCGATGCGGGCCTGTGGACGCTAGCCATAATACGGCGTCAGCGTCATATTATTATTATTCTCTTGGTTTTTCAAATGTCACTTGACACGCCCCCTATTGTGTTGTTTTTTTTACCGAACAAAGTGAATTGTGAAGAGTCACTACAAGACTATTCATTTGCAATAGCATACAATAGTTTCAACAACACCAACGCACCAGTTTCAGCACATGTTATTCATAATCATAATCATAAAAGCTTTATTTTCTTACACACTATCTTACAACAATAATAATTGTTCTTAACTATATTCATAATTTGTTTTTTATACTACTGTTTTAAATCACGTATTGTCTATATCGGTGTAAGGACCGCCTAGGGCGGTAAAAGCCTCCTCCATTTGCTTCCATCTCGACCTGTCTCTAGCTACTCTACTCCATGTGAAGCCTTCTATTTTAGCGATGTCGTCGCTCCATCGTTTATGGGGTCTACCAAGTCTTCGTTTTTTATCAAGGGGGTACCAATTCGTTGCCGTTTTGGACCACCTGTCATCTGCCACTCTTTGGATATGCCCAGCCCACATCCATTTTAAGTGAAGAACCTTTTTGACGGCGTCTTTTGCTTTGGTTTTCTTCCTTATAACGCTATTCTTGATCTTGTCCTTTAGTTTGTGGCCTATGTAACTTCTCTCCATTCCTCTTATTTTATCTAGAGTCTTCTGGGTAAGTGTCCAAGTCTGGCATGCGTATGTTAGGCAAGGAAGCAAACACATTTCCATAGCTTTTGTTTTGAGTTTAATAGGTAGTTTACTTTTAAAAATTTCTTTCATTTCTTTCACATGTTATTACATAGCCATTACCTTTCACTGCATACCAATTTGCATGTGAGTTTAAATTATAAAGTTTACATCACAAGCAGCCGTGGCCGAGCGGTTAAGGCGTCTGACTAGAAATCAGATTCCCTCTGGGAGCGTAGGTTCGAGTCCTACCGGCTGCGTAACTTTTTGCTTGTCAGTTGGAAAATCCTTGTAAAAGATTGTTAAAGCTGCTAGGTGTCGCTTGATCCTGTCTTAGTTTAGTTTAAGCTGAATCTTCTGCACAGCCAAATCAATTGCTCTAAAGTGTATGGTTTCTATTCACTGACCCTCCTACTACTAAAATGATAATAATGGACTAGGCTGGGTTCAGAGCCCTGAGTCTGTGCATTTGTTTAAACTTTCGACTCGAGTGTAGCACACGCAAACGCATTCGCAAAGCGAGACATTTTGTTGGGAATTGCACAATTCCCAAATCTGCCGCTAGAGGCGTATACGTGTGCTATACTCGATTTGAAAGTCAAAACATGTGCTGTGCACAGACTCGGGGATCTGGTACTCTAGAACCAGTTTATACAGAACTATCGGCAAGGTCTCTGTGGGAATTTATGGAGAAGCCTATGCTCACTGGGTTTCCTACGACTGTGATGATGATAATGGATCAGCTAGCTGCAGTTCTGCTGTGCAGCTTATGCTGATGCGACGGGACAATCAGCGGCACTCGTTACTGTAATTCGAACTGTATTCGCTCGCTAATCACTCATAGTCGATGGCTAAACACGTCTGGAGGAAAGTTTTTATGTTGTATCAACTTGCTAACCAATTCACTTTGACATTGTCGAATTGACATCATTGTCAGCAATAAAGACAAGTTGGTTTTAGCAACTAATAAATGATACGGTTATACTACACGCGAGAGCAATGATTCCGGGTCACTTAAAGAATGTTAAAAATCTCGGAAACTAAAAATGATAGGTTAATGCAATAAATTGTATTTAATAGACAATGTAATACTCCTTAAATGAAGGTATTAAAACTTCTTAGTTATTGTAAAGTTATATCTTAAAAAAATCAAATTTGAAAAAGGGCCACTTTCGAAGATGGAACTACGAAATTACAGCATTTGGGTTTGCTTTTGTTTGTTATCTGTCATTTATATGGGTATATAAACCATGTTGATAGTGCTCTATATTCATTATTCAAGCTGAAATTATGTCGCTTACGCCTGAAGAATGCACCAGAATACTTACAATGCTGGAAACCGGCCGGAGTCAGCGCGATACAGCCAGGACTGTCGGTGTGTCGCTGTCAACAGTACAAAGAGTTCTCCGACGTTACGAAGAAACTGGTTCTAACCTACGCAGACCAGGAACGGGCAGAACCAGGTGTACCACAGCACGAGAAGACCGATACTTGGTGAACACCATGCTTCGAAATCGCTTTCTCACAGGAACTGAACTCACAAATCAGTTTCGACGCCTCGGAGGAAGTAACCCAAGTGCATGGACAGTAAGACGTCGGCTTGCTGAATCTAACTTAAAACCCCTTAGACCTGCAAACGGCCCTAAACTGGAGCGTGGGCATCGTATTTCAAGACTAAGATATGCCCAGAGCCACGTAAATTGGAGTATTGAAGATTGGTCAAAAGTTATGTTCTCCGACGAATCAAAATTTATGCTCTACAAGCACGATGGAAGACACAGAGTGTATCGAAGACCAGGGGAAAGATTCAAGCAAGCATGCATCGAAGAAAAAGTAGCCTACGGTGGTGGGTCTGTACTTGTGTGGGCCGGAATTTCTTCTGAAAGTCGCACAGAGCTGGTGATCATAGAAAACGGCTCTTTAACTAGCGTAAGATATGTGGAAGAAATCCTCAATGATCATGTTGGTCCATTTATGGTCAATTTAGGTGAGGATGCTATATTTATGCATGACAATGCCCGACCTCATACAGGTAGGATTGTGAATGACTACCTTCAAGAGATGAACATTACTCGTATGGAGTGGCCAGCGCGCAGCCCGGATATCAACCCGATCGAGCATGCTTGGGACGAGCTAGGCAGATGCGTAAAACAACGAAGCCCTCCCCCAATCACGCTTCGTGAGCTCAAAATTGCTCTCACAGAGGAATGGGAGAATATTCCCCAAAATCGTATAAGGAACTTGGTGTACAGCATGCCAAACCGCGTAAACGCAGTAATGGAAGCACGAGGAGGCAATACGAAGTATTAAAATTCAAGTCAAATCGTAATAAAGTTCAAAAATTTCATGTTTCCTATTTTTGTTTTAAGGAGAGATCAGCAGTTTTTTTCTTTATGTAATTTTGTGTTAATAAAATGTATGGTGACTCATATTTTTTTACTTTCATTTAAGGAGTATTACATTGTCTATTAAATACAATTTATTGCATTAACCTATCATTTTTAGTTTCCGAGATTTTTAACATTCTTTAAGTGACCCGGAATCATTGCTCTCGAGTGTATTTTGAAAAAAAAAAAGGATTTTTTTAATGTTATCTGGTAATCACGCCGCGATAGTTAAAAGCCACTAAACTAAGCAACAAAAAAGGTGCTAAAACTTCATATCAGTAAAGTTTCCCTACATACGTTAAAATATTAGATTACTGCAGTCCAGAAGCAACTCTAGAGTATGTACCCTCCTAGGAGCGGCCACATTTGCGTAGAGTTCATTTGTTTTGGCGCGCGCCAATTTGACGCGTGATTGTTTGATTTCGTCATTTCGGCAACCTCGTATTGGTTTATGGAGCGTTCATTAATTTGCGGGTTCAATTCAAATTCATACAAAAGTTATCTCAAACAACGCGCTAGAAATGGTTTTCATAACCTACACGGTGTGTTGGATGAAACTAAAAAATTTGGAGGTTACGGGCATGTAATGTTTGGACTTGTATCTGGTTACCTTCATAGATCTTGTTTAGAAGTAAATCAATATTTTTATGATTTGAGTCAAAGGAATGCTTTAGCATCGACCTCGTCATCGGTAATGAACATACAAGTTGCTAAATGAGTTCTCAAAAGTAAGCCACCTGAATACGTACAATGACATAACCGTATGTGAAATTGTAGTTCGTGAAAGTAAATGCGAAGTGAAATTGCGCCAATTTTCGTGCATCAGCCGTGGCCGAGGGATTAAGGCGTCTGAATAGAAATCACATTCCCTCTGGAAGCGCAGGTTCAAATCCGCTGCGTTAATTTTTAGTCTTCACATTTTTACTACACAATTTTTTTATAGAAGTGGCATTAAAATAGCTATTTTAAAATTTTTATGATGACGAAACCTTTCTTTTTGCTTTCCTCGATCATTCTATTCATGTTATCTTAGCCAGCCGTAGCAGTTACAATTTATTACTGCCCAACATACATAAACCCTTTGAATCTCATGCCTTCCCAAAATCTCTGTAATTCCCGACAATAAACTCGGTGGAATTATTTTAAACCGTCCTCCACGGCACACTTACGACAAAGTATTTTCTGGGCTTCAAAAAACATTCTAGGTTTAAACGAGGGCTTTACGCACCGGGAGTTTTCATACATCTTGGAAATCTTAGAACATGAACGCACTATATGGTTATGGTCGCGGCGACCAACCCAAGCTCAAAATTTTGTTATAAATTATAGCAAATGGACTACTATACATGTGCTATGTGTAGTAAGTTAGCTCAAAAGATTAGAAATAGTAGCAATTCTTGCGTCGCATTTCTGAAGTTGCATTATAGCGCGTCGTCTACTTCACTAAGAAAAAATTAGTTTTTTTTTAAAACCGAACTGGAACACTAAAAATAGCGATGATAATGGAATGCGATCATTATTATGGCATGAAAACCATTGAATTCATTCATGCACCGCCTGGTGCTCGTATTGCATTGTAATTTGGAAAGTGTTATTCAACAAAAACTTGCACTTTTTCAAGTTTTTATAATTATGCGTCAAATGTGGTATATTTCTATGCTTGAACAAACCTACGTAGAGACTGAAAAAATAAATCGCGCCACCCCTTGCCGAAGCCCAACGCGCAATATTTTCTCAAGGTTTGTTACATCCACTGATTCAGAGACGTTTATTCTAGTTGTTGCTTCGAAAATAATTATTGTGAGCATTGGCGTGAGTTTAAATCGAGTTTTATTGTCTGTGTCATAAACCGACTTTTATGGCATGGTGGGTGCATAAACAGCTGAAGCGTTAAGATTTGGATTCGATTACTAAAATATATCAAAATCTTCACCAGTAAAAATCCTGTGTGTGTTATAGTAAAATTATGGAAAAGCTATGTCTGTCTTTCCTGATCACTATAATTTGAATGTCTTCAAGGCAAGAGTGAATAAGTTTAGTGTCTTCTAGACCGTCTTGCTTCATTGTCAGCTTCATCGTCGAATACCATCTTTTTACTTCAATCTCACCTGACCAATATAAAAAAAATGTGATTTGATACAACTGTTTAGCCTAACTATTCACACATTGTCCCGTTAATTGTAGGCATAGGTTGCCTCTTGACGCTGTATAAATCATCTTGAATAGATATAAAGGCCTATTTTAATTATCACACATTGACCTCAAGGTAAGTTCACCAGCTCAGTGGTGAGTCGTGACCGAAGTCAATTTGGCCACAATAACAATTTATTAAACACGTTTCGTCGTTCGCCAAGTTTTAATTCACTTTTCGCGTTTCGTGCAATCGCTTTATAACTATCGCTTTGCTAGTGCTGTGACTGAAATATGACACCGATTAGCTTTTAAATCACTTACATCTTGTATTTTCTACAACACTATATTTAAGTGAATTATCTGATGTTATAGCTGGCAATACCTGCACATTTTAGACCATGGTCACGTTGGTTATAAATAAGTTGGAAATCACGATTGTATACATACGGCCCCTATACCTACACTCACTCAGGTTTCTCGGAATCTAAGATTGGATGTTTCTACCAGATAGTCAAAGACACGTTCAAGCACTGTGTCCCTCAAAACAGATGACCCTGATCTAAGATTTGTGGTGTTCTTAGATGACTAACCAGCAATTATTTCCCCATTGTTTTACCCAAAGTTACAAAATCTCTCAAATTAGTGTCGGTAGGAAACAGTAACACAAGCGGTGTTTGGACTGCAACTCAACCGGTAACGCAACGCACACGCGCCGCCGTCGCGTCGCCGCCGGCTCACAGTATCCATAAGCGCCATTATTTGAGTAGCGACTTAATGAGTCCTTTTGAAGTCCTCCTTTTGTTTAAGTTTGCAGACAAGGCATCAGAATTTACGCGGCTCGTCGGTGATTATCAATAAGGAAGGGGAATGAGAGGAATTTCGTAGTTGAAAGGATTTCTGGGGATTTTGAGGGGCGATTTGATTAGAAGCAGGCTTTTGGAATATTTTTATGCTCTTGTGTGTAAAATTGGTGTAAATACTAAAGTAGATCACTCAGTACATGTCTAAATAATTATTATTTCGATCAAACAAGCACCCTCTTGAGTATCTTGAGTATTTAAACCGTTTATACCTCTAGTTGTCATATATCTACTTCCTCGTCACTAAACCCAATAAAAACTGAACCCAGATTCAACTCCCGCAGGAATTAGAGCGGATTTAGCAACTTTAATTGGCCCCACATTAACCCTTGCGAGATAACTGTAGTCAATTCTTTAAACTTTGGCAATGTTGGAGACAATCTATGCCAATTATCTTGAGCTTAGTGCTTCTGGAGTTTCACAATGGGATTCCGTTTTAATTGTTCGGGCTTGCCACAGAGCAGGGAATACCAGAAACCTTCCTAGTGACCCGTTAAACTTTGTCATAGAGTATGTTACACAAGCCTCACCTGGTGCTCTACCTTCGAGTAACGGTAAAGAGATGGTAAAAGGTGCCATAAAAGAATATTAGAATAGAATATTTAAAGTACATATTTTGTTGTTTTCAGATTTTTGAATCCATAGTATTATGAAAAAGTTCTATATTTAATTGATTTTCCTATAGCTTTTGGTTAAATTTCTGGCCCATATTCTCAATATTGATAAAATTTGCCAGTTTTTTTTTTAAATACAGTAATTGCGCCTCTAGTGTCCGGTCTTTTAAAAATTCTCTACTCTCAAGTCTTCAAACTCAAAGCTGTTCCGAGTTGATGGATCGAAGGGATCTTAAGGATTATTGCAACTAGTACTATCTACTATACGGTGGTTTTCACACTGCTACCGACACGACTCCTACACGACACGACACGAGAGGTAATTTTAATTTCATAGAATTAATTAGAGGTTTTCACACCGTATCGGTGTTGACACTGATATTCACGTTCGAGTCACACGTGTTGGTTGATATCGTGGTAGGTGTCGTTATCGGCTAGTGTGCAAACGCCCAAAACTGTGCCCTTAATTCAGAAGGTTTTAACGGAGATTGTAAATCTTTTCATTTAAGTTTTTAACTCCTTGCTAATTGAGATTTAGTAGCGAGCTTGTTCTTAGGGTTTTCTTTAGTATCTTTTGTTTTTTTTTCATAAAATAACTTGTTATACAATTTTTGTTATTATAGGAGAATAACAAGATGAAAAAAAACTATTGTTCTTGAATACTGTTACCTAAAACTCTTTCGCCTACGCTACGTAAAAAGTAAAATAATATCGAACCCTTTGCCTGACTGTGGTTCTACCTCTTAGTGCCGGAATATAAACCTACCTTAATTTTTTTCAAATGGTGTATTTGTTTAGTTTCGTTAGGTATAAGTGGTATAACATACACACTACCAAGCATAAAGTTTTTCTGAGTAAACTAAGACGCAAAATTTTTTACTCTGAAAGGAATTAGGAAGAAGAATCTGGGATAGGTATATTTAACAATTTTCCCTCAACATTTTTCTTGGTGTTACTCACTGAACTTGTGAAGAAAAACGGCTTTTGGTTCATTTTAAAGAAGATTGCACACAACTGGGTCAAGATACTTTGCAAGAAAAACTAAAAAGTGAAGAGCACAACAACATAAATAATTCAGCCAATTAACTTTGCAAGACTTATTAAAGTCGAGTTCGAAACAGAGGCGTGAAAAATCGCCGAAACACCGCTCGCATTTTTTCCCGAGAGTGGCAATAAGTTGGGGGACTGATAAGGGATGTATTGATGCTCCCCGGGGCCGGGTGATTCCTTACAGCTCCTGGCGCGGGATTTTTGTTATAAATATTAAGGAAATTATTCGGTTCTCTCTTGAGAACCTCTTACAATGCTACTCGTTACTTTGCTGATAAGTTCGGTTTTTACAACGCCCTCGGGGGTTTACCAGTTCTAAGTAAAAAATTATTAAACCAATAATAGTTTCAATAACGTACTGAATATTAAAGCGTTTGTTGCTAGACATTGAGTTTTTATTTAACCTTTGCAAAACCTTTGATTTAACATTGTACAATCAAGTTCACTATCTTTTTCTAAATGATATAATTTTTAGAAAGCTACTGAATTCATAACAGCTCTACGTGATAAAACTCCGATACATAATAAATTAGGTATATCAGTAAGTACTTTACAGCGCTATTTTTTAAATATCTTTTAGGAGCTCAAGATTAAAATAAAAGCGAACAGAAGGATCGGCGAAGTTTCAAGCTCCATCACATGTATCAACACTGTTTGAAACTTTTAAACTTCTTTGAATTCAGCTCTTGTTGGAAAAATGTTCAGATTTATACTCCCGACCCGCGGTAGGGTGCCAGCGCGATTCCCTATATTTGAGACATTTTCATAACCGTCTTGTATAAAATTGGAATCACGTGCTGTGACGCCAGCTTTAAAAGTTAATTTTAAGATTATATATTCTACCTACGTCATATAGAATAAACAATCTTTACAGTATTATTTTTAAACTTAACATGTAACATTCACCGGAAACTTAAGGTGGAAAATATACCTAGTACCTTTTGTTTGTCTTTAGAAATCCTGTAGTTATCATGAGTATAAAGTGAGTTTATTGTAACAAATCAAAAATTCCCCGCCGTGAATACGAGTGGGCAGCATGCTGGTATAAATCATGGGCCTGGACGCTGGAGCCGAGGAACGAAACTATCGCATGAATTCAGTATAGAGACAAAAGACACCTTGACTCGTTGACAACTACTTGCTTTGAACATCAAGTCAACAAGAAAGATGTGTCATACCAGCAGAGCTACGCTACGTGGCTAAGGACATCCACCAATAGATCGCTTGTTTTTATATTTAACGATTCTTACTGGTGAATGTCAAAGCTTAGCTTAGTTCTGGTAGAAAAGCACCCTGATGAGCATTACTTGGTAGTATTAGTTGAATGAAAAGACTAGATTATTTTGTACACAAGTCCTAGGTAGATGATTTGGGCACCAATCCTGTCTTCTGACTTTTAAATGAAAATGAAATGATCTTTAAGCCAACGCGTTGACTCATCGTTGCACTTGGATATTTTTTACAGTGAAGGGTTTAGAGCCACCATAACACTACCATCTGCACAGTTTTTCTATCTAAAACAGAATGGCCGAAGACGAATTGTGTACGGTGACCGTCGAAAAACAGAAAACGAAAAACGAGAACAAAAAAAGTGGGCAATAGTTGCTCATCTGCACCTGTCCTAAGATCTCTCTGGCCTAGTATTTGTTAACATGCACTTACCGCTCCAGGCTTTAGGTAATAGTAGATGCAGTAACCTGTTTTGATTTGTTCCTGCAAAAGTATACCTTTATCTCTCTGTTTTAACAGTGTTTATGAGCGTGCTTGAAAGTAAAGTGAATCTTTCTTAAACAATGTTTTATGCAATAAGAAAGCGAGCAGAAGTGGCATCGCTTTCATTGTTTTTTCTAGGTCACTGCTTCGGGTCACTGACCAGGTCGCGGTAGGGTATTTTTAGAATGGTCGGTCAGAACTATGGCAAAATTATACCTACTTATCATCATCGTACGGAACTTTGAGTTTAAGGCATTTTTATTTTTATTACGAGTACGTACTGATGGATGGGGTGTAAGGATTAGCGTCCAGTCCAGACTTCAATTTGTAAATTATTTTATGCTGTCATATTTTTTGACCAATCACAGGTGTTTGTTGAAGATATGAAGCCATGTGATTGGCTAAGCTTTTGCAACAAAACGTTAAGTTCACACAACTCACAAGCACAATTGAAAAGTTCCTTTCAAATGTAACTCTCGGATTAAATTAGTGTTAATTGTTGTTCGAGTTTCTTCGAGGTGCCACTGGCTTGTACAGTTGAAGAGAAAAGTCAGCTTATGAGTTGTAAATGTGGTGTGTATGGGTGTTACTATGTCTTATAAGTGTTTACAACAAAAATGGTCTTATTTAATTAAATCTATCTGTGATCTAAATCTTAGTTTACTATTAAGTTTTATTGTAACATAATTAAATAAACAGATAATAAATAAATAAATAATTAAGCCCGAAACGATACGTAAGGCCATCGATATAAATATTGTTTGTGCATTGAAACAAGCTGATGCTTCGATGCTAAGTGGTACCCTCTGCCCCATAGACCCACCTAAATTAACGATAGTGTTCAAACTATTGTGCTTTCGTCCATTTATCAAAATAATGTCATTGGCTAAATCAAATAATTTGAACGTATTGATGAAATTCTAAGCCTTACAAGATTGAGCGCGACTGTCCTCAGTATTCAATGGCAAATCGCATGGAATGACAATTAATCGACTCATTAGCTTGGCGGGCGGCGGCAGCGGGAGTTAATCGAACAGAAAAATGCCCGTTTAATTAGTTGGTCTGTTTGTCACAATCGAAAGCCCTGCCTATCGAATTATAGTAATCAGTGTTTCAGGTTATGTCATTGACTTTTGAGGTTATTCAGAAGGTGTTTTAAAGGCAAAATAAATCCTGGCGTCAAACAATTTTAGCTGCTGGCAGTATACCTAGGTACCTAATATAATCTACTATAGGTATTATTTACTTATAGGAATTTGTCACTCTTTTTTTTTACAACTGAAACCTTCTTGCGTTTGTAGTAAATATTTTGCTTCACGAAGAGATCATATTTTTTTCGTTTTATCTCAACATTTACGGTGAAAGTATGCAGAACTTTTTATAGTGATTTTTTATGAATATTTTTTTATCCCAGCGAGGGATTACTTGCGTATCGTAAAAAATAATAAACAAACGTCGTCGTTAGAGCTTCGACATTGCCGATCAGTTTCTGCGAGCCATGAAACTAGCGGATAAAGTTGAGCATTCGAATTATTAATTATGAATGCCTAACTTTAAGGCACACGGTAATACAGCGTAATGGCATGCGTTCCGTTACTCACATAATATAATATGCGAGGCAGATTGTCTCGCATATTAGTTTGTAAGTTTATGTACCTAACGTACAATAAAGTATTTTCATTCATTCTTTCATTCACAATATTATCGTCTGCTTCTGTTAGTGTTGCGTGGTAGGAGCCAACTCGTGTCGAGTATGGTAATGTTTCATAGCTCAGCTACTTGCACTGTTGTCACAAGACAGACGCGGGTATGCATACATATAGCGGTCAGCAGGGGGACAATGCACAATACACCCCAACGCGGGACGTCAGTGCAGATCTTATTCCCCCACGACGAATTAGAATTAGAATTAGACATATAGCGGTTTCCGCGGCGTCTGCACCGTCACGTCGAAGAGCCGCATCCGTCACGCGCACGTCTGTCAGTTATCATTTTTATCGTTTCGACGTTAAAGTAGTCACTGCCGCCCATGGAGGCCTGCCACACCAGAAGTGATGCTGGCGCGCTGCCGGCCTTTTAAGTATCTTAGCAAGCAAGCTCGTATGAGTTAGTGGCCAACTCTGGTGACGGAGTTTTTAGGCCGCCTTAAGGCCTCCGTCGTGGCTTAACGACTGCTAGAGCCTGGACCGACAGTTTAACGTGCCCTCCGAAGCACGGAAGCGCTCAGATGTAAATGCCACTAACGGTCACCCATCCAAATAGTGACCGCACAGAACGTTTTGGAGTTTTGAGATGGGGTCCTTCAAAAGGCGGGTTTATCTCCTCTTAAAAGGCCGGCAGCGCACTAGCCTCACTTTATCTTGAATAAATTTAACTGAAATTCAACTAGGACTCAATTTCTATAGTGTATCGCCAGTTTTATAGCGTGTTGGTCTCGTCACAAGATAGACGCTAGCACATACAACTCCGCGGCGTCCGCTCCGTCACGCTGACGCGTCGCGTCCGTCACGCGCACGTCAACAATCACCGATCGACGTCATCGCTCGTCGCCGACACGGCATTTGTCAATAGAAATAGGAAACTTGTAAAAGATATCGATATGGTTTGAGTTTCTTTTGAATAACGAGTTTATTGCATTCAATGTTCACTTTCATGTTGAGTAAACGAGTTTTATTAAACCACTATGTTTATTCTGTGGCTTTTCCTGGATGGTGACTGAATAAAAAGAAGCTTGTAAAATCCAGGTCACGAATTATTATATTTTAAGTTTGAAAGCATTACCACTTTGGTCCACTAATTCCATTGGTCTTAAAAAATCTAAATTATTATTTTAGGCTAATTTATCACCCTTTGAAAAAATAGGTAAGTCAAAGTTTTAAGTTTTGAATTCGTATGTCAGCCGCGCGCCGCGCCTCACTTTGCCGAACTCCGTGACCATTTCCAACTTTCAAGAAGGTATTTGTTTGAGGAATCAGCACTTTTGGAAGCAAATTTTAAGTTAAGTGAGGCGTAATGGAGACAGATTCCGAGGGTGCGCAGATTTTAACTTTGAAGCTTCCTACATTTATGAGTTTTCTTCATATTTTTATTTTATTATGGCTATGTAAATGTTTACCATACTTGAACTATCATTTCTTATTAACTAAATTCGATAAAAAAACGGCAATTTTTACCAGTTTTCGCAATATATCAGTGCAGCTTACTTTACCACTTTTTATTTCACAGTTGAAGATCACAATTTCATTCCAGCAGCGAACCTAGTTGGCACTCAAAACATTAAAAATGCACTTTGTGAATGCTCCAAGAAATTAGTTCTTTTTCAATTACTTTGCTCACACTTTGCCGCGTCCGGTCGCAAAGGAAATGCTCCATCCTGTACCTTTTATAATAATTAATGAAAATCTTCTAATTATATTGTATCTCGTCTTTGTAGGAAATTGTACAATTCTAGTAACGTTCAGCTTTTAATTGCAAAGGTTTTTATTCTTTAGTCTTTAACGGTATGAGAGCAAAAGTAATACTCTTCGCTTTTAAAGTTTTAATTACCTTTTATAGAGTTCAAAAAATAAACTCTAGTCTTGCCTAAGTAGAGCTCTACTGAATAAAACATATCATATCACAGGCTATTTTTTTTCAAAATAAATACACCTCTTGCATGTAAATGGTGTCTGAATCATAAGTCAAGTTGTCAACCCGTTAGCGTATAAAAAATAAATGCGTATCTGAGTGAGGCACTCGTAGTGTGACAGTGGTTGATTTCGTGAAATATGACAGTGTCTTTTCCACCGAAGAACCGTGTGGGAAAAATAATATAATTTTATCCGCAAAAGACATGTTAGAATGGTAACATGCGATTCAAAGTGATCAGTGAGATTTTATTGAATAAAAGCTTTTTGACCAAGAGCATAAGGCGGAGAATTCACTAGATGGACATGTAGGACGAGACTGTCTGCCGGACTGTCTGCGACGGTCCTACACTAGGAACGTCGCACCGACCTATAGTAGCGAGGTCCGGCGAGCATGTCCGCGAGCATGTCCGTGAGCATGTCCGTCTAGTGAATTCCCAGCGTGACGCAAACACACGTTTTATCGTAAGGGTCCTTACGATAAAACGTGTGTTTGCGTTGCGTACACACGACTATCACAAATGCAGTTGGTCTGTGGTAAAACTGTCAATCTGTAATTTTTAATTCAATTCACACATACGCACTACTTTTTTGCATAGCTCCTATGCGGTTACTCAGTGCAACTACAATATAAAAAGCTGTCCTTCTTTACACACAATGCATAATGTCGTATAGAAACAATAACGCTATCGAATAAATACAATATCAAACGACACAGCATGCTGCGTGATACAACCGCACGTCTGAAAAGTACGCAGTCGCAAGTACTACTTGTACATCTGTTTTGTGTCAGTGTGTAACCGCTTTTATGTTAAGTACCGCATAGATTCCACTTGTTCAACAGAGTGTAATGTCAAAGGAAACCGTGTAAGCAGCAATCAAAGTTCCTGGAGGCGTATACTTGCTAGTTACACACCAGAGATGTCACTACTGTGTAAGCTTTTGTAAAATATGTAATCATACCTAATCATACAAAACGTAATGACGATTCAAAGTGATCAGTGAGATTTTATTGAATAAAAGATTTTTGACTTTGACTTTGACTTTGACTAAAAAAAAAGAGTGTGATATTTTTAGTCAAAGGATGCATCGTTTTGTAGTTTGTGTTTGAAATGGTAATTTATGTTAAAATTTATATTTCATCAATATTTTTTTGGGTGGAGAAGTAAACCCTAGGGTTGATTCCAAGGTCGCACATAAAGTTTCCAATCAAGTTAAGTTTGGTTTGATTGGGGACCTTGAGTGCGGCCTTAACAGATCCAACTAATCAGATTTCCTTTGATGTGGCAATCCAGGTTGTTTCATGGAATTATTCAAAGACTATGTATATTCATTGGAGTTGTAATTTTCTTGGCTAGTAAATATTACTCTACGTATTCTTAGGCCCGTATTTTCTGCTCAAACAGTGATCCGGACTTAAGCATATAAGCATAGATTTTTATATGAGAATCTCTACTCAAATCTATACTTCAGTAACGATTTCTTTGTCTCTGCAACTATTTTCTCTTTCTTATCGCTTTGCTTAAGAGCGATGAGACAGCCGATAGAATTCTATCGGCTGTCTCATCGCTGTCTGACAGAGACAAAACAGTTTTTAGGCAACTAAGACGCAGGTTCTATTACTAAAAGTACTCCGAAGCGACGCGTTTTGTCCTATCATCCGTAGAAATAATAAGTTCTACTTAGACATGAAAAAATAATGAAAAAGTATCACGAACGTAATTTTCAGACACACTAGACATTCCCTCAGATCTTTTGGTGGTCAAATACTTATGTAATTAGGTGCATTGGGGTAATTGCGAAAATGGGTATATTCCGAAAATCCATAAAATCTAGTAACATAATGCGATATTTTCTTGTTGGCAACATTGGTCTAGACGCCATCTTGATTGGCATCGCCGTGATAGTCCTATATATCCTCGTGCCAACAGGAAAATATCGCATTATGTTACTAGATTTTATGGATTTTCGGAATATACCCATTTTCGCAATTACTTCAATGCACCTTACATTGCTTTTGGACCATGCCCGAGCCTAAAGCATTGACTAAATCAATGGTTTTATTTGATTTGCATTTTTTATTTGTACACATGTTTTGATTCAGATGATTGAATGGTTCCAATTCATTGTTCGGTAGCGCTATTGGAGTTTTGTAATATCCACCAGAAGAAAAATCATTTTAGCGGTTTTAAAATTCCATCACCAGAGCTCACTCAAGAATAAAGTTTTAGCTCTATTATAGTCGTCTTATTTACATATCAAAGGTCAAAGTCTTTTACGAAACAATAGAACAACATAATCGGATACTTCCTATTTATAAAATAACTTCCTATGCTCACGTTTGGTATTCTAGAAACCAATTAGGTACCTTTTGTACTCGAAAAGGATGGTATTTTTAGCTGGGCCTCGCGGTTCCGTAAGTGTTTCTTAGAGATCGTTTTAGTATCACAATTCATTCTCATATAATCTGGATCAAAATCACCGTACTATGACGTCAAACCAATAAATATGTCGTGGTAAAACTTATACCTAACTGGCGACCCGCCCCGGCTTCGCACGGGTGCAAAGCAGTGATGATGATGATGATGTATTACACATATAAACGTGCCTCTTGAATCACTCTATCTATTAAAAAAACCCGCTTCGAAATCCGTTGCGTATATTTAAAGATTTAAGCATATATACAGACATTAGGACAGATGCGGGAAGCGACTTTGCTTTATACTATGTAGTAAAGTATTATTTAATCAAAGTTAGGTTCGAATTTAACTATACCTAAAGCCAGTTTCAGGTAAATGTATACAACGTATGATTATTTTTGAAAACGGCATCAAATAACTTAAGAAACATTCGTCGACTTTAATATAATAGCAATTTACTTTTTAACTCAAACCAGAGTACCTAAAAAAACGTAATAATCTTACAAAATGACTATTAGATTATTTTCATTTTATTTCGGTTGAGTAGCTTTTCATGGTAACTAGAGTAAGGAAACTAGTTGATTCTAGATCTAGGTTCTAGATGATTCTGCCGTCCAACATTCAACCTCTCAAGTTCTCAAGTTCAGATTTGCTACGTGTACACTGCAAGTGGTTACATAACTGTCTTCCAACAGTTTGGTTGGACCGTCGTCGCATACAAACAACTACGACATGTAAGAAATTCTAGCATTCGATACGATCCTTTAGCAGATGTTAAGCCTGGGGGCAATCGTTGTTTCATACAAACCTGCCAGGCTTCCTTCAAAAGCTTCTGGTTTTCGTATATCTGTAGCCATGCCATTTGACATTATGCTGGGCAGCGAAAGCAGTGTATTGTTTAGGTATGACGAAACTTTGATGCCGTTTATTGACCGAGCGAGCGAGCGAGCGAAGCGTCTCAGTTTCCACATCCAGGCCAAAAATGCGTTTGTCCGGATGTCTGTCTGTCTGTCTGTTCTCCTCTACAGGTCGCATTTTTCAACCGATCTGGACGAAACTTGGTACACAGGTTATTAGAATTTTTTTGTCGTCGGGGATTTTTTATTGGAGAGGTACTTCCCCCAAAAAAAGGGCAAAAAGGGGGCTATTTGATATACTGGATATCTCCACCAAATGAGATCTGATTTCGATTATTCTTTTTTTATTTGAAAGGTAGTAACTATAAGTTGGTCTCATAAAAGTTTGGCAAAGATCTGATAAGGATCTTCAGCATGATGAACAAGATAGCTCATCAAACAATCGATGGTTTTCAATCAAATTTGAGAGAAACACAAAGGACCTCATTCTACACAAGATGATGCAAAAAAAATCAAAAAGATCAAAAAAATCACAAAACGGAAAATGCACTTGCACATTACATTCCTCAAAAATTTACAAAATTAAATAGAAAAAACATCACATCACACACACACACACACACACAACATTTTGCATTATAGTTAGTTTTCAATACGTGACAGGCTGCAAGCGTTTCGTCGCTGTTAGAACTGATAATTATCTTCATGATGTTTTCCTTCACTGAATGAGAGCATCAGCATAATAATAAGCCTTAAATTAGAAATTAATAAAAGTGCACTTAAAGACTTTCAGAAAACACCTTACACGACATTGATGATGTTGATTGATGATGTTGAATATCGGAATATTTAGTATGCTCGCGAGGTCTACAGCTCCCAGAGCCACTAGTTGATATCTTTAGTCCACACAATCGAGAAGCCTTGATGAGATTGGCGATCTTTGTTAGAAAAATGTTAGTGAAAGT
The DNA here is from genome assembly GCA_947507515.1 of Eulithis testata. Lineage (NCBI taxonomy): Eukaryota > Metazoa > Arthropoda > Insecta > Lepidoptera > Geometridae > Eulithis > Eulithis testata. The sequence continues at coordinate 12,690,411 of OX382194.1, forward strand.
TTATCCAATGAGAGAGTCAACCTGGCTCTGATAATAAAGTGAACTCACGAAGTAAAAGCCTTTTGCATTTGCTGCTAGAGCAGTTAAGAAATAGCTATTATTCCGTCCCAGCACGTCGTAACACCATGTAAAAGTACTGATTTCGCTTTACCAGATCGGTTGTTCTAAAGGCCTCTGCTCAGATCTCAAAGGCGACACGAGAAAGCTTCTAAGTTTACCGGGAGGTGCCGATTTAGGTAATCGTTCGGACGCTGCACTACGTGTACTATCTCACAGTCTCCGTCTGTTGCATTGACACATGCTAATCGTCTCAGTGATTTCTGCGGATTATCTGTTGGTACATTATTGTTACCTACTTGATGATATTCAGTCAGTTTTTCGGTTCCGAAAAGTAACGTAGTAATGAAACTAAAGAGATACGAAGCTGAGTTATCTCGATTTAAGCAATATTTGCCTAAATATATTACCTGTTCATCGAATGTACTTCATAAACTAAGACGCTGAATAGACGTATAAATAAAAAAAAAACTCTTGATAGCAATAAAAATATGTTGCTGGAAAAAATTATATAATAATATGTCTGAAGCTAAACGTCACGTTCAAAATGCAACTAATAGTCCTAGGTGTTGCTTCAAATGTGCGGTGAACGACACTCTAGGTACATAGATACATCCATTGTCGTGGCGCGAAGTGACAGGGCAGCATCCGGGACCTGCATAAGGTACGTGCCCCGTGTTTATTGTGCTGTGGGCACTATTGGCAGTGTTTTGTTTATGGTTAGTGGTCACGTCGACGGTTTGTGAGAAATGGTGCATTGAACGAACACTTCAGGGGTCGCTGAGACCAAGAACGTTCAAGATATTGGTAGAATCCTGCAGTTTATGCAGTTCTTTTGAGAAACGCTTAGTTAGACAACGCCAAAATTACTGCATTGATTTTTTCCAAACCTAAAATATTGGAAGCATGTTTATCTTTTGATTTTACATCGGTTGTGGGATTAAATCCGGTGCATTTGTAAATTTAGGAATGCTTTCAAGTTACTCGAAATCATAAATAAACCCCGGTCTGGACTCCTCGGTCTGGTCTGGACTGACCTCTGACTATCCGCTCATAGATGCATGTAAAGATAGTTTAATTCATTTTAAATACGTGAGTGAGGCGTTATTACTAAGCTTTTACATCATTTAAAGAAATATAAATAGTGAACTAAAGAACTTTTGGCTTAAAAGGAGTTACAAGAATATTTTTAATACAGTTGCTCAAAAAGTGGCGTATTGCAGGGACGTATAGTGTTCGGAATGTGGACTATTACATAGAAGTTTTTATGATTCCTGCAAATACGTATATTTCTAAAAAGAAGCTACTAATTTGTTTCAATATCAGTTTTAATGATTTGATTGAATGAGTTAGGTTAGGTTTCATTTCATTTCATCTCATTAAATTTCATTTTCATTTCATACCAATAAAAATAATCTACTGAAGACTTGGCTGTATGGGCATAGTTCCCTTTGCCTACCAAAATCGGTGAAGAAAAAAAAATCTCTGCTTATATTCTACGGTTGGCGCCATTTTTCAGAAATTTTCTTTTTATTAAATTGCTTATTTTTTCGCAACTGTATTAAAAATAGTCGTTCAGTACACGTGCGGAACCGTCATTGCAACTTGTTCCGACTGTCAACCCTCGCCTAAGGCTGCGCCTCGGCTCGGGTAGACATTTGTCGGAACTCTTTGCAATGACAGCCTTTCCGCACTTGTAATGAAATATACTATTTTAACTTGCTTTTCAATCGCAACAGAGCAGCATCGTTCACAGTAAATCGATGCATCACGTCGGAACACAATGCATATCAGGGATCAAGTGATCCTACTGCGGTTCTTTGTGTGGGATCCCGATGGATATGATTGGGAGCAAACAGTCTGTGCGAGAAGCGTTTCATATTTTTCTAGACTAAACTAAGTAGACTAGCTGTCTGTTTGAGAACTCAATGAGATTGAAATATGCATTTCAAATCCTGAAACTTCAGTGGCACTTTTATTATGATTCTGAATTATTATTTCTCAATGATCTTTTTATTTACATACTATCTTTTGAAAGGTCACTGTATTTTTTCTTTTTTGTTGTGTTCTTCAATTTAAGTCAATTTAAGTATCATATATCAAATTTCTGAAAGTCATATATAGTCACAGTGAGTGAATGACATTAATGTTATGGAAGCTCTTGGTGGATCTTTATAATCTCGTCGGTAAACGGTCTTTAAAACCAATTGACCAACCTGCCAAAGAAAAAAGACATTGCACAGGACTTTATCTTATCGAGCATGCAGTTCCCGTACGTTTATAAATTTCTATTTCAATCCCTACACGTGATTACAGAAGCAACTAACAAACCCAATACAGTCGCAATGCAATAACCGTTTTAGAAACTTAAGCCATCTCGCTAACTTATTCTAAACTAGGTACAATGGTGCGCTGATTCAACCTAGCAAAGCACACAATGTATTTTTATTAGGAAACTTGCAAATGCAAACGAAACCAGAAAAAGAAAATTCTAATCTAACAAAAAATGAAATCAAAGTGTGACCGAATCAGAAATGAAATCTGTTGGAGAACTGGATTCACTGGCATACATAGCCCAAACCATTAGCTAGTCGAATAAAAAATGAATAGGGTATAGCCCGAGGATCCAAAACTTTTTGAGGTAGAAACATTCTTGATAGAAGACCAGGCAACACCGAACAACGCAGTGATGACCTAAATGGAAAGGAGTAATGACATCCATTCGCATAATATTAGCTCTGGACATATTGAGAGAGGTCCACGTTCAGGTATAACATCTTAAGAAACATGAATGGTTAACGTCTACCTATCAAGTATCAAGCTTTGCTGGACCCAGTAGGTCGTTCAAATGGCTAGTAAAATAACCGTTTCAATAAACCGCGTTCATCGGTAGCCATCGATCATACTGACGTCGATGTATCATACCATTGTGTGCTAAACGGATGGACTGCAAGTGCACTTTCAGTATTCTTAAGCTTTAAGTCTCTAGAAAACGATCACTGTCTTTTACAGCCGTTATTATCTAGTAGAATAAAATCAGTTTAGTAAAATGACGATGATGAGGCAGGCAAGACGGATGACATTGACGGCTTCCACACAGATTGCTGGGATCTGGCAATCTGTGTGGAAGCCGTCGTTACGATCGCGAGACCAAGGCTTAACGAGCGAATCCAGGGGCCTTATTCACTATGACCAATACAAGCGCGTTACGCAGCACGACAAGACAGCGGCGTGGAATCGCCCTATGCCTATGCCGTATTTCCTATGCCATAAATGTCATTCCTTACGGTGACGTCATACGGTTACGGCAAGGAATCTCCTAAGTCATACAGAATAATGCCCCTGCGGGGCTAGGTTTGTCGTGTCGTTCTGTCAAAATGAAAGAATTTTGCACCAGTTTCGGAACTATTGCATTGTCTGTGGCACAGATCATTATAATACTATACTAGTATGTGGTGATGTTGTCGAGAAAAAACGCGCCTTTGAATCGACTTTTGACTTCGTCCTCAGTGAGGTACGACGAGTAGGAAGTTTATAACGTTCACAGTTTCTTATAAACAAACGCTTTTGATCGATAATAGTTATATGGAAATTTTGTTTATTCAGAGGGTTGGTTTGGTATTTTACTTTGGTACCTTATACCTTTTGATACACGATCAAGTGTGGTAGAATATGTGTTAGATTTTCAGGTAAATATTTTATAGGTGAGAAAGGTGTATGTTATTAAGATTGATTGGGTTACTTGCCAATATATTCAACGTGCGCTGACAATTTCTAAAGATATTAGCACAGATCATAAAACACTTATTAGTTATCCATACAAAACTCAAGAGAATCTACATTACGAGTGCTTAAAAATAAAAATTAAACGGTATTTCAACTAATTTCTAGTAAGCCAGATCTTAGCCCAAGAGTCTACAATCGAGCGATAACCATAACAATAAATGATCACTTCTCCTCATCGAAGCTCATAAAACTGAAGTACCTACCTACTTGCACCATAAAATCAGTCGTTTTAATTCCAATGGCAGTATCATTAGGACTGTTGAGTCCATTCATTGGTTCTGAATGCTACTGCGAGGGAATAGAGCTCATAAAACGTACGGTGTAGGTGCTTTATTTCAATGGTAGAGTGCAACGTTCTTTTAAGGACTGAAACTATACTCATTGGGTAACTGGACAGTTCATAAACCCAACAGGCTCCAGACCCTCTGCTTGCTCTAATGTCAAATGTTTTTTGTCAAAAGTAGCGTTTGAGCGTTTTCTTGACTTCCCGCTGTTTGCAATGTAATTATTCTGTGTACGGTCATCAATCGGACAAACTTTCAGCTTTTATAAAATAACGAGGGTCTGGGGTTCACTGGCTCTTGTATTATTAAGCTACTACTAAGAAAGCAAAAACAAAAACCCTTCAAAACTTTTGAAATAAGATTTTCCTTTACCAAAAAACCACGTATTTCTCGGTACTTTTACGACAAGGGTTTTATGGAAACATTTTGCTGTAAAAGATGTGGTTTCCTCCAGTTACCAGCAGCTATCGCCCGAAGCTTTGCATCTTCGATTGTAAACCGGAGTCACGCGGGACAGCAGGATAACAAGTCATGTTTATTTGAGCACACAATCACACTGTTTTTCGAAAGCAATATGGGGAAAGAATAAACTGCAGAAGTGATTATTTTGCCTTTTTTTTGTGTTAGGATAAACTGTCTGTGACGATGCATTTCCTCATTGAGGATGTCCATTTTGGACCTGCCCTACGATGTATCACATTGATCCCAGCACTCTCAGACACAAAGATGTTAGGCACGTGGGCACGCCTTCCACGGCAGTGTGAGCCTTTCACTACTTTGCGGCAGAAAATCCGGTAATCCTTCCAGGTAATACATCCTCGGATAAATTCTTTCGCACCCATACTACTTATAAACATGCTTTAAATCTTTTATAAATCAGCACTTTAGCACTATACCTATACCTGTTTTTGCTTACTAGGTATTCTGTTCCTGTGTAATAAAAACTGTCTCATCTGTACACGTAATCTGTAAAGGTAAGTGACGCGACATCCAGCTGTTCTTTGATAACATTTACATATTCCCCTTTCAATCATATATCGTACTTGTACATGTACTCAGGTCTTTGATCTTTTGATTTCGGGACAGCTACCTTCTGTTTATAAATATTAATAGAGGTATATTATTGTTGAGGTATTCATGATACTGAATACGGTACGAAATGGAATTTGTAAAATGTTCAAACTAGATGAGATTGTTCTAGGTTTAAGTATACTGACGAATGAAGTAATCTCTTTTTAATGTAAACTTTGTTCTTTTGTTAATAAAATTCGGCACGAAGGTACCAAACTTGAGTCTTGAAGATCCATTCTTGCAAAGATTCTTAGTGTCATATTTCGTTCAAACAAGTCTAAAGTTACCTCTTCATTTGGTAACGAAGTTGTTGATATAAATAAGACACTTTCGACATCTCGAAACAAAGTTTTGAACACAATGAATACAGTATTGTTAGCATTAGATGTTTTTCAAGAGAAATTTTTAATATTTTAGCTCGTGTTTCGTAAACTTTTGAAGGAGACTTTGGAAAAGACATTTCAGTTTGGGGTTATTGATTCCATAACCGATAGTGTATCCAATGCCTTATTTTGTAAAGAGTTGAAAAATTAAAACCCACAAAAAATAGACCTCGAAATATTTTAGAAGTTCAATCGTTTCAAAATATACCATTAAAAGGTTTTCCCATCATAAAAATAGATCGTAGCTGAAAAGTTTAATTCAGCTTTTGTCCCCTAAAAAGAAGTGCGTACGTACATTGAGCCTGTTCGCCAAGTCGTAAAGTGTCGGCTCTAGTCGTTGTCGACTCTCTAGGGACGCATGCATGGAGGACATACAAGGTGCACGCACTGGGTAGTTATAACGCAGTTTTAATTTCTATTCTACTGAAAATATGTCATCTCTACCATAGCAAGATTTATTACCAGCTGTTGATTTGTGTGTTTTAGTATCCATATCCAATCTGGTATTTATGGTATTTAAATTTTTGCCTATTGTATTTATAGCAAAACCTTACTTCTATACACCATCTCTAAGTGTGTGTGCTAACTATTAAAAGATTATATTCAGAATCTAAAAGTTTTAAAGACTGGTTATTTGGGTGTCTGGTTAGTATTTAGCTTGCGTTTGACCTGCAGTTTAAAAATACGATACAATGCCAAACTATAGCATCAACTCTCCAGTAATAAAACGTTGTGTTTTTGAACCCAGTGCGTAGACGCGAGTAGTGCGAGTGCGTGCCCAACTTTTGCCACGAAGCGATTCAGTGTAATAGAAATTTGAGTTATTAACTTTGCGCCGGCGGCGGGCGTTATCTTTACGAGTGTATTTGCAATGATTCCGCAGATAGAGATAAAGATTTTATAGTGAGCCCGGAGCGAGCGAACAGTCTTTGTGCCGATAATTTAACTTCGAGGATGTGGAAGTTAGGATTAATCAAAACTCGGTGCCTTCGCAAATCCTAAGTATCATGGATACTTTGACGAATATCGAGTGCATTCTCGTCTGTATTTTGAGCTGAGAAATGTTCGAGTTCAAACTTGGACCATCGCACTAAAACTGACGAACCAGTGAGTCATTTTCGGTAACTAGCACAATTCAGATTGAAAACTCAACTTATAAATTCGTAATTCAAAAATTTACTTAGCTCCTACCGGCAGCTCTGTGGTACCCTAATAATATGTAGTGAAAGGAATAAAGTAACATCCTAAGCTGGTCTAAACCTTACCCATAAAAAAATCAAATATTAAACAAACATACACAATTAGTATTATGGTTTCTAGGTATAACCGTGCTACATCGTCGACCACATCATTGCTTAATATCAAGTGAGATTGTGGTCAAACGGTTGCCTATATTGTAAAAAAAATGGTACAATTTGAGGGTTCGATGTTTTTTGTCAACCACGGGTCAAAGACTTACTTTACAAGAACGTAATACACTGAACGACACAAATGTAACACTATCAGAGGTTTTCAGTTTATTGGAGATCGGACAAAGGCAAAACAAAGCCTTTCCAAAGTAAATACGAACGCATTGCGAGTTTACGAACATTCCGAAACTTTTACAAACTTGTGTGTCTTTTCTTTCAAAATAAGTGATAATAAGTAGGTAGGTTATAGCATGAGGTGTATACCGTTGGTTCCGTACATCGATCTAGTCTTATATAAACCGCTGTTGTCTGAAATACTACTCCTTAGGCCTTTACATCTACTGAAGAATACAGCGTCAGGAGGCAACCTATGTCTACACTTAATGGGACACTGTAGTGCCTGGAACAATATTTAGATGTCTGAAATAAAGAAATAAAAAACCAGTGCGTGGAGTCCCTACGCGCGGAATAAGTTATACTTCGAGTGCCACGCATTCACTCTCGCTCTGTGTTTAATGTGAAATTAATTTAGTATTTATTTTTATGTACTTAACCAATATGCAGTACTAAGTTTTCACTTCAAAATAAAAAGTAAAAAGTTGCAAAAAGTCTATAATGTCGGTTTGGATTTAAACTTGCTCCCGTTGTCGGTTTGACCGCAGTCCGACGGTATCAATGTTCGGCCAACTAGCTCTGCTGCTGATGGTTGAAATTACGGCTATGTCTCTTTTTATTTTGTTTAACGCTACCAGTTAAAAGTCGTATAACTTCAAAAAATGTTGAACACTGCCGTCTATTATTTGATTGTAGCGTATTAGTTTCTCTCTCTTTCTATTTCCTCGAATAGAAAAAGACAGAGACTATGTCCTCTCGTACAACGCAACCTTGTTGGAAGTCGCATTAGAAGTATAGCTTCAATAATAAAAAAAACGTCTAAGATCCGTATGCTGGATCCGTATACGAAAATCGCTATTCTCGCATTTTGTGTAGAGATTTTCATATACGCTTCTTCTTCTTCCTGCCCTTATCCCACTAGGTGGGGTTGGCACAACATGTTCTTTTCTTCCATTCTCCTAAAAATTCTTATTAATTAAAAATTAAAAATTTAAAATTCTTCCTCTACGCTATGTTTGAGTATTTGTCAGATAAGAAACACTCTCGTTAACTATGAATACTTTTGTTCACATTTTAAAAATATGGTAGGTAGCAAACATAATTTACAATAAAAACCCAGTTAACAGTGGTCCCGGAAAATTGAATCGGGCTAAGTATACAAAATACGCTAAGTATACGCCAAGAATAGGTATTTTACACTTCTAGTTTGCAGTAATTTGTACTTTGGATTTGGCTTTAGCGTAGCGTCAGATTAGCTCCGATTTACCGTTTCCGCTAAGAACTGCCTTATTTGTATACAAATTGGTAGGTTTTGTATGGAATCTAAATGGTTAGGTTATTTTTAACTCCTAGAAATTTTTTTTTTCCTTGTAAAAGTGACCTATAAGACGGTTAGAACTGTTAGTTGGGATCAGGCTCTGGAATTACAAAATAGGTACTGGATCAAGTTTGCTTCATTAAAGTGGTTCCGTTTATCTATTTCACCAAGTAACCCTAAAACATATGCCCAAACTTGAAGCTGTTGATTAAAATAACATTTCTGTGTGTTCGCGCGGTTTTTCTCTCAGAGTTTCCCAAACTTTAGTAAAAGTTGCGAGTCGCGGAACTAAAAGTGGGTTTTTATAGACGATTATGCGTTTACACATCGCAGACTCGAGATAAGGAACTTTGCTTTTTAGGAATGCAGGGATTAGAGTTTGGGAAATTCAATTACTGAGTCATTTTGGCTTTGTTGTGTTTCGGTGGAAACGGGAATGAAAAGTACGTGACAATGAGGTGAAAATGATTTCATTTTGTTAATTTTATAGAAATAAACGGTTTTTGAAATTACGGTTATTTTAACGTATGGTTGAGTAAAATAACTAATTTGTAACCATTCCGGTGTAGTTTTTTGAAAAACTGGACACTTGATTTACTTCTTCTTCTTTTATTTATGGCCTCTGTCGGTCATTTCATTATTGAAGAGAAGAAGAAGAAGTTCCAGTGTCAAGTGAAATATTTTAAATAATATCAGTCAAGTCATTCGTCAAGTCGGCTGTTATAATTTGTCTCGAAGGCAAAATGGTGGATTTTCCGATTTTCCCTTCAAAACTTGCACATCAACATTGTATTGTCAAATAAAAAAAAACTTGTCAATGGTCCTGGTACTCCTGGTCAAAAACTTTTACGTCAAACTGAAATAAGAAGTGGTTACATTGACTTCAGTTAAAATAAGAAATGGTTTCACTGACGTAATAAGATACGGTTACACGTGGAAACACCGAGGCCCTAGAAACATTACCCCATTAGCCCACAGTCGGGTAAATAGGCCTGTATTGTGAATAACAAATGTTGTAATTTGGAGAGGGCCGTAATGTCGGGCGAGTGAGTACGACCTTTATAATAATTTTGATCATTTGTTTTTTACTACAGTTAAATAAACTTCTATTTTCCTTAGTAAGTATAATACTAAGGAAAGGTAGATAAAATATACATTTTGCTTTGATAACTACGTTGGTAACCTTTCAGAGCCAAAATCTTTTATTCAATAAAATCACTAGTATTATTTAGAATCGTCTTATAATTCATATGTTTAAATACTTGAAAAACCGACTTCAATTTGATAAGCCATCATCATCAAAATTAACAGATGATGATGATGATGATGTAAATCAAAGCTATTAAACCCATGTACCTTGCCGTAACACAGTTTTTTATCTAGCACGGAAGGAAACGATCCAAAACCGATCTGTTGCTGCTTCTACTATAAAATCTAGGCTCAGAAAAACTTAGTTTATATATAATGTATAATTATAGTTAGTAAATCACTCTGTTATTTTTAGAAATAAACATTATCTTATCTTATCTCGAGTTATCATTTATCAACAAACTAGTGCCGGTTCCTCTTGTCACTTGCATGACACCAAAAAGTGATGACCACAGATTTAGTGGCCATTTTCGCTAGAGAAGCACTAGAACAATATGAACAATTAGTTCTTTTAGGTAAATCTTTGTTCTTTGTGCAGTACACGGGGTGGTCCCAATAGTTTTATAGCTTGTTGGCGAGCCTGGTGGTAAAACATCAATGTTATTTTTTTATGTTTGAGCACTAAAAGCTTTTAACTTTTTTTTTTAATACCTAACATTCAATAATGGTCTTTTTTGTACTGTATTGTAGTTTATTGATTCTAGTTGAGCCAATATTTTCGCGCATGCTGTAGCATCCTTTAACTGAAGGAAAACATAGTTTTTAAGCCCATGAGGTATCTTGTTATTTGTATTTTCTTGTGTTACCTTTGTTGGTCGTCGTAATAAAATAAATCAATTTCTTGCTTATTATTTCCAATCTCCGTAGCAGCAGGTCTACTTCAGACTGTAATACTCGTAACCCACAAACCTTTCACCGACCAACAAAAGCCACAATGTAACAAATGCGAACATACATTTCCATATTCAGAAGACACGGACTCGGTGCATACATACGTTCATTGTATGCGAGTTGAGATGGAATCTCGATAATCCTGCATCGTCTAGAAATTGCATTTTTTTTCGAGTTGGAAAGCAGAGCTTTCACATTTTCGTATTTTGTTGAGGTTTCTTGGAGTGCCTCCAACTTATAGCTAGCTGTTGAAAGGGTAGCTGGTACATAAAGTCCTGAAGTTAGTGCCAGTGCTGGATTACTTAATTAATAATAATAATAATAAAATAATAATAATAATAAAAACGTTTATTCTCTCTCACAAAAGGTTCAAATACAATAAGGGTTAGGTACAAGTTTAGATGACATAGTTACAATGTAAACCTGTTTTGTGAGAAACTGGTGCTTGAAGTAGGTTTGTGAAACCTGTATTACAAGTCACCAGGTGCTCTCGCTCCACGGATTGTACACGTAGCATCAGCCTAGCTTATTTCAGACATTGGTCTAGTGTAACACCCGGAGAGGAATATACCTAACTACATTTAAATTTATGCAGTAACAAAAAGAAAAAAAAAATTAAAAAGAAAAATAGCAGTTAAGCTGTAATATAAAACTAAGGCAACAAAGATAAACTAAATCTTGGAAATGACTAACTTAGGTATTCATAATTCTTAATAGATTGTAGTGTAGTCACCGAATTTAGTAACCTAGTATGCTAGAATTACCTACGCTAGGTTATAGTTATAACTAATTTCATGTCTGAGACTAAAAACTAAAATTATGTACTTACAGAGTGCTGGTATCGAAGGGACTTATAGTATAAGAGTTGACTTTGTGACGATTCAGACAAAATATTTTGGGACAATTGTCACATTTGATTTTAATAATTTTTGTTGTGACGATTAAAAATAGCTGCATTGTACAGTCAGGTAAACAATTTTGTTTTATACACGTGACTCAAAGATGAGTTTTCTACGGTGTGTGTAACTATGAACCGGCTGTTTACGAAACTATGTACAAGTTCATGATTTCATTTCTTCGGCACGGCGCGCGGCGGGAGCATTAATTCAGGCCGCAAGATTGATTGGCAGTGGTTTCTGCCTGTCCTGAATAAAAAAGAAACTAGTTTTTTAGAGCTCATTGATTTTCTACTAAGGAAAAGATGGATAGGCACACGCATAGTCGCTGAAATGGATGTGGTTTGCCACGGGTTATATTTATTGTATAGAGACAGAGGTTTTGTAGAAATCTGGATGTTGGAAGGAAGCAGTGTTTTGTTATACGATTCCGTGGTGTTCCAATCGTGTCGTGCTGGCGTAATATAAATAGCCTATGGCTGTTTATAATATCGGTGAATAAGTCTCATATATTATAGTACGAGGCGCTTTCACACCGTGTCGGCACCAACACTGGTATTCATTATTGTACGTTAACACCGTGTAGGTGTCGGTATTAGACAGCGTACCTATTGAATAAGATTTTTAAAGCTCTACTAAGCACTTCGGTTCTGTAAAGTGGTTTGATCCCTTTGAGTAAAACATAAAAGCAAAATTAAATTAGGTATACTTATTTTTTTAAGTAAATGAAATTTCAAATAAATTTAGTTGATTTCTCCCAATTTAAAGTCACATCTAGGAAGTAAACTCAACATCAATGGCGCGAATCCTAAATATTTTTTCATCTCCAACTAAATACATCTCCGAGCCTCTCAGCTCTCTAGAAGAGGTAATATATTATATTAAGCACATCCTAATAATAAGATGTTGCCCTATACCAATAACGTTCTTCCAAGGTTATCTATCTATTTTATGTACGTGGGCAATTAGTGGATGAAATGTTTCCTTGGCTCTGACCAGTCGTCAGATATCATATCATATTTTGGTTTAGGTACTATAATGTGAGATCTCTTCTCAATTGCAACACAAAAAACTATTAATCTCATTTACTAGTAATATTAGTAGCATCACGGACGTAATTTGAATGCCACCGTTTTTTGAAAACCAAGGCTACAGGGTTGCTGCCAATCCAGTATTTATATCCAGGGAGAACAGTTCTAGTGCATTATTAAGCAAGTTTAGTATTTTCCAGAAACTTGCTGGAGGGAGTTTCGAGAAGGGTGACCAAACATTTCTCTATTATTTTGTTTATCTTTTAAACCGCTGGGAGGCGTAATAAGGTAAGTAACAAACCGGTCAAGCTCAAATTACATGTAGACGAGGGTTTTCATGCCATTAACAATAACAATACCTAATATTATATTCTAAGTAATTTGCTATGAAGTATAATATGTTATAAGTAAATCTATTATTACAGTAACTATCATGTTAATCTAATGCATAAATTAGTCTCCGTTTTGTCTCCATTCTCCGAACTCTAGAAAGCCTTTATTATCAAAAAATAAGTGCTGCATGTTTTTTCTGCAGATTAGCGCCCTAAGCCCGGATATAGGAAATTGGAAAATTGTTAACACAAAAAATAAAAACATAATACAGTGTTTCCCCGCTGTATTCTGAGTTTATTACGGGCGTAACCGGGATGTAACTAAGGGAAGGGAGAGGGGGTATAAAGGGGCTTTGTATATCTACTCTACTCTACACTACTAATCACAGTTTTGTTGCACTCTATTTGATAACCATACCTACTGGTAACATCATCATTGTTAATTGTAAAATCTATGATCAATTTGTATTTTAAAGTTTCATCATAATTAGTTCGTGCGTAAGTCACAAGTGAACATTTTCACATTATGTCCACGCTCTTAGGACCTAAATACATCCCTGTGTGCGAAGAGATTTGAATTTGATGAGACCGTTGAAAAATCAATCAGTTCTCGGGTTAAGTGTGGATTTTTCTTAGAGTGGCGGCGAAAGTACCTTTTAAGAGCTTTTTAAGTTATTCGAGAGCGTTCGTGGGTCGCGTCTGTAAGGAGGCTGGTGTGGCTAGCCTTCAGTTTTTCAACAGGCCGATAAGAATTTTTTTGTGATATTTTGTGTTTCATGTGTAATTGAAGGCTAAAGACTTTCAATACGGTTATCGTTTGGATAGGTGACCGTTAGACGCATTTTATTTAATTGTTTCCGTGCTCTAGAGGGCACGGTAAGAAGTTCGTTTTGAAGAAAATGTAAGGAAGTTGTAGACCTGTATCATCGACAAAAGCATAACACATCCAAAATATTACGTGTCAAAGCCAAAGTGTAAAATCTTTAAACTATGCGATGGTATGACCACTGTTTAGAAGAGCAAGGTTTAACCCACGACCCAGCCAGCTTTCTGAAGCGAGGTGCGGTTATTACGTAGTGACAGGTAACCTTATCGCGCCTGACAGCAATCCCGCGGGGCACGCGAATGCCAGCCGTCAAAATTTATTTAAAATGTGTAACTTCTGGTAAAATTATGTGAAAGTTGAGAACAATAGTCTAAAGTAGCGAGTGTACCCACAGAACTGAAGAAAAAAAACCTATAGCATCTATTACAGCCACTAAGCAGTGATGCTCGCATTTCTATGTTCTAGTTTGAAGATAAAAACAGTGATTTAAAAATACCAATTCGATTTAAATCCGTGTTCTCCGTAATATTTTCCGTAATTTTCTTGAAATCTCGTATCTCACTTATTTTCTATTAGCCTCAACAAGATTGCAATTTTCCCTCTCTTTCTACTTTCCACTCGCAGACAACGCCACTTGAGAATGCAAGCAAACGCCTCTAATTCTAACCCCTCATTCACAGGTAGCCTATCTATGTTTGCATCCTATTTAAAACTCCCTCGGACTGTTAAAAGGAGTCAAAGAAATGCCTATCTTGCGTTTACACATTTGCTCAGCCGACTTTACTGACGCACACGGGGAAATCGCTAGCAGAGAGACCACTTCAGACATTTTATATTTCTCATATTATTTTTATTGATTTTGATACCAAACTCACAAGGCGCTCTTTTATCAATGGTACTACTGACACTAAGGCTTTTTCCCAAACTAGATGAAGCTCGTAGTTTGAGGATTAGTTTTTTAAAAATTACTTAGTTACATATTTTAGTATAACGTAATGTAGAAGCAAGCTGCAATATTAATGGATCAACTATCAGACAAGCCTGAAGCCCAAGATTTTATACCCGTAATACTCATATAAAAATGGAATTTATTAATATTACGTTTGGGAATAAGCATTACCTACGTAAGTTTCACATACTTGGTGGTGGTATCCTAAGTTCTGATAAGCGTTTATTCTGTTCATCAGTGTCTCCTAGCCCAGTTGGACTGTGTGTGGTCTGCAGTCAACAGAGGCTTGTGTGTGTGATTTGTGCTTGGTTGCGTCAGGGGTGTCAACGTCCCAGTTCTGAAGTTTTGAAAGGACCGTGTTGATACTGTATTGTATGTTCTGTATTGTATGGTGATTATTTTTCTATTGTACTTTTATGACAGCCTGAAGTAAATATTACGAACTAAAATGTTTATTCGGTAAAAATACTGATTCACTTCACGCCTTTTTAGGGCATTTATTAACACATTGTTTTTTTTTTAAGTTTGTTAGTTTGTTGTATGTTATATTTGTTATACCTACTATCAAGAAATAACATTTATAAGTGCTATCTAAAGACACCTACACAGTCAAACTAACGTGACCAATGGAGGTAACCGTTTGCGTTTCAGATGTTTGATATTATTAATATTAATAATTAGATTATGTTTTATTTTAATTTCAGAGCCTGATGATTTAAATGACGTGATGACCCTACAAATCTAAATAGACGGACATCTAAACCCGAGTCGCGCGTCTAATGCGAGTCACCAGCGACTCGCGACCCGACGCGACGCCGTCGCTTTGTGCACATCATTAGTGCGAGTGCAAGCGAGTGTGGGGCACTCATCAAAATTTCATTTGTCAATCTACTGCTATGTACGGTCAGTACTGAGAGCCGTTTTGTTTATGCTTAGAAGCTCTACATAGAGCTGTCTAATGTTTTGTGATCATATATGAGAAGTGTTCTGTATAATCAATGGTCAAAGTCAAAATTAAAAAAAAAAACTTATTTACTTATCAAAGTCACAGGGGTAATTTAGAATGGAAACGTACATAATAAGCTATTTGTTACCTGTATAATCAATAAGCAACCTGCCAAATTCATAGATATCATCAAATTACTTAAATTAGTAAAAGCATTCCGACGGTTGAAAGGCAATAATGACCAAGCGACATTTTGGGCGATATTGAGTTATATATATCATTGGAATCAGAAAAAAATCCTGCGTCGATTGGTCTTACTCTCATGCCGCTAGGACGAAGTTTGTTGTCGCTTGGTCATTTAAAAAAACACACATTTTCTCAGTTTTCGGCGTCCAAACGACTATAATTTTACCGATTTATGAATAATTTTCACTTAGTATGCATTTGATTTTTATTTTTTACATTTAGTAATTTTTGCCTAGATTCGAAATAATGCGTTTAAACATAAAGTATTTTTTGCCTGGCACTACCTAAGGTATGAATATTGCCTAAGAAATTTTACCTGATACAATTATTTTTTATCTCGTAATTTAAGACTTTTTAACACACATTAATTATGTATTCATTTTCATTTAGTACTTTTTACCTAAATGCAATGGACTTAAAAACGTAAAGTAGTAATATTTACCTACCTAAAAAGTATATTATATTGTCGTTTGGTAATTTTTTACCTGCCGTTTTTTTTTCCTGTTTTTGTTACTTAGGAAACTATTTCTGATATGAAATTTCTATACAAGTGAGCTTATCTCTGATGCACTTATTTTGTTTTGTCGCTTATCCGCATTGTAAAGTAGATTTTGAGTGGCTGTTAGGAACAAAAAAATGATTTTGTCTTCACTGAACTGTCGCATAGGTAACCTGTGTGCTCGCGCGCATCGCACATAGTGCTTCATCGCGTAGCGTGAAGTGTACTGGGTAAGTGCACTTCACTGCCCACTGGGCTGGGAATCTTTTTCATAATTGCTTGTCATCATCAGACCTTAGAGTATGGACTCTAATTCATCTAATTTCAAAACTTTGAGATGAATTAAAACTGCAATTATGCCAGAAATTCCTTAAAATTGGTTTTCACAGCTGATGGATATCCCCGTAGTGTTTTGGAATGTCTAAACAAAGCTCTATCATATGACACCCCATTTGATAATTTTGTACAACTTAATTTTTTTTTACAACCTTTGGACCCTCATACCTTTACAACCCCTTGACCGATTAACTTCATTTTTAAATTCTGTGAAGATCGGATAAGCGGGTTAAAAGATCTCGACGAACAAACATTCAAAGCATTTTTGCCCAAGTTGTCACTAAGATCTCCGTTCGCTTCGCGCACTCGATCAAAAATTGTAATTTTTAGGGGCCAAGATATATGTAGGTACATACCTAGAAGATATACTCGTCATTACAAAAAGAGAGTTAACACGTTCAGATACTTAGGAAGCATCATAACGGCAGACTCTAGATGCACACCAGATATCAGATCCAGAATAGCAATAGCAAAACAAGCATTTAACAATAAAAAACCAATTTTCACATCCAAAATGTCAAAAAGATAAGAAAAAATTCATTAATATTTAAAAATTCATCATACGTTTGGAGTATATCCCTTTATGGGTGTGAGACATGGACAATGACTCAAAAAGACAGAGAGTATCTGGAAGCATTTGAGTTGTGGTGTTGGAGGAGAATGGAAAAGATAAGCTGGACGGAGAAAATTAATAACGTGGAAGTACTGAGTAGGCTGAATGAAGAAAGAGCCCTTAAGAGGGTTATTGAAAACCGGAGAGGAAAAATTATGGGACACCTCATACGACATGACAGTTTAATTAAAAATATCATTGAAGGAAAGGTAAAAGGTAAGAGAGGAAGGGGAAGACCGCGTAAAAGCTATACAAGCCAGCTGAAAGAAAAGATCGCTGTCATGTCGTTTAAGGACGTCTAGAAAGCTGCACTGGAAAGGGACAAATGGCGAGAACTGTATAATTAAATTACACCGACAAGAGCTGAGCTCTTAAGTTAGAAGAAGAAGACAAAAATAAATACGAAAAACGGCAACAATTGGACCAAGTTCGCAAAAAACGTTCTTAATTTTTGACAGCCATTTTCTCCAACATTACTGTGATTGTTTTTGAACTAGTAGTTTGCCCCGAACTGAGATCTTGTGATGTGCCTGATAAAATTACCCGACTATGAAAGTCTCCTTAAATCCTTTTCATAATTGATGATCATTAATATCTTAGAGTATGCACTCCAGCTCATCTAATTTAAAACTTTGAGATGAATTAAATGTTTCAAACTGCAATTATACCTGAAATTCCTCAAAATCGGGTTTCACAGCTGATGAATATCCATGGTTACATTAAACTTTGCAAATCGCATCGATACCGCCATCTAGCTAATTACCAGTCTTACTTGAACTACAAAATCATTAAAACTCTAATAAATGATAGCTCACGTTATACTGGTTTTGCTAAGTTTATAATTTTTACAACTAAAAATTTTACCTAGAATAAAAATAAAGGGTTTTGGGATATCTAAACAAAGTCTTATCATATTATTATGACACCCCACTTGATATTTTTGTAGAATTTTTTTTACTCTCTTTGGACTTTCATAACTTTACAAACCCTTGACCGATTTACTTCATTTTTCAAACCAGTAAAATTTAAGACTACTATCCGTATACCTGCTAACTTCTGTGGAGATCAGATAAGTGGTTCAAAAGATCTCGACGAAAAAACATACAAAGCCTTTTTGCCCAAGTTGTCACTAAAATCTTCGCTTCGTTCACTCGATCAAAACCACGGCAAATCATGTTCTTTATAAAATCAGCTATCCAGTTTCCGAGATTTGACTGCAATATTGGTGTGTTAGAGGCTTATATAGACCTTTTTAACAAAGGGTTAATAGTGACAGGCCTAAAACCTCCACCAACCTGCACAAGAGCTAACTAATTCGTCCCTCGTCAGATACCCATCGTCAGATACACTCTTCAGAAGCCCATAATCAGTAGTCAGTTATTGTAGGTCTACTACAATATACATACATAGTCAATATGATAGACTACAAGGGCTGTTTTGATGTTGATAATGATGATATCTATCGAAAACCTTTGTCCAAAGTCTTTAATCTTGCGTACTAAAACCTAAATTCTTTGTTACTTGTCTAAAAATGCCCTACACTTACCTTAATTAATCTGTACTATGGTTGAAATTGCGTGACAGAAAAGTTTTTTGCTTCAATATTTCGATCATTTTACCTATGTGTCAAACATCTGTTACTTCTGGATGCGTCATTTTGCTTGAAACAAAATTATAAAATGTTAGGGTTTAGTTTATTTTACATGTTTTATAATAAAAAAAAAATTGTCGATAAGTAATTTTTACCTGTTTGTGATTTTGATTAAAATTTTACTAACCGACACTATTTCTTAAAGTATTAAGAAAATGCATAAATTTTAAATGCCAGTTTATAAAGCTTTTAAACTGCATTTAAAATTCGTTGGAATCGAGTAGCTACGACAAATAGACGATTTTTCACGATTTTTTTTCCAAAAATAAAAACTTTAAAATGCTCTGGTGTAAAGTTGCCAATATGTCGCTTAGTCATTATAGCCTTTCAAGCGTCGATTCGTAATTTTGGTCCTTATTGATGAATATAAAATGTGCTACTATGGAAACATAATTAGGTTAAAACATCAATATTACATCGCCTTCGTTTGTTTAAGTAGTGCTTATACATTAATAATAGTAATCTTAAGTACCTAGCATAATAAAACATAATCTAATAATAACTCTAAGTATAATTAAGTACCTAGCATAATATAATATTTTATAATTATCTACTCAATGTAAAATTACATAAAAGTACCAAGCAAGATAAAAGAGACTAACTACCCACAACACAGGATATTCCTAGGGTGGGAGTTAGTGTTTCCACCAAATGTTTTTCTTGGATCAAGTTAAACTTATCTATTGCCTATTTATAGTTTCTTATTTTAGTTTTTACTTTATTTCTTGTTTTTCTGTTCATATTTTTATTGTGGTGCCTGAATAAACGTATTATTATATTATTATTACTTATTCATTTACCTATGTCAAGCAAATACATTTTTCTGATTTCTGATTTCTTATAATTTTCGCATCTGTTCTATCGAGTAACAAAATTATTGCAAAAAAAAAAATACACTGAAGTAAACATGCCATAAACCTATACATATTTAAACGGGAAGCAGGCTCTTTATTTTGTGAACAAATAAACAATTATGTTATGCAAAAAAGTTACTTATCAAGTTATGAAAACGAGACCTTGGTTAAAGCGGTAAAGTAAAAAACGATGCTCTACATTCCGCCCTATTGAGTTGAACGCCTGCCACTAATCAGAATCAAGCATCAAAGCCCTGACACATTTCAAATAATCACGCCAAAATCTTACAAGTCTAGCGACGAAATGGGTGGATTCTTTGACGATCGTAGAGGCTTGCGCGGCGCGGGCTCAGTAGTGACCGTGCTCTGCCGCCGGGTGGACGTCTCGCGCGTCTCTCCGTCGCTACCGCTGCAATCGCATCGAGTGAACAGTGATATCGGAAATTCAAAATTCCTAATTCCGTGACAGTGCAAGTGTCTGTGTGTGAATTGTATACATTGTGAACAAATGCGTGTGCCAAACGTGGATTGAAACAGGTACAGTGGTTTTGATCATTTACGCGTAGTGTTTATGACCGGATTTTCAGGTAGGTGATACTCGGATGTCCTTTTAGTGTAAAATCAGACACGTGCAAAAATGTAATAACACAAATGTTATACACACCTACTGCAGGTACTACTATACTATTTCACTTGTGTTATTTCAAAATCGTATTGGTTAGTTCGATTGCAACATTTAAATCATGTTGAGTGTGCGTGTTTTCCAGTCGAGTATTGGAAAATGGAAATTATATAATGTTAATGCATGCAATATGCTGATACTATGAAAATTGGATTTTAATTTAGTCCCACGTCGGGCGCCATTTTCAGTCCCTGTTTGGGCGCCACTTAATATTTTTAATAAAAGAATATGACGTCCATTTACATACAACTTGTTTTGTTACCTATGTAAACGCTAGCAATTACGTAGTGAATAAATCTAGCGCTTTGATAAGTGGAAAAACGTTTCTTGCCTGAGCAAACAAAACCTTTCGGGCGAAATATTGCGTACATAAAAACGCACTTAAGTATTCCTGGCGTATTGTGTACTCGGCAAACATTCGAAATATTTATTCTGACGCGCTTTTGGGCCTCTTATCGCTTACAAAGGAGAAATGCGCCAACTTTATCCTTGAACTTGGATTTTCCAGCATCCACCTAACCTATTCTATTAACTTTGTGATACAAAATCATTGACAGCGTGTCGTTTTCAATCCTTTTTTGTAATTTTATAGTACAAAGTTAAAACATTCACGATATAACTAGAGTGTACTCCGACTTCAGTCTAGTTTCAGAGCAAATACAAGTTAACACCTGATAAGTCTCATAAGGTTACTTCGATGTCAAATAAGTTGTTAGAACTCATTAAGCCTAAATTGGATCGTGTGTGTACCGTGAAGATTGGAACTCCAATCAAAATCACGCTAAACATAAATTATAGGATTAAGGCAGTCGATTTTAACATACTCCAGTTGTAGCAGTTGCTAGTATTTGTTTATTAGGATTGCCAAAGAATAATACACATAACTTAAACAAAACTCAAACAGAACATATCATGGCTGGTGCTTATCCACTAAAGGCAACCACAGCTAACGCAGGTAAAACATTATGGAGTGTAAAAAGTATTTTGGAAGAAAACAAAGATACAATAATGTAATGTAAATGTGTCGTTGAAGTGATAAAGAGTATAATGCTTTGGGAAATCAGAATAAAGAAGTATTTTATCTTATGAGTAAAAATAATTTAGAAAAGGGCAACCTAGGAGTCTGGTTAAAAAAAATGTGATTTTTTTGGCTGGAATATAAAAGTCAATGTTAATGGGAAAGAAAATATACGGAAGGTGCATGGTATTTATTCGTCTAGTCAAAATCTGTGTAGCGTGCAATGAGATTTGTATGTCAACTAAGTTTCGTTCAACGTTCAATCTAAACTAGACTGTGTAGATACTTGTTATACGATTCAAGTTTCAAGAGCTTGTACTCTTGTAACAGTGTTGGTAATCTGGTTCGTAAGTTACACCCTAATCAATGATTGATGTGACGCCCCGACACTCTTACCCAACAAACTATAGTATTTGTATCGTAACACGAAATATGACCTTGGTTTTCCAATGATAAATGTTATTCGACGCCAGTAACATTACATTCGACATAAAATTTAGGTTATTGAATATTTATGCCACTACAAGTACAGTCAGCCATCTTAATTGTATTAGGTCACTGCAGAGCCTTTTTTGACTCATGAGTACATCTGAATACATCTTGTCATATTTCATTAGTAAATATATCACAGTAGTGTACGGTTCAGGGGTTTAGCTTTTATGCTCAGTTCGGTAGAAATTTTATTATACAAAAAAATGAGCATCGATATTTATAAAAAAAATGTGATCGACCTTTGTTACGTGAAATAAAAACAAGTACCTTTTGTATTCGTGCAGCCGGTGCTTGTAGTATAATTTAATTAGGGATGGTAACAACCATCCAATTATGTATTGTTACAACCAAAAATATTGTAGCAAACGGTTTTTAGATTATAAGAAAAATTAATTTCTAGGAACGTAATGAAAATCATTGATGGTGCGAGTGGGTAGTAAGCTAATAGGTAGGCTGTTACAAATTAGGAAGAAATATTTTACCTGTATGGCATCGTGGACGTGGAAAATTTTTGATAATATATTTTTTGTAATACATCAATGGGTTTGTGGCTTGTTTCTCTAATTGGAAAACCAAAATATCCTCCATATTTTTTTCATCGCAATCTTTTTTTGTAGGTGTATGTTTTATGTAAAACAATCTGTTATAATTAATTATGAAAAGCTCACGACTTACCCCAAACACGATAAATCTTTAGAGATTCTTGAAAATTTCATAATTATATATCTGGCTTCTATATATCTACATTGAATCAAACACACGTCAAATTACAAAGTTTATATTATTAGTCACTAGGTATTTAAAAACTCATTTACACAATAAGCCACATTCTTAGCTTTTTAACAGCGTTTTAACTTTTTAAAGCGTTTGAATAATATTTATTGAGAGAGCACCAAAAACAACAATTGTATTAAATCTAGATAATTCTCACACAAACGAGTAAAACAACTTTGTAAAATAAGCCGGGCTCTGAATCGGGAATTATTCCCCACTGTGCTGTCAGTTATAAAATTAAAACTCCCGGAATTAGGGTTCTGTTTAATGTTTGCATCGGTGGCGCTATTCTCTTTTACCCATTAATTGTACTCACAAATAATTAACACGAATTATCTCGCAAGGGATGACATCGTAGTTTAACAAAACAACAATGATTGCATTATCTTTATAATTATAATCCGGCACACAACGAAATTCTATTTAAACTCTACATTATGGGACGATACTTGACAATACGGCGAAATAAAATAGGTCAATTCAGCGCATTGCTTTTGGGTAAATACTTACAAAGTGTACCTACCACACTTTTATGTCCTTTAAGTACATTATCCTAACCTACATAATTTTGCTTTCTTCTAATCTATAATTTGAAAGATTTCAGGTTCTTTGTAAACGTTTAATATAAGCACTAAAAGTCACCCATTCAAATAGTGACCGCACTGAACGATGCTCAACTTAACTGACCATTTTTCATGTATACTTTTTTTTAAAAGCATTACCATTTCACATTTCACACAAGAAATTGCTTATTGCCTCTGAAAATATTTTTTGTACAATATTTATTTATTTTAATCTAATTAATTAGGAAATACCAAGTAACGCCCTGAGTGATCTTAACAAATTAGTGATTCGCACAAAAGCAATTTTGTTCGAAATTTAAACTTTCACGGTAGAGATACGTATCGTGTATCGTTTTACTTGATTTTACTTCAACAAGTTATAATTGGTTAAAAATGTTTCTACGAGTTGCTAACTCGAGTGAAGTTAGCGTATGTCAAAGTTTAAGCAAAAACCGCCGTATTTTGAGTAAATTTTCTTTTGACTCAGGCGACGAGTTGTAGCAAACATTAAAAACTTTAGCCGCTATTTTCAGAATACTTGTGAAATAACTTGAAAGATAAGATTTTCGGTTTTTGTATCACTTTCTCTCATAAAAATCATGTCATGCTTAAAAATATCAGAAACAACATGACGTTAAAAACGGCTGTCACTGAAAGATGGGTGATTATTACTTTTTCAGAAATCAGATTTACGTTCTTGACGAAGTTATATTTCTTGAGATGTGACCTCATTTCGCACTATAAATATCATTTTTCAATACGTAAGTTTCGACTTTAAGTAGTGTTGAGTTTATTGTTTGTTGACAGGCGTCATGGCTCAGTCGGTAGTAGCTCTGCCTTCCGTGCTGTGGGTCGTGGGTTCGATCCCCACCGAGAACAAACATTTGTGTGTGGCAAACATACATGTTTGTTCTGTGTCTGGGTGTTTCTATGTATTATAAGTAGGTATGTATTTACAAAAAAAAATATGTATGTATTCTATCAGCCATCTAGTTCTCATCGTACAAGCTTTGCTTAGTTTGGGACTAGAAGGCGTTGTGTTAAGTGTCCGTGAATATTTATTTATTTTATTGTATTGTTGTTTATTGATGAGTAAACATTAAAAAAAGTTGCAGGTTTTGAGTGAGAATGCTTGAAATATTTTAAATTAACTACTTAAAATACAGGTGTAATGGAAACTCACATAGTCTCTCGTTTGATTTTCATTTCTATTGGTTCATTAGTGTTGCCAACTTTATGGTATATCGTATTTTTTAGAAAATCGTTTTGTAAAAATTTTAGGCTTTACAAAGTTTGTTAGGATTGTACAGAACAGACTTCTTTTTGTAGCTCAGTACTACTTTTTTTAAAAAGGTACATAAATATAAATATTCTCAGACAAATCACACACCGCCCTCTAGTCCCAAACTAGGCAAAGCTTGTACTATGGAAACTAAATTGCTGATAGACTACATAGATAGTTTTTTTTGTAAATACATACTAACACCACATATATAGTAACACCCAGACACAGAACAAACATCTATGTTTGCCACACACAAATGTTTGTTCTCGGTGGGGATCGAACCCACGACCCATAGCACGGAAGGCAGAGCTACTACCGACTGAGCCATGACGCCTGTCTAGCTAAAGTGTTTAGTAAAAATACCCTACCTGAACTAAAAACAAGTTTTTTCCTTACCTCTATCTATAAAATCAAATAGCTAAGTTTTGTTAACCCACTTACAGCCATGTAATTTGTTTTTCTGTTATACTAGTCGAACCACACTAACTTTGCACCGGTTAGAATATGGTAGAATGCTGTTACATAACGCTTCAGTAAGAGATAGGGTAGTAGGGACAGTAGGGTCGGTCCACAAGCTGAAAGTCGCTCAGCGAGCTATAGAGAGAGCTATGCTCGGAGTTTCTTTAAAGGATAAAATCCGAAATGAGGTTATCCGATAAAGAACTAAGGTGGTCGACATAGCTCAGAGGATTAGTAAGCTGAAGTGGCAGTGGGCCGGCCATGTTTGCCGTAGAACCGACAATCGTTGGAGCAAACGAATACTTGAGTGGAGACCGCGTTTAGGCAAGCGTAGTGTAGGACGCCCTCCGGCTAGGTGGGGTGACGATCTGAGACATGTAGCTGGCAAACACTGGATGAGAAGAGCCGAAGACCAGGCTCAGTGGCGCGTCTTGGGAGAGACCTACGTCCAGCAGTGGACTGTTGATGATGATGATGATGAAGAGATAGGGGCTTAGTGCGCTTACTCGTAGATTAGTATGGTTATGCTACTGTTAGCATTTCATTATCCTACCATCCACGCACCTTTATTTAGAGTTTGGTTTTCTAAGACTAAAGGCCCATTTAGATGGAGAAAGTTTCTCGTACGTTTCGGTACGAGAAACTATACGCAACTATCTCAAGCAATAATCGCCATGACACAATCGTATCAAAATGTTTACATACAGGCAAGAACTACAATCTCGCCTACGATTATGTCATACGAGACTCGCTTATTACTTATCGCTAGGCATTAATTGCCTATGTTTGTTTTCACGACGAAAGTATAGTAAGCAGATTCTTGCTTATGAGAATCTCGACTTGTGTAAACACGATCTCGTATGACATATTTTCAAGTTCATACGAGTATCGTGCAAATCAGTTAGAATCGTTTTCAGTGCGAGATTTGTCATTCGAGTCTAGTATATTGTTTCTGTGGAACTGTCAAATTCTGTTTAGACGGACACAATAATATTACATTGCAAGGTAATTGTCGCCGAAGGCAACGAGCGAGAAGAGCGAATGTTTAGACGAAAAAAAGGTTTGATATTCCTTCGATAATCGTATCTTCGAGGCGAGAAACTCTCTCCATCTAAATGGGCCTTAAAACGGCCGTTATTTTCTTAGCCATTTTAATCATTATAGTGTAACAAAATCAGAAATAATTTTTCTTTTGCTTATTTTTCTATCGGACTCTTCACGATCAATTTTAGATAACTGATTATATAATTGTTATCTATCTTATTATATCTGTTGATAAAGAAAATATAGCACTGGTTGTTTCTTGGCCCTTGTTCATGAACAGTGCCTTAGCTAACTCTTTTCGTTGTCATCCAAGTAACAACGGAAAAGCACTTTTAAAGCCGGGCTAAAATGATGGATTTAAATAAGGTCACACTTTGATTCTATTCTTTGATATTAAAGCTAGTCAAAAGCAGGGCCTCTACTGTGAATAATGATTCGGTAGTGACGTTTGTGCTACACTGCGTAGTAACGCTGTGACTTCGAAAGAGTTTAGACCATCGCTCGAGGCGACCGCGCAGTGTAACACAAACGTCACTACCGAATCTTCGGAAATCAATATTCGCAGTAGAGGTCCAGATCTAATCAAAATTCATGCCCAGTTTTTTCAGCTATCTAGTTTGAATTTGAGTCACGTGTCACGTGATATGCGTGAGCACTAAAAGTAAAATTAAAGTAAAAACTCCAAATCAAACATCACTACTCACTTAGTATGTAATACAGAGTGCTCTAAATTTTAGAAAGAGCGTTTCCACACTGGCACGACACCTATGCAATACCAATACATCAAAAACACGCTGGGAAAGAGTCTAGTACCGAATGTATGAGATTAGCTTCTCTTAGCTTCTCCCCACGATATCGTATAATAAATGTCGTATCGGTAGTAGTGTGGAAACTGCCTTTCCGGTACGGTATTTTATAGAACAATGGTTCCGTATGATTTATGCAGAGTGGGGTTCCACTAATTAGCGCTAAACACCCTCTCATCCATTACACCGGAAATCTGTCAAATTCGCCTCCAAGTTTCAGACAAAGGACGCTTAATCTATGGTTCCTTAAGAAGTGGTAATCGGTAAATTACTGCCGTATTACTAAACACAGCTCATGCAAAAGAAGTGCTCTGGAAATAGAATGTTACATAGATATATTAGTTTTTTTTTATTCAATAATACTTAAGATGACGCTCTTATGAACCTAGACCTTAAAATATATGGAAACCGCTTCGTATTCCGAAGCGTTTTGACTTAAAATCAGATGCCATAGAAGATAAACAAGCTTAATACGAACTAACTCCCATTCGTTCTATAAAAATAATCGTACGCAATCATACAAAACGTTATGGTGGTTCAAAGTGATTATTGAGACTTTATTGAATTGATTTTAAATGGTCGGTCAAATTAGTGTGCTGATTTAACTCTTGGAATATCAAAAACGTAAAACTAAGAAAAAAATCCTTACTAATATTATAAATGCGAAAGTAACTCTGTGTGTCTCGCTTTCACGCCAAAACTACTGAACCGATTTGAATGAAATTTGGTACACAGATAGTCTAGAGCCTGAGAAAGGACATAGGCTACTTTTTAATGCGAAAAAAGGGTTGTAAGGGGTTGAAAGGGGGGGAGGGTGAAAGTTCTATGGAAGTTACTACCAAACTTTTTTTTTACTACTAAACTTTTTCCAAAGAGAGAACACTTTGTCATCACTGACACTGACTGACAGGGATGCGTTCATAGGTAATTGGCATCCAAGTGGCCAATATGGCGACTGCCATAGAATTTTATGACTGCCATTTTATACCTGTAAGCAATAGTAACTCTCTGTCTGTATGTCGCGCTTTCAAAACTACTGAACCAATTTAAATGAAATTTGGTACACAGATAGACTATAGCCTGAGAAAGGACATAGGCTACTTTTTAATGCGAAAAAAGGGTTGGAAGGTGGTTAAAGGGGGGGATGAAAGTTGTATGTAAGTATCGTAATTTTTAGAGCTAGAAGCTTGAAACTTATTTTTAAGCTGTTGATTCGATATAAAATCAAATTTTGTAAAAGCTAATGCTACTCAAAGACACTATAATAATATGAATAAACTTTTATTATTATTATTATTCCACGCGGACGAAGTCATGGGCACCAACTAGTATTTATATATATAGGTCAAAGCCAGTTCTAATGAATACCTAGGCTCAATATATTTCTTTGTTCGGGTAGCTACACTTGGTAATTGATAGTGCAACGCGCTATGACGTATTGATCATCCCTCTTCGTCAAGCCTAGACTTTTACTGCTATAGTGAGCGATGGCCCAGTTTCACGAACGTGTTGCAAATTTAAAATACCCACGAAAAGCTTAGAAGTTTTTACTATAGCCTAAGAATGCTAAGACTAAGAAAAAAAAAAGAACTTGCCTAATATCTACCAGTCTTTTGAATTGCGTTGGTTAGTCAAGAAAATTTTTAGCAAAAAAAAAGTATCGAATTGGTTTCAAAATGGCTGCAGCTAGAGACACACAAAGTACATCACAAACACAAGTAAGTACTCGTAGTAGAACAAAAACTTTCACTCAGAACAGTCGTGCGACTTTATCACCCAAACCTTTCAACTAAATAAGCCCCCAGATGAAGCTACCCTATAAATCTACTATCAGTGTCACTTGGCACCGTAAAGTATAAGCGAACCATGGATTTGATAGATGGTGAGACTGATCCCATATGCCGTAAAGATAGTTGGGAAAAGACGGTTATTTTTCGGCCGGACGATTCACGTGTCCGGCTTTTTTTACCTAATGTGTGGAAATATATCTGAATTGATATAAAAGACGTGGTTAGTTTAACCTCCTTTAGTGTATACAAAAGGCTTGATGCAAATTCGGGACTTATTATATTGCTCAAGTCACAAGTACTAACATTTTTGTTAGTATTTTAAAGCCTCGCATGGTCTTATTTATCAAAGCTAAACTTTATTTAATAAAGGCTCAAGAGAACGTATACTGACTACTATATGGCATACCTACTCATATTTTTATTTTTTCATGAAAAAAAATTCAGTAAGGATGCAATAGTTCAAGTGTATTTTCTGTTGATAAAAAGTAATCCGACTTTTTTTAATGCTCCGGCTTTTTTCCGGCTTTGTTTTGACATCAGCCACCCTAACCCAAACAAATACACGTTATGATAGCATGGTGAACATAAATGTAGATGTGTTGTAGATAGCGTACATTACACACGCGATTGTTTTTTTGTTGAAGGAAACCATGATTTTACTATGGAAAATTGTTGGTGTTTGTTTTTTTTAAACACACCTACGCTTTTAGCCATTCAGGGAGTATTTTGGTGAAGAAATATGACGTCAGAGCTTCTGTCGTCTCTCTTGATAAGCTGTTATCTCTGCCTATAAAAAGAGCACATCCATTAAGGCAACTCCCACGAGTGCGATGTGCCCAATGTGACATTGACTCCATCCATCACGCTGGATCTAGTGACATGAGATAACCTGATAAATGTTAATCTTTACACAAATAGTATTGTATCTAAGTTGTATTGTGTTGTATGTAAATGACTTAAAGATACATGGATACATGCTATAACAAACTAGTTACCTTCCACGTGCTAGTATTTCAAGTTAAACTCAAAGCAGACGCCATTTTGGTTTTGAAAATAGTACGATAAAACAGTACTTACACACAGGCAACACATTTTAGTTACATATTATTGCAATATCAACAAATATTTTGAAGACCAAAGAGTGAAATGGCAGCGCATAGTAGGAAAAGAAAAATATTTTTTTAATGGTATAGGCGACCAAGAAATTGGTTTACCACTCTAAGGTTGAATATCATTTGCACGTACAAAACATCAAGGGCTATTTTCGCTTGACAGATTAATAACTGCTACGTCAGAATCTGTCATTCCGTTTATTTAAGCTCCTTAGCGAATAATTATGTTACTGGGAGATGTCATCAAAAGTGGTAAACCAATTTCTTGGTCGCCTATACATATTTTGACACATTTTTTAAGAGACGCCTGACTTTATGTGATTTAAAATCATTGGCAACGATACGCAAAGCAGCTAAAAGCATCACAAAGTTGCCTCGGCTCGTTATCCGTCACTTAAATGACAATTTAAGTGACAAACTGCCTTCTAATTTATGAATGTTCCCGATATAGATACTGGTTAGGGAACAGCTGACTCACTCGGGTTCCTCCAGACCAGCTTATTATATTGCATACTATACATATCCTAAAAAGAATTGTAAATCTATACTATCATAAAAATGTAAAAAAGCCAACAAGTTAAATTAAAGATATGGATAAACTAAATATGCAGATCTACTAAATAAACGATTCTGATTCCGATAATCGAGTTTGTCTGTTTATCTGTTTGTTTATTTGGACCAATTTAAATGAAACTTATACCATTCGGAAGCCCTTTTTCCGGATTAAAACATAGGCTATATTTTTAACCGACTTCAAAAAAGGAGGAGGTTCTCAATTCGGTTGTATTTTTATTATTATTATTATTTTTTATGTTTGTTACCTCAGAGCTCCGTCATTTATGAACCGATTTGAAAAATTCTTTTTTTATCTGAAAGGGTATGCTTCCATGTTAGTCCTGAACTGCCATCATCATCATCATTTTGATGATGAAGGCGTATCAAATTGAAGTCGGTTTTTCCAGTTTTTTGAACTTATAAATTATATTAAAAACAAGTTCTGAGATTCTGAGTTACAGCTTGTCCAATCTAAACCAAAAGCCGCCTTTGGCACGAGGTTCATCGTATGCTGGTTGACAGCTATTTTGGTGGAATGTTTCGCGCGCGTACGAATTCGCGGGTATCAGCTAGTTGTAAATAAAATAATATTTATAGGGAAGTGTAAAGTCGACTGACACTAAAAGTTCCAGTGTGACGGTGTATTTGTATCTCGTAGCACTTCGTAGTACCAACGTAGCACTGTGCTACGAGAATCATTGAACCAACTGTTCCGTGCTACGCCAGTGCTACGAGTAAGGTAAACACAACAGCGTTATTTTCGTATTAGTATTGGAAATTAGAGGCTATTAGCTGTTTGAACAAATACGTGCTCGGCTTTTCCTGTTACGTTACTATAAATGTTGAGAAATGTAGATGAAACCTATTGAATTGTGTGAACAAGTAGAATAGTCCTTTAGCACGATATTACGGTTTGATACAAAAGTATGCCTTAGTGTCGGTAGTACCATTTATTTGTACCATTGATGGTACAAGTGACACAACTTTGTATCTTTAGCACCATTAATGGTACTAGTGACAATTATTTTGGATCAGGTAGTAGCATCATAAATATTTTGCTAGAACTTATAAAGTCAGAAGTCCCAGAATGGGAGCCAACTAAATTTATTACTGATTTTGAACAGGCTATTATCAATCCACTTTCCTCATCAATAATAAATTATGATGTTTGTCTACTTGTATAAAATCATTTTGGTTTTGAGTAACCGAAACTAGCGGTTTCATGGTGGTCACCACCACGGTAGCGTGCTACAGCATAGCTAGTTAATGGGGATTGTTGAAAAGAAAAAAATTCCCGTCAATGGGACCTTCCTACAGTTATTTTACTAAAATTGTCAATGAAACTAGTAGAGTTCCGTGTGACCAATCTTGTGATATGCAACAGCTCCAAACAATCTTTATTTAAATATAGTCATATCTCATTCTTATAGGAAACTATCCCACGCTGCAGTTTCCGGTATGTGGTCTCAACCTATCGGTAAGGTTGACATAGATCATCAATATATATAAAACTCTTTTGAAGCTGACTGATAATCAACGCTAAACCATAAGTCCTAGAGGTATGAAATTTGGAGGGTAGTATCTTTATATAGTGTAGGGGTGCACTAAGAAAAGAATTTAGAAAAGTCACACTCTAAAAGGTCTAGAACGCGAGCAACGCCGCAGGCGACGGCTAGTCAATAATATATATTTTTCTTTTCTTAGCTATCTGTGGTTATTTCAGTGTTCACAAGCTTGCAAACATTTCTGTTATTATTCAAACGAGTGTCTTTTAAGAAACTAATCTTATTCTTGACTTAGAGATTATCTATTTATAAGTGTAAGTAGTACACGTGACTTGGAGCCACGATCACCTAAGCGTCATAAGCCCATAAGCCGCGCACATTAATTACGCCCAAGTGTTTTTGGATAGTTCCCGGGCACAGCCGACCCTTTAGCGATTACGCCCACGGGGTTTAATGTGGCCCCTATGTGAATGAGCATTTGTTACAAACATTTAATTAATGCGATTATACCTGAAGTTGATTGACTGGATGACGAGTTAAACTTTAGTAATTACGTTTTTTTACTAATCTATGAACTTCATAAAGTACAACTAATTGAATAAACTAATTTCTCTTGATTTCTATTGGAAGGTTATGTATGACTACATGACAATTGCATGACATCACAGAGTGCATTCACTGATGACGTGACCTGTGATGCACTGCATTCGAAACTGTTGCATGCAGTTTTAAAGAGGTTTTATTTCATAAACGTAATGGGCATCGAAAAAAATTGCTCTTCTACACTTGTCATATAATTAAAATCCATATTTATGTTGCTGTGTCAGAATCTCTTTGTTATCATGCAAGTGACAATGACAGAAAATTACAGTAAGTTTAAAATTAATAAGTTCAATACACAAAAGCACAGTGGCTTACATAACAATAAAGATTCCTCACCATACATAAAACACATTTCAAAGAGCTATCTCAGATCTCATACATAAAATCTGCGATTATGACAATAGTAAAAAGGGCCCAGAGCGCTCCGCCATAACGTTCAGTATCTTTATGAATGTAAGTTATGGCCGCGTTTCTTCTTATGACCTCAGAATGATCAGATAGCGGCCAGCGGCCAGTAAACACGTAATAAACTGTGCGGTCCGTTTCGACCCCACCTATGTTATGAAAGCTGCCGAAAATGGTCGGAAGCATTTTCCGCCTTTCCGGCCTTTTTCGTAGAAGACGGTGGTTTTATCTCAAAAATGGTGGTAAAGTTTTAATGTCAAAATGTTTTGAAAACTCAGACCTACGCTTGCAGTGGCGCAGCAGATTGACCGTGTGTAGTGCCCCATATTGACCCGCGCTCATCACTCTGATGGCCGAATACTCAAACGCCACTTAAATTAAGTTCACGCTTAAATTATTGCCATCTCTTACAAATGAGTAATGTCAAACAGAGGCAGAGCAATTTTAAAGGGTGCTTAAATTTGAGAGATGTTTCAGTATTCCGGCCTGAGACGTATATTTGTGAGGTAAGCACTAACAAGTTTGACAGTCGGCGCGTTAGTCGACCTAGCGTATTCGGGTCATATTGCTCGTCAAACACCAGCTTGAATGCCAGACATTGTAGCGTCACCGCGCAGTGTATCTCGAATACGTTAAAGTTACGATTGTCACATTCACTCGTGGTTTTTAATCACTACATAGCATAAAGCAAAGTCGCTTCCCGCGTCTGTCCATCAATCTATGTTTTTTTTCATAAGAATGTCCCTAAGAAATTCCATTAAATGAAGATTTTAATTTTATTTTTTTAACTAGGTAGGTAGTGTAAAATAATACTATGATGAGATACCGAACTGGATAGTTTGACAATAGTAGGTAAACTAGGTATGTATCTACCTACCTGTTGAATAGGTCGCTAATTTTCATCTTAGTTTACAATTTTTATTAGGGGCTGAGGCATGCGGCAAATACGTACATCAACAGCTTTTAAAGGTTGGTGGGTATAGCTAGTTATAGTTATTACGGTGTAAATGGGCCTCTAAGGGAATTTTGAGACTGAAGAGTCTCAAAATCCCCTTGATTTAAAAATTTTAAAATCAAGGGGATTATGAGCCAAAAAATCTCATAATCCCCTTGAAGGGGACGACTCAAAGGGAATTATGAGCCTAACCCTGTCCTAAAGTCTGTATGTATGTATACTTAGATCTTTAAAACTACACAACGGATTTTGATGCAGTTTTTTTAATAGATAGTTTGATTCAAGAGGAAGGTCTAAATGTATAATATCATCATCGCTGCATTGCACCTGTGCGAAGCCGGGGCGGGTCACTAGTTTCCCGTATAAAATAAAAGTGAATTAACTAGGTACATACTTATTTAATCAATCAAATAAATAAATATTTAATAGTCCCGAACCGGCATAACTTGTACTGTGAATACTTAACCGGATAATGAGTGTTGGTGGTCCAAATGACCGGTAACCGTCCCAACCGTACTGTGACTTATTGCGTAGACCGTCGATCGCTGTGGAGGGTTGGTCTATGACCGCGGAGGCTCGCAGGACGTTACTCTAATGGATTCGGATTCAGTTCAATGCTAGTGATTACGGTTATTGGTATTGCGAATGAATTGTTATTTGTTAAACAACCTCCTGAGTTTCGAAATTTCAGAGATTTTCTTGGGCTCAGTGCCTTGATCACGAGTAAATGTGACAATCGCAATCGTATCCGAGGTACACTGCGCGGTGACACTACTACGGTTGGTGGTTTAGTTGGGATTGACGCGCAATATAACTCGAATACGTTAGCGCGGCGACTATTAGATTTTTCGTGATAGAGGCACACTTGTGCTATTTATGAGCGTCTTCCAGATCTTTTGGTATAGTAGGTGCCAAATAACACCGCAATACAGGTCATTTACCCACCTTCACCTCGATATCACAAAATTCAATTAATGTATGGTAAACAAACAGTACTAACGAGATTCGAGTGATTACCGTCTTAGCGACAGGTTTGTATGGAAAGCGACAGAATTAGCCATTCATAAATTGAATTTTGCGACATCGTGGTGAAGGTGGGTGAACCTGTATTGCCGTGTTATTTGGCACCTATTATAGGTTCTTGATAAAAACGTAATCACACACAGTAAGACACGTCCAAATAAAAAGTACACATCAATTTTCATAATTACCTGTAAACTTTCACAGTCATATCAAGGAGGAAGATATTCAGAAAGGCACTACTTGAGTAAAGTATAAGTCGTCGTGTTCACTTCAACAAAACTATTATATACAAAAACTTTAGCTCCATCTAGCCCCAAACTAAGCAACTACTACTACCAAAAGTAGATT
This sequence comes from Eulithis testata, assembly GCA_947507515.1. Classification (NCBI taxonomy): domain Eukaryota; kingdom Metazoa; phylum Arthropoda; class Insecta; order Lepidoptera; family Geometridae; genus Eulithis; species Eulithis testata. The sequence continues at coordinate 12,725,471 of OX382194.1, forward strand.
GCTGATAGAATACGTAGTACTACTTGTAGAAGTACTTACTTTAAAGAAACTATGTTCTAAGAAGTTGAACACTTTGTAACTCACTGATAAAGTTTCCTATGAATGCTTAGTTATGAAAACTGCTACGGCGTAGTATAGTTGCTACGGCGTAGCAGTTAGACGCGTAGTACATCGCTACGAGCTTACTTCGATTGCGACATCTTAATGTTGGCGCACACTTGACGACAAGACGTCGCGTCGTGTAGTTAGGGAGAGAAAAGATATATTTTTTGAAAATCCGGCTTTTTTAGAGCCGGATTACGTCACAATATAAAACATATTGTGACGTAATCTGCCTAAAATATAAAATTGGACGGCATAAATAGGGCTTTGTTTAGCCATGCTAAAACCGTTTTTATTTTTATTCCAGCTTAAATAGTTTTTGATTGTAGATCATAAAATTATCTATAAAAAATGTTTCAATATTTTTTTTCTTACGAGCCACCGTTTCTGAGATATTACGAGATTTAAACGATTCGTAAAGTTTTATATTTATTACTACAGCTAACTAACTCAAGTATTTAAGCTGGAATAAAAATAAAAACGGTTTTAAAATGGCTAAACAAAGCCCTATACAAGCCGTCCAATTTTATATTTTAGCTGGATTACGTCACAATATGATTTATATTGTGACGTAATCCGGCTCTAAAAAAGCCGGATTTTAAAAAAATATTTCTTTTCTCTCTTTATCTACACGACGCGATGTCTTGCCTTCTAGTGTAGTTTGACGCTTATATTGAGATTGTACGAACGATTGCTATTTCCTATTACGACCTCTCAAAAACTATCGACCGAATTGTGTAAAACTAATTTAACACGTGACCTCAATCGGCACAACAAAACCAGTCAGCACCTACTAATTCCAAGGTCAACAAGCCTACTGTAAAAAGGTACACAAAGTTGTATCATTTGAGTTACATTGAGCGGTCGGTTTATGTTTTGTACGCGATCTCAAACGAACTGCCAAAGCCACTACGCAGTGTAATTGAATACGACAAAATGATTCTTTCTTTAATAGTAGATCCAGAGGTCGGCGAAATATCGTCGTAGGTGGTTTTTAATATCGCGCTCGCAAACCAATTGTTTTTGACAATTACAGGTCTGCTTGACTTTTTGCCGCAGAACGAGAACACTGTTTTCATATTCCCAATTTGGCTCCAAATCTGTTTTTTCGTAAATTGAGGAAAAATTAAACCATATTACCATGGCAATAAGTATCATTATAGATTGGAGAATCTTGATTTTGTTTGGATATATTACATCTTCATTTTAATACCAACCTCCAATGATCTTGTGCGTATCGTATGAAATAAGATGCGTGTTACACTATTAATACTGTATCATGATCCAGTATTATAATGATCGATAGCTCAAAACCATTCGGATTCATTGCGATAACATCACACTCCTGTCAATATAACGAATAAATGTGACAATCGCAAACGTACCGTAACGTTAAAGTATCCGAGATACACTGCGCGGTGACACTACAACGGTCGGCAGTCGAGCTGGCATTGCCGCGCAATATATTAGCAACTCTAATACATTAGCGCGGCGACTCAGATTTGTTCGTGATAGAGGTACTGCGTATAGCGTGATATTATTGGTGGTGTCGCGTGTCCTTATGGATACTTTGTAGTAACGCCCAATGCCACAGATTATGCAAAGGGTTTGTTTTGTATCGTCAGAGTGACAATTCTGTAGTAAATAGGTATTGTGCGGGTTCCGCGTAATATTGCGGCTTGTCGCATGTCGACGCAACGCGCTTCGCCCTAAGACGGCAATATTTTAATTTAGCTGGTTGAAACTACGTTGATCCTTTAATGTTGTTTTGTGTGTATGAGAGTCATACAAGTAAGTTCATTTTAACATTCACACTTTGACAATAATTACGATAATAACCAAGAAATTAAAGTTTTATAATTTTGAAAATTGACTTTGTTTTTCGAGTATATAAGACGTTACTGGTAGTTAAGTACTACAAAAAAGTAAAATAAAATAACTTGCCTTTATTACTCGCAAACGATCATATTGAATTGCCAATAATTGGCATCACAGGCCCATAGTGTCACAAAACACATTGCCATCGAAGACTAGTTGCCGAAATAAATATCGTTTCAATTTTGTCGATTGATTTTATTGAATTTATGGCGCGCCTCATCGTTATACAAATTTATTTGTCACCGACTCAACGAGCAATAAATCGAAGGATTTTTGAAGCTTTATGCGACGATAAAAAACGCGGGAATTAATCGTTTTTCAACATCGATGCTAGCGCAGCGCAAATATGACGAACTTTAAATTAAACGTCCTAGAATATTTGATACTTTCATGTTATTATAACACGAATGCTGCCACTGACACGATGCCTCAGTTTGAGGCTGAGAGTTCTATATAACGTTTAAATCGAGTCAGTTTGAACGTTATTGGGTATTTTTACCCTAAAAATTTCACGATATTGTTGAGAAGCTAATTTTATACCTTACTTCACGCTTAACCACCGAAACATGGAAGTACCTTTTGTGCCTGAAACACCACAAGGTCTTGTCATAAGGATGTTGGTATACACGTCCTGTTATAATGTACTAAGCACATTTTAATGATATTTTAACATAATACAGTCAAACACTTCGCCCTACCAAGAAAAACAAAGTTATCTCCAAAAATATGCCTGTAAAAAGCCGTTGAATAAAATTAAAACGTCAGACCCTCGCTGGGAAGGCTTATCAGCAATTGCCTTTCAGAAACCGGCAGTTTTTCCACTTCTACTGCCCAGCCTGTTACCCTCAGCACGTGTTTCTAATTATGTATCCAAACCGAAAAAAAAAACGGTTGTTCTCGCACATAGTAAATTACCAATGGTCCCCGCACTAGGCCTAGCTAGCCTGTGTCGCGGGAGGCCGAGAACAAAACGGATTACCATATAAAACCACAGACAAATGACACTAACAAAAAATATACATCAAATAAAAGAGAGAAGGGTTATCATGAAAGGGATGAAAGATGTACAAAATATGAAGCAATGGAATTACGAGGACTAATATCATTCGGGGTCTTATTAGCGGGTCAAAATATTAGGACCACAGAAAAGAACAATAAGGTTTGATTTTGCTTTAAAATTTGTATCATTTTGTCGGAATTTACAAGTGATTTTAAAACGGTAGAAACTAATGCTATTCATCTGCAAATATCCCAGCGTTCACAATCCTTAATTAAACTGTTTGAACGCACCTCTAGAATTAAGGCGGAACCGCATTTTAAAAGTTACCATTCCATAACTTCTTTAATTTCAGCCGCGAGGATTACGGGCTGTTGAATATTCTTTATTCTTCGCTAGTTTTCTAAAAAACCGCTGTTTGAATGACGGTTGTACATAAACTGTATTAAAAACTTGAACGTGTATTTTATTACAATTATAATGATGGAACAAGTCGGTGATCCACATGATGTTAATGGTGGGTTATTCTCATCGAGCCCACCGGCTGGCCCACTAGTGGGGCCGATGGGAAAAAAAATTCCCAACGAGCCCACTATGCAGATCAGTGGGCTCGATTAGCCTCTGCCTGTAAAAACGCATTGGTTCACTGAACATAATATTAATTGTGACGTGCACTGTAGGTAATACTGTGCCAAAGGGACAACTTTATCAAAGTGACGACTAATAAAACAAATAAAACAATATTGTGTCTCAATATTAAAAAAAGATTACTGCTTTATTACGTCCGTCATTGTAAAAAACAGATTTAACAGGTATGAATAAGGTAAGGATAAAAGTTTTTATCTTTATTCCGTTGGTCATCTTTTTAGTTCAGTTCGTGTTCAAAAGTTTGAAATTCAAATCTCGGATTTAATTGATTTGCGATTCTGATTTTAATAGTTCCATCTGATTTCGTTCGTTCCTTTATTACCATCAATTACCATTGTTATGAAGCGCTCGTGGCGTAGCTTGCTTAGTCAATCTGCGCGGTCACTATTTGGATGGGTGACCGTTAGTGGCATTTCCATCTGAGCGGTTCCGTGCTTCGGAGGGCACGCTAAACTGTTGGTCCCGGCTCTAGCAGTCGTTAAGCCATGACGGAGGCCTTAAGGCGGCCTAAAAACTCCTTTACCAGAGTTGGCTACTAACTCATACGAGTTTTTTACCGTCTATGAATTTTAAAAATTGTTCAAATGTGAATGAAACCTGTGAGTAGATTAGGTATTAGATAATTGTAGAGCAGGAGACAATAAGACCAATATTTTCCTCAGTCTCAGAGACCACTCTGAGACTGAGGAAAATATTGGTCTTATTACTATTGGCCTTATCTTAATATTGGCCCACCAGGGCGCAGTGCAATGCATTAAAGAACATGTCCTCAGTAATGTACGCAGTGAGGAAATGCATGGATATTGGCTGTGGTTTTATATCATTGAAATAAAATATGAAACGAATGGAAAAATTAACTTTATTTAGTGTTCAAGTTATTTTTATAGTGATTTCTTCATAGTATTCTACTTGTATGTTCTACCTATAATTCGTCCAAGACCTATTCTCTACGTTTCTACTACTACAAATTATCGTGCATGTGTCTAGAGCCGATAAATAAAAAAGGCAAAAAAAAAAAAAGGCAAAAGTGTAAAGGGCGATTTTTATAATTATAAACCATTTTTTAGCCAAAACCTGTCTGTTAAAAAACATTTTATATAAATTATTCAGTAGTAGCTTGTTTTATATGTTTAGCGTGACAAGCTCCTTCGCTAGTTATTTGAGTGACTATTCTCCTGGCTAATTTGATGGATGGCCTGTAGGCGGGTAATGTGTGTACATTTTTAAATGGATCAGCTTTTGTGTTAAAAATAGAGTTTTGTCGCTAAAACCTGTGCTAACTAACCAGGGGTGAACTTTAAAAGCCTCTTTATTTCACAAAATGATGGATATTCAGAAAAAGGGATGAGCTTTTATTTGAGCTTAACATTTATTTTGTTAGTAACGAGTTTTAGTTAGGATTAGATATCTAAGGTATTTATAGCTGAAAATATTACGCATTTCAGATAAGAGATATTTCACGTATGTACCATCTAGTAAATCAATGCGTCTCCAGTTGTGACTGACGTAAATCACACACTCATGCCTCCTTTGGGACCGAATTACCTCATATCAGTCCCAAATATCAGGGTTTTTACAAAAAAATATATTGAATCACCTTACAAAAACTTCGCAAATCTTTCCACACCACTCCACAGTAGGGTAATGCGTTTATCGATCACCACCACATTATGCGGCGTCATAAGCACGCGTTAGGATGTAAATAGGAACACTTATCCCGCTTTTTGTCATACTCCAACTTTATTCAAGCAGCCCCTTGATTTGACGCCGCGTGATTCGACTGACTCACTGCCCTACTAGAGTCCTTTCCATGAAAGAAGTCCCGCAGACGCGGCGCTGTAGTCGACCTTAAGTATTATTTCTCGGGCAGCACTTTTAACAACTTTAGGCATTGAAAACAAGACTTTGATCACAGAAACCAAATAAAAACGCACTAGCATCCAAACACATTAACAGCACCTGACAACTAATTTAAAATTTAGTTTTAAAGTTTAGTTCCGGAAATTTCCGCGGGACTTCTTTCATGAAAAGGACTCTACTGACCACTTGCCACAGACACAAGTGCCTACTTCTTCTTCTTCTATACCTATATGGCCTCTGTCCGTCATTTTGACAGATAATTTTGCCAGTGTCAAGTGATGAATTTGAAATAATATAAGTCAAATCAAGTCAAGTCAAGTCGGCAAGAAAAATGGTGGATTTTCTCTTCAAACCCTGAAACGAATTTTCACATTCAGAGAAACTACTTTACACAAATTTATTTCAATGGCTCACACTTTATGTTATGACCTAAGTATTATTGGTTAAAATTCCACCAAAATTAAACAACAATACTCACAATAACACAAGAAAAACTATTAAAATAAAAGTGCTATAATGTTGTTTCAAAAAAAGTCATAGCTCGAATCTACAAGTGCTTAATTTTGAAAGATTTAGTAACGTTTTAGTGACGTACAGGGCCTGTCAAAACAATAAACTAACCCATTTATTTAATGTGAGATCTATCTGTACCCTAAGAACTACAATCGTGAGCCTATTTCATCTCATTCGAGATCTCATTCCTCAAACACTTTTGGTATATAAAATTTATCTTATTCTAGCCTTATTGAACCTTGAGACAGCAAGTTAAGGCAACTCCATCTTATTGGACTGGATCCATCATAAATGTGGAGCAATAATCCATACCTAGTGTGGAAGGTCACGTCGGGTCTGAGAATAAATCCTTGGGTTCCTGAAAAACTGGATTAGGCTTATCCTAGAAATAATAATATTAAGGCCACGGGCCATTATTCACAAGCGTTTATAAAAACCTTGGAAAAAAGTCGAAAAATAATAAAAAATACGTAATCTCAGTAAGTAAAAGGTGAATTGCGCACTAGAATTGAATAAAACTCTGTAAAAATGCCTTATAAAATGGATTAATATTTCTGAGCTTCAGAAGTCAAGCCAAAAAGTCAATCTTTGCGCAATCACGCTGCTTAGGTCTGACTTGTGGAGCTCCCGCGACTTCACTCGTTGTGTGTTACCATAACCCTATAACTAAACTATACTAGGTATGTACTAATAAAAGATTGATTATTCCTGGAATATCTGGCTGCCACAGCAGATACATTTGGCAGCTCTTCTGTCACCAAAATTTATTACAATTAACTTTTATCTTGTAAACTGAAGACAGCTTTCATAAAACTTGAAATTCATGTCTCAATAACTTATTTATGATTAAATATTTCAATCCATCTTGTGAATAAAATTTTGTTATGATTGTAATTATAGTCAGTCAGAAAAATATACGAGAATTTTATGTATCTAAAGAATAAGATAAATCACGGACTTCCCGCAAAGGCGACAGATATTAAAAATCATCTCCGTCAATCCGGAGTATTCCGGAGTCAACCGGAAATCACCGGATAACAGGATAAACAGCCGCTCTTAGCAATCGAGTTACATGAGTGAGACTGGAATTACAATTCTTTCCTTGTATAATTGTAATTCTCTAACGGCCACCATTACCACAATTAGAGCTATCAGACTTAGATGCGCTTCGGCTGCGCTAGTATGAATTGACCTTTAGTCGGGTAAAAACCAACTAATACGAAAATACTGTTAAAAGCATCGAGGTCATATCTTACAACTTTTATCGCACACCATCTCATTTTCAAACCTCAGATTTGGCTATACAAATACTGGCACAGAACACATAAAGTAAGTTACAGTCGAAGTGAACAGAGTGGCGTCCTTCGTCTCTTCTGAACGTTTCTTTTGCTAGTGATTTAATCTCACCGCTAGAAGTTCACACCTTGGTCCACCACGTACAGATCGTCTGTCAGTACCTAGCCGCTCTAATATTATTCCATGATAAATTGAGTCTAAACTCGGATGCTTTGTTCTAGGATCTCGTGTGTTTAGGAATTTGACCGCCAAAGGGTCGGACACAAATTCCTTCAGAGCCTCCTACTGGTGAATATTGGCATATGGATTTACTATGGGTTCATTGAAAGGATTTGAACAATAGTCTATTCTCAGCGCGAACTAAGTGGTTTTGATAGTATAACTATCAACTATACCTAGAATAAGCCTACAATAAGCTTTTACATCTTGTATCTTAAGTTTTCCGTAATAAAGTTTTATTATTATTGTACCTGTCAGAAAACGGACGCAACTTTTTTTCTCAAAATCAAAGGGTCTTGTATTAGAACGAGCTGCTTTCCGATGTATTCCCGCCCACATAATATATAGCATACATCACTTTGAAGTCTTTCAGAGTAGGCAACGCATAGACAATGCTTTTGTGTTACCGGTGTTCCAGTGACCGCTTATAATCAAGTGGTCCGTATGCTTGATTGTCTACTAATTACATAAAAATGTATTATTATTATTAGACGTACGTACGTACTATTAGACACTGCTATCATAAAACATGCTTATAACTTGATTATATTACAAAGAACCCATCAATGAAAGCTAAATCAGACCCTGCATGTTAGGGTTGACATTGTACGGGTGCATATTCGAGTACGTCCTTCGTTATATGGGGTCCGAATATCTTGTGTGGACAGCCCTGCACGCAAATCGAATCAGGCCCGAGAGATTTGCAGCTCACGCTTGACGAATATACATTATGGCCCTAATGGGACCGTAATAGGGTTCTGTTTGGTTAATCTGACAGTGTACTCTCCAGAATGCATGATCAAACTGTGCGAAGATGTTGTATTATACTAGATTTTCCTCAAGATATATGTATAAGAACTAAAATAGACGATACAGCCTTCCTGAGGATTCCAACTAAAAGTGTTTGATTTTGGGAAAGTCACAAAACCACCTACTATGATGGACACAACACAGTAAAGGTAAATGAGAATTATTATTATTAAAATTTATATGGCATATGATAAGTAGGTACGGTACTTAGTACAAAAGCTCAGCTATTTTCAAAAATACATTACAAAATGATTGGAAGCAGATGGAAATCAAGAAGGGCGTCATCAAGGATAAGTAAATCTGGAATTGGAAACAATTCAGTTACACAAGCGATCGAGCGGGCCATTCATTAGGGAATACTCCCGACTCACCTTTTTCCAAGATGAAACGGACAGATTGTTAACTTTTGATTTCATACGTCTGCAGATTCTGAATCTTGGAAATATTTACAGAGAGCTCCCTGACTCAGGAGAATTTCCTTTATAAGCGGAATAAAAAAGTAAGGATATTAATTATTTAGAAAATACATTTGCTTTCCTGCTCTTTTTCTGAGTTACTGATGCGTCTTTGATGAGCCTTCGGTTTGTGACGACCCTTACTGATGGATGTTTTTTAATGTTGCTTTAATTTCATGAAAAACCGTAAAAGACCTAGCTATATCCGTAAAGCTAAGACTCTAAAAAAAGTTAACAAAATACATGCCACGCAAAAAGTAATTCGACAAAGAAGTAGGTAATCTTTTTACGCTGAAATAGAATTAGGTCATACCTTCAGCAAAACCAAAGCCGAGATCGAGAAATATTTCGGCCAGTCCCCTTCAGATGAAACCCGTTATCTAAGATCCCGAAACACTTTCAACCGTAAAAAGTCCCAGCTAATATTAAAAGTCGGGCTAAGCGCGAACAAGTGGCAAAAGAAAGGGTAAAAGTTACCTGCTCGGGATGAAATATTCACGGGGAACATATTGCGGGAACGTTGGCCCCAGATCTACTGTGAAATTAAACAAGTTATGAATGGAAAAGTTTCCAGGGATTTAATAGTGGGATACGTAATAACGTGGTCTTAGGAGTTTCAAACTAAAACCGTTAACGCTCAGAGGTTAACGTGATCTTTGGGGAAGTTTGAATTGTAATTACATACTACATCATCATCATTATTATCATCTGCAAAACTGATTCACAAAGAAAATTTCAATATTCACAATATTTACAAAATACACATGAAACAGTTGAGCTATCTACAAACCGTTGCAAACTTTTTATAGATAGCTCAACTGGTCCAAATCAGTACCAATCGGAAGCGTGCCCAAGACACTGGCTGCATTGCCGCGCTGAATAGCAATGCTGATACGCTGGCCTAGATAACCAGCAAAACTGAATGATGACTATTTAGTTAAAAAGAAGATCAAGAAAACCACCAACATTTTCGATGCGTACAAGTATAATGCTTAAAAACTCCCCGCTTATAAATAAATCACTACCAAGTCCACTAAAATCCCATCAAAAAGGATAAATCCAACTCAATCCCTCAATACCAGTTAGCACCCGGAAGGGTTGAGACAATACGTTAAAAAGATTAATCTTGCAAAAGTTTCCAGGAAGATATATTTTTCCTTAGGCGGATATAATTCAATACTCTGACGTGCAGGGTCCACGGAAGCTGGGCGCATGATGACCCTCGGACCTAACCGTTGACCTGATAAAAAGGTGGTCGTAGACTGTAATATATGGGCGGATGCGGCAAAGCGTTCATCGTTTGTACGAACCTTAGGATTTTTAGAGAAAATCAACTTTTGTGTTATTAGCCTACCGAACATAAATCTTAGAATTATTTTTTCTTAAAATTTCTATGAAACTGAATAGAGCCTGTGTAATCTGAAGCTGAAGATAAATTTAATAATTGGTAGAACTTACGAGAAACGTATTCGTAACCAGAATGCGTACGTTTATTATGCTTTTTAAATTAAGTTCCACATTTAGCTCGGTTTGCTTTTCATTGTAATAATCATTTTCTCTTGTTAACAATATCAACAACTTTATTTAATATATAAATTTTAAATTATCTGTTATCGAGTCCGTTAAAAACTTAATTTATCCGCGTTCCCAATCACTAGGCATTTATCAGCGGAGTAATATCAGCGAGTTTTGCCAATATCGGAGCCGACACCGAGGTGGTATTACATTCACACTTTGCCACATTTCGTTTCGGTATCTCACTCAATTTATCTGCTTCCACGATAAAGTAAAATACACGTCAAAATTGAGTTTACGTCTAAAAACCAATTTGGATTATCTGATTTGCGAGTTTGTATAAGTATAAAAATGGATTTTCTGATACGTTGTTTCGTGACCGTGTTTATTTTGCAACACTCAACCTAGTGCTCTAGTTTTTTGTTGCACTAGCAATCATGTAATGCCTACTTATAGTAAAGTACCAAATTTTGAGTTTACTAGGTAGTAATCTTTTCACAATGAGTAGTTTAGTATTTTCCATAGAGGTATTTTCATTATGATTTTTTTTCTCTTACAAAAAGGTTTGTCTAGCTTAAGTCAGTTGACAAAAAAGTCTGTTTCTGAAATATTCGTCTTTATAATTCAGCAAAACAATTATCCACGAAAACTGTAATTAAAATAAAAAGAAGAACGCAAGGCAGCGTGTTCACCAAAGATTTGCGATGAAAAAATCCACTAATTGTATGTATCACTCATGTGATGTGAAATGTGAATAGGCAGCGTCATGTAAGCTTGTAAAACGTCGGCACTGTTTTACATGATTGGTTCCAATTGAGCTCATACAGGTGTAAACGCAAATAAGCAAACCTTTTTATAGGTCTGTTGTTGCTATCTGATTGGGTTTGTGAAAACAGCAAACTGTTATTTTATTGGGATTAAGTAACAGAATTATTGTTTTCGGTGCGTTTGAATTGTATTTAAATCCTATGTTGGAAAAAGCTTTCATGATTTTGCTCTATTTTGAAGTAAAAAGTACACCTATATTTTATTTATTATGTTAGTTTTGAAGAAAATATATACTGATTTTGGTTTATAAAACAGTTTATAAAGTGGAATTATGACAGTTTTCTCATTTCAATATTTTGCAAGCAATTTGCTTTGAACACTAATATACTCAAGTACCTAGAAATCTTGATAATTATTTCATTTAATATGTACCAGTCTAGCTTTAATTAGAATGCTTAATCAAATTAATTACCTTGAATAAATAACTTTCAAAGTCTTTTTGAATTTAGAATTTCGGCTTTACGAATTTAAATTCAAATTGTTTATTTCAAACATAACTGAGATGAGACCACTTACAACTAGGTAACTAGGTAGGTACATACATAGATTTAAAGGTAATTTCGGTTTTGAAATATACTAGAATGGCAACCAAAACAAGCAACCTCGTATCGAGGTAGATCTCAATGGATTCTAGTAAATGTCGTGTATTGAGCGGGTGGAATAGGGTTGACAAATGACTCGTTTAGTTGTGCGCGTATTGCTTTAAAATAACACATTATCTATTCTACTTTTTACTCCGTATATTTTGTTCTATAGTCATTTCAAATCTGAAAATGAAATTGTACCTACTGGTTCATCATCAAACACTTTACGCTATAAAGTGTCTGAAACGTTGTTATTGACCATATTGACCACATTATTGGCATTAGCAACTCTACCAGAAGAATTTATGCTATATTCGCAATGGCAATGCTGTCGCGTATTTGACTTACTGACTTGAATGAAAGCCCTATTCTCGATAAGTAATTCAACCTCTTTGACCCCGCGAGTCCGCGTCTCGTATCGACGCTGGTCACGTATCGGCGTATCTTCGACTCTTCGGATCGCCCCGTCGTTTACTGTCGTGACTTTATTAGTTACCCTGTCGTCCTCAAGGGATATTTTAAATTGCCTTACAGAGCGGAACTCTATATATCAAATTCCTATAGTGATGATAAATAGCAAAACCTAAAAACCGCGTAGTATTTCCACAGAATTAAAAACCTCGAATTCATAAGCAGAGGCTGAACACTGAACAGTCTGCCAAACCATTTCAACCAGCATTCGCCTAGCGCAGCATCTGGTTCCTCGCGGAACCCCTCCACCGTCGCACTCTCTACGCTCATATTCGTGTGCGAAAAAACAAGCAGAGAGCAAGAAGAAAAAAGCTTATTTTTTTTCCAATGTGCGTTTCTATTGGTAGCTATTGAGAAAATATGGATACTACTAGAGATGAGACAGAAAGGCTGGGTTCCCCCTATGCCGGACCGGCAAATCTGCCGGGCCGGTAAATCTGCCGGAAGGGCTAGTGGCTGTACAATTTATATAGAGCTATTCACATTATCCCATTTTTGCCGAGCCTGGCATTTTTACTCAGCGTTTTGTCACTGCGAAGTGCCGGTAGAATCACCGGACCGGAGTAATGTGAACGAGTTTTGTGCCGGTATCTGTCCCCCGCTCGCCCCGCCCGTGCTTCCCTCGCGTCATTCGGCTCGCATTTTTCAACTGTGTTGAGTACTTGACTGTCCGATTTTCTTGTGGGATCCGGTGTAATGTGAACACTCTGTCTGGCGTCCGGTTCCCGGCAGATTTGCCGGTCCGGCGTAGTGGGAATCCAGCCTTACATGGTAGCGCTATGTTCCAAACGTGGTGCGTAAAATATATGAGAAAATGACGTCACACTTTACTTGGTATGATAGATATGACGACGTCATATTTTACTAGGTTTTGGATGACATACACCACAGATAATATACAAGACTTTTAATATGATGCGCTAGTGTTTCTAAAACGTTCATACCACAGATCATTATAATACTATACTAGGTCATACTATCTTAGTAAGGTAATTTTAACCGTGGGAAAAAACGCAGTTGTTGTAATAAATTGTATAAGTAACAGCGGTATTTGTATTGTTACAAATTCACTAATGGGTTGTGGTAATAATTATATCGCTCACAATACTAAATCTCATGTAATTGAACCGTTGCCTCTTAAATCCAGAACAATACCTTCAAAGTTAATTAAAGGTTTCAGCGTGGATTTTGTCTCTAATGAAGTCTTCTAATGCGGCCTTTGAAATAATTTTATCATTAGGAACTTATACTCGGGTTTTCAGAGTTCGTTTTTTTTATATAATACTATCTGCAGCAATGGTATTAAAATCCATAAACAGAACTGTGTTTCTGACACACAGATGTTAAATTACATGAAACTCCAGTAATAACACCATCCAACATTTATTTCAAATAAAACCCGAATGTTACGTAAGTTTGCTATAAGCTTTTCATCCAATCATTTACCTTCCAGCGCTGCAGCGGCCACCAATGCCCGGAAACTTTGCTCGAGGGATTACTCAGCCGCTGCATCGCTGCATAATATTTCACAGTTCTGCTTTCAGCGCGGACCCCCTAAGCTGTTGTTTTGTCTGAAACTGGGTTTATGGCTGACGTAAAGTGATCGTGAAAAGGTAGCACCTAGCACTTGTGTCAGCTGAATAATAAAAATGATACGCGTATGAGTCACTGTTTGTATCCAAAAATAATAAAGAACCTGTTTTAAATTACAAGAACTTATGAAGATCGTACTCCAATCATTTTGGAAATTTATGAGGGTTACCTCGGAGACTTTATCATCGAGTAACGATGGATGAAAGAAAACGGTAAAAATAAAACTAGCACATGGAACAGTCTTTCAAGTTGCCGCCGGGTCCTTAAAGATACTATACAATGCACTGACGGTCCAAAGGAACAAACGACAAAATGTGTAATCCTCAACGACAAAATGAACAAATTCCATTAATGTATCTGCGATGAAATGCACCAGCGTCAGAATGTGCATTTTACATAAAGAGCAAATGTTGGACCTACACTATAATGTTTCAAGGACTTGATGTGCAAGGTTTGAAAAGTAATGTGACGGAAACTGCAATGGACAAATATTGAAGCAACTCCAAATTTTAATACGGTACGGTATTTTTATAAATAAAATACCTAGGATGATTTTTTGGAAGTATTTACCTACTAGGTACCTACGCTTTGTCACAGATTATATAATACTATACGCTTTGTGTACAACAAGCACCATTTTGCCACCACCTGGGGTCCATGTTGCTCCGCTATTCATCCGTGTTACAGTTGAGATATAATATTATATAACTATACCTACCTAAGAGGTGTTGTTATATTTGCTATTGCACATTTTGTCATTGAAAAGTTTTGTGTATGGCGCGTTTTGACTATTTGTTGCCCTTACATTTTACTCATTGCACATTTTGACGCTAGAAGATTTGTGCGTTTTCAAGTTTTGACAATAGTCCCAACTGAAAGTTTTGACGGTTGCACATTTTGTCGTTTGTTCCTTTGGACCGTCAGTGCATTTTGGCATAGTATCTGGCGGGTTCAAGTTCAGGGCAGCGTTTAGCAATTTGCCTGAAATTTTAAAAGACGTTCAAACATAGCGTAAGTAATTTTTCACCAATTTAAAGTCGGTAAGTCGAAGACCGTACCTCGTGAGGTCAGGCTGACCCTCGTCGATGTTTATCTCCGCGACACTCGTGGGTCGGCTAGGGGTAGGCAGGATTGCCAGGATTTGCTCACTTTTATCCCGAATTTATTGTTTGCCCACTTTAATGGGATATGCGGACTTCCTTTGAAGGACTTTGGAGCTTAATAATGGTAAGTGGACTTGACGGACTTCTCTTTAGCTTTTATGACAGGGCGTCATTTTATTTACCCTTTTTGTGAGTTATTACCCAAAAGAGAATCAAAATGTAAGCATTTTTCCATTAGACAACAATGTTTTATTCAAATTATCAAGAAGCTAAATAAAAATACAAACTAAACCCTCTGCTCAAACAAACAAATATAAAGCTCAAGAGGTTCTCCGAGGGCTTAGCGAATATTATTACCAATAAAAACTACCTACATAAAATATTCCTAGAACCTTACCTACTTCAATGTAATAACATGTTTGTTTGTTGATAATAACTAATACAGACCAGAGATACCGGCATAATACAGAATCTACCTAGGAGTGGGTGCAAATATGCTAAAAAGATAGCTAGATACTCGTGTTATGTACCCAAAAAAGTCTTTATTAACGCCAGAACAGGCTTATCAAAATTGGTTCAACTATATTTACAGCGAATTTCTAACTTATATTATAAATAATTCACTATAAGTTATTTTAGGCTAGCTTGTGAAATACTTATTAAACGAAACCACAAGCTGAAGCTTATACGTACAAAAACACGGCGAACAAATTGAGAAATACTTTGTTCCCCTTAGCAACATAAAGTTAGAAACGTCGCTACAGCAATATTAATTTCTGCTTTGAACTCGGCGAATAGTCCAGATATTTTACGCATTTCGGTACTATTATGGCATTGTTTGCAATTAAAGTCCTTTTGAATTGTATTTTCTTTATTCAAGCAGATAATTATGCCGGGGAGCCTTTGGCACAAGTATAATGTTAGTTTAGTACCCTAGATGAGTATCTAGCTAGGTACGTAACATATCCAATAAACGCCAGTTTTTAGTCTTTTTCTGCTCTCGGATTTGACTTAATTTCTACCGACTCGTGTTTGAATTTTTCACAAAATCAATTCGCGGAATTTCAAATTAGTTCGGAAGAGAGACTTTTCAAAACGACTCCATAGAATTCGGGATGAAAACCAGGGGCTGCAGAGAAAACTGATACAAAAAAGTACATCTATCAGCTGTCATATTTTTTTGGGAAAACCTACTATATCGGTGTGAATCTATTCAAGTACTGCAATTTTCTTTGTTGTATTTACACTAACAGTAGTGTGACATAATTAGTAAACGAGTATCTACTAGTGGCAGCTACCAGCCAATTATATCGATTATTTATATTTCTTCAACTTTGTTGTTTTTGGGCAACACTGGCTACTTTGTGTCTTTTTATTTCTTTTTTCACTATAAACTCATCTGCAATTTTAAACGCACTGAGTTATTTAGAAGAGTAGGTAAATTATTTACTGTAAAACACATAAATGGAGATCATTATCCTTTTCAGAGACAATTTTTTCTGAAAATAATGGCAAAAAATATTCAATAAACCCATAAACGAAATGCTTATTGACTCCAACTTAGTCATGGGCGTTTACTGCAAAAAACGATAACCCAAGGCCCACCGCGGACATTTGGATTACACTGCGCGGCTGCCTTGTACGTTTTGCGTGGATTATTCGGTCGCTACGCAGTGTAAATTGGAACGATACAACGAACTTTCGTTTATCGTATTGCGCGGTAGATACCATGACTTCCAAACCATTGACCGAAGATATTTATATCCTCATTTTTATAAGGTTCTTTTGTTATAATTTGCCGTTTTCCTCGAACAGCATCATTATCTGTCGCTCCTTTGTAAAGTTACAGCTTCATTGGCTACTTGTTGAAATAATAAAGATTATTCTGGATCTTTCCGGTCAGAGACTTACCAGGGAAGTGTAAATGTGCCTTTTTGATGAGACGATTATTTGTGATTGTGATTCTTAAATCGTTTCGATGGCGGCTCACTTTTAGGGCGTTCGTGGACGGCACTTTTTTAAGGTATTTACTTACAAAACTCCTCTTGTTCGTCATCCTTTTAGTAATTTCATCTACTTTCTTGCACAATATAATGCTTTTAAAACAACTAAAAATGGTTTTAGTTGTAAAACAGGTAGGTCTGCTAACACGACTTTATCGAGCTATTAAAAATAGTAAGGCAATGAAGTGCTTTCTCTACCCGTAAAGACTAGTTTACACTGCAGTGCTCACGTCACAGTTTTCAGGTTTATTTCTCCCAAGATACGTCCTTTTAACGTTAGATAATTTTACTACAAGATACGCTCTCTAGTGATGTAGGGAAAAAAAGGATTTGTAAGGAGTATGTTATTGGAATTTCCTTTATGACATTTTATATCAAAAACAATGCAGATGACACAGGTACATGTAAGATTCATGTAATAATATTGGTAAAGGTATGTGTGTGTAGATTATGTAAGCACAGTATTTTAGACAAACGTAAATAATGAATACTACGCAATGATCTTCTATCATAAAATATTTTTGGGGCTCGTTTATTTAACGTAGAATTAACAATTTGGTGGAATCCAAAACTGCTGTAAATGTAACACTATTTCGTAAGGCAAATAATAATTAGGTCATGGAGGCTTCAGAGCCTGAATAGGAGTGATCAAAAGGAATAATATTAATATTTAAATTATTATTTATCTTTTCTGCTAATATTAAAAGCAGACAGTAAAACTGACTGTATCAAAGAGATATTAATAAAAATATTTTTTTGTTTATACGAATGATATTGACGATAAAGTAATGAAGTAACTAACACAAAAGCGGAAACATAATTAAGGTAGAATACTAACTTGTGCAAAAGTGTACAAATATTTTAGCGCAAACCTGATTCTTTAGTCCAAAATGTTTCCTAAAACGTAAAATTGTAGATTGGGTCTTATGTAGACAGCTCTAACTGGGCCTTATTGTCCTGTCCGTAATAGCGGGACAGTAAATTGTTCCGAGTTGTCCCACTTGTTTATTGCGGGGCCGATTCGACCCCAAACGGCCTCTTACCAACATCTGCGCTGCAAACAAATATTGAACTGCTAACTTTAAAACAGAGAATTTTGGCAAGTTACAAAGTGGTATTTGTACTTTCATTTTGCAAAGCTTTTTTATGATTTATAACTGTGTTGGTGCATGAATAACATGATTCTATTTATAATTATAACTCACGGTTTTGCTTGGTTGGTAATTCGTAATTACTATCTATATCTTTGCAGTGGACTTTGCAACAGCGGTCGTAACTACTCTGTCATTACATTCCATTTATGTATTTATGTCATTTTTCTGTTTAATTTTAGAACATGTTTACCAAAGCTGTTCTTTATTTTGGAGGTCACTTTTAGGCTGTAAAATTTAACTATAGCTAGTACACTACTGATTTTAAGGGTTGTAGTTTGATTTAGAATATTCTATTAAATGTGTGATCGCAGTACTAGTACCTACCGCACGTACGCAACTGGCGCCACTGAAAACCAGCGCCTAGGCAGGGTACTTACATATCCTGCCCTGGCACCACAGATCATATATTGACTAGACATAGTATTATATTATTATGATCTGCTGAGTGGTGGCCATTTTTGTTATTTTTAATTATAGTTCTAAGATTTAATTTTGTAATACCTCTGTAAAATAACAAAATAAAAACATTCTATTCTATTCTATTCTATTATTAAATCAATATCCTTGGACATCTCACACAACGTCTTCTAGTCCCAAACTAAGCAAAGCTTGTGCCTACTAAGTATGTAAATTTAGTTTAAAAATTGAGCAGTTAACCTGTTACTGATATTTTTTGTAATAAGTATGAACATTTTTAAAATAACGTTGAATTTTAAACCTATCCCCACCTACGAGCATCACAGGTTATTATTATGTAAATCAGTGTGTGTTGATAAGCCTCGTCCCACCGTCACGTCATATTTATTCTATCGAGCTGTGGAACATCTGCGATGCAAACAAATATTGAAATACCAACTTTAAATGGAATTTTGATTTGATTTTCTTCGCGGCAAATTATAATTTCAAATAAGTCTGGAGATGAAAAATCCGGATCGGACCATCAAAGTTTCAGACTAAAGCTACGGTTTCTTAGAAAAAGGTCACCGTCGTTACTAAAGTGGTAATATTTCTGCACCTAAGTAAACTGGTCATCTCGCTGAGATAATTGTAAAAACAACGCATTTCAATTTTTTGGGTTAGTCAAAAATTTTTGATACCAATTATGTGTTTCCTTTTACACTGTTTCAAGTCATTTATAATACAACAGTTATAATACAAATTTTAATAAATAAATAAACGGTTCTAAAATATATATTCACTGGTTATTTTCGTTCAATGGTATCAATCATCCTAGCGGCGGCGCTTAGTAACATTAATCAGTAGTTAATACCTAGGTTTAACTAGGTTACTGTTTAATTTTTATCCAAACTTAACTAGGTAATCCTATAATATCCAGTTATAGTTATAATCATTAGATAGGTAGGTGAACAATACACGTAATCCTAATTGTCTTATTTCTAGTAGAGGAGAATGAGAAGATCTGAAACTATGGCCTTTCCGTTTGAGGTTTGCATGCGTCGAAGAGTTTACTTCAGTTTCTCATTTTATTACGGCCGGTGATACAACGGTGACAGATTTCTAGAAGTCACGACTAACGAGGGAGAGTGGGGCAAATACTTGGTGTTTGGATCGCTTTATGTCTAAACTGACTTTTAATGTAAGTAACGTCGGAAGTTTTAATGTAATAGCTATTTGTGCGCGTGATTTTACGGAGATTTTTGTAAATTATCTATTGAGGGCTTTATAATGAGTTTTGTACTGGCGATAGGGCTTTTAAAGTTTGATTGGTAATTGTTTGGTAATTAAAATAGGCTTTGCGCGCATTAAGCGGCCATATGCAGTCAGTTGGGGGTCGTAATTATCACCCTTTATCGTTGTGCAGGACACTTTAGTATGTCTCTCCCAAGAGGCGCCTCTGAGACATAGTCTAGTCACAAATCATATAATACTATGTCTAGTCAATATTTTGGTCTTTAATATTTGCAGCTGATATCTGATTACTATTATCACAGTGTCTCGTTTTGATAATAATATATCTAAAAAAAACCTGTGCGTGCAGTCCCTACGCGCGGAAGAAGTTATACTTCGAGTGCCACGCATTCACTCTCGCTCTGTGTTTAATGTGAAATTAATTTAGTATTTATTTTTATGTATACTTAACCAATGCAGTACTAAATTTTCACTTCAAAATAAAAAGTAAAAAGTTGCATAAACACTGCCATCTATTATATTATGACTGTAGCGTATTAGTCTCTTTCTATTCCCCCCGCTGTCAGTTGGAAGTCGTACTATAACTTCAAAAACACGGGCGGTCAAATGCTGAATTGCTGAACAATGCCATCTATATTTGATTATAGCGTATTAGTCTCTGTCTCTTTCTATTCCCCCGAATAGAAAAGAGAGAGACTATGTCCTCTCGAATAACGCAACCTTGTTGGAACTCGCATTAAAAGTAGGTATAACTTCAATAAACATCTAAACATGTTCGCAATCGTCCGAAGCTACACTGTCTGCACTTGTTTATAAAAAATGCACCGCCCGTGGGAGCAATGGACCACTTTTTTACATTATTTAAGTAGGGATGATCCAGTAAAAAATTGCACGCCCTTTCGTCGCGTTTACTTCACATCGATGTTTGCAAAATGAGCCTTGTAGGTTAAGAAATAAGTGGTATATTACTTTAATGCGTACAGATGTAAAGTGAACGATCTGTACATGGAATATTTACAGAAATATTTTTGATGAAGTATTTTTAGGCATGATTTGTACTCGCCTGATCTGCAATATTCATGTACCGACTATGAATTTTTGATTTCGCACACAACGGTTCTGTTGTATTTAATTGAGTGCACTGCATGTTTGCCAGCCTTTTGTAAGCTTTATTGCCCTGGCGTGTATGTTAGATTCAAGTTTGAATGAATGAGTTTTTTCAGGACTGTTTGTGAGTTCTGTTGTTCACCAAAGACGCGTCATTTAACACCTTATTCAAAATGTATTGAGTGAGGCCTACAAATACCCTCCTTTTGCACCGCGTTGGTTAAAAAGGAACGACAGTGAAGGATATTGCGGCCGCCCAAAAACATTACAAAGAAAACTTCGAACTCCAACAAGCCACATGCAAAAAGTAACGGCCTTTTCCCGCCCATTAAACACGAACAATCGTTTCCAGATCTAAACTTGAACCAGATGAAATGTTGAAGATACTCCGCGGCCTATTGTTTCTCAACTTTAACAATAATCCACATTTTAATCAAGCCGAGAGGAAGATGAAACAATTGAGATTTGACTCGACTTTTGAACTTCGCGAGTGCTTGGCCTCACTAACAGTTACCCTTCTTATGTCAAGTCTTAGATTCACCAATAATGCCGGTTCCTATAAACTCCGAATAACGCTACTTATTCGTCACATAAAATACTATCCTTCAACGCCGACGAGAATATTCTAAAGAATAGCAGAGTTGGTTGAACGCGGCCTTAGACGTTTTGAAGTTGTTCTTGTGGTTTTATTGAATAACAACTTGTTGGAAAAGGAAACTTATTTCTGGAAACAATCAGGCAGTTTCACTTTATTTAGGTTCTATTCATTAGAGTTTAAACGGACATTCTCAGAATATTCTCAGCCGATATGACGGCCAGTTTGTTAGGTTTACGTATCGTGTTTTTAATTACTATGCGAGCCCAAGTTAGAACAAAAAAGTTATGATATTCCAAGCAAATATGTCGTCGTACCTACTCTGGTAGTCAAATTAGCTGTTTTATTCTAATTTCATGAGCTCACATAATTTTACGATTCTGAATACACCTCGTAACTTATGAAATACGTAATTTGATGAAATAATAAAATGCTTGATATAATCATCTCATTTTACGGGTAGGTACCTATCTACCCAAGTACATGAAATCTAAATAAATACATTTAACCTGACTTTTTTTTAGCTCTAGTCTAAGAGGCCCAACGTACAGGTTCTAGTCTTGCAACGGGACAAAATATGTTTATCCAACTTGATTTTTTTTCCAGGGTCTAGCTGTTTTCTTATTTTACTATAAAATATCTTAAAGTAATATTAAATATAAAAAAATATTCATGGAACACAGCGCCTTCTAGTCTCAAACTAAGCAAAGCTTGTAAGTACTATAGGAACTAGATTGCTGATGGAATACTAATATTCATACAATTTCACAACAGAGTATTTCAGTACGGTGCTAAATCGCACTACTATGCTAAAAAACGAAAGAGAAACCTCCAAGAAGTTTGTCTATTGTTTTTCGTAACCAATTTCCATGAAACTCTTTGAAACTGTCTAGAGAAGCCGAGTGCTGCGGTCAATCTAATAAGATTGACTGACGTTAATTGTGTACTTGAGGCTTACGTTGGGCGTCTTTTCTTCATAATCACTTGTTCATTCCTGTTCACCCTGCTTCAAGTCAATGACCTGTGTAAAATAAAGATTTAAAATTTAATATTATTACGTGGAAAAAAAATAACTGAAATAGATTAATCGCTTTAATCTCCTGAACGGTAATGATACAATTTCTTGGAATTAATACTTATTCTTTATCTCATAAAAAAATATACTAGCGGAGAAAAGTCGAAACTACTCATTTATGCCAATGTATAAGTATTTATTGATTTACTAAAGTCACCTTTAAAAAAAGTTGGTGATTGCCAGACAACTCTCAGTACTATCAGAACTGCTTAAAGTTGAAAATAAGAGCCGAATTTTGAGATTTACGCTGTGTTTGACAGTATCACAGATACATAGTATTATATGATCTGTGGTTTAACTAAATATTTCCGTCATTGTTTTTGACAAGTTCAAAAGCTGTATAGTATTTTATCTGACGAATAGCGTTATTCGGAGTTAGTGGAACCCGTCCTTAAACATTAACTTTTATTTTTATACTACACCTGCTTGGAAAGTACCTTGATACTTTATAAAATTTACGGTAGAAAGTACGTCATTGCATATCGAACAAATATGCGCATCTGAGCGGGAGAGAAAAGTGTATGAAAATCCATTTCTTACGTGGTTTTTCTTTTTTAATTTTGGGTAAGACTATGCGCCGGTAACCTAAATATCAAAAGCCAAAAAGTTTTTACAGTGAGTTTTTATCTCCAAGTTCGCAAAATGACACTGGCCACTAGCTGTGTGTTGGATGGTGTCGGGCTGGCAGTGCGACCCTGCGGCGGCAGGATAAACAATTTGAAAAAAGAAAATGTGAAAATTGCAGACGCCATTGGCGCCATTTTCAATTTGTGTGTTGTTTGAGGATTCAGTTTTAGTTTTTTATTTTCCTCGTAGGTGTAGTATAAAGCACTATGTATTACTCGAGAGAAAGTGCGATTCCCGATCTCGGGTGTTTTAAACGACACCTTCGACGGTAATCGGTCACTTTCTCTTCTCGGTGAACAATGTACTATTCATACATCGTTTGCTGTTTTACTCTTGCCTCCGCGTGTCCACTAGGGCCAAGCCTTTATAACTTGAGAAATGGAGCTATCAGTCATGTTTTTCAATGTAAACTGATTTGCAAATGTCGCTAGGCTGTAATAAATAAGGCCTAGTTTACACAAACAATAACTTAACTGCAACAAAGAGCTACTTCATAATGTAGAATTATTCCCCTCCAACATGCAACTAAATATTTTATTCGTTCTTGGCAAGGGTATAGGATATGAAAAATAAAATATACTTAAGTATACCCGACACGGGTTAGTAGCTCTGAAAATGAATGGAGAGGAAAAGAGAGGTAAATTGATATTCCAAAAGCTAATTTAGAAATAAACTCTGTTGCAAAGTACCTAACTACCTATACGGCAAAGGACAAAAATATAATCAACAAAAATTGATAACCTTCTTATGGTTTGAAAGTTGGTAATAGGATCGCACAGTCAAGACTGCAGTCAAGTAATTGCTAAAAAAATGGAATACTGAAGTCGACCATAAAATACCTGCAAAACTAGTTTACAGTAGCACTGGCTACCTACCTAATGAATTTCAGATTCACCAGCCATTAAAACTATGGTAAAAGACGCTAATTTCTTTTTAATTTTACTACATAAACCTCATTCTACTTTTTATTCGCACACTGTATAAGTACTAAATACTAATAGCCTTATTTATAACCGCCGTGTAAGTTATAAGACCAGGTTGAGCTATCTATAAATCATTTGCAACGGTTTATTGATAGCTCAACTGTTCACTATGTAACTCAATATGTATTTTGTAAATATTGTAAATACTACTATTGTAATATAGTTCTAATAAATTGTATACTTCAGTTATCAGGCGTTTTACAGTAACGTATATTTTGTATACTTACCATTAATTACAAGAAGTACTCATTTAGACTTAAGTATTATAAGTAACCAACGATAAATACAAAAAAAAAACATGTAATAATTATATTTCGATAATATTTTATCTGGTTATCCTTAAAGTTGGATATCTAATGGCCAGAAACGCACTTTTTTCCCTAAAAATGCAAATAGGTAATTTGTTTCCACCGTAAACAGAAAGAGGTATCGATTACTGGCGCTCGTAAGCATTTTTTCCTTTCTCTAAAGTAAAAAGAGCATTGTATTTAAAACACCCCTGAATTCGCCATTTACCTACCCCTTAAAACGGAACCGTTTTTTTATCTCGTTCTATTTCGCTCGTGGGAATTTCTGATTACGCTAATCCTGAAAGCTTTGAGTTTTTCTTTCACGGCTTAAATGATATCCAGTGGATAATACGCTATCTAGGTATTCTTGTCGGCGATAATCCTATTAAATATTTAAGATTACAGATATTTTGTTTACTTCGAAACAATCATTTTGTTACTGGAAAATCCCAGCGATGACAGGATTTTCTCAAAAAAATCCATTTTCCATCTGTATTTTCAATATCGCTATATTTTGTAGACGCGTAGGCAAGACACTTGTCTAGAAAAGTTTCAATGAAAAAATAGATTACGTTTTGTATAAATACAAGTAAGTACCTTCGTGTATATTTGCATACTTATTGAAAAATGTACTTAACCTACGCCTACGGTTACGTAAGAATCTTACCTTTTCAATTTATTCGCCGATAAATTAATTTGATAGCCTCATCCAAGTGGCTCAGGACGCCATAGATTACGGCAAATTGATTCGTAATATTCCAAGTTTCGACCACTTCTAAAGTAAACGTTGATTAAAATTGATGAGAAAACTTGGATACTTTGCACAATGAGCCATATCCAATAGACACGGTGTCCCTGATCAATAAGCGATGGTTCTGCCATAAATAACTTGAAATAGTCAACAAAAAAATCGTTTAAGTTTTATGAGGCAAAAAGTCTCGCAGCCGGTAGGATTCGAACCTACGCTCCCAGAGGGAATCTGATTTCTAGTCAGACGCCTTAACCGCTCGGCCACGGCTGCTTCTGCCGGAAGGTTGAAATAGTGAAAGTAAATGTAAACTTGATTTGTCTTTTAAACTATTTATCAAGGTCAATAATCACGTTTATTGCGCACTGATTATATATATAGGAAACATAATAGTTTATGCTAACATTCTTAAAACACTTGTTTAAAGACTAGTCGTCAATTCGTTTGTTCCACTGACCATGTTTATAGGACAAACAGGAAGTTATTTTGAAATATTTCCACTCATCTTAGCAGTGGGACAATCTTGTGGGACGAACGGGAATAAACGATCGAGTCAGAACTAAAATTAGTCATTTAATTTATAACAATGGTTAGGTTATTTAGGTTATTCGAAAAACTGTTTGACTGTTTGATTGGGGTGAACACAGTAGTTTTCAAAGAGACCATTCAAGGTGAGCATAGTTTTGAGGGCTCAAGGACACTCGGCCTCAATAGGGGTAAGAAAATGTATCGCGAGATTTATTGAGTTATATCCCTCCGAGCCGTGATGTGAATGTTATTAGAACCCTAGGGAGCGTTTGTGGATAATAAGTGAACGATAGTTTGTGCCGCCATTACACTTTCCTTGCCAAGGTCATCGAGCTGTTTGATCGGACAAGAAACTAGCGAAGAAGACTGGATTAAAAAAACCTGTGCGTGCAGTCCCTACGCGTGGGAGAAGTTATACTTCGAGTGCCACGCATTCACTCTCGCTCTGTGTTTAACGTGAAATTAATTTAGTATTTATTTTTATGTACTTAACCAATATGCAGTAGGTACTAAATTTTCACTTCAATATAAAAAGTAAAAAGTTGCATGAACACTGCCATCTATTATATTTTGATTGTAGCGTATTATAGTCTCTTTCTATTCCCCCCGCTATCAGTTGGAAGTCGTTTATCTTCAAAAACACGAGCGGTCAAATGCTCAATTGCTGAACACTGTCATCTATATTTGATTGTAGCATTTGTAGCGTATTAGCCTCTGTCTTTCTATTCGGGGGGAATAGAAAGAGACAGAGACTATGTCATCCCGTAACGCAACGTTGTTGGAAGTCGCATTAGAAGTATAACTTCAAAAATCATTTTATTTCAATCGCCAATAAAGAATAAGATTTTTTGAATCGCGAATTATTTATTACTCAAGTGATCATGATTAATAAGTGATGGAAGAAACACAAGATTCGGTGATGGCAGGTGGAGTAAGAATAACAGAATGGTGGCCTATAGGAGACACAAAAGAGGCCTTAGCAGACCAACAGCCAGATGGGTAGATAATGTCGTTGCCGTACAGGGGAAGACCTGGATGCAAATAGCCCAAAATAGACAAGAGTGGCGTTTGAGGGAGGAGGCTTATGCCTAGTAGTGGATTACTACAAGCTGCCTCTGATGATGATGATGATGATGAGATGAAAACCATGGTCCACCTGGTGTAAGGTGCAATGGTAGCTTCTGCTCAAACTCTCTGCCTATAACAATTCTATTTTGTAGCGTAAGAAACTTGACGCGACATGATTTAACTATAAAACTTTATCACTTTTGCTTGTGTAGTTTAATTTTACAGCTCTTACCTACTTTAAAGGCCATTTTGAACACGCTACGAGTGTTTTATAACATCTTTTTTTTTGTTTATGATTAACAAAATAATCCAAAAGAATCAATGTTACAAAAGAAACGCGGGAACATAACAGAATATAAATGGGAACGCAGCGAATGGAAATAACAATAAAACACAATCTCTACGTATCGATATGTACGGCTTTCCATACTCCGCCCGATTTGAGAGAGCTCTACAAAGAACTCTACCACAGAGTAACAAATAGTATAGCTGAAACTCACTCAGATGTGATGAGAACTGAAGCCTAGAACATGACTAAGCGTTTTTGTATCGCTAGTGATTCGAGTGTTTATACGATATGTCATCGGTGGTATTTTCCTACGGCCATTCTGGGTAACATTTTTTTTATTTGTCAAAAACATGTATAGATTGTATTTTTTTATGTTTTAATAGATTTGACCTACTAGATAGGAACTAAATATAAAAGACCGCCTACTTTATTTGTGGCTAAAAGTCATCGCATGAAAATAAATACAGTAAAATGCTGTAATTCTAAGTCAAAATACGTTTATTCAATAAAATCTAATTAATCACTTTGAATGAATGAATACAAGATGATCTAAAGTGACACTTCGTGGTTGTAGTTTATTTTTTAACGTGAGAAAGCACGTTTTTCGCATATTTGTAGGTTAAGATCACAAATTTTCAAATTAGCTGCAACTTTTAACTGAGAGATATTGCGCAGATCCAACGCATCAACACTAACAGCGGTGATTCCAATGCCTTCAGCCTTGAGCTTATGATACGAAGCCGGACTGCCCTTGTATCATAAGCTCTGATTTGCATTCGCTGCCCAGCATGTTGTCAATTTTTTTTTTTTGCATCCTGTCAATTGACATGGCTACAGATATACGAAAACAAGAAGCTTTTGACGGCAAAAAACGTGCTGAAACGCGCTAATGTCACTATTTAGTTACAGAATACCTATGATTTAGTATGAAAACAGTTCAGAAAACCTGCCCTCTTTATGAAACAACGATTGCCCCCCTGTTCGATCGCCAATATTTTACAGAATAGCTGCGAGTATTTTACAGTAAAAATAATATTTGGGGGTAAAGAGTATGCAAATTGCTGCTGCGGCTTCGTGTGTATTTTGGATTTTACTACTGAAAGATGAAAATGCTGAAAAGTTTAAAATACACACGTGTATATTTTAGAACTCGGATATATTGGGTGGTGACTTTGACCAGACCCTCAGAGATCGTGGAGGGTGTTCAAATCAAAAATTAAAAAGAGTCCACCCGTCGCATAATTTTGGTATTTCGATCTAAGCTTCGAAATCAAGCAGTGGTTAGAAATTTTGATCACTTAATATTTTTGAGCACTGAGTTTTAATGTGTTCTCAAAAAAGCTACACAAAACGAACGCTACGAACAAAGTACAAAGTTATTTAAGCTTTAGTAATCTAAATCTGACTTCTGTATTTTCCTTCTTTACATTAAAATTTATAAGTTGTTTTGCCTTCTATTACAAAATGCAGTGGAATATTCTGCAGCAAGTTTAGCGTTATGAGTCATCACTATTCTAGTGAGTGGCGTAAATTCTAGCCACTAAACCTGCTAGAGTTGTCTGATAGCTGCAAGTATCGACAACGCTTGGACAGGCATATCCACTGAGCACTATATTATGGTACTAATTTATTTTATCTACAGCAAAAATGATTTTATGCTGTAGTTTTGCTTAGTTAGACTCGATGGCGTTATGCTAAAATCTATGAAAGCTCTAGTGGGACTAATGAGTCAATATTGTTTATGTTTTGCAACGCTGTGTCAGCGCTCACTGATTATGTGATTGTGAGGCAGATTTATCGACTCAAATAATAATTGTATATTTATAAATTGTAATGAATAATTCCATATGCTGAGATATTTTATGAATCTCGCAGTTTTAGGTCGACAAGAAACAATTCTGGAATTTGACGAGATTCATAAAACAATTATTGTGCATATTAACAATAGTTGTGTGTTTCTATCTCTGATGTTTTTCATACATTCTAGTAATGTAAAATATTTACAATTTTACAATATTTTTGTGCTCAACCCATATTTAAATACAAATTGTTGTTCGCCGCCCTAGCAATAAGCCGCTATTATTCACCTTTCTACTAAAAGGTCGAGTTACTTGCTTCATAAACTTGCCCGGTGTAGCGGTTATTTCGGTGCAACTCTCAATTTTGATACAATTTTGCTGGCAACTTGTAATTTATGTTGAATATAAAATAGGACGGAAGTTTATAGCTCTCTAGTTGTGGTATTTTGGTGAATGTAAATTAGATTTTGTTTCGTTCATCCGTCACTTCCGGTTAGATTCTGGATTTTGAATGCAATATGTCTCTGTGGCGAAAGTTATCCTGTACAATGAAAACCATACATTATTTCGAAAATCTCTGGGTCTATAGAAAAGCAAAGTAAGTAGATATTAAAATATCAGTCGTCTCTGTTGAAAAGCATTTGTAAAATAACGTTTTGTAGTCAAGTAGTTTGTTATGAGTCCGTTAGTTTAGCAAGCCAATGACATTTGTATGAAAAAACTTTACAAGGGTAGACATAGCCCTCTAGGATTACGTTTATCAACTTTCTCTTCTTATCAAACATTTACGATACACTGTCTGTGGTCTATCTAACAATAAACAGGCGTCTGTCTATTAGACAGGCGTCATGGCTCAGTTGGTAGTAGCTCTGCCTTCCGTGCTGTGGGTCGTGGGTTCGACCCACCGAGAATAAACATTTGTGTTAGCAAAACATAGATGTTTGTTCTATGTGTGGGTGTTACTAGGTATTATAAGTATGTATTTACAAAAAAAAAAGTATATAAGTATTATATCAGCAATCTAGTTCCCATAGTACAAGCTCTGCTTAGTTTGGGACTAGAGAGCGTTGTGTGTAATGTCCAAGAATATTTATTTATTTATTATTATTTATAAACAATAAATAGGTAGGTACCAAATCAAAATAACGTTACCTAGCTACGTTCTACCGTGTAAAGAAAAGCACTAAGGATTTGGGCGCATTAATCACGAACGAAAGGTAATTTTCAGCAAATTCGAATTAACCTGAAATGTGTTGGCAAGAGAACCTTATTTTTTTGAGTAGCTTGGATGGCCCGAATAACAGTACAGCAATTAATCACTTGCCACTGGTATTTTTCCTACACCTAGAAACTTATAAATGTGTGTTTGAGATAGGTAGGTATTTACTATAGTATTTTATTATTTTGAATAAAAATTATAATTTGTTGGCTTCATGCCAGCCTCTTAAAAAAGCCTCGAGATATACATAATACGAAAATTCCAACTTCCACTGCCAAAAACAAACCACTTTTTTTACACTTAAACCAAAATTCAACCTATGTACCATTAATGACATGAATGAATGTCGGAGTTTACATTTACTACCACCAAACATTCCTAGACTCGAGCTCTGTTTGTTCTGAGATAACGCAATCAACATTAACCAACAGACAATAACTGTAACTACCGCAAATCAACATCACCATCCACTGTCGCAGTGCCAACAAACATCTTATACGCCCTAATAAAACCGTCAATGTATACCAGCGAGGGATAAATCCGTCGTGGATAATGTACACTGCCGTCCAAAACCCAAACGCCATAAAACTTTCTCATAGTAAACTGGCATACTAAACAGAGCCAAGAGGTTTTAACTGTCGTTATAATATACGGGAGAGACAGGGTGTCCCTGGTGGAATTTATTCATGGACGGTAATAAAATCCGGCATAGTGTACACCGAGAGGTTAATTCTCTTTTCTAAATTCTCTCTGGACTTGAGTTTCTGAAATATGTATTGAAAGAAGCACTAGTGGGTTAACTAATAATACAGTAGGGGATCGAATGAAAAGGCGTCATTTATGTTAATACTAGAAGAAGTTGGGGGTGCAATACGGGGTAGGTAGGGGTGCTATTTCAAAATCTATTTTAAAAAGGCTACGGAGCAGCAGTGTGGCTTTCACATAGGTTAGCGAAGACTAATCAAACTGAAACCGTATCCACCCGCCAGTTCAACTTTTTATTTTATTTATTAATGACAGATGGCGTTACAAGTATCTAAGTACAATTGTAAAAAAGACAAATGTAGGAAAAAATCAAAATTTAAATACTATGGCATGTGTCGCCTACATTTACAGTTTAGTAGCTTTATTACTATGACAGTTAGTTTCAATTACGATGCCTTTTGAATGTTTCGTCTTCTACAAAAATATTGTTCTAGGAAAAAGCTGTAGGAAATTAAAGCAGTTTTTTGAAGCCAAGCTATTAAGTAGCTCAAAAGACTTGTAGTAGGTAATACGTTTTTTGAGTTTCATCTTTGAAGTTTGTAATTGAACTATTCCTTACAAGTTTCTTTTGACAAACTTTAAAACAATCAATTAATAGCAACTTGAAGGCAATGAAGCTCAAAAATTAATTTGTGATGACTTCATTTAAGACAACGTTTCTCAAAGTTTTTGAACACCACTAATTAAAGGTCATGATCCGAACAAAGTCGATACCAAACTTAATTTCACGTTTAAGTAACTCAATTAGGAGTTTCTCTCAAAGCTAAGTTAACTAGCGCCGTTATCATCTGGATCTTAAAGTTTCGAATATTTGCCATTTCTTTTATAAGAAAGATTGCCAATTTTTAGCTCTAAGAAATATTAATTTTAATAAGTTAAGATTAAAAGTTTTAGGAATGTTTTACTTATTTAATTTAAATACGTATTTAATTTAAAGTACTATAACTTAAAACGCTAGTACACAATCTAGAAAAAGATACAGTAGCAAGTAGAGTAACATCACCCAGCAGCCCTAGACTGCGCAGCTGCGACCACTCATAGCACTCACTACGACTATTGGTTCCGATGCCACGCTGACGTCACAGTGTGTGACGCTCGCGTCGCTACGCTACCCTCTTTCTTATTCTATGCTAGAAAAGTGTGGTGTAGTACAACACTATATAAGATCTTAAATCTTAATTAGATGTAAAGTGTTAACTTGCTGCAGTGTGATGAGTCACGTGCTAAAAATACTTCGTGGTAGTCACGCGACCCAATGGTACTAACATGTCGGGCTTTTTCTCATCCTATGCTAGAACAATGTTTTCATTTATTTTATTTATTTATTGAATAGGCAACGCCAACAGCGCACATAGTTTACAATACAATAATCACTTATGAAAACCTTATTCTATAAAATGTGTGCCAATTACAGGCATGCACAGCATTTGCAATAATATTATATTGTCTACTACAGATTTATTATTTATTTATTTTCATAAAAGATAGGATATTCTAACATTGTATAGTTAGTAATTATTGTGTTAGTCACAATTTTAGTGAGGTAGTGCTACAAGAGAGAAATAGATGTACCTATAGAAAAGTGTAAACTGGTTATAGTGTGATGAGTCACGTGGTAAGCGTGCGTCGTGCTACTGGCGTGACATAATAATGGTATTGCGCGTCGGGTTTTTTCTCATCTTATGCTAGAACAGTGTTTTTTAAATTAAGATAGGACACCTAACACGGGCTCATATTGTATATTATGTGGTAGATGCTATAAGATCTTGAATAGAATCTAAAGAGAAGTGTAAACTTGTTGCAGTGTGATGAGTCGCGTGGCGAGTGTGCGTCGTGTTAGTGACGCCACGTGACGCGACACAATGGCGGCGCCGCGCGTCGCGCTCTTTCTCATCCTATGTCTCGTGCACGGAGACACCAAAACAGTGCAGCAGGACAAACTTGGTGAGTGCTGAGATTTATGGTGCGCTAAATTTTTGTGCGGAAAGTGAAATATCTCCACAGTATAACACACAGATACACTCGAGCGGCATGAGTAGTAGCAAGGGAAAGAAGAAGAGTTGTTACATTTTTACTTGTCATGCCATTCGGTAGTAGAGAACGTAAGTATATGGTTTTGAGCCTCACAGGAATTTTATATATATAAATAATATAATAGAAGTACCTAATAAAAATGAACAAAGTTACTTCACGGTTCCTAAATGCAAGTGAAGTAAAAACGAAAGCCGCTGAGGTACACCGGCATTATTCCGTTATTTCGTTATTTGTCTACGGGGTAATGACCCCCTGCCTCTTTGCAGTTTATTTTCGTTACTATTGCGTTGTATACCTTTTTAAGGAGGCCTGTTATCTTTGCTCATAACTTTTGGTAGGTACTTTGTAAGAATTTTGTTTGCGCTATTTTGCTTAACAAACGTACAAAGTATTTATAAAAAAATCTTCAAGTGTGAATACCTATAAACAACTCATGATTACATTTAGCACCACCTATAATATAAGTACCTATAGACAATTTGATCATTGTTATTATTATAGTCATACGTCCAGTCCATGGGACAGGAAAACTTTGCGTGTTTTTTATCAAACCCACTGTCCGCAAAGGCCGTATAGTCTTTTTTGTTATGTTGTTTTGCAACAAGCGAGAATCGAGAAACTCGCAGTTTTTGAATAGAGAAAAATAGTTTGCAAATCTCCCGCTAGAGGCGCTTATCGGGTTTTCATACAAAATATATCTCAAGACGCTTCTCGATATGCGTTTCGATCCACAAAACAACGGGCTCTGGTAAATAATTATCTTCTTCAAAATGTTTCAGTGCCTTTTATCCCTACTTTCCTACCCCCACCGCCCCTGCACCATGGTACAGTAGTGAGTGAATATTTTTAAGAAATTCACTAACCTAGTTTTACGTACTCCAAAGCAATTCCCACCATAAACGTTGTGTAACACAACTTCCGACTACACCCTTTAACAGCCACAGTAAAAACTTTATCCATCGCAGACGTATACAGGCTGGTGTAATTTACTCACGCGTATTTATATGGAAATATTCTCAAAAAAAAAAACTAACAAGACTATAAATTGATTTTTTACACATTTTAATGAAAATCTTTTAACAAATAAACTGGTAAGTTTTATGTTAACTCTATTCAGTAGAACAATAGGAAATACATTTTTTATTTACATTTATATAAAAAATCAACTGGTAAGTGTCTCTATTCAGTGGAACAATAAGAAATATATTTTTTACATCCTACAGAGCCTCCTTTTTTATAAGGCCCTGTAGGTAGTGGTAGCCTCAATAGCACCCAGTACCTACAATACCACAGATCATACAAACACCATACGATACTGTCAGGCGTCAGTATAGTCAACTTTAGATCACTTACTCCTTATAGTATATGGCGATGAAATAAAAGTTATGAATTCAGTGCAATGATAAAACTTGATGCAGTACTTAAAATATCGTAGGCGCGAGTTGGCGGACAAAAAAAATAGGTAAAATCGGAAGGTGCCAACTCGCGCCTATTCGCAAGTTTGACGTTCGCGAGTTGGCGAATAAGTCGATGCATGTCATGAGAAACATGTGTCAGTCATCTCGTTTGGCTACAACCAAACGAGATGACTTTTATACATAGCTATGTATAGGTAGAAACCACTTATACTCGACGCGGCTTTGATCGCTCGCACATAGCCGACTTTTGCATTTTATAGCCTTGGGTTCTTTTAAACCGTGGAGGTATTGGAGGTCATAAATGATCGCAATGCACAGTGACTTAATTCGGCATAGTAACCTAAAAACTAATTTATGAAGGTAGTTTGTCTAACAAATAAGTTTTAGTCTAGAGTAAATATAAGTAGCTAACTACCTGTTCCATCAGTTCATGCATCTCGGAAGCTCGAGTGCTAACCAATTGAAAGATGGTTATCACTCAAATCGCTATTCATTTTTTTTTTGTGTGGTCTCTAAGCACTTGAAATATCAAAAAGTTGCCGTTGTTAGTCTTGAAGTAATAAAAGTTTTAGTGTCCCGAATTCATTGCTTTCGAGTGTAGTTTATAGGATAGCTTTTAAGATTGTTTAAGCCAATTTGAATATTTAAATTGCTCTGAGACTCGCACATAAATCAACTTCATACGTGAAAGTCTCTCAGGAAATTTCAATTTTGGAGTCAATAAAATTAATCCTCAAAGAATTATCAAGAGAACTATTCAAAAGACATAATTATTGGTCCGCGCGGGCCTCTACACGGAATATAAAGCAGATGCCACTACAGTTGTAAAAAGCCATGAAAATAAAAACTCAAACTTAAAATACGATTTCTGATGTTCATTTTTATTGCAAGCTAAATGCGTCGGCCTCAAACACGATGGCTTTACGAGCCGAAGCTATACTCAAAAATTTGCAATAGTATATCACTTGGAGCTCATTTTGTTATAAAAAGTGGCTTTTATGAGTCTTCTTTTTGAGTTTTTATGTTTAAGACGTTTTGTTGTAAAGCTGTCTGGTAGACATTCTCTAAAGCAGTATGTTATGTCTTCTTCGAACGAGGTCGTAGTAGGAAGTACTACATCATTTGTTTGTAACTCAACGGGGTATGCAAATGTAGAAAACTCAACGGTAAAAACAGTGGCGTATCGCAGAATTTTAGGGTTCAAAATCACTCATGGTAAACAGACAGTGAATTGTTTATCTGTGAGTCATAAAAAAACTAATTTATTTAAGGGTCGGGTATCGGCTTGTTCCATAACAATTTCTCACTAAAAAGTTTTGACAAACACTTGTGAAATACATCTGTAAATGCACTGCAAAAAGCTGCATAATTTACGTGCAATGAAAGGTAATGATCGGCTCGCGTGCCGGTAACGTTTCATATCGGTAACCAGCCGGAGATAAGCTATTTATTTGAGAACTTTGTAAACCACTTCGTCTATTTTACTGCACTGTAATGCGGCACTTTATTACCTTTATTTGCTTGCAAATAGATTTTTACACTCCGTAACAATAAGCCGTGTAGTATCTCAGTAATTAATCTAGTTCCCATAGTACAAGCTCTGTTTAGTTTAGGATAAAAGGGTTTGATGCTTTTCCATGAATATTTATTTATGTACATTTATCTCAGTATGAAATATTATTTCAGTTTGACCCCAAACTAC
Organism: Eulithis testata; assembly: GCA_947507515.1. Lineage (NCBI taxonomy): Eukaryota > Metazoa > Arthropoda > Insecta > Lepidoptera > Geometridae > Eulithis > Eulithis testata. The sequence continues at coordinate 12,761,397 of OX382194.1, forward strand.
ATCTTTCAGTTAACATTACGAGAATTTTTTAAGATAAGTACAATTATTATTAATATTTGTAACAAAGGCCATTTCTAATGATTGGGTTCAAATAGCTGCAGGTCGAAACCAAATTAATTGTTTCTGGCATAATAATTATCTGATATTTCAGTTTCAAATACTATTTGTAATCTATAATGCCTGTAGCACAGATCATACTATACTGCTATTGTAGCTCAATGCTTTTGATCAAATATTGCGAACTAGAATAATACCCGAACGTAAATCGAACCAAAACAATTTTGCAAAGAGTATAGTTTATTTACATTTTAAACAACTTATTTGATGTTTGATTCCTACACAGTTTCAAACTACTTTCAATAATTTACAAAAATCACTTTAGGTACTTAATTTTATTCCCCTATAATAATATAGTTAAAACATGGTATGATTGTTGATAAGACCAAACTATAACAACTATACTTTATTATAAAATCAGCAAATTCGTAACACTTCATCACAGTATTCTTGTAGTTCAAACGCGTTTCAATTCCTCACTTTTTATTTGTGAGAATGTTTTATTCCTCCGTCACTGACAAAAAAAAAACCGTTACTGATAAAAAGTATGAAACGAAACTTTAATACTTATTTTAATTTTTACAGAGGTATCGTTATTATGAATACTTTTGTTATGCTGTGAAAAACCTAATAAACAATTCGTGACAAACATGTCGTTATAAAAATAATTTTCGAATGCTTTATGCAGGGTTCATCTGGATTGTAAAACGTTTTAGTTGACTTTACATAGCGGTACAGAAAACTCAATATTACATCATTCGATTTCGCAAATCGTCTGCTTTAAAAACCTGATCACGGACCGTGTGACCCGAGGGAGTTTTCCAGCTTCAGAAAACATCACAATATCGCATGCCGTGCGGAAAATATGCTGACAACGTACAGCTGACGGGCGTTCTCGATATACAGTAAACTTGACTGGTTTTGCTGAACGATTGTCATAGTTTTTAAACGCTTTATGGAGAGTGGACTAATCAAATCAACTTTGTGGCTACACTGCACTATTTTTTTATTACACTAGGTGGTACTGACGTTCTTTATAAATTTTTCTGACTACGGTTCGCGTGGAATCCGAATAAAAACAATTTTATTCCATAAATATTTGATATGGTTTGAGTTTGAAGAGTTACAACACTGGATTTTCATATGAAGTATTTAAATAAAGTGTTTCAGTTGAATTTTTGACTTATACAACTTTGTATGTAGCACTTTATTATTTTTGAAATAATCTAAACTAGGAAAAAACTAATTAAATGTATAGCAAAATCAGTTCTGAACGATAGTTACGTGCCAATTCGCACATTTTAGACTTTGTCTATACTCTACCGTAGACTTGGCTGGAAGGTTGTGTGACAATGTTTGAGAACATTTATTATTATTGGCAATGGTTACCACTTAGCGTCAGGTGGGCTATCTGTTCCATCATATAGTTGTATTAAAAAAGGCTGAACTATGTAATTGCATGTTTAACATACAGGATGTTTGAATTACCAATACCGACGAGCTACAACCCCTATCGTAATACAACGCGTGAGCACAGCGATGTAAAAAGGCCAATGACGTTATGCTAATATGCTAATGAACACACGATCACCGCTTCCTGTGCTAATGTTCATTAGCCCTGTGCATTTATTGCATCAGCCTGTATACCACATTCTTTAAAAAGTAATTTGAGGTGTTCACGCGATCACGCTATACTGAAGGACCAACGTGTTACTAATAAGGTCAGGGAGGTCAAAGTCATTCTTTAAATTCGGTGATTTTACAGATATTTAATAGAATTCCAAATAAATGTTAGGTACTTGTTACATTTATTTGCAATATTTAAATGTTACATTTAGTAAAGACTGATCTTTGAATAAGGTTTTTTTAAACCAAATAGTGCTACTCCAGTGCCAGCTACCAAACTATGAAATTTTTGATACAAGTTTTTAAACAATATTAGCTGTACATTGACTGAATATGAAAACTTGTAGGTACTCGAACCTCGACCAAGGAACCTTATTTGAATAAGATCGCGTTTAAACTGCCAGTATTGAATAACTTAATAAACAGATTGCGTTACAAAATTAAATAATTATTTAGTAATAAGTGCTTCATTACTAGAACCACCCGTAAAGTTAGCTTATACCGATTATCTTTCAAAAATGTCGCTCTCGTAAGCTCCTTTGCAATTAATTTAATGGAAGTTGTGAAAAATCGAAGTCGTTTGCAGACTTCGTAGGCAGTCAAGGTTTATTAGTAAATAAACATTTTACGGTGCATAAAAAATATTTTATAACACTTTTTATACGTTTTGTAGAACATTTTTAGTAACGATACTAAAATAACTATGATGTTATACGAGTACCTACGGGCTACTACATACTCGTAGATATACCGCAAGGTTTATAAATAATTTTAGTAAAAAAAAAAACTATCGTTCATTTGAGCAGTAGGGAGTAGACACTGTCCTCCACCTAGCTTGTAAACATTTCAAAATTACCTAGTTTTGATAAAAAAAAATGGTACATACTAAAGCCTTGGTCTCGCGATCGTAACTCACAACGCTGCGGTGTGCTGGGGCATTATTCTGTATGACTTAGGAGATTCCTTGCCGTAACCGTATGACGTCACCGTAAGGAATGACATTTATGGCATAGGAAATACGGCATAGGCATAGGGCGATTTCACGCCGCTGTCTTGTCGTGCTGCGTAACGCGCTTGTATTGGTCATAGTGAATAAGGCCCCAGCACAACGCAGAGTACCGCGTTTGCTCCTCGCCGCTGACGCAGACTGCGACGTAACAGAAGACTGACATTTTCCATACGATTATGTGTCCGGCGCTGCATGCTGCATTCCGCTGCGTTGTGCGTTACGATCGCGAGACCAAGGCTTAACTTTCACTTTGTAATGTCTGGTTGGTTCAAGAGCCACAACATAGGAAAAAAAATAACAACAATAAATCGACGTAACCCAAAAGGCCTTCAAACTCGAAAATGAGGCATTCGATATTAATTTACGCCAAAACAGCACCCCATAAGTGGTTTCAGTAACTTTGCAATTGTTGATTACGACCGGCGGCGTTCCTACCGCGAAACCAAATGAATCAGTTGACATCAATGCTTTCTGTTATCTTTTATAACCTTCACCACATTAAAGCTAAAAGTTTAGCAACATGTTTGCTTTACTATAAAGTTAAAAATATTCTAAACTAGTTGTTACCCGCGACTTGGTACGCATATACCAATTTTTTTCCGAAAACCTAGTACATCGAATTCTATTAAAACATTTTTTGGTAGCAAAACAACAAATGTTTTGTTCATTTGCAAGCGCAAGGTCATTTGGTGCAGTGCGTTTTTGTCAGCGCGATTCAGCTTTTGTATCATTTTAGCAGCGACATCTAGTTCTTTTTTTGATAAGTCGGTTTCTCCTGAAGCAACGATAACCTCGTGTTATAAAATGTGGCACCACTAATCCCGTTTATTTATTAAAACCAGTAGTTTCTGTATTTTTTTCTGGATAAAAAGTAGCCTATGTGTTATTCCATGTTACGAACTATAATATATTCCAAGTTTCATCCAAATCGGTTCAGTAGTTTTAGCACGATTGAAGCACAAACATCCAAACATTTAAACTTTCGCATTTATAATATTATTGTTAGTAAAAAGTAGAATAGGATTTTGGAAATATAGAAAAAAATGACAATGAAAGTGTGATGATGTCCATTACCATTGGGTTTCACGGTAAGGCAGCGGGTCGATTACGGCGGTGTAATTACCGTCGGCACGCCATTACAGCCTAGATTGTAATCCGGTAATCTGTTTGCCTTTCGTGCTTTGGTCTCTGGCTTGCTTTATTTATGCTCTTTTATCTTTGGGAGCATGTAAATAGGGCTATTTGTCTTATTGGAAATTGTGGTGTTAACGTTGAAATAGCACGATACGTTTACGGTTACGTCTAGGATGGAGGCGCGGGTTTATTGCAGAGGATCTTATCGTGCTTTCAGCAAATAGAAATATTTGCTGCGGTTTGTAAAGCTTTGCGTTTTAATCCTTTGACCTTGCCCTGCATTTTTTTTATTTTTTTTATTATATAAATAAATATTCACGGACACTTAACACAACGCCTTCTAGTCCCAAACTAAGCAATGCTTGTACGATGGGAACTAGATGGCTGATAGAATACATACATACATTTTTTTTTTGTAAATACATACTTATAATACATAGAAACACCCAGACACATTTGGAAATATAGACACAAGAAACAGCATTGGGTCAGTGAAAGGTTTTAAAGTTCATGGTGTTCTGCCCCCTTAGTGTGTGTACGTTGTACGTTTACTACAAAGTCATGTAAATTATATTTGTATGGAGAATCATGAGGTATGTAAACATTCTGCTGAATCTCTATACAAAATATTTACATAGTATATATACGTGAACTTTGTAATATACCTAAAACGTACACACTAAGGACATTGGGATTCTAGAGAATTAGGTTGTCTCGTTTTATTTACAACTTTTGTGTACCTTTTGCATCAACGAAGCCTTCCAGCTTAGTTTAGCAGCCCCGTGTAAAAGCTACGCCATCACCATGATATGACTTTCCGAACGGAATCTAAAGAATCAAGCCGGAAATTTCCCCGTAGAAAGGCAAGTCCATAAACAGGATTGACACGAAATCACACCCCTTTCTGGGACTAAAAATATTCCCTCGAAAATCGCAATAATTAAGATTGATACTGACAGGTGCCAACAACGATTTGCAAAACGCTCTGCCATTGGCTGGATTCACACTGCACCGACACGACATCAACTCGATATCGGCGGAGAGCTGATCTTATACATTTAGTACTAGACGATTTTCGCAAAATACATCGTTCGAGTCTCAGTCGAGATCGTCCATATTGTGTTAGTATCCGTGATGTGCAAACGCTCACAGGCGTGGGTTCATTTTATTGGGAGCCATTAGCGCCTTACGGGAACTCTCTCAGTATTGGGGCAACAAATGCGGAACTTGAAAATTGTAAATGTAATTTTACAACGTTACAACTCGTTTGACAATTACAAAAAGTACAATCATGTACAAATTGTTAGATGTGTAGGTACGCCTAAGTTTACGTAATGAGTATGAAAAGACTCAAGCTCCAAAAAGTTTTAATGTATGAAGTTTTTTGATAATATTTAATGAGTAGGTAATTGTTATTTAAATAACGATGCCTGCGACCAAACCCCGTAATAAAATTAATTAGCGTTATGTTAATCCAATAAGCACTTAATGCGATTATAAAATGCGTCGGTTACCAGTCTTGCCCTCATTTTTACATGTTCATATCAGTAAGCCTATTATACCTTTTAAGTACTTGAGCTCGCAAAATAATAAAAGGTTCTAGGTACATACTTTTTTAATACGATGAATGTAAGTTATGAAGTAGTAGATACACTAACAGGGTGTCCCACGGCCATGCCACATGCAGGGAAAGTATCTTAAATAATGTAGATAGAACATTTTACTGTAAGAAGACTTTATTTTGATTTTAAAAACAATTTAAACTGCATTCAAAGAATTTTGAATAACTGCCTGTCTGAACGGGGAATCGAACCCACCAAATTGTAAAAACATAACACCCGTTATTTTATGACACCAATTAAAAGGCTCAATCATAAGGATTATTTTTTTCCAAGTAACATAGCATCTTAAATTAAAGGAAGTCCATGAAATTTTACATTTATAATTTAAATAAAATTTGCCTTTCCCTTTACTTTGCCGTGTAACAACCGATTTTATCATTTTAAAGTTTTACTAATAAGTACCTACCTACTTAAAACATACATATCCTTATTAAAGAGCATACTAAAATAATAACGTGATTAATAAACTAAATAAATTTTAAAGAGTTGCATGTACTATGCAACTCTTTAGTGCTCACAATCACAATATGGCTAACTGATGAAAACTGAATTTTATAAATAAATGTAAGTTTCATGGACTTATTTTTCTTTATAAATATCGTATAAAATAGAATCCACAAAAATAATGCCAAAATGTAACTTTTCCGAAAAGTTATCTTACCTTAGAGCACCAAAGTGATGTTCGTCAAGGCAGGGAAAAAAACCAAATTGTAGCACCAAATTGCGAGATTGTCGTAATCAAACCTCATGATTGTATAAGTGCGATTTCATGCCACATTACCTCGCAATAAAACAAACGCAAGTCTTGAATAGGAAACAATGTGATTCTGAAAAATGGTTTTCGCTCAAAATGTGAACGGATTACAAAGATTGAAAACGAGAAAAACGTGAACAACAAAAGGGGCAAAAGAGCAAAATTGTCCCGGACAATGCATATTGCCGGGAATGTCCCGGAGACAATTCGACCGACGCCCGCCGAGGCAGGAATCCGCCTCGCTCTTACCCCCACTTCACCTAACGAAATTGCATTTTGATTGTGTTCAGCCGTCTTACACGTGGTCGGATACAATTATTTAGAATTATTGCTTTTTATTACGGCAGCAATGTATCGCTTGAATTCGTCGTAGGATTTGAATAATGCGAATGAATGAGAAATTCGAGAGTACTAAAATAAAAATGGAAAAAGGTGTAAGTGGAGCACAAAATATGTGACGCAAAGTCAACACCTCGGCTTTCCACCGTTTTCGATTGATGTAGGTTATCAGGGACGTAACAAGGAAGAGCAAGAGACTGTTTTATTCAGTCGCTAGCTGAGCGTAGCGGAAACGTGCAAAATATACATTGGCGTTTGGCTGACGTGATCCCATTCCAAACCGTTACATTTGGCTCGATCTACATCGCTACATACCTTTACATCTCTGTAAGGTGTTACACACATTTCAGTCCAAGGTTTATCGTCATTACGCATGTTTGTCGCACTCAGTGAAGTAACTAGCTTTTAACGACCTCTTTCACATTATAAACTTTGTGTTAATTCTTTGTAGGTCAGCGTGAACTGGCTGAAAGTAAATTACATGCATTACGAGAACCGTTCTAAGTTAATGTTCAAAATGTGATGACTGACATAGGCAGTTGTAATAAAGGTCCAATATAGCAAAAACGAGCCACAATTACAATACCCGATGTTCAGCTCGAACACCGAGGATATTCTGTTTTGTGATACGTAAAGGTCTTCGGTGTACCCATAAGCTTCAAGCAATGAGAGTATTGATCAGCTTGATTGCTGAAATAGATACCTAAGTAGTACTTTTACGGATGAATGACTAAAGTCTAAAGTATTTAAAGTTTCACCGTCATTTAGCGGACTCTACTTCTTAGATAGCCAGAATTTAACATTCAGCTCATTTCAAATTTTAGCCAACTCGAGTATCCCAAAGTATCTAAGTTGGCAACTTACTAATGGCACTAACTTTTATCATTGTCTTGTAACGTTCTTGTCCTACCTTTTTAGTGAGCCGCTCCATTTAAATGGCTGTTAAGTTTTGAGTGGACTCATTACATTCTATTTTCTTTTAGTGTCTTATTTTTGTATATTTTACTTGTTTCAAAAATTTATTGAAATTCATTAAAATTTTAAGCACAAAACCAGCTACTGTATATTTAAAGCGTAGTATAAATATAAAATGGTTTTATTAATAATAAATTTTGATAAAATTCTATATTAAATTTCACGCTCAAAATATTTTAGGAATCTAAGATCAAGAATTTACAAAATATTATTCTTACAGTACAGCAAACGGTTACAAACCTTTTTAATTCACAGAATTCCTTTTGTAAAATTAATTTTAGTGATAATTTTATTTTACTGTAAAAAAGTACCCATAGCATAGATATATAAATAAGTGCTCGTGAAAACGCTGAAACGGCATTGAGCAATTGCACCACGATAACAACATGTCAGTTGCTTGAATAAAAAATGCTGGTGGCGGGGAGCCGACGTGGTGTGAACAGGTCTTGTATTAACTGGTTATCTCTTTCGCCGATATCGTGTCGGTGGCGTGTGAGCATAAACATTAGGTATTCATGCTCGCTATTCCGGGGCATGTGCCTGTCACCTTGCCTGTCGTATATTTGTGCAACGTTGCGGCTCTACAGTCTCTACAGTCAATGTTCATATAAATAGATCATGCTTTGACTAGGTACATTGAAGTATTTGTTTCAGTCGAATAAAAAAAAAGATTATTTGGCAAAACCAACCTAAATAATTCATTCTAAAAATCAACCAACCCTTCATCAAAAATAAAACAGTAGATAAATAAATAAATGTGCACATACATTACGTACAAATCGCGTAAATACAAAAAGCGTACCCCAATAAAACAAGAAAGAAAATCCGAAGAGCGCGACCCTACAATAATTTATTTACCTTACACCATAAACCGTTGGAACAAAAGAGGGCACGCATTCATTCGCAACACTGCAAATGTACGCGAATAAATAATAAATCGTATTTGTCCGACGAATAAAAGATCGGACAGTAGGTATAAGAATAAACATATTGTATAACAATATGCGAGGTTTAATACGCGCGGGGACCTGTCCGGGCGAATACAAACGCCGTACTTAGACCGGACGCCGGACGCCGGACGGCCGGACATGTCAGGGGAATATTGTACGCTGTCCAAAACCTTCAGCACCAGTTTTTGTCGCTTCTGAATCATCAAATCATTTGGGAGTCCGACTCAAACATTACCTTTCTGTAAAATAGTTGAAATCATAGGTTATTGCACCAACTGTAATTTTTGCACAGCGATTATGTTAGAAACTAGTGGTAAGTGTACTTTACAATAGATTTATTTGGTAACCGGTCGTCCCTACAAGCTTTCCCAATATATTTTGGGTTCGAAACATTGTCAAATGTTTATTATTGTTTTCTAAAAGTAAGGAGGTTTTAGGGCTATTGTTTGCAATGTTTGTAAAAGGATCCCAAAATAGATAAAGTTTTGAAACTATATTACCTTCACTGTGTGGGCGATAGGTTGGCCAGTTTTTCTGGTAATTCAATAAAAATAGGGTGAGTATTGTATTTTATACTACACCTGCTTGGAAAGTACCTTGATACTTTATAAAATTTACGGTAGAAAGTACGTCATTGCATATCGAACAAATATGCGAGGAGAAAACGCATCTGAGCGGGAGAGAAAAGTGTATGAAAATCCATTTCATACGTGGTTTTTCTTTTTTAATTTTGAGTAAGACTATGCGCCGGTAACCTAAATATCAAAAGCCAAAAAGTTTTTACAGTGAGCTTTTATCTCCAAGTTCGCAAAATGACACTGGCCACTAGCTGTGTGTTGGATGGTGTCGGGCTGGCAGTGCGACCCTGCGGCGGCAGGATAAACAATTTGAAAAAAGAACATGTGATAATTGCAGACGCCATTGGCGCCATTTTCAATTTGTGTGTTGTTTGAGGATTCAGTTTTAGTTTTTATTTTCCTCGTAGGTGTAGTATAAAGCACTATGTATCACTCGAGAGAAAGTGCGATTCCCGATCTCGGGTGTTTTAAAGCCCTCGCCTACGGCTCGGGCTTCAAACGACACCCTCGACGGTAATCGGTCACTTTCTCCTCTCGGTGAACAATGTACTATTGAATTGCTACTTGTTTGTTATGTTTCTGACGTTTGCAGAAGTAAAGAAGGTAAGAAATCCTGTTATATCTCTCCAGAAATCTGGCCAGAATTAAATTAATTACACGTCGTATCACAAGATGCATAACAATGCATTGCTAGAACCATTTTTTTTCGAAGCCATTTCATCCAACACCATTTTAGGGTACATTAGGTAAGATTGTGGTAAAACGTTTGCCTGTACAATTAAGAAAAAAGTATCCATGCAACATTGACATTTTTATTCTTTATAAATTACTTAGACATGAGTATTTTTAAAAGAAATAAAAAAAATCGGTTTTGTTAGTTTGGTTACAAAAATAGTCCCATTTCTGGCTTAAAAATGTAACGATGTTGGTCCGAACTCCTTTCTTTTAACGATGATAATAACAGAGCAGTTTGATCCTGTTATGTTTGAAACCGCGATTTTTATAATTCTTTCTTCAAATGGGTCAGCGTTGTAAAGAACGATGCCTTTTACGGTTCTTTGGGTTCATGCATTCGGACATCTGAATACTACTCTATCATATTATTATACTCTGAAATGTCCAACTATCCGTTAACATAGAAAAAACGCACTATAAAAGAGTGTTCGGTCTTACTTAGCTTAGACGGTCTCTAAATTCCTAGCTGGTATTGTGTCCGTGTATATTTCTTTATTTTTAAAGACCCGAGAATGGTATGAGTGCCGTCCCTATCCAAAAAAGTTGTTTGTTCTGTTAATTACTTGGTCAAAGCTCTGTTTGCATAGGCGGTGGCGGTCAGAAGCATCTACACAAAAAGTTTATGGTTTAACGTGTTTTACCACAACACTGTTTTATGATAATAAAAACTCCCATTTATTTTATCATTGAAGCAGCCTCTAACATTATTAATGGGCCTTTCCACACTGATACGGCACACACGATACCGATATTATCATGTCAGTTCCTAAAAAAATATCGTTGCTGACGACGATGACGCAGCGAAATGAAATGAAATCATTTATTTGCTACAAAAATGGTGTACGTAATATATGAGATTAGCTACCCACGTTATCGTGTCTTGTCAGTGTGAAAACGACTTTTATTTGAACTTTTTAAAGTGGCGTAACGTGTTAGAGAAAAACATGCAACGTTGTAAATGTTGGAGTAAACATAACTTTCCACCATGTAGGCTGTTTTGAAAATAGTGTAATTTCCGTTGCATGGAAATTTCGACTCATGTTTTATGAAAATTCCTACATCCGTACATCTAGGAATAACAGCAGTGTATGACGTGTATATGTGGAGCTCGCGTTCACGCCGGTAACGAACCTACTACATGTTTATAGTATCTCTAGCACTAGTTTCTAACGTAAAGGTCGTATTTTTACGTTGGAGTTGGGAGTTGTAGATCAACACCATAAAACTAATTATCACATCGGTCATTTAATTTTGTATTAGGCAATAACCAAAGCGAAATAAAGTAGGTACAACTTATATGGTGTGTATTGCTTTCGTTTTGGCATAAGTAAATAGGTACAAGTATAACTTACATTCGACTACAAAATCTCCATAAATTATTAATCTCTCATATTATATAAAGTTATGTTAGCGAATCGATACCGCCAGAGCACGGTGCTGGCTTCCCGCTTCCTAATTCGATACAAAACGTGTTGTTGAAGGTTTAACGCTGGAACTTCTCAGATTGGCTGGTGTTGTGTTGCCAACAAAGATTTGGGTGAGAATAGTTCTCTGATAGTTCAAGATCGATTGCACAATCAATTATTATTATAACTATACTTGAACTAATTGTTGTATCAACTACTAATAACAAGCTTTATCAATTGGCTTCACCCTTTTCAATGTGAAAGATTTTAATAATAATTGGTAAAATATCTTAAAGTCACTCATAGTAAGTTCGATGTGGTAAAAATACTATGGTGATAAATAAGTAATTACAAAATGAAACAGAAAACGAATAGATTAAAACGTACATTTTATCATCATCATCATCATCAGCCACAGCTTGACTTCACCCACTGCTGGATATAGGCTTCTCTTTTTTGGTACCATTCCTTACGACCCCGTGCCAGTCTCATTCAATTTTAGCCCGCTATGACTGCGATATCGTCTGCCTAGCTTGCTGCAAGACGACCGACATTTAATTGGCCCCATTAGTGGGCCAGCCGGTGGACTCGATGGGAATAACCCTTGATAACGAGTAATGTTGTATAGTTCTAAAATCAGTAGTTCAATAAGAAATTCAGTCCACAGGAACAATTCATGAGCAAGTGGGTACAGTTAACATTGTTTAACGACAGTGTATGTTCCAATAGTAAATACAGATTGGAATGTGGAACAATAGGCACAAAGGACACGACACGTCTACGATACACGATAGGCCAAGAACACAATAGACCGTTCAGAGAGAACTAGTACACGGGGCATATGTACGTAGACCACAGAATCTTATAGACCTATCTACAGAAGTTATGCTCTAAATAATTGAAAAATTAACTATCAAGAAACTGTCTAGTGAAAAGATTTAATTATTTTAAGATTAATAGATAAACAAAATAACAAAAAAAAACAAATTTGGTAATACAGTCAAGTTTTAGAAGGTAGGTACGTAAAACGGTAGGATTAATTTTATTAAATTACTAAAAAAAAAATTAAGATAATTTTCGGACTGTTTGCATGACTGTTTGTGATGATGATGATGAACATTAAAACACCCTTATTCAAAAAGTGTCACAGACATCGTGAAATGTTCTCGTTTTATTAACTAGGTACTACTATAACGACCAATTAGATAAGCAACTATGACAGTTTATGCTTATGGCTGCTATTCCAAAACTGGGATAATAAAATTACCCATTAACCAAACCATGATCACGATCACAGTCATGTGGGCAGTATGGTATTGCCCATTTATTTTATATTAGTAAGAATTCTATTAGATTTTTGCATTGCCTCGATCAGTTTTGCCATTAAATAAATAATAAATAAATATTCTTGGACATTACATTACACACAACGCAAAACTCAAATGATTTTATAATAATGACTGATAAAAAAAAATACTTATTCTCAATTTACTGTACCATTAAAGCTCGAGCATGTAAAATATAAAGAGTATAAATATGTAAGTGTGAAATATTGGTTTCTGCAGTGATTTTGTGCGGTAAACAACAGCTGCCAACAACCGTTTCTAGATCGTTTTTCCATCGAGAACGCTCTCCGCTGTGGTATATGGCGTGTGATCTTCACTCAAAAATCATACAGATTTCATTTCTTTCTAATTTTGAATTCTATGTGCACCAGCATCTAAACAAAACACTGCAGAATCAGATTGTTTGAAGTTCGAAGTTCGAATGATAAACACGTGACGCTAATAAATCGGTAAGTGTAACATTACTGCGGCTGCGTTTAAATATTCCAATTGGTATTGCTGGACACTTCCGACTTTTGGATTTTTTTATTCTCTTGTCCGGCTTTTTAACGGTTCATTACAGTGTAAAACAACACTTTTCATGTCACAAGACACACAATCAGTCACCACAAACCACAAACTAGACGTTACGTACGAAAAGCTAAGTACTTACATTGATCTTTATTTTTAAGTCTTTTGTTATGAAAATTATTGACATAAATAAGAAAATAGGCATAAGGGTTATGATCATAAACCATCATTATTACGCTCGTGTTGAGGCTAAGTAAAATTTGTTCTACAAAAAGGTCTGCATGCTATATTTTATAAGTTATTTTCATCAGAATTATTTGAAATAGTCATGATTTATAAGCATTCGTTGACGCTAACGTTTTAATTAAGCTGCTATTTCCAGTATGCTAATTTTTTCCGGCAACAATGACTTTCCGAGCCCGGCTTTTTAGCTTAATACCACCTCTACCCCCAATACATGCGCGGTCACGGCACCGTTATTGTACAATAAGCATTTAGTCCCGCCGTGGTGCTGCGAGGGATTGTGATCCTTACCACGTAGCAGTAAGATCGGTATTCGAGAGGTTGGTGTCAAAGCTGCATTGCACCGGGCCAGTAAACGACAGTGGCTTTTCAATACGAGACAATGCAATAATTATTGGTATGTTAAGCCCACCGCATACTGCGGTCGTAGAAAGTTAATTTCCGTTTTACCTGTAAATTAAACTGTTTTTGTTTCGAATACTTAAAACTTTTTATATGCCTATTTCATATTTTATTTGGCCTATTTCTTCCATTTAAGTATGACTTTTACATATTGTGTGTATTCATTTATTTTTGCTTTTGTAAGTACCTAAGTAGGTACTATTACACAAGTCCATATATTCTTAAGAACAACTTTTCTTTTATTATAAGTTTACACATCATCACATCATTGCTTAACATCAGGTGATATTGTGGTCAAACGGTTGCCTATATTGTATAAAAAAAACCTTTTAGTTATCCGAGTTACACTAAGGAGAGTTTTCTCTTCGTTTGTACAACCAGTTCTTATACCCACGCGGCATTTAAAAAACAAAACGTAAATAAAACTTATTCACCCTCAATAAGTATAGTATATAGATACCTATAGTTATGTTCTATATTATCACATTCCTACAACCTCCTTTGAGATATCCGAGTCGCGCGCAATTATACCTCGCGCTCCAATAGAAAAGCAATCTTAAATTAATAATATCTTGGTAATATGAGTAGGTATTGTTTTGCAATGGTAATGGCAAAAGGCAAACCAAGCTCAGTGTACTTGCGGGTTTCAATTTATGAGTGTCTGATTTTTTTGCAAAAGAAAATGTAAGAAATATTTATGTTTTGTTTGAGATGATAAAGTATTCAAAAACAACAATTAATTTTGTTTCTCAATTTCCAAATCAAAGCTTTAAGACACGAGGATTCAAAAATTATTTTTCTTTGTACATGACACACCTTTTCATTGCTAGGTGACTCTTATAAGATTCTGAAACCCACTTTCATTTTAGCATACACATCGTTTCCATAAAGAAAAATTCTTTTCGCAAAAATAAACCTCGCAAAACGTCCCCTAGTTGACTCCGCCACCTATTATAGGTAAGCTTGTAATCCACACGTCCACTGTAGTGCCACTGAAAACAAAACTTTATTAAAACAGGATTAAATTCTAAAGTCTAAATTGCGTTTTACAACTTTTACTAGAGCAAAATATAGCCGACAATGGTCAAAGTAAAGGATAGCATCCCCTAAAGTGTAGACTAGTATGTAGATCATTTGCTTCAAAACCAAAACAAAAGAGGAACTTACATCTCATAAACAAAAATAAGCGTACGTTTTATTTATTTATTGATCACCAACATAGTTTACATCATTACAATTAAGAGATAAAGTTTAAAAGGTATTAGATCAAATGTCACCACAATTACAGGCGAATTTTAGCGCATGTTTATGTACTTTGTTGACCGAGCGAGCGAAGCGAGCGAAGCGAGCGAAGCGTCTCAGTTTCCACATTGGCCAAAAATGCGTTTGTCCGGATGTCTGTCTGTCTGTCTGTCTGTTCTCCTCTACAGGTTGCATTTTTTAACCGATCTGGACGAAACTTGGTACACAGGTTATATGACTTATTAGAATTTTTTCCCCAAAAAAAGGGCAAAAAGGGGGCTATTTGATATACTGAATATCTCCACCAAATGAGATCCGATTTCGATTATTCTTTTTTTATTTGAAAGGTACTAACTATAAGTTGGTCTCATAAAAGTTTGGCGAAGATCTGATAAGGATCTTCAGCATGATGAACAGGATAGCTCATCAAACAATCGATGGTTTTCAATCAAATTTGAGAGAAACACAAAGGACCTCATTCTACACAAGTAGATGCAAAAAAAATCAAAAAGATCAAAAAAACCACAAAACGGAAAATGCACTTGCACATTACATTCCTCAAAAATTTACAAAATTAAATAGAAAAAACATCACATCACACACACACACACATACAACATTTTGCATTATAGTTAGTTTTCAATACGTGACAGGCTGCAAGCGTTTCGTCGCTGTTAGAATACTAACTGATAATTATCTTCATGATGTTTTCCTTCACTGATGCTCTCATCAGCATAATAATAAGCCTTAAATTAGAAATTAATAAAAGTGCACTTAAAGACTTTCAGAAAACACCTTACACGACATTGATGATGTTGATTGATGATGTTGAATATTGGAATATTTAGTATGCTCACAAGGTCTACAGCTCCCAGAGCCACTAGTGTGTATAGGGGCTCGCCTCAATGCTACGGCAGACAGCACCCCCCAGTATTCCCTTACCGCGTTATCTCGTCTGATTTAAATATTCTTATATTTTAGTTTTTCCTATCTCGCAAAGAATGAGGCTTGTTTACAGAGGTGGTTAGTTTGTTTTTATGAGAGTCGTGATAAAACGGATGAAATATTGCTGCTTCGGGAGCCAGCGGCCGCCGGCTGCAATATACGAGTCCGCGCGATTTATATACATACCTATAATGTATTTAGAATAAAGAGAATTTTGTTTTAGGGAATAATAGAAATGAACTTTTCATGTTTTTGCACTTTATAAACTCCAAGTAATTAATATAGGCGTATATTAATTACATGGAGTTTATACTCATTTCAAACGATAATGCCAAAAAACCAATCAATTCATTCAAACATCTATATTAAAGCTAGCTATAGGTGTTAAATAGTACTAGTATAAACCTTAGTGGTTTTTAGATGCTGTTAAACTTATTTCGGATGTACTATAAACCTCGGCCTGCCTTCATATTGCTATACCCTAAGCAGGGTCCATGAGACATATCTATTTACATCCACCACCAATGTAAAATTTACCTAAACCATGTGAAAGCAATAAATATATTGAGTATTGAGTACTAATTGTTAAAACAATAAATTAAAAAAATAATATAGCTCAAAAAGGTCTTGATTACTACCATTTGAAAGCATTTAGTTACAAGATACATACAGCATATAGATGAAAAAGTTTTTCCTATAAATTGTCGTTTCGAATAGAAGAAATTGTTACTATAACAGTGTCATCATCATAAGCCGATGCTGCGGGCAGTAGATTATCCATTTACCGCAGTATGTCCAAGACGGCCACTAGAGGCGTGCATACTGTAATGTGACAGGTGAGTTCGCCAGTGTATTACGATGTGAGACTATTCCCGGTACTGCACTCTTGGGAAGAGTTACTTATGTACACAAGTACTTTGGAGATTTTGATGGAACGGGTTGAGTTATTTTAGATGGGATGTTCTTTTTGTGAATTTATTGACAGATGGTATATACCAAAGAGCTGGCACCTGTGACCGACTTAGTTGCCCAGAAACGTTTTTGTCGATTTCTTTTGGCTAACGCGTCACTACATGCGCGCATTTTACTACAAACCCGTAGATGTGATGTGACTGATGTGAGAAAAATTAGTTGACAAATGAGATGACGGAGACAAAAGTCGCTCGTGCGTGAGTTTTCTAACACTGGACCTGGATCTAACTTATATTTTCAATAAAATTTTCACTTTTTTCTGAAATTGTTTGGTTTTAGTCGATCCAATATCAGTTGCTATACTAATCAATGTTACTATTTTGACTGAAACCAGAAAAATAAAATATCATTGGTGAAGAAAAATACATTTCGCTGTTATTTAAATGTAAATGGTTGCCGTTAGCGACGTTAGCTGAAAGGAACATTATCCAGAGAGAACACGTCATTGGCACAAACAATACTCGTAGTCAGAATAGGCACCGAGGGCGGCGTTTGAGCTGACAATTCCGCCCAACAACGATAAAACTCGATAAGTGGATAAAAATTCGAGAACGGAATAAATATCAGCGAATACTTTTTGCTCCGTCCTCGATCGTTATTTATTATTTATGGAAATAAACCTGGAACTCCATCGGAGGGAGGTCGTCATATTTTTCTTAAAAAAAGTAATATCCCTTCTGCGGGCGTACGTTTGTAATGCTAATTTATACGATCCGTTTTTAAAAACGATACCGATTTCTGTGGAATACTCAATCGGATATAAAAAGAGTTTATAAACGGCACTAATATTTTCTCGTCACGAGAATCGTAAATTAAAGTCAATAATTCCGATAAGGACTTTCGTTTTGTTTTGTTTTGAAGGACAGATATTTCAATAAAGCAAATCAGGTGACTTTAAAACCAATAACAGGCTTTATGTTTGAAACCGTTCATCCTACCAATCGTATTCTAAATGATTTCTTTGAGAAACTGTGACAGAATAGATATCATTGACTTATTCTGTCCGCTAACGTACAAGCTTCAATAAAAAAAATGTCTACGCTAAGCTACGACGGGGTAAAGGAGTTGGTCCCGGCAAGTCGTTTGTCATGGAACAATGTTATGTGGCGTTGTGTCGTGTAGATCATTTGTGAAGTGGGGCTTCTTGCAACAATACTAAGGAAACTATGCGATGGCAAATGGCTAAAACTGTCACGAGTAAACTGAAATGTAAAAAAACAATTCGTACACTCGTAGTCGGTTAAGTCGTACCTTTCGATTTGAAAACTGATCGAAAATGGATAGGAAATGCAGTAATGAAGAAAATCACATAAAATTCGGTACATAGAACATGGTACTTTCTAGAACACCAAACATATCCCTTTGCGGTGTTTTCTTTGAATTGAAATACATTGTTTTAAATTAATTAATTATTCCTAAGCAACCCAATTGCATCTCATTCCAAAAACAAACTAATTGAATCTGATTCTCAGTTCAACAGTTATAAATTAACGTAAATAAATGTTTCGAAGACTGTATGGAAACGCAAATAAGTTCTACACCGCAGAGCTTACTGAGTGAAGATCACTTGGCTATAGCACTTGAGTATGAACACAATAACATACTTCTGTAATCAAACGGTGACAAGCAATCACAAATGTTTGAGGCTCCACGGAAAAAAGTTTTGGCTGGTTTCATCATAGCATTAATACAATATAATTATGCAGAAATTGTTTTAATTAATTTAATTACACATACCACAGTGTCCCGTAATAACAATGAATAAAATATCTTCTGGCGCTTTTAAAATCATTTTGAATAGATGCAGAGGTGGACCATCGACTTGTTCCATTGTTTAGATGTAAAAAAAGTTTGTTAAAGCATTTGTACTGTGGTGGTTTGAATTTAATCAAAATATTTTACTATGTATTAGAAGTATGTATTTACAAAAAAAAAGTATATAAGTATTCTATCAGCAATATAGTTCCCATAATACAAGCTTCGCTTAGTTTGGGACTAGAAGGCGTTGTGTAACATGTCCATATTGTCCATGAGTATTTATTTATTTATTATTATTTAGTTAAGTAAAAGAGAGGTTCAATATTTTGAGGGTATCATAGTATTTCATAATTTTAATACTTTGTTATACAAAACATCAATTTCAAGCGTAGAAATTTTCTTGATTCTTGAACTAATAAAACAAACCTGGGGTTCCTCTCACAGTCACAGCTCTCTGAGGAGCCGCCGAATCTTGCAACTCCTTGTAAAGTTTTGCACAAATTTAATCAAAGTAACTTTATCTATTTAGGCGAATGGCCTGTTCTAGTTGCTATTGTAAATTGTAATGTTTGATAGTTCGCGGAAGCAACTTCCTAAAGAACAAATTATTTATTTATTTATTTATAGCATACATGGTTTATATATATAGCTTAGGTCTTATTTAGCTAAAAGAACAGTCATGTACCCTGTGAGGGCGCAGCAATAGTACTAAAGTAGATAGCAGTAGTAAATTAATATTATAGATTACCTGCATAATGAAATAGTGATAATGGCATGGTAAAAGTTGAATGAATGTCAATAATAATGGGAGGTACTTATACTTTGTTTACTTACTTATAATGTTTATATTTTATTTTTAACTGTAGAATAACTATATGATTATCACAGAACGATACACATTACATAAATCTAGATTCAGACAGAACTACAATATAGCAGTAAAGACAACCACAACAACGCAAGTATTTAGGCTATAAAATTATAATAAATGAAGTCTTTTTTTATTTAATAATTTCCGTAGTCTTACTCGGGAAAACTCAAAATCGGCGTACATCAGCATTGCTAACAACCGCATGAGTGGTGACAACCGACGAGGGTCACCACCGCCCGCCGCAGCCGCCCTAATGCGAAAATGAATTATGACCCGCCCTAATAGCACTTGTTATTAAATCATCCGTTAGAATACCAGCCCGAATCAACAAATGTATTTGATTTTAATTTTACTGTGTAAAGCGGTAATGTAAATGTTTGGTACACCCCGATTAAAAATTTAATTAAACTATGTCACTGTTTTATTGGTTTTTATCATAAAAAAATATACGGTTTACTACAAGTAATAGTAGATACTGGTGTTAGTCATGAAGTAGCAATATCTAGATAACATGATGGAAAGTATCAATGAGATAATGTAATTGTTATGAGGGAGAGCCACGTTCACGGTTTAAAAAACCATGGAACAAGTCCAGGTGAATACTACTTTCCGCTAAAATTAAAGAGAAATTTCCCTAAACAAAGCGTAATTAATATTTTCCATGACAAAGGGAACTAGTGAATGGGTCGGAAGTGCTCGCATTGTGCGTCAGCCGTCGCATTGTTTCGACAACTCCAAGATTGAGGGTCAATAGAGCACGGCATCAGCATTATAATACAGTTCCTTCCTTTTGGGCTGAATAAAAACGGAATACAGAAATGGAATCACAAAGCAGTTGGGTGAACTACTCGACTCGGTAAATTATGTTTTGAAAGCTCGCTATGTACCTACGAATATCGCTCTTTAAAATGGTAAATTATATCAGAATACTTACTAGTATAGTTTTTTCATGGCACCATTTTTCTCATCTACAAACAACAGCAATTTAGAGTACCTACCTACTAAGAAATCTCAGGGGATGTCTACCATAAGGCAACCTAACAAGCTAGTGCGGCAAGTGGCAGTGTCGTGCCAGTATGAAAACGCCTTTACACAGTATCCACACGAGAATTTATACTTATCTATGTAGGCTTACACCTACGCAATGTTCATCGACCATTTACATCCAAATTCAATCAAATAAACTCAGTCCACTGCGTTACTAAAGAAATCCAGCATTTATTTACAACGTCATAAATATTTCCAAAATCCAACAACGAATAACAAAACCCTTATTATGCCCAATGAACCGTTGAATTAACAACAGCTCGTTCAGCCGTTTCACTTTGAAGCGTCTTTTAGTAGAGTTTATTCTATGGCATGCAGACTTTTACAAATGGGCTCCGTGAAACGAAACGTCACTTAGCCGGCAAAAGAGTTATAAAATTGCAGTCTTTACGTTTTGAAGTCAGTTTAATTGACCGTTCGAGAGGGTATGGTCAGCTTCGATTGTTAGAGGAAACGGACGTTTTACTGGTATCCAAGAAAATAGTGAGTTTAAGAAACTTAATCTTTAAATAGAAAGTTCTCTGAAGTAATGCAATAGAGTTTACTACAGAAAAAACAAAGCAAAGTAAACGAAAAACGTTCCCTTTGAAGACTAGAGGCAAATCCCATACAAAAACACTATTCGGAATCTTTGTGGAATCAGAACACTCACAAAACAAAGAAAATCCAATTCAGAAACGTACATTCTAAATTACAGTGTTCGCGGAAGAAGCTCCGTAGTCAAAGTGATCAGTTACTTAGAAGAGGGGGGAGGACGTGACGTCACGACTGAGCGATGGGTTCGAGTTTAGCACAGATTCAAACGTAGTTTGTACAACTTTCTAATAGGCAGATTTATAATTTGATATTGAACTTTGAGTACCTACGTGTAAAATAAAAATTGCGTAATCATGATGAAACATAAAAGATTTTTGTTTAACAACGAATAAAAATAAAAATGGTGTATTCATAAGCGGCAATCACTTTTTCATTTTTATAAATGAAAAATAAATATTGATATTATTAAGCCGGCTTTCAATGTTTTTGTAAACTGGCATTCTGTGAAACTAAAGTCATGATTTAACCGACGCGATCACACGACTACAAAGTAGAACGGGCGTGTAATAGGTAGTTAATTTATATGAGTTGTATTTTATAAATAATAAATATTCATGGACATGTTGACAAAACATCTAGTACCAAACAAAGCAAAGCTTATACTATGAGAACCAGATTGCTGATGGAATACATAATTGTAGTAGTTTAATTAGTAAACACGCGCATATAAATATTATTATATAATATTACGAGAGATTACTCATACTACTGAATACATAATAAAGTTAACAAATACATTCTCAGATTTCATAGATAGATTGAAGAGACTAGTATATAGTTCAGTTTATATTATAAATTTTACATTATTAAAAAAATATTCTACTCTTATTATATTATCGGTCTCATTTTATTACAATAAAATAGAATAGAGCATCCTTTCATCTGTGCTCATTGTACCTACCTCCTAAAAGTTGATCGTATTACCAATTATGTTTTTTTTTTGTTATTTTACTTATAAGTGGTGTACAATAAAGAATATTCTATCTATCTTAAAAAACCATATAATAAGTACCATTTAAAAACTGCCGCAAAGCGTTTTAAGGGTTTTTAAATTAGTTTCCAAAATGCGGTCACCGCGTCGCAGACGCCGCTCGAATACTAACTGGGACCAGCAATGACCAGCATCAATTGCTTTTTGATTTAAACTTACTGAGATGTATATATACACTGTTACCAATTGTACTTCGTTTGTTTACCGCATAAATCTAGTAAAACACGCCAAAATCGAGGTGTAATGATTGATTGAAAAGCCGCTGTGGACGTAATAAAACGACCGCTAGTTCTCAAAAATTCAAATCTTCAGAGTCGGTCGGGTGGTAAGTGCGAGTCATTGTCCGTGCCCTATCGATGGCACTCCAGCCCTCAGTGTAACGGCCCTCGCCCGCGGAACTAGGCCGGAGTGAGGGCCACAAGCTTGAGTACCTACCCAAAGCTACCAAAGCTGGAAAATGTGTGGCGTATGAAACAAAACGTTTCTGAGGTTCTTTTACAATCACTAGCCAAAGTGGGATTGAAGTGTACATTCTTAACATCACCACACGTCACACACATGCGTGTAGCAACTTGTATACTAGCAGACTTATACAATAAACTCATCGTTTATGCATTTTCTAGCTTCAGAAGTGATGATCGCAGATATAGTGCACCTTATCTCACGAGAGAGAGAGATCACACAGGAAAATGCTATAGGAGGCCTTTGCCAAAAGGCACACTGAACTGAGAGATAGTTTTATAACACAACCGAAACAAAAGTTCAGAGTCAAAATAAATCATAAAGATTTAAAAACAATACAGTATTTCGGACATCGTAGAATGGCCCCAAATTATATTTTTCATTTTCGTTCTAGTAAATGTATCTAGGCCTTATATCCAGTGTACTATAAACTGATGCGATGATTGAGAACTTGCACACAAGTAAAACAAAGAGTGAGATCAAATCAGTTTAGTCTGACATCCTTTGACTGATGGAAGGGTTCTAGAGACTACAAGATTAAGTACTGAATAATAAATAAACTTTATGTAGCAAAGCATTCTATCGAGCTCACATCTTTACTATGTAAATCATAAATCAAACAATCTATTTGGTTGATCGAATCGGCTACGTTTTTCTTTTGTGAAAAGTATACTTACATAATTTATTTCTTAGCTTAGGCCAGGTACAAACTACGATCTTTGCGAGCGACGTTGACTTTAGTCAGTCTCGTATTTATTTAGAAAATACAAAGTGATCCGAATTTATTTATTCAAAGAAGATTTATATTGGCTGATAGAAGAGCTAAAATATTATACTAACAGCATCGCATGGCACCCAGGCCCTATACAAAAATTATGCAGAAGATTCTTGAGAGGAAAACCTGCATCAGGAACCGAGAAGAGACTGCCAGGGGCCCATTAAATGGCTACATTTCTCTTTCTCTTTTTCTCACTAGGACCTAGTAATACCTGGGGGCTATTGGATGCAGGACACAAAAGATCGAATATTCTGGAAATTTGATCTGTTTTCAGCTGTGTAGTTCTACTGCTAAAATACTATGGTGTACCATTATGAGTTATCGTCGGTAACAAACCTCTCGCGTTTCAGAACAGAATTTGTCCCGTGCAATTGCTTTTATGAAAATAATGATATTTAATGTAGATTTGTATTGAAATATGAAGAAGCTTAAAATAAGACGGTGCTTTCGCATTATGTGAAATTATAGTCATTCAAGCGATAAGAACCATAACGACGTCAGCAAACATGCTGATATGAGCAGCTTTTCATTATACCAAGTAAGTGATCTCTTTCGACAACAACTCTATTGCTGTTGGGAAAAAATTTATGAAGAAAAAATTGTGAGAAGTCAACATCTGAAAGGCACAAAACTTTCATGCTGAGAGAAGAGAGATTAAAACAGTTACTTTTATATCAAAATTCTTCTTGTATTCTTCTTCTTGGCCTTGATTTTTGAGCTCTAGCATTCGACTTCTTCAAACTTTAGATATTAACGTAGTTGTATATAAGTAATGAGAAAAAACTACATCAAAAACTATTCTGTTTCCTATTTTGATTCAGAAGTACAGACCACTTCAACCGGCTCAGTAGACGAGGGGTCCAATTATCAAAGTGCAACTCACGCCTAGCTAACGACTTGTAAATCTCGAAGGGTGTTATAAACGTGAAGCCTAACCTTAGAGTACCGTCTGAGAGTGTTGAGGACTTGCAATTTGTCGCACACTACCGCACTAACTACATTGTACCGCGTTTACATAGAAAGTGGAATAACGACAGATAATTCTGCAAAGAGTGTAATATCTTGATGGTAAAGTTTTAAAGTCGTACTAGAACTTTCGTTTGACCTCTTGTAAAGATAGCAACTTCTATCTTTTTGTGTTTGTAAATTCAGCGTACAAAAAAAGGCTCTATAGCATTCCATAGGATAGATATTTCTAATTCTCTTATTATTGTTTGTCTCCTTTTCTGGGTTATTATTTTTCTTTTTTTTTATACAACAAAGTAGACAAACAAGCGTACGGCCAGCCGGATGGGAAGCGGTTACCGTAGCCTACACACTAACTGCAACACCTATGGTACCACACGCGCGTTGCCGACCCCTGAAGAATTTTAAAACACTCTTTTTGAAGTGCCCCATACACTAAAAAGAGAGTTCATTTTCTAGCGGACACTGAATAAAACCGGTTTTCTGTCTGAATGCATTTGTCGTACAGCGGCAAATTACTTGCCGCACCTTTGTACCAATCTGTTATTAGACGACTTTGACACCCACTCCTTATTTTTGTAGTGTCGCGTCAACACTTATTTTTGATATTTTTATACTATTTACAAGTGTGTAAACCATGAGTCTCTTCAAACCACAACCTACCTCACCACAACTTACAGCTCACGCCACCCAAGTAAAGCAATTTTATACACTTCTTCAGTCTTGTCTTGATACCTGCCACAGAAAAGCGAACCAGAGAATAGATATTTATATAGCAGGCGAAGACTCGACCGACCCTACCATTAACTAGTGCTAAAGTACATTCGTGCAGTCGGACACTCGCAGATTGGTACGCGTCGTGGTATCGACAGCTCCTTTGTGTGCTCCAGATTCTGATGTTTAATTTATAGGCGAGGGCTGAATCTTACTCTATGATTTACTGCTCGTGTTAAGGGTTCATTTACAAACGCATAGAAATTCACTGTGGCTGTCAACCCATACTATAATACAAAGCAAAAGTAGATAGTAGACTGCGAGTGAAGTCTATTTAACTGCATACGCTGTGTTATTTTATTATTATACTGTTAGTAATCAGAAGCGGTTCCAAATAAAAAAAAACATAAGAAGTAGTAAACACATAACTTTAACAGTTGACAAACAGTTAACTTCCATTAATCGCATTAATGCTCATAGAAATCAGGATATGGCACTAAAAATGACGAGAAATCATCAGTTTACACAAATAACCTCACAGTTTACATTTAACCAACAAAACAGCGTTGACTAGTTAAACAATCTAATTAACTTCGTAACTGATCATCGTTACCAACCAATCAGTTAGTCTCGCACAATAATTAGCAACCCTAGAGCGCTATAAAGACATGCGCATCGGACGAAAGTCCGATCAAGACTGCCCGGTCCGCGCGCATCGCCTTATAAAGGAGCGCGTAAACAAGTGACGTCACATAATCCAAACAGTACAATATTGACTCAATTTATTATTGAATATTGAGATTATTTTAAGCCTGTTGTCTATAAACGATTAGGTTTAGTCATGGGCTCAGAAATTAATGGAATAAAATGAACTTGATTATACAATTGTAAACAGAAACTTGATGCATAACTTTTAAAGCGGAACATCACAACTGTGTTGTACTAAAATAGTCATTCTCACCTGCACGTGTATTTAGGGAATGGAAACCCGCCTGGTACCGGAATGTATTCTATTCCCGGTTCCGGAACAAATGCAGGGTGACGACCTCGGCTCTCCGGACAGGGGAAGAAGGTAATACTAGTGCAATAGACCCTAAACTCGTTTACTAGATCTGTCGTAAAGATCACGTTGTTCGATCGAGGGGATGCTGTTATAGGAATGAAAGTTAACTTATTTTTAAAACAATATTTATATTTTCTACCATATTCTTATATAGAAATAAACAAATAAGATAAAAAGTGACAAAACAAAAAACAAGATTGACTATTATAATTTGCTGCGTACCTAATAACTCAACAATGGTATTGATACATCTAAATATACTATTATATATTTAGATGATGGTATTGATACATCTAAATATACTATTATATATTTAGATGTATCAATACCATTGTTAAGTAGCTTCTTTTTAGAAATATACGTATTTGCATGAATCATAAAAACTTCTGTGAATTTTTTTATTAAACACTTCATGGTTGGTTTTTATTTTTAATAGACATTATTTTGACAGTTGGGAAAGAGAACGCACGAGTTCGGCAAAGGTAAAAAAAAGCACGAGTATGTAATAGCCCACATCCCGAACGCTATAAGTCCCTGCAATACGCCACTTTTTGAGCAACTGTATTAAAAAACTCTTTTGAAGCTGGCTGACAATCAACGCACAGCCTAAACTATAAGTCCTAGAGGTGTACAATTTGGAGAATAGTTTTCTTATAGTGTAGGGGTGCACTAAGAAAGTAATTTTGAAAAGTAGCACCTTAAAGAGTCTAAAATTAGGATCAAAGATTTTAACCAAATAATGCGTAGGCATGCTGTTACCGCGAGCAAAGCCGCGGGCGACGGCTAGTATCAATATAAAGTAGTAGTTTCAATTCTACAGTGTCCTTGATAGCTCAAACCTTACCGCATCGCGTCTATTGCTTAAAGCAACTGTGTTTTTAAAGCAGTTTCAGTTCTAAAGCACATAAGTACAGGTATGAGGTCGTCGGAAAAACGCTACAAATAAAAATAGATCCCTCAGCGTGTCTGAATACCTGATGGATGCTTTTTGAATGGCAGGTGCATTTCCTGTGTCGAACCGATCAGTTTTCAGATTTTATGACGGTTGAAATCCCGCCGGAAGAAACCTCTGTGTATTTCCTATTCAATCAATATATTTTATACGAACCACGTGATACAGATGTGCCTAAAACTGACCAATCAATGTACTTACACTAAAATAGCGTTTTTGAAAGTTCGAAGGCGATATCGTGAAAGTGTCGTGTCGGTGGCGGTGTGGAAACGCCCTATGTCAGACCTTTAGTGACCTCAAAGTTATGGTTCTTGTAAATAAGGGTCAGAAACACAACAGCACACCAACATACTCGCCTATTAAGTATTCAAATTGTACCAATTTAATTAAACTTCCACGTTAAGGCAAATCGCACAGAACTGGGAGATGCATAACTCTGGTACCTCATTACTTCACATTAGGCATACATAGAGCCGCTCCCTGCACAATGACAAGCTAATTTCCATCCTAATGTGTGTATCCCATTCTGAAGTATGATAATGGATAACGATACTACGTAAGTCTTTGTGTACACCCTGTATTTCCTTCAAAACTGCCATGCAATTTCCAACCTTACTCCCCAGTTACTAGAGTTCAGTTTGGAGTTTAAATGTGTTGTTTTAAGTTTCCGTAATGAAGTGGAAGGAGGCGTGATTAAATTGTATGTTAGTGATGTGGCCTCGAGGATTGTGCCGTAACTACGGCCTGGAGCAATATTTGAATAGAATTTGTAACAAATAAAAAGTTAAGAGGTTAAGGAAAAACTGTTTAAAAAAACGATCTAGCCAAGAAAAACGCTAATTAAAATATCACGTGACTATTATCATACATTTTTTGACATGTCATATTCTATAGCGACTGTAACATGTCTACTTGGCTAGATTAAATAGGTAGTATCTACACAGCGGTAACAAATCGCTGTCGCATCAATTGTACCCACATTGTGAATGGAAATAAACTTCCGCGCACGTAAACACGCCCGAACTACGCGAATGCCAACTAAAACTGTCTCCAGTAATTGTGACAGTAGTCTCGTTATAGGTTAAGTTTCAGACACGTCTTTTCAATCAGAAAGGGTCGACTACTAAACGAAGGTTAGCTAAGTGAGGTACATTGCACCACTGCCTTGTGCGTTATGTGTCGCTGCGTGGAGTAAGCAGGCATTGTTTGCAAATGCAATTCTTATTATTTGTCTGAGGCCCGGAGAAAGAGACTCTAAAGCCTAGAGATTTTTTAAACGAAATTAATTGGAACCTACGTACATTTGTTTAAAGCCGTCGATAGCGTTCACTTTGCCAGTGGGTCACAAGCACTATGCACGAATTGCACGCTATAATCTTATACGCTTATCACGCAGATAATCTTATCGTACGCTTGGCACAGTGCATCACTGTGCCAAGCGTACGATAAGATTATCTTGAGCTTTGTTTTTAACCCTTGCCGCTTCATCCATGGGGTGCGTGTGACCTAATTGTGACACTCGATAGTTTCTCCCTTTGTTTTTCCCCTTTGTTCCACGTGCTTTATCTCGCCCCTTCAGCTTTATGCTGAAATTTTGCAAATAGTCACAACTCATTAAAGTACACCACGTTCCCGCACAAAGTATTAAAATAAGAATCAATTTTCTATTGTGATTCTATAACAAGAACTTAACCTTTAAAATGGTTTCCTCCTACGGATAGATGAAATTCGAATGTAAGACAAAGTAAGATGGGCAAAAACCAATTTTCATATTTTCTACTCAATTATTTAGACTGAGACGACTTGAACGGTTTCACAAAATAAAACAAGATTAAAGAAATAGAAAGAACATAAGTTTTGAACGAAAAAACATTGTTGACTCGACGATCGCAAGGCGTTTACCAAAAATAAATCAAGCCACAATCCACAAATCCCTCACAATCGAATCACAAAGGGCGTCATTACCGAACAGAGTGCGAAAATCAAAATAACTCTTCTAACGTAATTATTCGTCAGTATAATTATTTAGGGTTTTGTTCGCGGGTCACAGCCAGTCGCAGTAATGGTCTATTTCAATAAATAACCACAAAGGAATCGTGAGACAATGGAACTAAGGGGTTTGTACATCGGTGCGACACGACATAGCGCCGTTTTGATGTGCAAATATTTTGTAAAATCGACAAAAACTGAAATAATTGAAACAGATACAATAATTTGTCATACTGATTACTAAAAGATGGCAATAAGTTGCCTTACTTATCTCCTATAGAATTGTATAAGACATACTAGACTTATAAATATCTAAAACAAACGTATCTATTGTTAAATCTCATCCACACCTGCTTACACTGTCGCGAGTCTATCAGCATGATTGACACCGGCCCCGCCGGCGAAAAATATAGCTTTCCCGTATTAAGATTGATGACACTGATTCGCCGGCAGATAGCGCTCTCTTGCGTCGCGGTTATACCGTGTCATTGTTTACTTTGACCTAGTCTGTAGGCACGCTTAGTTTTTGCATGTTTGTGATAAGAAAACGCGTGGATTGAATACTTTTGACGATAGCATTAGCATGGCTTTGTAGGCAGAGAGTTTGGAAGCATTCAAACTACATATTTGTCATTGATCAACTTTGTGTTATACAAAGACATCTTTTAAATGATAAATGTGATCGTGCTTTACTAATAAAAATACATTGCACAGTTGTCACTGGTTTTGTGATGTCTAATCCTACCAAATAAATATTTCACTTCCCCAGTTACGTAAATCATTCAATAACTTTTGAGTCGATACGGTGACAAATTCAGTTCTTTTTCACAAAATACAAAAATAACAAATTGGATATTCAATAAAAGTGTATGAATGAATTCTAGTTTCAGAATTGCTCGAAAAAAATTGTGACTGTTTGTTAATTTTTTTCAGAAAATTGAATAAATACCTCCGGCGGATATTGAATTGGAACACTGAGTAATATCGTTCCAAAGAGGTTCCCAGTTATTTAGTTTTTTGCTTTTCGTTTATTTGAGTTTGGGATATTTGTGACTCATGGCATAATTAATTTTGCTGTAAAATTTAGTAAAAGCTTCTTTTTTTTAGATAGATAGATAGATAGAAAATTACAACTAATACAGTATTTACAATATTTATAAAAGCTACATTCCACTAGCATATCCAAGGGTAAGGGGGAGGAAGAGGCTAGAGGGCTCAAGCCTTTTCCCCCCCTCAAAAGAACATGGGTCAACCCCCCTAATCCAAAACCCTGGATACGCCACTGCCTATAAAAAACTATACAGATTTGGCAGCTCGATTTTTACTAGAAACAATTTTACAGTAAGGCTGGGTTCCCACTACGCCGGACCGGCAAATCTGCCGGGCCTGTAAAACTGCCGGAAGGGCTAGTGGCTGTACAACTTATATAGAGCTATTCACATTATCCCGGGTCCGGCATTTTTGCCGGTCCGGCGTAGTGGGAACCCGGCCTAAACTTTCATCAAGGCGAGCTAGACATGCGAGCGAAGCCACCGCCATTAAACTATCAAAAGGTGCTATTTCTTAGGGCCGTAAGATCAATAGTGGTTTAAACCATGAAATAGAGTTTAACCTCCAGTCTCCGATTATTTCATAAGATCAATGGTATTTAATCGACCATCGGTAGCTTAAACTGACAGAGATGACAGTAAATTAATCCATCGATCAAATGTAATTGTAGTTTACGAAACCCATAGTTTCAACTGCTTTTGATCTTACGGCCCTAAGCCTCACATTGACGGCAGCTTACATCATTTTTAATTAATTACAGTTAACACTCCTCAAACTATATCTACTGACTTTCTGGGCCCTCCAAGTGGGGTAGTACTGGGTAATAAGTTACAGCGAGCAGTTTAGCTTTCTAATCCTCTCTAGTTTCATGTACTTAGCGCTCGCTTGTGGTTCTGTATTTCAGTCGCTTTATCTAAATCTGTTCAACGTCGGTTGTAAATACACTCTGCAACTTTCTTGTTTTAAGCTTGAAATAACCAAAACTGTTAAAATTATTCAGTGGGTGTGAAACGCATTACAATTTGATACCACCTTTTTTCTAAAGTAAGGTTGTCTGGGCAAAATGGTTTTAGACTAAAAAACAAATCTAAATTGACTTACTCTATAGCTATGTCACAGATCATATAATACTGCTATGTTATTCAAAGGCATTTTGATTAGTTTTATATTTACTAGAATCTTAACTAGAAGGGCTGGCAAAAAACTCGCGGTTTGATTCCTGAATCCGTAAGCTACTCCATCTTACAAAATATTATAAACGGTGAAGCTCCAGTCAAAAAGGAGGTCACAAAAATATCAAGTACCTATTCAGTCAAGTGAAGAATTATGTTAGTTCAGGTTCAGTCAAATAAGAGGTTCGCAAAGTTATGAAAATATTACATCCGTAAGTAAAAGGAAGAATGAATAGCTAACGCGAGCTTCTATTCGGAGAAAATATTTTTATAGTACAAATAGAGCTTGATATTTTTAATGTTTTGTAGAACTAGTGCGTTCAAGTTTGACTTAGTTTGAAAACGTAATAATATGACTTTATGAATAACTTGTTTAACTCATAAATAGCTTAATAAGTAAATAAAAATAGATAACTAATGTAATCTCTATGCACGATAAGAGATTTCTTGGTTGTCTAAGGCGTAGTCAAAGACACGTTCGATACATTGGGCACATGTCCACTATTTTATACCTAGGTTTTTAGCACTGCAGTTATAGGAGTTTTTTTTCACTTAGAATTGGTTATAAAAACCGTTTTTCCCGTTTCCAATATCCCAGTCCCTGTCGACATCTTATCGAAGCACCTATAAATTGTTTCAGCTATTTAAAACGAGACGAAGGAATGTCGTATGCGGCCTTTTTATCTCGAAGTCTGACAGCTCACCTTTTTCCCGTGCAAGTCACGTGGATGGAAAAAGTTCAAATCTCTTCAAGTTTACAATTTCTATTATTGTTTGGATGTTGTTTTTGTTTTGATTTCTACGCCTAACAACACTTGTAACATAAAATATATGAACGAACGATACCTATGTATAATACTATCCTATGTATAATACTATAGGAAAAGGAATCCTTTGGAAGACTTTTGGAATTATCATTAGGTGAAATCTTTATGTAGAGAACTAGTGTAAAGATTCAGTGTGTATCTTTATGTGAAAGAACACGATGGTACAGTACCGTATTCCCATCCTATCAGTCCTTCAGGGAGGAAACTTCAGGTTATTTCAGGATCTTTAGCACTCGTTTTTAACATTATCTAATTATAAGCGGGGCCGTCGTAAATGTCACTTGCTACTGTGTAGTGCACACATACGGTAATAATAATAGTGGAGCCAATAAATATTTATTTGACTAGTGGTATTCCCAGACCGACACACTTAAAGCTGAAGATCTCCAAGAATGTTAACTTAGAAGGATATTAAGTACTTGTAGTATTTCATGCTTGATGAATTGACAACCAGTATGTCTGTAACATATTGTTCCATTTTTGAATGTCCTATCTTACCTCAAAAACTGCTGCTAGAAGTACCGCTATATTAAAATAGTGAGAAGGGTCCTGACTGGTGCTTGTGAGGTGAATTTGAATTTAGAATTCGTACTGCCGGTACGGAGCGGTGCGTTGCGGTGCGATGAAAAAGACATGCGATTCTATTATGCAATACAGTGTGCCAACATGACGCTGTCACATTATTTATTTCAGTGGTTGTCATTCTGCGTTTTTGACGTACAGCATCTTCATTGCGTCTCCCTCTCTCACTATGAAAATATTTTCAGCAAGTGGCATTTTGCGTTTTCAAATCTCTTGTAGGTATCTTTTTACGTAAGCTCTTGACCTAAAGAATTTGATTATTCCGATGAAAATAATTCTAAATGGCTATCAATTTAATATTTTGGTACTAATTAATGTCATTGTCTATTCAAACTACGATGCTCAGTGCTACCCAGTACTATCTTAGCCATCAGATAAGATAACCATTATCATAACCATTGAAATAGCGCAATTGGTCGGCTGATACCAATAAGCTGACGGGCTTATTGCTAACAAGTCAAGTGCTTACCCAAAAATAACATACGTCAAGTTTAAAATACACAATTTTTTCGAAAGCAAATTTTGGAGCCCATGGAATTTGGAGTTCTGAAATATTTTATGTACATGGTGAATGAGATGTGTAATGATTTTGTGCATTGAATCTCTCAAATGGAAAATATTTCATCATATCTCTATATTGTGGAAAATATTGCTTTCTGCCGCTGGTAGCTTTTTGGAAGTCTAAAAATGCGCATGCTGTCTCTGAATAAGCAGAAATTATTGTGATCGAGTATCTATACTTGATCTCTCACTGTGGTTGTGAAACCATCCCTATTTCCTCGATCATAGAGTTAAAATTCGCATCGTACTCTATATCTTTTTCTATGGCCACATTATAGCGAATAGCGTCTGTAAATACATTCACCGACAAAATTCTAATTCCGTTTGAAAACTAAATCAGTGTAATGTACTACTAAAAGTACTCTCAGGGATAGTGACGTAGTGTGTACGCTGATAAAACACCCGCAGGGGATGCCAATGTAATGTTTAAGGTTTAAGGGTTGTACATATTCTTAGGGCTGGGACATTGCAACTAGACTGCTAAGTATAGTTATTCCTACTGTTTGTTCTATTTTTGAACTAAAAACCAACTACTCAAAGACTTATTAATACACTTACCTAAAAAAAATACACATGAAACAGTTGGGCTATCTACAAACCATTGCAAACGATTTATAAATAGCTCAACTGGTCCAAATCAGTAGCAACCGGAAGCGTGCCCAAGACACTGGCTTATTAATTGTGTTTTGTGGCGATGGAGCGTTTTAATGTAAAAACGCTGAAAAATGCGGATTGTCGGAGGATTCTTGTCCAAATACTTTCGAACATATAAACTAAGTTGTACATACATTATAGTCTTAGAGATCTAAAATCAAGTACCAGTAAAATTTAATAAAATAAATCGCTTGAAAAATTGGTATATTTGTAGAGCGAACAGTCCCCTCCCTACGATGTTTGCGTGGTCCGCGGCTCACTGGTTCACTGTGGCCTCTAAAATTAAGCTTAGCAATTATTTGACCTCTCCGTAGCCATTTACAATGCACACAAGAAAATATGTTCTACAGTTTAGTGAGATTTGTTTGTGCTCGTGAATTAGTTATAGAAGTTAATAAGTAGTAGACCGCATTAAGGCCTCCGTCGTGGCTTAACGACTGCTAAAGCCGGGACCGACAGTTTAACGTGCCCTCCGAAGCACCGAAGCGCTCAGATGTAAATGCCACTAGCGGTCACCCATCCAGTAATGATCGTAAAGAACGTCGCTTAACTTCGATAACCAATGTAGATTGACTAAGCAAGCTACGCCACGAGCGCTTCAAATTACAGGAGAATATTAATATAGGCATTATCTTCTATAAAAACTATTTTTATATTTTCTAAAATATTAAGGCCATACTTACTCGTAGGTCACTAAACCTAGACAATATTGTTGTAGTTAAAATCCTTATTTTGTGTAATAACTTTGCTTGAAGCACGTTCAATGTTCATCCAAGCTAACGTTATGCACGGCAACAATATGTGCCCCACAATATCTCTTTACATATACTACTCTCTGGGTAGTCGACTCATATTATTCACGGTTCGTTATAAAGCCTCGCACGGAATAATAACTGAAGTAAGCAGTAGATCCGCTTGTACGGAAAAAACTAATGTGAGCTAATGATTGAAATCCATAGCACGGTAGAGTCCTATATCTGTAAATCTATCTTACATATCTTGGTATTTTACTTACTTAGGATTTTTAAAATATTTAAGAGAGTTTAACATGTTTTTCTCTCTCTAAAACCACTGCCGATTCTCGTAAAAATCTTTAACAGGCAGCTTGGCATAATTCCTTATTTTGTCACGCTTCGTAATATAGGCGTTCATTTAGACGCAGGTTTTGAAATGCAAAGTCGGTTGAATGAACATAGTGTCACTACTGTTTAGCAAAATTATATTTACTGTGATCTCAGTATGGCATACTCTCGTAATATGCAAGTACTTTACAATGTGGCTATTGTAGAGACACATCTTTGTTCCAATAAAACTAATGGATGCATTATTATTTTGCCGGTCTATATTAAAAATGTAGGGCAATGCGAGTTATGGTTTCACTTACATTATTAAAGTATTTTATACATTTACAAAATAATAGGTATCTCTGTATTTATTTTGGCAGAGTACAGATCAAATTATGATCAAATGTCATCTCTGGATGGTTCTATCATAGTCACACGGAAACTGCTGGACCAATTTGATGCGAATTGTAATAAATACCTATGTTAGCAACCCGAACCAATGCTTTCTTTTTTTTCTTTTTCACGGGAACCACACGAAGAAAGCCGATAGCTAAAGCTAGTCACTAATAAAGTTGTTTCGATAAAATTTTAAACACTCAACGATTAATCATATCTTGGATCCAAATGACCCTTATCTGCTTGATTGCGCCATAAAATAACAATAATTTAACCTGTCACATAATTCACATGACACGATGTCACGACACCGCCTGACGCGGAGTCATTCACACGCTATGATCGTCGCAGAGTGGAGACCCGTTTTACGCACGTTACAGTTACAAT
The DNA here is from genome assembly GCA_947507515.1 of Eulithis testata. Classification (NCBI taxonomy): domain Eukaryota; kingdom Metazoa; phylum Arthropoda; class Insecta; order Lepidoptera; family Geometridae; genus Eulithis; species Eulithis testata. The sequence goes on from OX382194.1 coordinate 12,797,123, forward strand.
TTGATGCTAGCGATAAGACCGCCCATTGTGCTTCATATTTGTTTTTAGTTATTTCTTTGTATCTTTTTTCTTTTATTTCGGTGTACAATAAATATATCTATCTACCTGTCTTACTGTTTATGCATATTTTTAGCACATAAGTGGGTGTAATAGTGAAGTGTCCTACTACTAGTTGGTTTTCAGAGCAAAAGCACTTTCCATCTTGCCGAGGTATACCAAATTTTACGAACCAAGGGTTAGGTAAAACAATATTATTAAATGCATCGCTTTTATATTTTGGTGAATTTGGAATTAATTTAAAAAAAAAACAAGTTGTACTGTTGTATTTCTTATTTTCATACTAAAAAGGAAAAAAAAACTGGCAAGCAAACATTGACGATACGGTTTCAACATAAGTATCACTAATGAGTATTCTGTTTCAAGTTAGGACAAACAAAACGTCCATCAGGATTATTTCCAAAGCAAGAAGCACCACTTTTATTTTTTCTCAGAAACGTTTTTTACAGAAAAAACTGTACCACAGAGTGAGTACTTTAGTAATAAGTAATATCTGTTGCATAAGTAAGTAATATCTTTTACATAAGTTTGAATCTGCAACTTAGTAATACCATTTTATCGCATTTGTAAAATAAATTTTCAGTGATTTTGTCCAGTTTATGTAGTGTCATGTCTACCATTTACTGTGCCCGGACCATTTCTACTTTCGAAATGGTAAATGAGAATGCAACACGGCCACACGGCCACACTGTCGGCACGCCGCCGCCGCACATCGCGTCGCGAGCATGACACGTTGTCATTTGCACTGGCATTGTCACGTCGAGTCCGCTGCAGGTGTGGGCCGGGGCGACCTGAATGAACGCTAATTACCGGAGGGTTAAATAATTATCTTACTTTGTATTATGAAATCTCTACCGTATAGAGCTAACTTATTCACTGAGCTTTTTAGTGACGCGCAAACAATATGGCAGTTTTGTATTGTATTTTTTTTTATCACGGGCATAGAACCTCGTCATGGCTGAGCATGACAATGTAATTTACGACTTTGTCCAGTGGCACAGGTGTAGTGTGAATAGCTCCGTCATTATTTTGACGGTTGATATCCGTGGACAGGTGGACCGTAAGCCTTTTTATCTCTGCGGTATAAAAACAAGTTTAAAAAGATCTGGTTAAAAAAATTTGAAAAAAAAACTTTGTGACTTTTTATAGTAAAAAATTACGGTAGGAGCGGTCCTTGTGATTGCCAACCAAAGAAGTGCCCTGAACAGCACTACGTCCATCACTCTGAGACGCAAAGTTAAGTCTCATGTGTCTTGTAACCTTCAAACCAGAACACAGCAATGGGTTAGGCCCGTTCTCACCCGGTCCCGTACTCACCCGGTCCGTTCTCTCCCGATTTAAATAAAGTGTATATACACAAGCATCACTGCTTAGCGGAAATAATAGTGGCAGTACTTGTACAGACTCTGCTACAAAGAACTCTTCTAGGTAGTACTTAGGTACTACAATGGAAGGATGTACTTTATAAGTAAGCTCCTGTAGCGATGTTTCCTTGTATAACCTCTCGCTCGGCACCATTTTCATATTACTTTGTATTTAATAGGTACCTAATTACTTTCCAAGCTGGTGGAGTTGTAGCTGCTTAGCCATTACTGAAAGCTGAAATTACATAGAAAACTGACTAACCAGCGGAGCGCCGGTTTTATCTGATCGTTCCTTGTTTTATTCATGGTCATACTGTGGTGTAAGAACCACGAAAATCCGAGATTTCAGAGCTCTAAGAAAGCCTCGTATTTTTCTAGAGTGAGAACAATGAAATCCTACTTTATATTATAAACGCGAAAGTTTGTAAGGATATAATATGGATGTATGGATATTTGTTACTGTTTCACGGTTAAGGTGGTATTATCTCCATAATTTCCATTTCAAATGAATATTAATCGAAACAAAAATAAAAGAAAACAATCTGCCGGTTTTCTATGTGACTGGATTCTAAGTTCACTTCTAGCAACATGATACTTCCATTCCAACATCTCTCACAAATTATAAACACGGAAATATAAATGAGTGTCGACTTACCCACGCCACGCCAAATAATAACTTTCGCCACTGGATTTTGTATAAAAAGCTTTGTCTAAATAATAGATAAGCTTATTTTGTATTTATTTTAACGTTAAAATAAGCTGCCGATTGTTATTGCTACTATTTATTTTGGAAACAAAATATTATACTTAAAATCTAAAAAAATATTATAAATAGGCAAAATAAATATTTATACTTTTGTAATTACCATAGGTACTTATTGTGCAGAGCCTGCAACTGAAAAAATAAATAATCTAAGCGGTAAATAAATAAATAAAATAAATATATTTAACAAAACACAGAAATTATTAAAATTAATTAATTTAATTTATCAGTCAAGTACGAATAATTCTTACATAGGTTTGCAAGCGAAAGTAAAGATTGCAATTTTTAACTAAGTACTTACTTGTTGTAATTTCCTTTTTTAACCAAATGTATGATCCTACGTAAGTATTTTAGTACGTCTAACAAGTTTGTTATTGTTACTTCTATATTTCCAAACACTTTTATTTTAGTTTTGTACAAAATATACAAAATAACAATGGCCGATGATAATGAAAGGCGGGAAACATTATAAAAGAGTTATAATACACTGTTTATTATTATCCCATCCCACTTCCCACTAATGTTATAAACTAGCTTCCGCCCGCGACTTCGGTGGCGTACCGCTGGATCCCGTTGATTTTTCGAGATTAAGAATAGCCTGTGTTAATCCAGGCCACGGAAAATATATATTCCAAGATTCATCCGGTACAGTAGTTTTTGCGTGAAAGAGGAAAAAACATACATACATATACCTTAAAACCTTTCGCGTTAATATTATTCATAGAATTCATAACCTGGATTAACATATAAAATTATGCTACTATTTATCCCGGAAAATCAACACGATCAAACGGGACGTGGACAATGTCGCGGGCGGATGCTAGTTATAGCGCCAATATTGTTAGAAACGATCATCGGCATGGAAAGGATAAACAAAATAAAAGACAAGATATTTTATTATTTACATGCCATGCCTATTAGGGTTGTCCCATAAAATAGACCCCATAAATAAATTAGGGCCGCCTCGGGCGCTTGTAGTAAAAGCAACCGTCTAATGAAGATGGATGTCGGACGGTGATCATCTACTGAGCTGGGCCACAGTGCACGACGACGCAGATAAACCACTGCAAGTGACGCATTGCGTCTCTCTGACGAACTTCCAAGTAAGCTTATCTAATAAAGAAATACAGAACAAACCGACAAACGTTCATAGTGAGGAGTGGCACAAACAGAGAGAGGGTTATACCCAGCAGTGGGTGAAGACGGGTTGTAGATGATAATGATAATGATAATAATGAAGTTCATACGAAAGAAAAATAATGTTGCTTTTTATGGACAACATACTCAAATAATTTGATACACAGCGGACCGTAACTAGCCTGTCCAAAATCTAGTGTCCGGTGTTTTTGATCTCGATATTCGACATAAAATCTTTGGGTTACAAGTTCTTAAAATTCTTAGTTGTATAATAACTCTGCACACTGTGGCACAAATCCCCAACTCGTTTCCAGTTTTAACAATCGTACGAATTGTTTGATTAATCTTACAGTCTTGGCTGTAATTAATTACAAGTTGTGGCACTGCCTGGGTTGCACTGTGGCGTGTTCTGAGCCGGATGCTTGAGACGATATATTTTTGGGCATACTGTACCTATTTATGTAATATACTCGTGTATTTTGAAATTGCGTAAACGGTATTCGTTTTAATTTTCTACGAGTTCAATTTACATATTGCAGAGGAAAGCCTATCCGGGGAGATGTATTTTTTCAACGAACTCATTTTTTATATTTCTCCTCATTTGGGGAAAAGTGACTTTTTCCTTGTTATAATTAATTTAAATATCCACTGACAGTAGTACTTGTTTCGTAGCAATTATTTCAAGCTAAAATGACATTGTAAGACAACAGGTAATAATTAAACAGTGGAAGACTTTAGAAACACACAAAAGCTTTCAGAAAATCTAAAATAAAATCAGAATAGAGTTTGTGGTTTGTTTTAGATAAAAATAATGCCGGTACAATTCCACTCTGAATAGAAATGTAAATCTATGCGGTTGTGTGCTGTAGTGCGGTAGGTGGTGGCTCTATCAAAAGGATTTTTAAAAAAACTAACCTGGATTCAAAAACGAAGTATTATGAAATTAATCCGGATAGCCTATTATTTTATTCTAGAATCAGAATCAAGTTTATTCATAATTATAACACAATGAATATAGCAATTTTAGGTACTGTGAACTTATCGATTTTTCTTAGTGATATTTTTCACTATACCTTCATCATAATACGGGCCTAGAACCACTACTGCCTCAATAGCTCTGAGTAAGATAACTGATTTACAGCACAAAATGGTCACTGAACGAAAACTAATATAAACCACGCTTACTTCAAACGGACATGATAATATGAAGTATTATCATCTATTCTGTGACTCTGATTCACTGACAGCTCGATTCAATACTCGACAGAATACCCTGCCAGTGCATACAAAGCCCGCGTGGCTTATCCCTCGCTACTAAATTGGGAACAAAGCGCGCGATGGTTAACGCGCGTGAAGATCATATCAGTGCTGCAAGGGTGAATTGGAAAACGCTAGCGTTGATAATTAAAAGTGTAGCCATACAAACGCCGCGCAAATATCAGTGTGACGTCACACGCTCCATTTGTTAATTGAAAAGTGGTCAAAGAATGTCGCACTGGACTGTGTGTCGTGTGTCGTTTAATCAATGGAATAGGCTAAAGAGCTCAATGCAAATAGAACACACACACAGCTGACGGAAACGCATGGTCTAGTAATAGCATTATAATGATCTTTGGCATGGTGAACGAAGATGAAAATACAATAGTTTGGGTGTATGTGTAGGTTGAGATTTTAGAGTTAGTGAGGGATGTATACATCAGAAATGGGTATGGTAAGTAAATAATAAGTTTACTTAATTTGATGGACAATAACAATCATTTGCCAAAATATTTATGTACGTTACAAGTTTATTAGTATAAGTACAGAAAAAGCTCGCTTGGCGTTTGATTTACCTATTGTTGTTTATTTGACCAGCAAATTACTTTTCTATTAGATACTTACCTATTTGGTTCGTGAAATATTTGAATATTTTTGAAAGTCGAATCTGAAATCTGTTTCTATATTCTGTACCTCTATCACGAACAATTCTCACAGTCACCGCGTTAGCGTATTCGAGTTATATTGCGCGTCAATGCCAGCTCGACTGCCAACCGTTGTAGACCGCGCATCTCGGATACGCTAGCGTTACGATACGTTTGCGATTGTCACATTTATTCGTGATCAAGGCACTGAACGGACCAATGACATCACAATATTACTTATTCGAATGCACCGGAATTGGGCGATTATCGTATTCCATATTCAAACAGTGCAGTCCCTGTAATCTGCTAACGAGTGGGTCCTTCAGCGTTGGACAATAATTGGCTGCGTAATTAAAGCATTGTGACAGTAATCGTAGTCGCCAGTGAGCCGGACTCATCGGATATTGATTAGTGAGTCAGAGGTGCGAGGTTTTATAAAGAAAGTGTCACTTTGAAGGTTATTCTTCAAGAATACTTTGCCATAAAAAATCAGAGCTAAGCCTAAAATAATCCCCACGGGTGTGGACAACTTCGTGGGGATTATGACAATAAACCTAAAAAGTGACTCGTTTTAGACTCAAATCGAGGTTTGTATCTTAACACAGATTCAAATTAAGACTTGACGCAGATTTTATTAGGAATGTTGTCTTTAGGCCCAGTTTCCATCAAAGCGGAGACGAGAGGACTCTTGAGACCCGTTTGCTAGTCTGCAGACAAGTTGATCAATTTTTGGAAAATTCACCAGTTTAACCAACACAAGGCATGTCCCCGTAATAATTAGCACTCATGAAACTCACTGTTTTTGATGTTAATGCTATATTGAGTGGTAACCCGAGTTTACTCTGTCGCTATTTTATCGCTATATGCATTTTAACTTTTAATCATTGTATCCATCCAATAATGTGCTGATAGATAATGAGAAATTAAATTTATTAAAATAAATTGGTGAGCGGATCCAATTTTAGATGCATGAGATTGATTTCGAAGACTCTTGTAGCGTGTTGGTCGACTGGCTGAGGCTCAGGGTTTGATTTCCGCGGTTGGTTTCCGGTCAAAACTATGTAAGTATGCAATCTAATTTGTGAAATATTAGTAAAATAGGGCTGGTATATAGTTTTCAATATGCATTGTAAAGTTCTACACCAGCGTAGCGTCTAAGAAAACAAAAGCAACCAAATTATTGATTTAAATTGGTGCGAATTACGCAGAACAAAACCGTCATTGTGTAACACTGACAAGCAACTGACAGCCATATTTAAAATGACCCGAAGCGTTATTGATGAAAGGCATCCTTTTCTTTCAATTTGCGGCCATTAAAACGTCATAGCCGAGACGTGGCGTAACGCCGAGTGACAGCCCTGTAGTAGTCTCCTCATTAGGGGTACAAATTCTGACGATCGCTTACAGCCCTAGTCCGTTAGGGCTGCCAAAGGTCTTTTGTGAAGTAAGAAAATTGAGAGAAAATAAAATTGTTATAACTTCGAATTCGAAACAGACATTCTGTCATTTGTACCTATTATAAATTGCTTCAGATTTAGTTAGAACTTCTTTGACAGTGCTGATAGGTAGTTAAATATTTTATTGTACATTTTAAATTAGGTTTAATATTCAAACAAACCTACATATAGCTTGAATCTTTTATATATCGTTGTTTTATAAAATCGATCATAACTTACAGACTTGTAATGAAGATGAGCTTTTAATAACTACTTACACTATCTACTGTCAACTGGTATTACTTGACATGAGTTGTGTAATGTTACAACATTCGCCACCTCTGATATTAGGGTTCTTACACACATCGTCGCAAAACCAGGCACAGCCATCGCCATAACATCATTTTGTTATTCAGAAGCCAGGTCTTTCTGCAAATCGCTTGGTACTGAGGACGCTATAAATATTACATTGACCATCTAAGTCCATCGTTTCATAGTAATCATGATTCGGACAATAATCTCAAAAACAGGCAAATTAGGTATAGAAAATCAGCTTCTGCCCGCGACTTCGTTGACGTCCCGTTGGATCCCGTTGATTTTCCCGGATAAAAAGTAGCCAATGTGTTAATCCAGATCACAGACAATATTTGCGTAAAAGAGTAAAAAACATCCATACATCGAAATATTCCTACAAACTTTCACGTTTATAATATTACTAGCTTCCGTCCGCGACTTCGTTCGCGTCCCATTAGATCCCGTTAATTTTCCGGGATAAAAAGTATTCTTTGCCACTTCTAATACCTCCAAGAATATGTGTACAAAGTTTCATGATGATCGGTTAAGTAGTTTTCGCGTGAAAACGTAAAAAACAAACTTACATTCACATTTATAATATTAAGTAGGGATAGTAGGATAGTGCAACTTAAACACAATTCTATCGGCCGGCATCCTGTGCAAGCACCGCCAGGGTTGACAAACTGCTGGCCCGTAACATGGAGCAGGGGTCGAGCACCATTGTAAACCGTCATTACTATCATATTTCAGTGGATTTCAATGAAGTTGTACAAGCATTTGCTACACTTGTGCATTTTGTAGAATATTATTCAAACTCAAGATGCTGGAAATTCAGTGCAGTAGAACTAAATTGCCACTGATTTAAATAAACAAATACTGGGTGTGTCTTTTATCTTGTTGTTAAAGCCGTGTTGGCCGAGTGGGATTGCACCTCGACTTTCGATCCGAAGGTCGTGGGTTCGAATCCCGGCCATGCATCAATGGATTTTTCGTTAGGAAAATTTATATGCGAGCTTAACGGTGAAGGAAAACATCGTGAGGAAACCCGCGGCCTAGTCAGCTCCGCACGTATTGACGATGTCTTTCCTGTGGATATGGTTGACTAGGCTGAGAGGATGGGATAGGTGCTGGGCCTACTCCATCTAAACATTGTCCCAGGCACTACAGTGTCACGTTAAGTGTAGGCATAGGTTGTCTCCTGACGTTGTATAAATCATCTTGAATAGATGTAAAGGCCTATTATTATTATTGTTATTATACATTATATTTATTTAATATCTTAGTTTTAAGTTTTTTTACAATATATATAAAAAATAACTTTTACCCGAACGGGGTCCACGCATTAATAATTAGGTAGTAGTTGATAAGCAGATAATATTTAAACGAATCACAAAATTAGAATTTAGAATTATGAAATTTATTAACCAATTTTTTTAAATTAAGTTATAAAGGCTATCGAATATGCATGGAATTAAATAAAGCTTTATTATTATTATTATTATTATTATTATTATTATTATTATTATAAAAAATAAACATATACTATAAAAAAACTTAAAAACTAGAACACCGCCAGCAGCGGGGCAGGGCCCAAGCTACTGGTGGTCAGGGTTACAGGTGGAGGAACCTCCGAACAATGCGCGCCGTCTCGAGGATCACCGCCTTCTGTATCCGACCCCTGAGCCAACCATCTAGCGAGAGCCTCTTGAGGGCAGATCCTGCGTCAAGGAAGGAGACGCGCGAGTAGGTAGCGACTCCAGGCGGAGTTGATCAAGCACATATTGATCCAGCAGCTTGCACCGTTGGATAGCCCGCACCTGATCCGACAGTCGTTGTGCCGTAACGGTGATAGTTGGCTCAAGGGTCCGAAACAGAGGCAGCATCCGATCTCGATATGCAGTCAGGATGGTTCCCTCCTCTGCAGCCCCATAGTAGGCGCGCATGCAGTTCTCATTCATTGTTTGAGAGCATCGCATGCGACGCACTACACCACCGGTAGCGAGGGCCGGGCGCGGAGCAGGTTGCCCCACAGGCCCCAAGCGTGCCGGCAGCGGTAGACGTCCCCGTCGTGCAGGTGGTGGTGGCGGTGAGGGCGTCGGTGGCCCTCCCTCGTCGCTGGTGTCTGGGGGAGTCACGAACTCATCCTCAGACGATGACGAGGTGGGCTGTGGTGTTAGGCGTGCGTTTTTTTTGTATTTGTTTTTTTTATTGTTATTATTATTATTATCTAATTCTTCTTGAGTGGTTCAAGAGAATTTATTTGACCTACCTACCACCAGATGAGAAACTGAAAGACACTATGTCCCTTAGATAAAATATCAGTGACTCCTGCATGATTTTACTGTTAAAACTCGATCAAAATAACCAAAAAAAAACGTCTGCAGTGCCAGGCTCCAGAACCCACCAAGTTATACATAGTTACCAGATTAGGAACAAGTGTGGTCTGAAGCGATCGAGTCGCACAATACACTCCGGGCGAGTCCATTAGCGCTGTAACAGAGGAGAAGCGGGTAACTTCCACCGCGAGGGAGTTAGCCGGACAACTTGGACTTGGACATCTGTACATAATTTATGCTCCGAGACTAAATAGTTTAAATATGTAGTTGCGCTCGGGAAAAATCTAGAGTTTGTAGTCACTAAAGTTTTGAGATACCTAGTTCGTATTTTCTTAGTGATGCTATTTTTATTAAAAACACTACTGATTTTCGAGTTGGAATTACGATTCTAGATTTTTGTGGAGTACTTAAATATCGCTTTTTGTCTCAACGGCAAACAAAATATACATAAAATCGAACCTTGGTTGTGTGTCAACCCTGACATTACTTCAGGGTTAACACACAATATGTTGAAAATCAACAATGACTAATCTACCTGTATTAATTCTATGTCCACAGTAAACACATAGTTGGTAGGTACACAATATAGTCACAGTAGACTGTGTATTGTGGCCTTCAAGAGCCGCTTCGAGTCTTATATAAACCGTTAATATTGTGGACAAATGAAACGCTCTCACAGTTATCCCGCAAAGCTCCCGAGACCGGCCACTACAGTTCAGGAAGCCAATTCTATTAACAAACTTGTCAGTTAAAACGCACCTAAACCGCAGCTTTCAACTGTTTTTAGAATATTATATCGTATTCTACTATCAAACTTTGATAAATGAAACGCAGCTGAACCGTAGTTTTTCAACTGTTTATATGCTATTTCGATCCAGTTGCATAGCGACGTTTCAGCTGGGATGAAGATAAAATGAACCCTTTTTGGAAGTGAATAGAACGTCAACCGTTGTAAGTTAGTAGAATTGCACCCCAGGTACCGGATTAGGTGCAATTAATAGCCCAAACTCAGGACAGGGCCTAGTTCGGCCTCAGGTAATTAAGCTAAGAATTTATAGGGTCAGTGCTTGTTTCTTCATTTTATGGTGGGATTTAAAGGTCACTTTATCTTCTATCTAGAGTTCTTTATCAAACCTTAGTGTCTCTGGAAATAATCACGTACTTAATAAAATGTCACCCATAATTTTTGGACCATTTTAGGCTGCTGGTATCATATACTTTCGTAAAAGGAAAGTCAGGATCACGCGTAGTCATTATTGCTATAATGTCCGCTTAAACTGATTTCATGTTACTGATAATATTAGTTCTCATCATAGAATAAATAACATATTAGAGAAGCCGGCTAATGCGCTCTTTTTGGATAAACGTGTCACGTCTGCTCCACCACTTTTTGACTCTATGCACTTGGGACATGATGTTTGTAGGTCGATTCCATGTCTAAAAGTAAGTAAGTCTATGTTTTCCTTCATAGTTCTGATGGCAGATTTTTTGTTCCAGCGGGTGTAAGAACAGTGGACGTGCAAGCAGTGGAAGGCATGGTGGCACAGTTCCCCTGCGACCTTGGAACAGCTGCCAACGACAAGGTCTACATGGTGTTCTGGTTCCGAGACGACGCCGGGATCCCGTTATACAGGTCAGTACTTCTATATACCTGCAGATAGAGATACTACTGAGAGTTGTATGAAAAATAAAATATTATTGAACCTACAACAAACATAGGATGATTCAATCGGTGATTCTCTAAACTTGGTGAGTATTTTATGAGCTCTAGATAATTTCATGTTTTTATTTTATTACTACTCAGCACAATTAATTAAAAATACAATGGAGATTTTCTTACTAAGTACCCACTTGTGTATTTTTATAGTAATTCCGTGTTCAAAAATGAGTTTCCTTATTCAAAACGCTATCTAAAAGAGGCATAAATACATGCAAGATACAAGGCTGATAACAGAAAGGAAAAAGTATCTACTTAGTGTATTTGCATAGAGAGCGATCGTGCGCGATAATTGCCGCGAGTTGGGGAACTTCCACCAACTTTCATCCGAGGCTTTTGTTTTGGCTTGCTAAAATTATACCAGCGTTATATTACTGTTGCTTATAGCGGTCACGTTACGGTGGAAAATGTTTAAATATCTGTACCTAGTATCTCACCTATCGCTCCGGTTCAATCATAATTATGGACCCATATTATGAACTGCCTGCGTTATAACTTAATTGAAATGAACACAAACAATTAGCTTTTAATTTTAACTTCACTCAAATTACGGGCCGCTTCCACTCCAAATATTGCTATGCCCTAAGCTTAAGGGCTATTATGCACTACTATTTTAATCTTAAGACCTCACCATGTAACATAATAATTGCAATAAATGATATGATATGATATAATAAGCTACAGAAAACCCAATATAGAATTAGTTTGAAAGAAAAGAAAGAAGCTCTTAGAAGCCCGTCGATTAATGTAAAGGTCAATTCTTCTAAGAAACGTATAGGTACCTAACCTATTTTGTATGTCATCAAATTCTATGACTGAGATCTGCGTCTGCCTCACGCGGCAAAAATGCATAATCTCAAGACCCAAGTTATTGCGCAATAATTAGTTCATGGCATTCTGTTTCATGCAATCTGTGAGTTACAAGGCTTGTTTTTTGGCGCTCGTCGTTGGTTCACTTTACCATCGAGAAACAAATATACGAATGTAGCCATGGTGCTCCATTGGCTTAGAAACTGTAGTTCCAAACCCAGGTGTTCTAATGCTTAAAGAAATCTATGAGATCTGGATTCAGATCCGAGTATTATTATAGTTTAAATTAGTTTTTCCGTATAATTATCTGTAGTACCTACAGCTGTAACAAGTTACAACTGTAAAAATGATGTACCTACAAGTTGGTCAATTCAAAAAAAGCTATAAATATTTTTGGGCCCCGATTTAGTAAGAAAACTTCATGAGCTAGGCTGACGTACGTGTACTCGTACAAGCAAACAATGTAAATGTAGAGTGACTTACTGAACCTGGGGAAATCAATGCTAAAAACACTCGCAAGAGCTTACCATCAACATTAAAATTGGAGACTCATAAAACATTTAGCAGGGCCTCGACCGGATATCCTTCTAAAGGCTCTTAAAAATTACACCCTTATAATGAGGACTTTCAACTTTAGTATGTAGACAACACCTACATAAAAACATCAGCCTGTTTGCGCAACATAAACCGACTTTAAACTAATAAAAAGCCGTCATCCCTTTTAATTTATTCAAAGGTAAATATTTCATTCGACTAACGAGCTCTTTCTCTAACTTTATGATTCCATATTTCCGTATTTACAAAAGTCAACCCTCGGGATTAAGGTGTCGTATCTTCATTATAAACGGGTATTTATATTTAAGGACAATAAGGCTTCGCAGGTCCAACTTTTCGAATTAATTAAAAACGTTGAACTCACGTCTTCGCCTTCCCCAAAGTTGGTGTCAACAGGCCCGCTCAAAACTCGGCACAGGGAACTTGGTGCCGACTCAACTTGTGATTTCAACGAACAACTCTAAAATCATTCATTTTACGTATTTGGGTCTAGTTTTGTTATCTATCTCAAATCTATGAATTTATTCATAAGTCAAGAATGAAGTCAGTTTGCTTCAACGATTTCTTTTTACGCACAAAACTGAATATGTGGATTATGTCTAGTAATATCACCATTTTACAATAAAAAATTTAATACACCAGTGAATTAATTAATGACGTCTAGTAAAATATTCGTGCATATTGCGTTTAAGGTTCATAAGATTACAGCGGCCTTGACGTAGTTCTCACCGCCCTCAAAGGTTGGACAAAACTTTAATACGGTTTAAAACTTCCCAAATATTTCACTGTTTCAGCCACTTAAGACAAATTGGCTGGCCGTTTGTTCCCTTTCCCGCCATTTTTTCAGCAAGCCGCAATTTCACCGTTCGTTGGCTCATTCCTGAAGGCGTAGTCTTGTCTTCCTTCCACTTGGCCGGTGGATTCCAACTTACTGATTAGTTTTTGTTGGCTAGTTAAGTATACTCTGTCTGTTTGAAATGTAGAGCGCACAATAATTACTATTCAATGAAAATTTAATATCCAGGGTCAACACAAATACTCCGGAGTGCAAAACTAGTAAATTATCTCATTTTAATTTATTTTCAAAGCCAATGAACGTAAATTTTATGTAAAAATTTATAGACTTACAGCGCGGAGTTTTCGAAGGGTGATAATTTTCCGAGTAAGAAGCTCGATAGTTTAAAACAAAAAGTAGAACAAAACTGTGCCATGCTTAAGTGTCTGAGCGTGCTGTACATACGAATATGCATTTACTTATGTACTTAGTTCGTAGAAAACTCACCTACTAGTACACAGTTCGAGATGAATTCCTTACAAACTTCGACTGCAATTTATGTAGCAGTTTTTCAAATTTTTAAACTATTTGTTTTTTGTTGTATTTTGAACCATGGTTTTTGAAGCAGCAAATGAATTAAAATAAATCTTTGTAAAAACGCTCATGTATATTTTCCATTATTATAAGTACACTCGTAATCAAATTGTAGTGCATGCTTAGAATATTCTTTTAGCATCATTACTTAATAAATATGTTATAAACTCAGTGGTATATTCCAAAAATCCCCACTAGTGGTGATTTGAAGTTTTTTTCCAGAAATTCCCATAGCCTCCATCGTAGCATACTACTGTGTAGCAGTGGGGATTAGACGCATTAAAACCTTGAACTAAGAGTGTAGTAGGCAAGTGAAACACGTTACATGTGAAATCCTTAATGGAAATCATACTCAAGTAAATCTTCTCACAGCCACACGTTTATTTTCATATTTTTTCAAATTCTCTAAAACGAGAAAACTGTGTGTATCGACATAAATCCAAAGAGAAATGTAGTAGAATACGTAACATGAAAATTGTGAAAGAACTGGTTTCTGTTGGAAGTTTTGTCTACTCGCAGCTCCCGGCACGTATCCCACGTCGCGGGTCGCTGTCTAATTTATGTTGGTTCTTCTGATTAGTTTTTAATGAGTAGGTATTATTTTCATAGGGTTTTCAAATTATTCGCGGTTTAAAAACGGTCTGTTTTCCTAGCCGTAGGTCGTTTTAGAATATCAAATCTTTTAGATCTTATTATTTTAACATTAAACTCATTAAATCTACATTATCTAGTTTTTTTTGTGAAATATTGGCTATATAGGTTACAATTATGGATGATTGGACCACACGAACTCAAAACAAAGAAAAAGAACGTAAAAAGTGTACTACGCATGACATACTATCCGTTTTTTCGGAATTTTCATTCGGTTAAAAGGTTTCATTCGGGGCAGGTTAAGCCCCAAAAGTGATTGTATAAAAAGTCGTGATTCAGCAAACTTCTCTAAAATAGAGATAAATGAGGGCTGAGAAATATTTGTATTGTATCTTTTACATTGTTAGAATTTAAAAATTACGTCCTATTTATACATATACATAAAACCGCTGGTGCACCGCCAAAACTATACAAATAGTTCGGTTTATTTTCAAAAATTTGAAAGTAAAAATATCCTATAAGTAATACCTGTGGAAATAATACCTACACTAAGTAATAAAAAAGTTAAAAGTAGTAAAAAGTGATTAAAATAAAAGATTATAATTGAATTGATTACAATACATGGTATAACTGCTTACAAATTCCTGTGGTTTCCTGTATGGCATGATTGAACTGATAGTGTAGAATTAACTAAATTTAAATATGAAATCGTCTAGTTTAGTGCAATAAGCCCACGTTCATCTCATTCAACCGCAATCAATCCCCCTGTCCGCCCGAATTATCTATGACGTATGCATCAAAATGTACAACACATAAATGAGACACAGTGTAACTAAACCCAGGTGCATTATGCCAGGCCTAAAAAATAAAATAAAATAAATTTATTTTAGGCACAATCCCTAATAAACATATCAATTTCTGTTTTAAGCTCTATCGACGATGTGTCGATTGTCATACCTAAGTTTTTTAAGATAAGTACGTAGGTACCTAGTAACATTGAGATTAGCTCTATTACACCAGTGAAAGAATTTATGAATCGTTTACCATTTTCCGAAAATATAGTTAAGTAACATCCCAAACAAATTAATCACCTTTCTTACAAAAATAGACAACGCCGTCACTCTTTCCGGTTTCTGGTGAAGGGTTAAAAACAGTTTACTGTGTCTGGAGTACGCTAGCTGTTCTTTATTATACTGTGGGTACATTCACTCATACATTCGTAAACAATAATACCGGCATCCATCTAATTGTATCAGCCGAACAAAGCATTTATATGGATTCAATGGTCAATGGAACTATTGAACACTGAGCACTATGACACCACTTGCACGTGAATACGGCAAATCAACTGAACCGGCATTTATGAATGTGGATGAATCAATCAATGCTTAGGATTCAGTTATGAATCATTTTAGATTTATTGGGTTGCGTTGTTTTTGTTTGCATTTTTGAACTTTGACAAAGTATTTTTTTAAAAGTGTACTGTGGTTTTTTTTTTGCGAAAACCGCATTGAAATTGAAGCTTCCCTTTGAAGATGCGGAGTCACACTGAGCCATCGGGAACACATAACAGGAAAGTCTACTGTTCTATGATGATATCGATGTTCTGTGGTCCTTATAGACGGAAGAAGTGACGCGAGCTGGAATTAAAACACGCCCTTTTTTTAAAAAACTTGAGAGTTGTCAAGAGACACCCGGATGGAACGAAGTTCCTTGAGGTGTTGTTTCCTTACAGTAAGTACACAGAAGCACCTAAATTAAAACAAAAACTTCCAACAATACCTACATTCATTTGTTTCCTTCCTGCACCAATTTATTCGAATGACGTTGTCAAAGTTTGACTTTTGGTCTTAATTTTTTCCGTCTAGCCCCCTTTCGCAACGCGCGATAAGGAACTTCGTGCCAAAAATATTCGATCTTAGACTCACCATAGTAATCCCTAGACACGAGATGATTTTTATTTCGTTATAAAATATATTCTAGTGTTCAGTGTAATATGTACCGTACAGTCTTGCGATAAAATTGCACTATGTTTCCTTGACCTCTACTGCGAATATTGATTTCCGAAGATTCGGTAGTGACGTTTGTGTTACACTGCGCGGTCGCCTCGAGCGATGGTCTAAGCTCTTTCGAAGTCACAGCGTTACTACGCAGTGTAGCACAAACGTCACTACCGAATCTTCGGTAATTATTATTCACAGTAGAAGCCCTTGTAACACCATTACATGAATCAAGCAATGTCACCCCTTGTGTTAAAACATCCCTTCAAGCGAAATGATTTTCGCTCTATAGCACTTTATAAGTCCTGTAAATAATTCTGATAGTTACCAACGACAAACCACATCTACAGTCCTCATCACCCTTATAACAACGCAGTAAGGTCTATTTACGCCCGCCATTATACATTTCGATAGTAATAAACGGCAAACCACAGTTACATGCAATTTGCTCTTATCGCAATCGAGTAAGGTCTACTTTCGTTTGTTGGTGCTAGTTTGTAGGGTTGCCACGAAGTCACGTATCGCGTGTATCGGTCGCTCCCGTAGTTTACGATAATTCGGTACATTGGCCAGGGTTGCTACATTTTAATATTTATGGAGGGTTCCGTTAAAATTGATCGCAAGAGTTCCGGTTTCCAAATTGAGATGGTGACATAATTTTAGTTGAGTGTTACATGGGTTGTAGGGTTAGAGTTGGACTGAACCTAGCCACTTTACAACCAATTTTCTATATTAATAATAATTTTAGCACGCTGCTAACAAGATAACCATAAACTTTACATTGCAAGAACTTTACAAGAAAGTACATTCTTTCAAACAGTACCTATAAGTAGTTATAAAGTGGTATAAAATAGTAATTTTCATCAGTTATTAACACCGTTTTTTTTGTGTGAAGTTCTAAAACATCGCGACATAACTCCAACTCGTTTCCGTTATCTAAGTTATTGTTATTAGCGGCCACTGAAACCCCTATTTTATTCAACTAATCCCAGTACGCACTAAAAACTAAATGGGAATTGTTTTGTACAATTTATTTTTCGATTACGCTTTTTTATTGAAAAGTTGCCTTTGGTTTAGTATAATATTAAAGTATATAATCTGTGGTATAGTCGAAATGGAATTTACGCTCAATTCAGTTTGAATTTAGTATAGTCACAGATTATATAATACTATACGTATAGTCAAAGTTCGATGTGCAATGATCATGTCAGATTGTTTTTTAAAGACAATGATCACTTCATTCTTCGCGACGTACACAGCCTTCCGGAAGGCTAGCTAAGCGGCTGGCTTCCGATGCCAGCCAGCAATGAAGCGCAGACAATGCGCCGGAACCGACCGTATGCTAATAATGGTGTTTGGAGCAACCACTTTAATGTAGAAGCAAACTATGGTGGTCAATTTTCAGTCTCTGAAAATAATGTGATATAATATTTTTTTCCTACCGTAATTATTCTTATAATGAAATCTTTTCAATAGTACTCTTTTATGAGTGTTTCGTAAACACCTAACAAAATATTAACTAAACAATTAATTATAAATAAAGCTTGGAATATTCTATTTATGGCGTCACTCACGTTTCAAAAAGGAAATGCTAGATTCGTTGAAAATAATTTAATATGAACACTTATACTGAAATACGTAATATAATTTGTATAATTAAGCTATAAACAGTAGCAGTCACGTATCACTCGCAATCAGCGAAGCTCATTATTTGTCGCAAACATAGCGCTCATCAATTGAGCGATTGCGCGTCATCGCGACACAGTTCAAGCACAGACAGTAACGCATCTCTACACAAAGCATTGATCTAAACCAGTGCTACACCTACACTGACATTCATAGTCAAAGGGCAGCGCACTAGCCTCACCTCTGGTGTTGCAGGTGTCCATGGGCGGCGGTGACCACTAGGCCCGCCTGCTCGTCTGCCAGCTATGGCATAAAAAAAAAAAAGAGATTCTACGGAAAACCGTTTCCTGGCCTTTGTCACACAATCTTTATAATTATTATCATAGGCCGAAATAATCCTCCTATTTGAGAAAAGATAGCATACCAACTTGTATGACACTGGCATTTTTTGAAATGTTGAATTCGGACCAACCGCATACCAAAACACGTCAAGCAGAACGTAGAACGTAAAGACAGACGAGCTATGTCAAGTCAATGCCATTTCAAAGACTTGACAATGGCAAATTGTCTGTCGAAATGATGCACAGAGGCCATAATAGTACATTATGATATGAGTGCGGTAAGTTGAAAATTACAGCCGAGGCGATATTGCCAGCCCGAGCCGTAGGCGAGGGCTACAAGAAAGCAGAGGCTGTAATTTTCAAAGCGCACGTATGTCATACGACGTTTTATAACACATTTGCGAGGAAATAAACAAAACTCGGACTTTCTTCAAAGAATAAATCTTTATTCACTTGTTGAAGCAGTTTTAAAAATTTGAACAATTTGTAAAAGAATTAAATGCTTATTTTTTATCTCCCAAAGTCAATTTTATTCATAAAATGTTGACCACTTTACTGACATAAAAACTCTTTGCTAAGATTTAAAAAAGGTTCCGTTCGTTTTAGTGGGAGCATCTTGATAAACCGTACGTTTTACATTACCATAACGCACGAGTGCGTAATGACATACATTACGATACTGAAATTGGTTAAATAAGAGACCCTTTACGAGCAAATGTGTTATAAATAAAAGAAGAACAAGGCTTTAGTGACCACGAGCTGTTAACTTTTGACGCGAGTCAAATATGGATACAGCATAGAAAATGTAGCGCCTTGACGTTTGAAGTTTCTTGTAAGATGTTCTACTGTCTTGATCCCGCTGTGTCCCGTCAGCCACTTCAGCTGGTAATGAATACACACCGTGAATAATGAACTCTGAATAATGAACAATGCGATAGTAAACACCTCGGAGCGGAAACGCAATGGTTTACGTACAATTACACTGTGTCGCAAACGGCGAAGGAAAGCATCGTCAACCTCTAAATACCTTACTCTAAAAAGGAAAAGCAGATTAGAATAAACGTTCTACCTACCTATTCTAAACTCTGCAGACAATAATTAGGTACATAATAAGTTTTAGAATTAAGTAAAATACCTACCAACCTTCATGTAATAATAATTTAATCTACTCGTGTTTTAGAAATAGACTACATACCTACCTACCTACCTACGATTTACTTATGTATCTTTTCTTAGAATAAATATTAACTAATGCATGCGTCGCTACTAGCCCCTACCTACCTAATTTAATAAGTCTCATTTTAAGTGAACTGTATTGTTCTTTATGAGAAATAAATTCTTTAAACCGAACCTTCAGCTTATAGTCAGCCATAATTGATCATGTCTCTTTTGTAGGTAAAGCTACTAGGCTAATGCCAGTTGTGCACCGAAAGCTAAGTTTAAAACTTTGCATAGCTAACGCAGTTGTTATAGCTCACATTATTATTACGCTTAGTTGTCATAGCTATGAAAACTCAAAGCTAAGCTCAACTATGTTAGCTCAGCTCTCAGTGTCCAACCGGTATAAGATGTTGTAGGTGCTGATGGGCGAATTCGTTAGTTTTTCCGGGAATGCATAGGAAAATAGTGTCCCAGTTTTGTGTACTGAAATAGATAGATAAATAGATAGATATATTCTTTATTGCACACCAAGAAAAGAAGAAAAACAAAAAGTCCCAGTCTGCAAATTCAGCTAACAGATTTTACCAGAACCAGAACTCAAAGTCATGATTTTTTTTTTCTCTGA
This sequence comes from Eulithis testata, assembly GCA_947507515.1. Taxonomy (NCBI): domain Eukaryota; kingdom Metazoa; phylum Arthropoda; class Insecta; order Lepidoptera; family Geometridae; genus Eulithis; species Eulithis testata. The sequence goes on from OX382194.1 coordinate 12,817,206, forward strand.
CTGTAAACACAGTCACTTTTGGATTATTTAATACTTACAAACTATTTAAAAACCTTGTACTGCAGTATATTACGAGGGGCGTATTACCGCGCGACAAGTTAACCCCTCACTGATCCACATTGATTTATTTATTAACTAAACTTTGGCCCCGGCTTCGGGCGCTTCTGTTTATAAGCTATAGAGATATTCAATCCGATATTTGGAGATAATAAATGGGACTTTATTTTAGGAAATCTATTTGTTTGCCGTCTTTGTTATTATTGAACATTGGATATTATTGTGAGATTAATAAGTTCGATGGAAAAATATTACGTTTTGTAAATATTACAAGATAAATTATCTAAATAATATAGGTAGGTACCTAAACTTTTTATCATCAATATATATAAAACTCTTTTGAATCTGACATAGAATCAACGCACAGCCTAAACTAAAGTCCTAAACTAAAGTCCTAAATAAGTCCTAGAGGTATGAAATTTGGAGGGTAGTATCCTTATATAGTGTAGGGGTGCACTAAGAAAGGAATTTTGAAAAGTCACACTCTAACGCGAGCAACGCCGCGGGAGACGGCTAGTTGTATATAAAAGCTTTTGTGGGGTGTTATTTAATTTTGAGAACCAAACGTCTTTAAATAATGTTCTAGAGTTATTTTTGTAATTGCAGTAAAGTTGTACATTTTGGTTACACCACGAGCTCGTAAACAGATGCTAGTATTTATACTAATTAAAAATCCTTTTATAATTACAAAACTATACGGTAGCGGCATCGTAATAGCAATGCACGCGCTCCGGCGGCGGGGCGTGCAGTTTTAAGTGCAATCTGGTTAATTATTGCAATTGACCCACTTCGGGCGAAACTGGCCCGCACTGACGCCTGGAGACGCTCGTTTGCGATTGTCACGTTTTGCTACTGCAATAATGTTTCCCCTGGGGACCCAAATGCCGACCTGTAGTGTCCGCATCAAAACTTTAATCATTTTGAAGACTGTTTTGCTCAACAGTGTACTATCAACTTTAGCGACTGACAGTTTTACGCAACGCCAATATAAGTATCCAACTTATAGTACATGATAACTATAATATCAAAAGTACCGAAAAGAGTAGAGCCTCAGCGGATGCACCGAAGATACTGTAGGAGTCAGGTAATAGTGAAGACTCCAAATCAGTCGACCCAAAAATGTAACCCTAGAAATATATATCTTTCTAGGAGGGTAGAGAGTTCTCAGTAGAAGTATCACTGCGATTTGGTTGGAATGTCATAAAAGTCACCAACATGGTTGCTATATTGTGACTATACCTGTCTGTACGAAAACTACACGCGTGGATTAATTTAATTATGCTAGCAGTGTAACATACATGCAGTGTAAATGCGGCCGGCACACGCACAAACTTTTCCGTGTTCTCAAATTAATCCGCGTGTGATGCTTATATCTCGCTTTCCAATTAAACTTGCGGCTTTGTCTGAGTCTGAACCCAAAGCACTAGTTTCTGATGTTATTACTACACAATCTAGACGAAGCGACATTGAGAAAGAATGATTTATTTTGTTATTTAGTTACTTAGTGGAAACTAAGTCAGATTCCGCTCCAAACCGTGCAGTGCAAAAAACGGTCACCTAATGTAAAATTGGCCTGGTAAGAGCCGTGGTGAGCTTTTCATATTTTTGCCTTTAAACTATCGAGTGACAAAACTGCCTCATAATAAAACTCATCAATACCAAAGAAATATAGACCTTGAGTATTCAACGCAGAAAGTTTGAAGTCGTACGGTTCCCATCTACCATCAATACTAAAGCTGAGATGTCTCATGTTGAAACTCCCCTCAGAAATTCTATTTGAATCCATAGTAACTTACCTACGACTAGATAAAAGAGACTGCAGAAATATAATTGGTTTAATTTTCCTTCCACGGCACCTTTGACGCATTTGCGGCGCTGCCGGTATAGAGGCATTATGGCGCTAATCTTACGAAGCTGGAGCTTACACTTTGCCGACACTATAGAATAAGTTTTCACTCGATGTACGGTGTTTACACTTTGTGCCATGGTTTAAGAATTTATGTGTAGAGAAAACACTATTTAAAATATTAAAGTTCACATATTAGTTAGATTATAGCCTAGGCATACTATGGTTCAAGTCCAATGCCACATTGGGACCATCCTCGGTGGACGCAATTTTTAGGTAACTAGTGAAATTGTTAGAGGTAACACAAATGCTTATTTCGGTATACTTTCATACCAAAAAAAAATTATTTTTATTTTATTTTATTTTATTTATTTATTTAATTAGAACGGTCACACAACCAATTACACTAATTAATTAAACACTACCAATTAAAAATGTCAAAACACAAAAATTAAATAGATTAATTATTAAATATACAATCAAAGGTAATGGAGTATTTAGTTCATTTGTTTGTTGAAAATAATAACATTTTGCCACCTAGTTTTCTTCAAAAGAGTACTAAAACTTAACCTACTCTTAAATTTAAACTTGAGTTCAGGATGTCGACACCGGAAGTAGCGGAAGCGGACGACGAACTGATAATGACGTCACTTCCATGCCGGAAGCGGCTGGACTGAAGAGAACGTACAAACAGCTGTCTATTGTTAGTGCAGGTGACTGGTATTGGTGTTAAATGTACAATTAGCATCATAAGTTGATACCTTTTTCAGAACTTACAACTTTTTAAGAATCTTATTTGTTTCTTAATCACAGTTAGATAAGGAAAATCAAAAGTTGCTAGTTTCAATTGATAACATATTTCTGAAAATCTCATTATCAGTCATCTACCCCATTCCATCTGTATAACCAAGCACAAAGTGCATTTTTTTCCTCCTAACAACACTCATAACATATACGCTTCATAGTATGTCAGCCATGAAGGTCCTCAATTATATAAAACCTGTCCATCTCCTTCCTAGGATATCCATAACAATAAGAGACAAATAAACGATGCAATTAGTGCATCGTTTATTTGATTACGATGCACTAATTGCATCGATTTGATTGATCGATTTGATGCTGAGATTTGATTAACTAAAGTCACCAACCTAAGAGACTGTTTATCTAGCGGTAGACTGATGATGATGATGCCGGTCACCTGCGGGCCTAAGATGCGCACCGCGAGATATTTGTCATGTCGTTCTGTCAAAATGCAAGCATTTTGTATCAGTTTAGGAACTATTGCATTATCTGTGGTACCTAATGGTGTCGACAAAACGCGCCATAATGTACACTTTTGACACTTCTTAGTCGTCGTACCTCTCTGAGGACGAGATAATAGTCATGCAGAAATGTCAAAAGTTGAAAATTCAAAGGCGCGGTTTCTCGACAACATTACCACAGATAATGCAATAGTTCCTAAACTGGTACAAAATGCTTACATTTTGACAGAACGACATGACAAATATCTCGCGTGCGCATCCTAGGCCCACATGTCTCTATGTACCTAAAATGACTATTGAAGACGTTGCGGAAATGTCACGTTTGTCTCGACTCTATCGGATGGGCGCGACTCCAAGACAGTCCGCGATTGTGCTGATAAGCGGATACTGCGCAGAATTACTTGATATTTCCGAATATTGTTCGTTTGCTTGGACCTCTTTGTTTAAGAATAATAGCTAGAACTGATAATAAAACGTCAATATTTTTTTGCACTTACCTGCTTTTCCATCAAAGCTAGGCTAAGCTACGGTATAATATGAAAACGAACGATACGTATTGGTGGATTTTAAATACATCCCTAGCCACGTAGTTTAGCATAACTTTGGTGGAAAGGAACCCTGATTCTGTACGTACCTACGATCTATAGTGAATTTTTTTGTTTATGTAGTCGAAAATCCGTATGATTTTTGAATGCTTTCTTTTGTATTTGACAGTCTGAAAGTTTTGTCTGTGCATTATTGTGCATCGCATTATCATAGAATAGCCAAGGCTTTTGATTTACACATTTCAAACTACTTTCAAAGAAATATCATACGTTCTAGGGTAAAATCCTTCTTACTATAATTATTTTATCAAAATCAATTATGCTTATGTATACATTCGTGAAATATATATTTTCAACTATTGTAATGTTGAAATTCCAACAACCGATCCATACACTTTGATTTACATTTTACAAAACATTGTATAAAACAGAATGTCTGTTCAAATGAGAGCACGCTCAATCGGCCGCTATAACAGCTTCGTAATCCGCTGACGAGTTAATAGCCCAGATTTAAATCAGCTGTGAAATATCAGTTTGGGAAATAGAGCAATAGAACATCGCACGATTTATAGCCGCGGGTTTCATAGGATTTGGCGCTCGCCATCGGCACCGGCCCGATTCGACCAATCGAAATATTTTCTCGTGTGATTTACGAGTTTTAACCCCCGCTTGCTTCTAAAAGGCTTAGCGTAATTAAATGATTATAAGCAAAACCATACAGTAATACCTGATACACGCAGATATATTTGACCGTTTTTGAGTTTCAACACGATTACTGAACAGCCGACGCAAATGCAAGGAGTAGGTATAGCTTCACACCTTCGACAATTGTATGTCAGCAAAAATAGATAAGTCACATATTATTATGTTCGAGGATGTCAATAAGTTACGACAGGACACAACAATGCACCTAATATTTCTTAAACCTGCAAATCTCTGTTCTATTTTAACTAATTGTCATCGCCGTCGGGCGCTGTCCGACCCGACTTAGGAATGAATCCCTAAACATATTAATTAAGCTTCGGGGCCCTGCGCGGCTCCGCCCTGTAGTTAAGTAAGACCACTAGGTGGTCAGCTGGGAATTTTATGTTTGTTTGTACGTTGTCAATGCACGTCTAGATTTGGCAAATAAAATACATAATTATAATATAATTATATAGTAAGATACAGTTTCTCCGCATTGCACTAACCATCTAAAATACATATTTTTTTACGTATGTTTTGAACAGAAACATTGAGGATATATCTATGCATGGCAGGTGTTGTGATACTTTCCATCAAACCAACCAAAAAACCAAGGACATGAAACATTGTTCGTGATATCCGGACGTGATTGATTGATGATTTGATTGCATTTCCACAATGATTTCCTATAAATTGATATAAAGTTATTTTGTATTGAATGTGCTATAATCCTGCTCAACGACCATCTCACTGTGCCAAACTAAAACAAATCCATTTGCAGTCAATAATACTTTGTAAACTCCTCAGAAAAGGCGTCTATTATAGTCGTGTTACTGACAAGATCCGCAACGGTACGTACTACTATACATAGCTTACATTTTTTTTACGAAAACTAACCTAATTTTTGGGTAAAAAAAAATAACAGACATCGTAGCATTGAAAGAAGCAGTCAATTCTAAACGCATACAACCACTATTTCGTAAAAACAAACCAACTATCGTTCTCAGGTTCGTTCCAAAGGGTTGCCCATAAAACATTTCCACATAAAAATAAGGAAAGAAAGAAAGACAGAAAATAATAAGAGCGGGCGTAAACAGTGTGTTTGGGAACGTCATTTGAAGGAATAGTTCGGGCTTTAGCGAGGCGTGGGCCACTTTAAATCTGCTTGCAAAGTAAAATGAACTGTATTTTGTTCTGCTTAGATACCGATTTTTACGTAGCACCTATTTCTTTTCGTAGGTTTGTATTTTCTTTTGCCACAAAAAAACATGTTTGATAAGTTTATCGAAGTTCAATCGCTAAGAACTGATTTAGGTTCCCTGATCTCCACCGGCAGGGTGCACCACGCCAATCCATTCATATTTTCTAGAGTTTCAAGTGAGACTTTGTATTCAACAGCTATAAATTATTCTGTGGCACAGCTCAAAGTAATGGCTTCGCTGAATCATAGCCAAAATTGAAAGAATAATCGGAGATGAGATGGGCGAAACGTGTTGATGTGTTATTATTGCGAAGAAAATATATACAAGCTTTTATTTACCTCAACGCTGATGGATTTGGGCTTAAAAATTACTTATAAGCGCTCGATAAAATGCATTGATAGTTTTTGAGCTTTTCGTTCAAACTTTTCATCGTCCATATATTTCACCGTTCCTCATTGCATTATTAATTAGCTCACGACAAAATAACGTACTAATATAAAAACAATAATATTGTCGTTGACAAGGGTAGTCATAAAGTTGGTGCGTACGTGTTTAAATAAGTAATTCTATTCTAGGTATTTTTGTCGAAGTTGGCTTCATCCCATAAAGAGTGAACGCGCGGCCATAGAGTGATATCTGGTATTATGTTCGGTTCAGAGTCGCGCAATAAAGCCGGCAGGGGGCGTCGAAGGCGTGCGACTGCCACTTTCCTCTGAAACGGGAATAAATTCGCTGAGCTAGGGCGTTCCACATGCAAATTATTATTATTGTGCCAGTTTGGGTATTAGCGAGCTTTTTATCGCTAAACCGGTTTTTTCTCCCGCGTTTTGCCCTTTTCGCGGCGCATTTTTGTATCGGTTTGACGTCATCATTCGACTTTCTGTCGAGGTCAACACGCTGGAATGGCTGTTTTGATGTGTTCGGGCTCGGCCGCTGGAACCCGCCTCTTTTATTGAAACTGCGGAGGATCCACTGAATATTTAGTTTCACTTACTTTTTATTTTTTTGAAACCGTTTTATGGACATTCAAATAACTGACGTGTTCATAGTTTCAGTTTATTGTTGTTTTTATTTAATTTCCATATTTTTATAACTTCCTTCCTGCTGCATAAACAATTTTAATAGAGATGTTCACGTTTATTTAAATTCATATCATAAAGCTCTAATACCGCTGCATTCATCTACTAGCGCATTCTGTTTTAATAGTTCAAAGCCTCCAAAGTCAAAGGCAACATTGCTTTAGTTAATAATAATCATGAATATGGCTTTGAAGCGTGTCGAAACTAGATAAACCTTCACCAAGCCAGTTTCACGGGACACCCTTTGGTCCTATTTTTGGTTTCATAAGCATAAATAAAATGACCACTAAGTGTAACATAAATAGAATGGATTAACCGCAAAATTTATATAATGTTACGTAGGTAGTAAAATTATTAAAATTTACATTCAACATTGATGAATTTAGTGAGAGATATCCGAATTTTGTTCAATTTTGTATTATGTATCCGAATTGTGGTGTTCGGTATTGACGGCCAAACAATCTGTTGCAAGTGGTTGTATCACGTTTGCACCGACTGACCCATAACTATACTAGTGCTGTTACTGTAAATACGACCATTTTGATTAGGTAATAAGGCTGAGAGTGTAAAACTAAACATCTATCGTCCAGCACTACACCGTTAGATAATCTGGACGTACATTTATCCATAGATGGGTGTGTTTCGTGACTCCATCCTGTTTGAGAAGTGGGTTGGATTGAACGTAAATAAACAAATAGAAACTGAGAAAATACCCTACTTTTACTTACAGACTCAGTGCTTGTCTGATCCGGAACACAAGCATACTAAAAAACCACAACGCCTTGATTATGACCGAAAACCCAATTCTATTTATAAAATTACCTAACCCTTTCATTGTTAGAAAATATTTTTTTCTGCAAAGAGTTTCTAATAATGTCCTAACCCTTCGAGTTCATCTAAAATAACCCGTATCTGACTGAATATTATTTCGGGTTTTTTATCTCACTTCATAAAAGCGTCCCATCACTAGCCGCAGCTTCATATGAATTCTGCTAAATGAACATTTTGCGGTTGGTGCGTGTGCGTTCATTTTGTGTTTTCAATTACAGTTTGCAAAGTTGCTAAATGTATTAAAACTTGCGTTTTAAACGTAACTTTTTTTGAATGCGAGGATAATAAGCTGAATATTATGAAAAGCGCTCTTCGTGAAGTTGCTAAATATTTAAAAAGTTTATAGGAGTTCGAGAAGCTTCGAAGTATAAAATTACCAATTATTAATTATTATGACTCAGACTTTTTATAATAATTAGTGTTTCTCACATGTCAGTGCGTAAACCAACTTTTTCGTACATATTTAATGAATAACATTTTTAAAATGTATATTTACAACCACACCAAATAAGTAATACTCCGTCACCTTCATCTGAGACTCTTAACACTTCCTATTCATTGCGATTTGTGACACAAAACAAAGCCACGCTCTCCCGTTTTCCACATACATTGTTCGCTAACCATCCTCGGTATACAAGAGATGCTCACACGAAGCGCAATGTGGTTTGTTTAAAACAATAGCGTTGTTCTAAGTAGCTAGTGTTCATGAAAAGCTAGTTTGAACGGAACAACTTCCGGACACCAAAATTGTTAGTGCAAGGAAACACCCGTACGTAGAAAATAGACGACTAATACAAAATTCTATAGTATTGTTACTGCAGCTTTTTCTATTGGAATTTAAAACAATTAATTATCAAAAGTTATAATAATTTCTAAAGAGCTTTTGGTCAAGGCAAAACCACTTAGGTAAAGTCAGGGAATGTGCTTCGGGTTTATAGTCTAGAATCTGGTATCTCCATGTGCTATTACCCGCAGTGTTACGTCATTACCTCGATGTGTAAAATGCATTACCTGCCCGCTGCGGCAGTGTATGACGAGACTCGGTACTTATGCAGCAATGTATTCTGTACTAGCGTATAGTACAACTTGTTCCAGGTAAATTGTTTTCAAAGTTCTCCTGCTTTACGCGTCCATGGATCCTTAAACTATTCTCTAGAATACACAAGGTAAGATAAACTCTCTTCGTATGGAACTATGAGTCTTCATGAGTTACGAGTATTTATTTTAGAGTACGTTACTGCCCGTGTCTTTGTTCATTTATCTGGTTGTGTACTCTGGCTTTATTATTTCAGGACACCATTATTCACTTTATAGCATGATTAAACTACATTCAAACTTACATATTATTATTATCTGGACAGTGATTTTACTCCACAGTTTTGAATAGTATAAGCACATTATTTTATTCTAACTAAGTGAACTAAGAAACTACCCCTAAAGGGTACGTCTACTACACAACCCCTGGTGTCTGCAGCACGCTAACAAATGGCGAAAGACACTATTGTTCAGCACACGCCTGACACTTGCACAATACAACTATTTGAGTGGAACATTCTTACTCGACTGATGGTTTTGTGATTTTAGCGCTGGGAGTTGACAGCTCCCGTTATCTTTAAAGAACTTATTAATATTACAAAGAGGTGAATAACAGTTATATTGTATCATAATAACACCACCTAAACTCTGCACTCAACGAAACGACAGAGCGAACGATGGATGAAGTTGCGATTCATAAATTGACATTTATTGGTTACAGAATCATCTGTGAACTGAAAATATTGAAATGTACCGAACTCTTGTGGAAAATTTTCAACATTAAGAAGTCTATTACAAAGTTTTGCGTATTGTATCTCAGCAATTATCGTCTGAGTGAGGTTTTCCCGACTGCGATTACCAAGAGTGTTCATTTATTGTAATTACCACCGTTTAGCGATAATCACGGAATCAGACAGGCCGATAAGAAATTGACACGGCGATAAGAAGTTGTAGCGGTATTTACTTCATTGCCGTTTCTTCTGGCTTCCAGATTGAAGGACAGCTGCCTTTTTGCTACGCTCATTATTTGGTGATTATTACAGCGGTATATTAGTAAATAATTTTATCTAGTGCTTTGATCGGATAATCAGAAGATCAAGTTACTCGTACGTCCATTAGGTAGCGAGCCGAGTTGCTATTTTGAAATGCCTAGAAAAGTATTACGAGAAAAAATATCACGTGACTTGAAATTGAAAATAAATGTTATTGTTTTCTACGAATATTCTCTAGCTTTAGCGATTGTAGAATGTCAATTAAAAAGAACCCTAGATTAGTAAACGATTTTTTCTGAAGTTGGTTTATATGTTTCCAAATTCTAAGCAATTTATTTTTTGTAATTATTTTTATTTTACAAAAGCTGATGTGCTGAGTACTGACTGTCACTAACAATCACTATTTGTAACAAAATAAACAAGCAGACAAATGTCGCAAACAAGAGTTAACAACAACTTTAATTAAGTTACAGGTAGTTGCGGGAAGTAACGAGAGACAAGATTGTTTTAATCTGTTTTGACGAACTTTTACTGAGATCTCAGAGTTTGACGAAAACTGTTTTTAAAGTTAGAAAACGACAAATGAGAACTAAATAAAAAAATATTTCATACATCGTATTATCTTTGAAATATACCTAGACATTATACCACAGTCCACAGATAGCCTAAAGGCAATAACTGCAAATTGTAATGCCCAGCGGGCTTCATGTTATGTGCCTATCTTGTACCCATTAAGAACTTGAACTAACAACATGAAGCAATAAATCTATACCACATTATATTCACTTGCTACGAAATAAGCGTGAGTGCAATCCAGAATTACCTCTGGCTACTCCTTGCAGGCTTACAAGAATTTAAAGATACACAAAGATGTTTGAGGGAAAGATTATCTAGATACACAAATAGTCATTTTCAAAAAATGGTATACAGAAGGCGATAATTCTGATTTACCTAAAACTTTTTTATTTTTCAGTGGTAATCTAGTTTTTTTAATATAGGAAGAGAGAAAAAACACAGCCCAGTACACGTCGTGTCCCATATCTGTGACAGCTTGTACCGCGTGTGTATATACGCCTACAACTCGCTCTGATTGCATTTACTCTGCCTTTATTCTCGTACTTCGAGGTTATTTTACATAACCCGAACTATCTATAGGTATCTACAAAAAGAGAAAATAGTGTTTGTGTTACATATTGCGACTAGAGACGTCACTGCAAACGCAAAAAAAATCAAGTCATTTTATTACAGTGATCAGTATGAACATGCTAACCTTTCAGCTGTTTGTTGATTGATAAACTATAAAAACGACTGTAAAACCAAGAAAAAAAAAACTAGTAACTTATCACTATAAAACGGGAATAAAAACTAATAGGTAGCAAATAAAATAGGTTTAGCTGATCGGTTGAATTAATAAAGCAAAATTGATCCAATAAATTGGTATTCTGAATTTGTGGCTGATAGTATTTTCATAGTCGAATTGGAAAATAAATGGTTCGTCGGCTGATAGAACAATATAGAGTGAAATAAAATGGCGGATTGACTCTCGGTTTAGCTAATAAACGAGTTGGTCACGAAACATGTTTTTGGGCTAATATAGAGCACTAAAAATCTATTGAGCATTTACTAAAACTTTAGCTCTACTGAACCTTCATTTAAGTTTAGTAACTTCATTTCTGAGAAACGAACTAATGTCTACAAAGCTGTTCGCAACATATTTTTTTTTAAAAAGGTCACATTATAATTATTACTCGTGTAAATCGTGTTCTAATGGAATGTTTTAGAATGTTTGTCATATTTATTATATGTACTTAATCTATATTATTAACAGCGTCACATTACCAAATTTCATTAATAACAGAAACCCCGTGTCCCGGGAGTGCGCCGTCCCGGGAATACGGGACTGTGATTATATCTAATGGGTGTGCTAAGCACTCGGATTTTCTATATCCGTATTTTAGGCTGTACCCTTATTTACTGTAATATAAAAAGGTTTTTATAATAATTACTTTTTGCCGGAATATTTCAACGCATTTAAAAAAAAAAATATTGTACAAAGTGTCATCAGAACAAATCAGTCAAAAAAAGACTGTTGGTGACCTTGAAAAAGTATACTCCTAGGCCTCAGCCACAAGTTATTATCAAAACTTGTACAATATGACCAGCGGGCCTAAGATGCGCACCGCGAGATATTTGTCATGTCGTTCTGTCAAAATGTAAGCATTTTGTACCAGTTCAGGAACTATTGCATTATCTGTGGTAATGTTGTCGAGAAACCGCGCCTTTGAATTTTCAACTTTTGACATTTCTGCGTGACTATTATCTCGTCCTCAGAGAGGTACGACGACTAACAAGTGTCAAAAGTGTACATTATGGCGCGTTTTGTCGACACCATTAGGTACCACATATAATGCAATAGTTCCTAAACTGGTACAAAATGCTTACATTTTGATAGAACGACATGACAAATATCTCGCGGTGCACATCTTAGGCCCGCAGAATGTTTTAATTTACGGTACGTGCACCTTACAACAAGTAAAAAATAAAAAAAAACACTTTCAAACTTTTCTTTTGTCGTAACGCACGCTGCAAACAAACACATCAATGGCTTCGAAACAAAAGTTGCACTGAAAGAAGTCATTATAAAGACATTGATTGTTACCAACTCTGTTACGTAACGACGCGTTAACGGAAAACGAGACTGTAACGGGACTAGGCTCAAGACACCTTAGAAAGTTTCCGTTAACAATAAATAATAAATAAATAAATATTCACAGACATTATAGACATTATAGACATTTTATAGACAGGCGTCATGGCTCAGTCGGTAGTAGCTCTGCCTTCCGTGCTGTGGGTCGTGGGTGCGATCCCCACCGAAAACAAACATTTGTGTGGCAAACATAGATGTTTGTTCTATGTTTAGGTGTTACTATGTATCATAAGTATGTATTTACAAAAAAAAAATGTATATAAGTATTATATCAGCAATCTAGTTTCCATAGCACAAGCTCTGCTTAGTTTGGGACTAGAGGGCGTTGTGTGTAATGTCCAAGAATATTTATTTATTTATTTATTTATTCACGGACACTAAACACAACGCCTTCTAGTCCCAAACTAAGCAAAGCTTGTACGATGGAATCTAGATGGCTGATAGAATACATACATACATATTTTTTTTGTAAATACATACTTATAATGCATAGAAACACCCAGACACAGAACAAACATCTATGTTTACAACACACAAATGTTTGTTCTCGGTGGGGATCGAACCCACGACCCACAGCACGTGACAATGTGACTAGCACGTACTTAGGGAATACTTTCAGTGATCTATCAGCTTGGTTCATAGTGTACGGTTAGTTAGAGATTGGTTTACTGTTTGCAATGGCCAGGCGTTTAGGTTTTATTAATATAAGTACCTCACTTTAAGTGCCTAACACACCTGGTGCTGGTATAAATGCAGTATAATAGCATCAGGTGTGTTAGGCCTCACCGAGCACGTCCCTGTTAGCCCGCACACTGCGTCCATCACTCTGAAACTTAAGGATGCTAAATTTCATGTTTCACCTATACCACATCATATAATCCTACTAATATTAGTAGGATTATATCCAGATCATATAATCCTACTAATATTAGTAGGATTATATCCAGATCATATAATCCTACTAATATTAGTAGGATTATATCCAGATCATATAATCCTACTAATATTATAAACGCGAAAGTTTGTAACGATGTATGTATGTATGTATGAAAAACTACTGATCCGATTTAGATGAAACTTGGAATATATATTGTCCGTGACCTGGATTAACACATAGGATACTTTTTATTCCGGAAAAACAACGGGATCCAACGGGACGCGAACGAAGTCGCGGGCGGAAGCTAGTACTTAATAATTGACAAAAGTTTAAGCACATCAGATAGTCGCAAAATAAGAGTAATTATTATTTAGGTATTTATCGAAATAACCCCAATTAATGGAATCTACCATTTTCACAAACATTTGATGGCAGGATCCAAACCTACACAATTAATTAATTGAATTATAGCAAAATAATATTTTGCTATAATTAAATTAATTAATTGTGATATTATTTATGTTTTTAAGTAATTATATCAAAAACATAGTTGTGTTTATTTTAATTAATGTAAAACTGTTTGCTGTTGTGAAGTGTTTGCAATAAATGGTGGTCTTGTTTTGTGCATTTCAATTGTATCAAGTTTTGATATTATAACAAATAACAAGAATACTGTACTGTATATGTAAATAAATGACCCAGCTAATGAAGAACTGTTATCTGTTTTGCAATTGCATTGCCACAAAGAGCACGTCTTTGTAATATTGCAATACTTCTATTCCACTCGAATTCGTATAAAAAGCTAATAAGTGCCATTGCATCGGCATCTGTAGACCTCTGTAACATTTACTTGCACTCGGCAATTATTTCCAATAAATAGTCAAATAAAAAAAACCTGTGCGTGGAGTCCCTACGCGCGGAAGAAGTTATACTTCGAGTGCCACGCATTCACTCTCGCTCTGTGTTTAATGTGAAATTAATTTAGTATTTATTTTTATGCACTTACTTAACCAATATGCAGGACTAAATTATCACTTCAAAATAAAAAGTAAAAAGTTGCATGAACACTGCCATTTATTATATTTTGATTGTAGCGTATTATAGTCTCTTTCTATTCCCCCCGCTGTCAGTTGGAAGTCGTTTATCTTCAAAAACACGGGCGGTCAAATGCTGAATTGCTGAACACTGCCATCTATTTTGATTGTAGCATTTGTAGCGTATTAGCCTCTGTCTCTTTCTATTCGGGGGGAATAGAAAGAGACAGAGACTATGTCATCCTGTAACGCAACGTTGTTGGAAGTGGCATTAGAAGTATAACTTCAAAAAATAAAAAAAATGAATGAAAGTTTCTCCCTCCCCCCTCCCTTACTACAACATCACATTCAAACAGTACAGTACAAACTACATTTTACTCAACCGACATGTTGCTGCCTCCATAAATCTTCGTAGCGCTTGTAGGCTACGGAGCTACGAGGCTACGCCGTAGCACAAGGCGTAGCACATAAAATATTACTGGAATTTGTGAGCAGTAATGATACCACTTGTGTGATACGTGAACGGCTTTTTGCGATCAACATGTACTCTTAAGGACCATTTACACGGATACAGTTACTTGCCTCGAAAATGCGATTCTTGTAAATTACGCGCATTTACTTTATGACGGTATCATTTTTTTAAGCTTCTCAAGAAGAAAGATTTATTTTAGGTAAAACTAGAGTTTAGTTAATGTTATCAGCAGTGATAGTGCAGGCTAAAATCACTGCAGAAACAGAAAAAAACAGCAAATAAACTAATATTTTCTTTTATCAACTATGTATAAAAAACTGTATACTTTGGACTTTCCATGCCTTCTAATTGATTCTGATAAAGCGCAGTGTAGGTAACCATTGCTTGCTTTTAACCACAACCGGTAATTTGCTTCCTATTGCGCAGTTAATATTGTTGTAAATTACATGTTCTAGCGATACTACTGGTTATGACTTTGATCAATTGAATTGGTAATAAAAATGGTTAAAGTAACACTATTTTAAGCACGAATTAATTCGATGTACATATTTTAAAAGTAAAAGTATCCACCGTATTAGAGACACATTGCGGGGTAACGTTGCTACGCTCTGCAGTCGAATCGTCGTTGACGTGCAATGTAACTCACATTTACCCTCACATCTGAAATTTATATTTTCGTTAGTAATTGCTAGATTTAGGAACTTACGCGTCCTACTAAAACTATGGCATCATTTACTAAAGAAGGCAAAAAACTCGTAAAGTGTACTGCAGCATTTCAGTTGTCGAACGTGACTACATATTTCAAATAGGCAGCATATTATAGTAGGGCGATTGCTTTGCGCTGACATGTGAAATTGGCCGGATTATAATTTAATCTAAAGGGGGACTTACAAGTATTACGACTGCGTTCAATGTTGGTTTTAAAAACAAATCAAATTTGAAGAAATAAACTAAGTTCTACTGTCTTTGGGAGCCTTTTTCGTGTGTTCTGAAATATTTTTAGTCTATGGCATCAATAAGAAATACCCTACCACGGATCATGTCGCGTCAGTCAAAAACGTACCTTAAAATGTATAGTATACCTTACAGTTCACCTAATATGTAGTTACGTCTATGAAAAATGTAGAATTATGTTAATTTTTTAGCAACACTATAATTCAATGTTGTACTATTTCAGGCTACGTGCATTACTGAACATTTCGCAAATCGTATGTTATGAAATATTTTGAAATTCAAAAATGTTATTTATAGCTGCGGAAAGAGGTCGAGTTTTGTAGAAATAAATATTTTAAGTATTGTGTCCGCCTTATTGCATACTTTACAATTACCTATACTAAACCGGCATTATTATTTTACTAAAGTAAAGCTTGGTAAAATAGGTGCTTTGATATGTTTCTTTCGGCTGAAAGTAATATTGAACTATCGGTAAAGGTACGAACTCCGTCAAAGATTTACATTTTATATCATAATATTTTTACTAAAAACGGTATTTTCCGATTGTCAAGACCAGTTCGACTCGTGATCATACCGCATTGAACAATATTGGGAAAAATGTAACTTACAAAGTAAGTATAAAGTACGGAATATTCACCATAATTTGTGTTTAATATTTTCAGTATAAATTATTGAAAGAACCAGAGAGCAAGAGCTGTGAGAGATTTTTATATCAAAGCGCTACTAAATCTTAAAATCATATTTTCATGCAGTAATTCGACTTCCTTATAAGTTTCAATTTCCTTGTAACCTCCGTATAGAGTTTCAATTTAAAATTGCTTTACAACTTAACGAAGCATCCGGCCGCACGTCATCGCTCAAGCTCCATGTAAAGCTCGATTTACATTTCAATAAGTAGCGAGTTAAGAACTCAGACAGTTAAATAATAATTAGTAAGTTGTAAGTAGCGTCCAAACGGGCGGAGTGAGTCATAAGTTGCATTAACAACGAACGCGGCTGCATTTTACAAATATATGGACAGGCGTCATGGCTCAGTCGGTAGTAGCTCTGCCTTCCGTGCTGTGGGTCGTGGGTTCGATCCCCACTGAGAACAAACATTTGTGTGGCAAACATAGATGTTTGTTCTGTGTCTGGGTGTTTCTATGTATTATAAGTATGTATTTACAAAACAAAATGTATGGATGTATTCTATCAGCCATCTAGTTCCCATCGTACAAGCTTTGCTTAGTTTGGGACTAGAAGGCGTTGTGTTAAGTGTCCGTGAATATTTATTATTATTATTATTATGGACTGTACTTGCCCGTCTATATACCGGCCAGTTAAGTTGGCGGGGCGTGGGAGACGCGAGAGTGGGGGCTACTTCACACTGGACTCGCCAAAAAATAGGATCACAATCTATTCAACTCAACTTAATCAACAACTTACTACTTAACTTGCTTTTGCCATTCAAACAACATTAACAACTTAACTCGCCGATGACGCAAGTTAACTCGCTACTGTACTCATTGAAATGTAAATCGGGCTTAATAAACGTAAGGTCCATTTATATGGAGTAAGATTCTCGCACGTTTTGTGGCAATAATGTTATATGCGATTAGCTTGGTATAGTATGTGCCAAATAACACCGCAATATAGGTCATTCACCCACCTTCAAAACGATGTCGCAAAATTCAATTTATGAATGGCTAATTCTGTCGCTTTCCATACAAACCTGTCGCTAAGACGGTAATCGCTCGAATCTCGCAGTACTGTTTGTTTACCATTCATAAATTTAATTTTGCGACATCGTTTTGAAGGTGGGTGAATGACCTGTATTGCGGTGTTATTTGGCACCTACTATAGTTGATAGCGTATATAAATTTCAGGCAATTTTCGCACTCCTGTCATGATGAGGCAAGTTTTTTTGTTTTATTACGACGACATTGTTGAAACAGTTTTTATTGTTGAGACGAGAGGTTCTCCGTGTGTAAATGAGCCTTTAAGTAAAAATAGAAAGGTCGTTGACGTCGAGTGCCGCACAAAATGAAGTGTCAGGAACAGTAAATAATATCGGGCGCTCGCTCGACTTTAAACAATCATGAAAAAGAACAATCATGTTTGTTGGATCGCGAGATACGAGTATTTCAGGGTTACGCAGCCTCGTATTAAACCATTTTTCTATATATTGCTACGTTTTGTCCATCTATGTCCCAGGGAATGCTGCGTCCCGCTCATATGCGCATGCGGTATAAAATAATGGCCTCTAGCGCTGTAATTATTATCTTGATTAGATGTCCCTGATTATTATTTTTACGCGCACTGATCTTGTCATGATAACCTAATGACAATGCAGCCAGCGCTCTGTTATGCTTTTAATTTGAAAGCGCCCAAGCATTCAATATAACTTCGCCAAATCATCAAAAGTAATTTATATTTTATTGAACACTACATATAAGTCTCTTTGTTTTAACTTTGTTAATATAAAAAAAATATAGTAAGACCCACGCGGTGTCACAGAGACACACCCTTGTCCATTTTTTGTCATGTTAGCTGAATCGCGAAAAAGTACAGTCGTGACAATAGGTGCTGTCGGTCGGAACATGAGTTATGGGCGCGCGAGGCGCGCAACTGAGCGGAAGGGGTACCGCGTTATCTTGTCCTTGCATTTGTGTAGACTGTACTGTAGCCATTTTGTTCTGTGATGTTTTCATTACGTGTTTGGTGAAATATTAACTAAGGGATAATTGTTTGAGAAAAATGTAGTATTAATATCTGGTTTTATGATATTTTTGGGATATCTTACAAGTCACAAAATAGCAGCAAAAACCCATATTATATTCAATAGATTTTATCAAAAGATAATTTTTTTGAGTTGTATATTTAATGAGATGAGGTAAATTGAAGCTAAAAAGGCTTTACTGTGATCGTAGAATGATGAATTTACAGATTTTAAGCAACCAATAGACCGAAACCATAGAAATATATACGTATAAAAAACAAAAGAGAAGCGTTCAATATATATAGCAGATATTTATATTTAGGTAAAAGAAATTCCAACATTGATTATGTACCAAATAGAATATAACTTATTTTGTAATC
This sequence comes from Eulithis testata, assembly GCA_947507515.1. NCBI lineage: Eukaryota > Metazoa > Arthropoda > Insecta > Lepidoptera > Geometridae > Eulithis > Eulithis testata. The sequence continues at coordinate 12,835,861 of OX382194.1, forward strand.
TAGAAAACAAATTGGATTCATCAAACAGAATAAAATGGTGTCCTAGTTTATGATGAGTCTAGGGAATGAAGATTCCAATCAAAATGAAGCGATTCTTATGAAAATAAAGTTATATTGGTATATTTGATGGCTTCTTTAAACCGTTTAAGAACATCAGCGTTGGTACTCTTCTTTCCTAGAACATTAACTATAATCTCTCTCATAACAAAACAGTATTATTATCCGTCAAAATCAATACAAAGCAAATAACACAGCAAATCACTCCGAATAATCCACCTGTTTGTCTGTTTAATTACTAATCAATCACTGATATTTGAACACCTATTGATAATTAGCGAATTGTTTGTTCGCACGCGGCGTGGACTCAGTACAGTTAATTACTCAGTACTGCTTATTGTAAACCACTTTAAAACCCTTTAAAAACAATGAAACTATCAATCATACTTATTTTTGTGGTATTAGTTTAAATTGTACTCTTTACCTCTTGTAAAGGTCCCGATTGAAGAGTACAAATCTGATATTTTACAACGATTCGTGACACAAGCTCGTAATGAAAAATACAGCATGTCAGGTCCACAAATCTTGTGAAATTCTTGGCGTGTTGCGACGCCTCGGATTTATCGAATTATCGCGCGGGACCGCGCTGCAGCTCCGCCAACTGCCGACAAGCCATGAGCGAATAGCGGATATGATAAAACCAAGATATTCAAACTCAAACCTTATACTATTCACTCAGTCAAGCTATTAACAGTTATAGATAGCAGGTTATTGGTCGTAGGTGACGAACATAATGCGCGTCCGCACTGCGACTACAAAGTGCCAAAGTTTTGGGGTTTTTGCACTGACATGACGTTAATTTCCGTTTGTCAAACTGGATCGTCCCTCTGGTGGGATGAATGGGAAGATTTCAGATGGCGTCTTTGAGTTCGGGGCGTTCATAGTTCACCATTAAACCGATCAGCTGCTTGAAACTGAAGGATTTCCTTAGGGGTGAGATTTCTTAGCTCATCTGGGCTCACAATATGCTTTCCCAGTGCATACTGCGTTTTTGCATTAGCGGCCTACAGTCTCCTAGTAGGTGAAAAGGCATTTCTTGCGCCTCCTAACAGAGCCTACAGGTTTGTGTTTCGCACAGCCCCAACTCACTACCTCATATTACGTCACATTGTTTTTAAATCCGAATTTTCTTCATAAACCGCCATGTTCTTATCTCTTAAACCCGCGCCTCGTCCACCGCGTGTTACATACGGCTTCGTGTATAAAATAAATTCTCTTCTCAAAGTATTTGTGGGTTTCACCTTCATTGTTACGGGTTCTCATGGAACTTGTTTATTATTTACCCTATTCGGGGGAAGGGGGTAAAGGGGGGTTAACAGAACTTACCCTTGTCGAGGCCAGATTGATTGTATCAAAGCGGTGTAATACGACACGCAGCATAATCCACTGTATTTGATTAAAGCATGGATTATTTTGTTTTATTGTTAGAATGAATAGAATGAGTGACATAATGACTGAAGTATCTTTATATTGAAATAAATCTAGCGGTTAAAATTACCACAATAGATAGAGCTTTGCTTTGGAGCTGAAAAATAAATGATCCTACTAATAAGTATTATAAACGCGAAAGTTTGTAAGGATGGATGGATGTACGTTTGTTACTCTCAAATGTAAAAACTACTGATCCGATTTAAATGAAACTTGAAATATATATTGTCCGTGACCTGGATTAATACATAGGCTACTTTTTATTCCGGAAAATCAACGGGATCCAACGGGACGCGAACTTTAATATTATAATTGTGAGGATGTTTGTTACTCTTTCAAGCAAAAACTACTGATCCGATGAAACTTGAAATATATATTGTCCGTGACCTGGATTAATACATAGGCTACTTTTTATCCCGGAAAATCAACGGGACGCGAACGAAGTCGCGGGCGGAATCTAGTTCACTAATATTGGTTTCACTAACGCCCAAATACTGAAACGTCAAAAGCCCTCTTAAATTGTGCCGCCCTCTTTTTATTGGTACAAGATGGCAATAATTTAATCATTCATTAAATCCCAAGTAGCGGTTTAGTATTCGTGCGGGTCTGTTTCACTGTCACATGACTACGCTATCCGTCAACCGTATTCGTAAATGTCTCCGTCTCTACGTTAGAGTAGACAACGATAGATGTGTTTTTATGTGACGAATAGCGTCAAGAGGTGCTGAAACAGACCCTACTGACATTGTTGGTTTTGAAGTAATTAGAGCCTAATTATGTAAGGTGCATTGGGGTAATTGCGAAAATGGGTATATTCCGAAAATCCATAAAATCTAGTAACATAATGCGATATTTTCCTGTTGGCAACATTGGTCTAGACGCCATCTTGATTGGCATCGCCGTGACAGTCCTATATATCCTCGTGCCAACAGGAAAATATCGCATTATGTTACTAGATTTTATGGATTTTCGGAATATACCCATTTTCGAAATTACCCCAATGCACCTTATGTATGCTTAATTTATGTAGTATGTTTACCACTAAAAAAAATGTTATTTGCCAAGCAACAGTAACTAGGACCCATAGTATTATATATTCTGTGCTCTAACGTAGGTATGTGTTTAATTAAGAGACAATTTTAATAATGACTGTCGCTCCCACTTATTTCTCGAACCCGCAGTCTAACAAATTAATCTAAATAAAATATAATGAAACCTCCAACATTAAGCGGTGAAACAGAGCCCTGGAGCGTTCCAAGTTGCTCACAATACACTGCTGAGTCAATCCATTCGAGCGCCATCTACTAATGAAATAATAATCTCTCCAGCTGGAGCTAAACAATAATAACTCGCTTCATTTTCGTGTACAACATTTTGTAGCAACAATTTTTGAGAATTTTCGCTTGCCGATGACAAATAACTGAATTGGCTCCGAGGTTTATGACAAGTGTTTGCTGTAGTCTTATAAATATGCGGAAAACTATAGACTTTTTTGTACTTTCTGCGAAAAGATTGTTCAAAACCGTACGCTTCTGTACATATGTAATCTTTTGGGTCTAGACCTTCTAGGCTTAAGGACACAGTGAGGTTTATATTTGCCGTAGTATTTTAATAAACCGAAGTTCTATAAAAATTGTCTTGTGTGTAATTGTGGTGGCATTTGATCTGATACCTTTTTAACTTTATCTTTTTAATTGTAAAATCAATAAATAAATAAATAAACTACTTTTTTCCATCGATAATTCAAAAGGATACAATTTGACATATTTGATACAATGACGTATTTGTAGAGTGGACTGGCTTCCGCAACTGATGATAATGATTTCTAAAATAATTGAAAACCAAAGTAACATCTGGCGAGCACATTATTAAATTGTTTCTCAAAGTTTCTTTATACTAAGAACTCACCTTTTTATGATAAATTGGAACTCACGTCGCAAAGCCGCTGTCACCTGCTTTAATAATCGGTTTGGGGGCCCTTAGGGCGGGGGTGAGAGATGGGGGGGGAGGGAGGTGCTTCTACAAAGCGAAAACTTTGTTAGTCTAATATTTTTAAACACCGTCGTGCTTGAATAATTTTTTTTTCATTACTAACATACACTTGTTACATCGAAAAAACAAGTATATAATTTTGTCAGTTTTTTGCAGAGTAACTATTTGTTTTATACTGGATGTTCCAATTAATTAATGATAGCACTTTCTAAAGGTATATAACACGCTGCAGCCAAATCAAAACATCTCTGATAATTTACTCTAGTAATCAAAAGGAGGCCAGCTTTAAGAGTCCGTTTTTCCATTATCATTTTCATTTCTATCTCTCTTAGTAAAAATTAAATTTTTGCTTCGCAATCTCTACTCTCATTCCGTGGCTTTGGGTCCTTGATATATTATCTGCTTACAAAGTAACCTTGTAAGCTGTGTTTTGGTTTCAAAACACTTCATTCAATATAAAACTGGGTTGTGGTCTAGACTGGACACAGGTATTATTTATTCAAGTAAACGTTTCGGTTTACTTTCAATCAATTTCACTATCGAAAACAATTACTGGATTTTTTTGTAGGTTTTACTAATTGGTCATTTTGAAGATAATTATTTAGACAGACAAGCAAATTTAATGTCTAATGCATCACCAGTACAGTTCATTATTATTTAATAGCACTGCGCTCAGAATATGGAACTTCAGACTCTCGAACGCGTTGAGTCAATCTCCTTTCTTGGCTTCCACGTTGATCGCGGCTTAACATGGAACTCACACGTGGACAAGTTGTGTGGCAGGCTGGGCAGTGCATGTTATGCGCTTTACAGATTATCCCGCGTTGTGTCTGCCGACGTAGCTCGCACGTGTTACTTTGCGACAGTACACTCCCTCCTCCAGTACGGTGCTGAACTGTGGGGACGCGCTGCTGATAGGCAACGTGTGTTCCGCATGCAGAAGCGCGCTGTTAGGGCAATCGCAAAGGTGTCACGGGAGACGTCGGCAAGACCATTCTTTGCATCTTTGCAAATACTTACGCTGCCCTCGCTTGTAATCTACCAGGTGGCTGTATACGTCTGGCAAAATCAGGGAACGTTCAGGACTCGTGATGAAGGACACACTCGCCCCTACAACACCCGCGGAGCAAAGAAACTCGCCGCCGCTACCCATAGACTGGCCAGGTCGGATAAACTCACACATGTGATGGGGCCACCGATTTATAATCGCCTACCGGACGTTGTCAAAGCTGCGCCTAGTCTAGCCTGTTTCAATAAAAAACTAAAATCTTGGCTCCTCGAAAAGGCGTTCTATAGTGTAGAGGAATATTTTAATTTATAAAGCGACTAACTTAATTATTAATGATATGATTACGAGTCTATGTATTTACCTAACTACTTGTAAGTTTGTTTTTAAATGTGTAGAAACTATGTACATCTGTAGCACCACAGCGCGCGCCTACTAGTGTGCTATCGCCGGCACGCCCCGCTACCGTATACAGCCTACGCACACAGCGACACCGGGCCCGCCGCTCACCTATATAAGGCCGCCCCGCGCATGGAGAATTCAGTCTGCGCTTGCTAGTCGCCGTATCCAGTATTGGAAAGGTGGCTGCTCTCTCAGACGCTTCCCCGTCCCTCGCCCCTCTGACGTATCCTTGCGACCGCTTCGTCTTGCGCCTTGCATAACGAACGTATCGTCGGGAACGTCCGCGAACTTAGTTACCTACCTACTGTATATTTCGTTGTTGTTGTTACGTAATCATTAAAGAAGAGATTTGTAAGAGTAGTGTTGTTATTGGAAGAATCCTACTTGTTACAAACTGGCGCTCAACGTTAAGGCCGGAAAAAAGGGAATTTCACCACCGATAACCAGAAGTAAGAAACGAGAAGCAGGAAAAATGAATTTATCTCCGGAACAGTTCGAGCAACTACTGACCGCCATAGGCACGCAGCAGCGACGCACATCATTTGCGACATGTAAGATGTCTTTCAGTGGAACTAGGGACACCGAGACGGTCGAGACGTTCCTTGCTGCTGCAACCGTGTTTAAGTCAGTGGAGAAAATCTCCGACGAAGACGCGATTCAGAGCATCCCGCTGATCCTAAAGGAGGAGGCTGCCACTTGGTGGAATGGAGTAAAGGAGCAGGTGACGACATGGACGGATTTTCAAGCAAGGGTTCGTCACGCGTTCGCTCCAAAGAGGCCTGCTTACCAATTGTATCAGAACATCGTTTGTGTAAAACAAGAAGAAAGTGAGTTGACGGAGGTATTTGTGGCAAAGAAAAGGGCTCTCTTTGCTCAACTACCGGACACTCATATTGAGTCGCAGCAGATCGACATGATTTATGGCCAGATAAGGTATAAAATCAGAGTGAAGATGCCAAGAGAATCGATCGCCACCTTTGACGCTCTACTGAAGGCGGCCAGGGGGGTCGAACAACTGTTGCTAGAAAAACAACTTCCAGAAGGAAAAGAGACAGACAAGGACAAGGGAATAGAGGAAAGAGAAAAGGAGACCACGGCATTGAAGAAGAAACGATGTACTTTTTGTCGGTTGCCCGGACACGCAATTGAAACATGCCGTAAGAAGCAACGAAAGGAAGCTTCCACGATAGGCAGTGGAACTTCTATAAGTAAGCCGACACCGACTGTAATTGCTTCGGGAACACAGGCACCCTCACCTTCACAGCCAAAGTTCTCGTGCTACGGATGTGGTACTCCAGGAGTGGTCAGGTCAAAGTGCACGACTTGCGCCAAGTCCCCAGCGAAGCAGGAGAAACCTGATGTAAGTTTTTGCTCGCTGGATGTAAAGATGGACGTTCGTCCTAGGCCCACAATTGGAATCGGGGTAGGCAAAATCGTCGGCAACGCTTATATAGATACTTGTGCAAAAACAAGCGTGGCATCCTACGCATTCTATAAATGTTTGAAAAGGCTTGGATTCTACTTTGGAAAACAACAGATCGTGGTAACGTTGGCTGATGGGGTGAAAACACAGCGGGAGGTATTGACTGCAAGAATACCTGTTAGTATCTGTCACCGGGTGGTACAAACGACATTTATAGTTTTTCCGGAATCTCGGGAATCTCGGACACTTTTGGGTGTGGGATTCATACAGGACGCAAGGATGGTGTTGGATATTCCTCAGATGACTTGGCATTTTTTGGATGACCCTGGCGTCTTTTATGATCTACATAATGAAGACTCCGAAGAGATCTCAATGGTAAGAGTAGAAGCGACTCCTGTGTACTACAAGCCATACCTACGGACGATGCTGAAACAAGTCGAACTTCCTGAGTTTACTTCGCCTATGTCAATAACTCCGCCAGATGTGAATATGCGCCACGATGAAGGAATTCCTGTCGGAAATGTGTTGGAACCTACCTTGCCACAATCCAGTTCATGCGCTGCAACGGAGTTACAGACAATTGGTAGTTTGCAGTTTGGAGAACCTGCGCTACCTGAAACCACTGCCTGCGATACGATGCCATACCGTGTCGTACCGATTGACCTCTCTTCGCCTCCAACCAAACGGACAAGAACGCTATTTGATGGCTATTCACCCAGATTCGTCGACTTTATGTACCGAGATGCACAAAGGCAGTTTCATGAAACAATAGTGAACTTATCTCCACATTCCAAAACTCTATTCCCTAGCGATAAGAGTAATAGCAGTGATGACGTCGAAATAAGTTCTATTTCTGTAGATGAGGTCACTTCAGAAATGCTAGATGCGACACAGAGGTCGCAATTGATGGAAATGCTGTGGGATAACCAAGAAGCGTTCGGAGCAAGTAAGGAACCAACAACCCTTGCCGAACACTGCATCGAGACAGTGAAGCACAACCCAATTTCTGTGCCTCCATACCGCCTTTCACCTCCCCGGTTAGCTTTGCTTAAACAGGAAGTTGAGAAGATGTTGGACAATGACGTAATTGAGCCATGTGTATCACCCTGGTCTGCACCTGTAATTATGGTTCCAAAGAAGGATTTTACTGTACGTGTCTGCGTTGACTACCGTAGACTGAACGCCATAACGGTGCCAGATAAATATCCCATCCCACGGATGGATGACTTGCTACATGCAGCCAAGCCGACGCCGTTTATGTCAACGCTTGACTTACGGGCAGGATATTGGCAGGTTCCAATGAAAGCTGAAGACCGAGACAAGACTGCTTTTATAACGCCATTTGGAGTGTACAGCTTCAAGCGTATGCCATTTGGACTTCGCAACGCGCCCGCTACATTTCAGCGCTTGATGGATCGTGTCAGAGTCAGCCTGGTTAATGTAAAGATGCTGGCCTATTTAGATGACTTGATAATTTTTTCGGCTACATATGAAGAACATCTGTCAGACTTGGAAAAGGTCCTCCAAAGGTTAATAGAAACTAACCTTCGAGTGAACTTTAGTAAGTGCCGTTTCTGCTGCTCAACCATCAAGTATTTGGGCCACTTCATCACACCAGATGGTTTGAAAGTTGATCCTGGTAAAGTGACAGCTATACTTGATAGCCCAGCACCGAAGAATCTAAAGCATTTGATGACCTTCCTGCAAACATGTTCATGGTATAGGCGCTTCATACCGAACTTCGCCAAAATTAGTGAACCCCTTTCTCGTCTTACTAAGAAGAATACAGAATGGACTTGGTCTGCAGAGCAAGAACAGGCTTTTCAAGAATTGAAGATACTTCTAACATCTGCCCCTGTGCTTAAACAGGCCGATGAGACAAAAGCCTACATCATCAAAACAGACGCAAGTAACTATGCACTAGGAGCTGTTTTAGTGCAGGGGGAGGGAGAAAATGAACATCCTGTCGAGTACGCCAGTAGACTCATGACCCCTGCAGAACGGAATTACTCAACTACCGAAAGAGAAGCCCTTGCAGTAGTTTGGGCTATTGGTAAATTCCGAGGCTACATTGAAGGACTTCCGGTTACTGTTATAACCGACCACCAAGCCCTTAAATGGTTAATGTCGTTACGATCTCCCACCGGTAGATTGGCAAGATGGGCTCTGCAAATACAAGCTTTTGACATCACAGTCAAATATACCCCGGGAAGAACAAATGTGGTAGCAGACACACTATCAAGGCCTATTTGTAACGAAGACACATCAAAAGACTGTGGAATATGTAGTGTGGTCGTTGATATGCCGCAAAGATCTTCTTCGGAAATAAGGGCTGAACAACTAAAAGATGAACACATCAACAGTATCGTAACTGCTCTAGAAGATGCAGAACGAACTGAGAACGCAATATATTGGAGTAACAAAGGCTACGTTATGAATAATGGGTTGCTCTACCGTTACAATCCTACAGATGATTTGGATGAAGCTCAACTCGTAGTTCCTGAGCATGAATGGGCAAACGTTCTCGCCATTTACCATGATGACCCTTTAGCTGGACACTACGGTGCCGATAAGACTTATCAGCGCATCTCAAGGCGGTATCACTGGAAAGGCATGAGAAAGTTCATCGAAGCGTATATCAAGAACTGTGTCTCTTGCCAGCGTTATAAGCCATCGAACATGAAACCAGCAGGATTACTCCAGACTACCCCAGCCAACCAACGATTCGAAACTGTTGCCTTCGACTTGTTTGGACCTTTACCAGTTACGACCAGCGGAAACACGTGGATATTTATCGCTGAAGACATCGCTACGGGTTGGGTCGAACTGTTTGCCATGGAAATTGCTAGCGCGGAGAATTGCGCTAAAATATTAGTGAATGAACTATTTCTTCGCTATGGAGTCCCCAGGAGACTCATCAGCGACAATGGGCCACAATTTGTGAGTGCTGTAATGCAGCAATTAACCTTTTGTCTTAGAATTAAGCACACTTTCACGCCGGTATACCACCCAGCAGCGAATCCTGTAGAAAGAAAGAACAGGGATATGAAGACACAGTTGGCTATTCTAGTTGAGGATGATCATGGAAGCTGGGATGAGAGATTACCCAGCATACGATTTGCTATGAATACCGCCAACTGCCTCACTACGGGCCGGACCCCAGCATACTTAACATTTGCTCGAGAGCTTCGGACACCTGACGACAATACTCACGATCTACGGCAGATCATATTGTCTGAAAACTTCGTGCCCGAAATAACACCGAAGCTTCTTTTACTCGCCAACACGCTGAACCGAGCCCGAGAAGTTAGAGAGAATAAGGAAGAACGAAGAAAGGAAACGGCTGATAGAGGTCGCCGAAGGGACCCTGGCTACGACTCCGGTGATTTGGTCTTGGCTGCCAGTCATCCAGTTAGCAATGCTGCGCGAGGAATAAGCGCCAAATTCTGTCCTCGTCGTGATGGTCCCTATGCAATCTTAAAACGCCATGGTGCATCTTCTTATGTAATTTCAGATCCCAGCACACCAGACCAGGCTCTCGGTGTGTACCACACGTCTGCCTTGACCCCTTTCCAAGGCAGCACGAGTCAGCTTCCTCCACCCGTGCGTCCGCTGAAGAAGCGTGGACGTCCGCCTAAGCCTAAGCCTGCAGCGGCGGCAACTTCCCAGCCCGCTCGTGGACGTGGGCGGCCTCGGAGAAACGCGAAGCTCTAAGCAAACCAGCTGTCTACTCGTCGAGACGTCTTCGCATCCAGAGGGGGAGACTGTAGCACCACAGCGCGCGCCTACTAGTGTGCTATCGCCGGCACGCCCCGCTACCGTATACAGCCTACGCACACAGCGACACCGGGCCCGCCGCTCACCTATATAAGGCCGCCCCGCGCATGGAGAATTCAGTCTGCGCTTGCTAGTCGCCGTATCCAGTATTGGAAAGGTGGCTGCTCTCTCAGACGCTTCCCCGTCCCTCGCCCCTCTGACGTATCCTTGCGACCGCTTCGTCTTGCGCCTTGCATAACGAACGTATCGTCGGGAACGTCCGCGAACTTAGTTACCTACCTACTGTATATTTTGTTGTTGTTGTTACGTAATCATTAAAGAAGAGATTTGTAAGAGTAGTGTTGTTATTGGAAGAATCCTACTTGTTACACATCTTTTAATTTAATTTATATTTATTAATTTCCGTATTTTTGGACTTATAATTTTCTATAATTATGAATAAATTTGATTCTGATTCCGATTCTAACTCCAAAGTTCTTGAGTTGATAAGTACTTGAGTAAGAACCGAGGGATCTAAGCGACTTTTTTTCGTACCTGGGATAAGTTGTGAGCCTATACATCTTTTTTTAGATCAATCAATACATAATATTTCCGACATACATATTGTTATGTGTTTTAATATCCTTCATTTTAATAACTCAGCATGTTTATCTTACTCGTATAAGTGACTGTCTTGTCCTTACTTTAGCTGAATAACCCTTCTTGCATACTTGGAGATATATTTTCAATTCAAATGTCGACAGTACTCAAGAGACAAAAGACAACCTTTTCCTTACGTATTTCAATATCCCTATCTCGGGACACACGTCCCATTTTTTGGGCGTCAGTCGGTTCGTACGTCCTCATCACTCGCGCTTATCAACTGACCATTGCCGCGTCAGTATGATTAACGACCGACCGCCTCGAGACAAAGCCCGCCTTGGATCGCGAGTCTGAACAGAAATAGGTATAATGTTGAAATAGAATGGATGAGTACTGACTCATCCTTACTCATCCTCAACTTAGTGCGTTTTGTAATCAAGGAAGTTATGGTGATTTTGATTGAGTTATTGGAATTGATATTTCGAAATTCATTAATTATGGACTTTTAAAGATGAACCTGGAAATTATGATTGTAATTTATTCTGGAACTCAATAATTATTTTCCAACAACACTATATTTTTCCGAAACTCTAACTATTTTAAGTTTTTTTTTTTTTTATAAATGTTCAATCTTTTTAAAAGGTATTGTGTTTCTTCGCAGAATATTGCGGAGAACGCTGAGGAAGTAATTTTGTAGAAACGTAATCTTGTCTAAAGTGATGTTTGTTGTTTCAGGTATGTTGGCGAGTTGGAAGTGATTCGGTAAAGTAATCTACACTGTAGGGACTTTTATTACAATTTACAAACATCCAATACTGCGCGGAGCTCCCTAGAGTCCGCGTTCTTACGCACTGTCAGTACAAGTAAGCTACCTCTAGTATTGTAAAACAAACTACGAAATAGCTAAGTATGTGAAATGTGTTCGTACAATTATTTTAATTGTAAATGTTCTGATTTAATCGAGCTAATAGAAGTGACTTTGTGCGTGTCTGACTGAAATAAATGGTCATTATATCGTGCGGTAGGTTTTTTCTTATTCAATTAGTTTTAGAGACACTTCGCCTGCATGGTTTTTGCTGAAAATGATGGAGTTTATTTCAATCTTGTATTTTATTGGCCAAAAGAATAGCACCGCGTGATATCAATAACGTCAATTTCACGCAGAGCATCAGTACCATGCGGATCGGCTGGACAAAAGCCAACTTAATATATCGCGAACTATAAATTCGAATGTCAAACACAAAAGAACGGTCCAACACCAACACGAACACAATCGAACCCAAAGAGCTTACATTCTAAATTAATGACCGCCGTAATCCGCACCAACTCATTGCAACTGTTACAATCTTCCGAGATAACTTTCAAAGTTCGGATAAATCCGAGCTTCATAATCCGAACTAATTTATGGGGGCCACTGTGACCCCAGTGAAATATTAACGCGGACACCGCCGTACAATGGGGCTTTAAGATATCGCGGCGGGATCTGCGGCCGAGCCTGCCCTGTCTCATTTAGTACCGTGTTTAATGTAAAATGAACTCTAACTCTCTTGCTTTATATCAGTCATTTTATTTGAAAAACTCTCCCGCAATCGAGAAAGTCATCGAAACCAGTCAAACGAAACAAAACTATATGTCTTTAAAACTAAGTTTGAAAATCAATTGTGTGCATGCGTGTGCCAGTTAGTGATATCGTTGGAACGGAACTTACTAGTATTCTTGTGCGGGCGATGCGAGGAAATGAACTCCCAAGTTAAATATTCTCGCAAAGTTCCGGCTGCGGTTGAGAGTTTCAATATAGAGCGTGCACTGGAAAATATAATCCGATTTCAATTAAGAGGTTATGAAAAGTGATTGATATGAACTGAGAAAACTATCTTCCATTTAATAAAAAAGTGGTGGTGCATACAAGCAGATCACTTGATGATGGTGAAACTGCTACACAGACGCGTACTGAAGACGTCCTGTGACACGTTGCTCTGCATCCACCCAAGGATGGTCGTTATTAGTACTGCAAATTTGTGAATTACCTGAGTATACTCTGGCCACAATGCCAAAAAAGAAGAAGTGTAGTCTTATACAGTCGTGCTTGTTACCGGCACCAATACATTTCAAATCAAAACTGCAAGTGAAATAATTTCGGTGATATTAAACTCTCCGAACAAATTCTTTCACATCAACGAAAAGCTGTGCTGCTAATATACCAACCAAAGTATATTCTTGAAATACCTTGAGAAAATAAACGTATTTGTTTTGAACGAAATGCAGTTTCTGTAGTCACGTTTGTTTGGTAGTATACCACCAGATTTGATGACAAGGAAACGTTCCTTCTCAATTATCTGAAGTTGGACCATCTCTGTCTTTCCCCAATAACAGTTCTGAGAGTCTCGTAACTAGATCCGAAAAGTGGACCCGGTCGGTGATGGAATACCTCTCGAGTCAGAGACTCCGATTGGAAGAAAAGCTAGCTGCTTACTTACAGCTGGTTTACTACATACAAGCTCCACCCAAGGCTGCAGGTACACTTTCTATCAGGTGTGTCGAGAGCCAACCACTTGGCTTGCCTTGAATATTTGTATGCCGTGAGGCCACGAGGCATTTTATTAAACTGTTTGTAGCCTAATAACAGATCAAATTCATTGAAAACCGAAAATACGGTGCCGTCGACTTAATTCACTAGAGCTAAGTCATCTACATAAGTATACTATTTAGTAGAAAAATCAGTGTCACTTTTGTGGATAGATCAGTGTATTCAGGTAATAGGTTCTAACGGTGATAATACATATCATCATAGGAGATGCTGTAAGTGACCTAGCTGTTTCTTGGTACAGCCTGTCCCACAAACGTACTTTGATAACTCATCTGCGTAGTGTCAAGGGGTAGTAAAGTTTTATTGGTATTAATAAAGTTTAAGTTCGCCCCCAAGGAATTCCGGCTATAATTCGTTATTCATATTCCAAAACACGCAGTTGGAATGCTAAAACATGACGTGACACTGAATACTGAGAAGTTACTAAGAAAATGGTACAGATTGGTAACAAGTGTCTACAGAGAACATATGAATGGTATTACCGCACAGCTACGAGTAGAGATACATTGCGCGGTATTGCGAAAGCGCTCAGCAGTAGAGTTGTTACTGCCACGTAGTGTAAATCAATATTCACGTTATAATCTAATCAGATTTACAAAAGCTGGTTCTTGAAGTGTATTTCCTTGCGTAGCCTGTCACGATCAGCTGACGTAGAAATAAAGTAAGTAGTACACGTATAAATAGAGCTATAAATCAGTTTGCCTCTTATATTTAAATTGCTCAGCGTCGAGGGAGCAACTTTTTCAGACTCAGAAAGTCTACTCTAGATAAAAGTAGGCTAAGTGACTGGAGGGAGTGACTCGTACTAAGACAAATTGGAATTGGGAGAGGAACGTAAAAGTAAAGTTTATTAAAAAAGGCTTTTGTCTCTATAATCTAAAATAAGCTCTATTCTGAAGTTGAACAGTATTTTTATAATACTTAGAACAACATGTGCCTGAGAGCGGAAGTCGAGAGTGCCGCTCGAAGCGCTAATAATATAAAATTTAATATGTTCGTCTGCGATGTTCCACTCCGATATTGCTTATGAATTTTGCATTATATTTTTATGTACTTCTATATACAGTATAAATAAACCTTCTCTCAAATAAAGGCTGCTATGTAAATTCTTGTAAAGTAAACTTTACGGGGGTTTTTAATTGAATATCTAATGTAAAAAGAATATTTACCTTGGTTTTTCTAGACTTAAAACATCGAAACCAAATATTTATGTATTTGATAAATTTATTATTAAAAGCAGCTTTGTTTTATTTATAATCAAAGCACTACTCAGTTAAAATAAATAAAATTATAAACTCTGATTCAATAAAACACCAAGTCCAGACAAATAAAATTTTAACTCTCAAATAAAACTATTCTCAAGTACAGGGTGATACAGTTGTGCTTGGAAGTGGTAGCACTTTTACTGCCGATGAGTAAACACCGAGACAAATCACTGCATCTCATTTCTTTGTTTACGAGCGCCACAGGACGTCTCATATCTCGCACTACATAAAATCAGGCTGCATCACTTCAAAATGGTTTAGATGAAAATGGACTTTCATGCGTTGGATTAAGATTGACTATGCCAGTGTGACGATTAACTGTCAAGCTGTCACACTGCCCGTGCAGCCAGTACTGCCAACTGTAAATGCTAAAGCATGTCTCTGACTACATTTCTAAGTATAAATAGGATCAAAACCTAGTTATTTAAGTTATTCCTAGGCATAGGTCCCCTCTAACCTTTTGGCACTACCTAAGATATTTGAAAATGTCATGAACCCCAGCATCTAGTTCGATTCAATGGACTAACAACAGTAACGCGCTAGTTTTAAGATTCAAAATGGCTCCTGATCCGTTCATCCTTTCGTAGAACAGTAAGTAAACAGTACTGGATGATAAATCTGAGGTAGACAAGACAACACAGTTGAAATGAACTGTGCGATGAGGACATGTTCCTCGCATTTTATGTTTGTTACCAGTTACACTCTGCTTTTTGTTTTGCTTTTTATCTTCAATCACCACTATCTACACCTGACTTTTTTTTAAGAAAGTATGTGACAGGAGATTGCAAGCACATCTTTCTCTTTTAATAATTAGTTTCCAGCGTGTCACACTGTTATTCGTTGTTACTTTTTTCCAATGAGGCACTTCCACTGATAAATATGCTGGTTGTGCCATCACTTATTATGATTTATTGAAAAGTACCACACAAAAGGCACCAAATACTTTCAACAAATAAACGGATATAGTTTTGTCCCTGGTTCATTCCTCAAGGTTATTCTGAAATACGGTCCAATAACATTTATTTGTGATACCACTTCTCCAAGAACTTCCAAAGCGATTAGAGTGCATGTCACTCGCAAGGCGAAACTCGCGCCAACAGACAACAGTTAAAAATATATCCCGCGGGTCAATAACACCGGATTTATTTAGTTCTCGCACGAAACTCGCAAGTCCTCACATTCCAGGGACGATAACCGCAGAATAGAAAAGTTTTTGAGCTGTGGCACAGTGTACAATATGACAGCTGACTCACCACTATCACTTTAAAGAGAAAGTTATCAACCTGTTTCTTTCTGGGTTGAATTGGATGACTTTTTCAGAAGCGGCGTGCACCATGTCGTAAAACACTCGTGTGCATATAAGGGTCCAATTGCCTAAGAATATTTTTTATGACTATGTTTTTGAAAAACCTCTTCGCATTTCAACCGGCTGTTTGGTTGCAAAGTAACCAGCTGTTTTTATTAATCTGTGCGTCTGTAGCGTGTTGTTATGCGATAATCGTAAAGCATTGGGCTATATTCATGAAAATAGCCGTAGTTTAGCGAGAGCTGCAGTAACACAGTCACTGCATTACAGTTCAAGTACTAATAGCCATTTCAAAACCAATATTTTAATTATTAAGTTCTACAGCGCCTGTGCCAGATGACAAAATATATCAGTAACTTTGTATGAGTAGGCAACAAAATTTTTTCGGTCTCTCTTTTTTAGAAATTTGAAATAAAATTTCGCAAACGCATAGTGTACAAATTCAACCTACAAAATAGAAATCTCTTTATCTATGTTAGATAACTTTTTTGTTGATAAGTTTTGTATTTGGACTGTTGGTCGTCCTTCGGAAAATAGCCAACTTCAAATTCAATATTTCAATTACTTCCCCGCAAGCTACAGTTTCGGAACTTCGTAAAGAACCTTTTGGTAACGAACAAACAAAAATAACAACTTAATTACTGCGAGCGAACTTCTTATCTTTTTAATTGTTTTTATCATGATTTAATGCCGCCTCGCTTTAATGTTGTTAACAAGTTTGTTAAAAACGGTCTCGTTTTACGCTATACCAAAAATAAACTGTATTTTTAGTGATAGATCAAATCAAGTTATGTCCATAATGAATATATGTATAGGTTTTAGATTAGCCACAGGTAAACGTCATCTTAGACACTGTTTTTGTTACTATCATCAATTTAGTTAACCGTTTTTCCACTTTCTCACCTGATACTCAAGTTCTTTGAAAATATCTAAAACGAGTAGTGAAAGCCAAGTCCAGACAAACCATTTACTCGTACATACTTAGTACTTATTCCATACTCTTTGAAAAGTGACTATTTTACTAATTTATGTAAATACTTTCGATGCAAAAACTCAAACACTATTTGGTAAATATTAAATACCAAATATTGATACAACCTCGCTCTAGATCCACAAGTTCTTGCAACTCGCTGACATCTTCTATCAACTGAGACATCAGTTCGAAACTGTAGTTTTCCGGTCGGTTTGTAAAAGGGGGGAAAAGGAGAAAAGGGGAGAAGGGGGTAAGTTGGAAGTTACGATAAATAGCTGAGACTAAGTGTTGACGGCGACACAAAATATTGCTAGTTTACAAGATGACTGATTTTATTGTTGCTGAGAAAAATGATCCTTTACGAGAACTTCTGCTACCTTCAGTTGTTTATTTTTACTTTTGTAAGGTAAGAATAACAGAGAACCTGCTTTTATCTCTGTACGTCAATTGTATCGTAGTAAAATGATGTGTGAATTTGTAGGG
Source organism: Eulithis testata (assembly GCA_947507515.1). Classification (NCBI taxonomy): domain Eukaryota; kingdom Metazoa; phylum Arthropoda; class Insecta; order Lepidoptera; family Geometridae; genus Eulithis; species Eulithis testata. The sequence continues at coordinate 12,853,142 of OX382194.1, forward strand.
CCAAAGGTAGCTATTACCACGTAGCGAAGGTTCAAAATTGTTCTTGAATATCATAAGACCTATGTCATTGTACTTTTCAGGTGATGATGATTAATAGTGCCGTTTTTACGCCACGTTCAGGTATGACAGTAAGCTTTGCGTCTAAAACCCTTAGCTCTAGAGGATAGCTCTAAGAAAATGACCTGCCAACCTTTATCTGTGAAAATACCTAAAGAATCCATTTCTCCAAGGAGCTAAAACACGTGCACAAATATAAAGCAGTTGTATCACGTTCGCTCGCTAAAAGTTTTTACACGCACCCATATCATTGAGTTCAAACGAAGTGCTTTCCCAAATAATTGGCACATTATAATATTCTGGCAATAAATACCCGGCAATAAATCCAGGGTTGCCATAAAGGGCAGTTTACGTGGATTGGATGGAGTGCCGCATACATCGGAAAGTAGGGTTGCCACTTGCTACGCTTCACCCGAAGATATTTTTGTGTTTGCCAAAGGATAAGGCTGTACTTTTACTATACTAAAATTGTTTTTATATTTATAGGCATGATAATTACTAGTGATGAGAGTGATTTAAAAAGTACTTATCATTTACAAAATGTGAAGTATTTTGTGCTTGCCTGGTTTTTGTTAATAAACGTTTTCCAAAATAAAACTAAAACCCAATGCCCATTAGATATTTTCTTTTTACGATTTATTTTGCTGTTACTTCTTACTCTTGTTATACTAAAAGTTCTTGGTATATTATCTCCCTATACAAACAAAATACGAGTATAGTCATTTTTTTTCTGTTAGGTCTTTCAATTTCCGTTCAGTGATTTACAATCTGGTAAAAATGTGTGATATCTAGTTTGGCAGCCCTGGTTCGAGTACATACACCGGTAAGGGTGTACACAGAGTAAGTGTATACGTCGTTTTACTTTATATTGCGAGTCGAGATGTTCTGAGATGTAACGAATGTTATTGCCGCGAATCGAATTCAATGAGATTTACTTTTTCTTTGATTTATGAGAAATTGATTTGGAATTCGAGCTAAGAGACGATAGAATGTTTCACAATGCCCGTAATACAGTGAATGCCTTTATTATATTGATAGAGGAGATTGTCATGACATTGTGCCAAAACTATGCGAACCCAAAATGATATTTTGAATACCATAAGTATTATTAGAGCCAATAATATGGCAATTGCGTCACAGTTTTCATAATTACCTATTGCAATTTGCCTTAGTTTCTCTCTACCTTTGTTAGATATAGTTTTATTGATCCAATAAAATAATATTGAATTTTTGAATTTTATTGTTAGAGCCTGATTTAAGTTTTTGGAAAAGGTGATTTACCTTCTAAAGGTAAATATCCGCAGATTCTTCACAACTTAAAACTTTTGTAACGCCGGATATTAGAAGTCAGTTTGTACGGTTGAAGTAAGGTATAAAAAAAGTTTAAGTAGTCGAGTTTTCTCGCACAAAGTGTTCGCTAGTTTGTTGCTGCTGATTTATATGCGAAGGAGGCATTAGGCACCCAGTGAGTAGGTGACACAGTTCAACTTTACAGAAGGGAATTTCAAACTTTCATCATTACCATCCGCAGCCCAACTTGACCTACTGTAAGCTTTGTCTCGTTTTTGTAATATTTCATGATCATCTACAGTTGAACAATTTTAATAACAATATTTTCTTGTTTTCCTTTTTGCTGGAGTGGTTAGGTTTCCACGAATTTGCCGATATCAATATTTTTTTCTGAAGAAGATGGTATTTTAGTAGGCTTGAGAAACAATGACATAGTATAGCAAACAACACAGTATATTGTCAACTCACGATTTCTCGACAACGTAAAAATAATACCTTAGATAATTTTTTAATGATCCTTTGTTTATTACACTGTGCGTTATGATCACCAATAGGAGACAAAGTAAAGTATTCCGGTTGCAGTAAAAGAGTCGAGTGCGGAATTAGCATTATCTTTACAGCGTACACTGTGCAAAGTGAGTTCGGTTGGATTTATAACATTGTCGTGTTTGTTCGTTTGTTTTAGTACATTGCAAGCATTTCAGTATAGTAGGTGCCAAATAACACCGCAATACAGGTCATTCACCCACCTTCACCACGAGGTCGCAAAATTCAATTTATGTATGGTAAGCAAACCGTACTACGAGATTCGAGCGATTACCGTCTTAGCGACATGTTTGTATGGAAAGCGACAGAATTAGCCATTCATTACCAAATGCAGTACTCATTTAGTTAGAAAAGGTTCTATGCTCGTTTGATTTCAAGTAATTTCAGCAGTGACATCTATCAAATGCTGAACACTGCCATCTATTAACAATTAGAAGTATAACTTCAAAAAATAGTATTATTATTTGCCAATAGATGTCGGGAAGAGTCACATTTTTCTGTTTAAGTGTTTACTTGAGTCCTAGCTAGATCGATTTATCGCCCCCGAAATCCCCTGTATACTAAATTTCATCAAAATCGTTGGAGCCGTTTCCGAGATTCAGATTAGATTCAGATTATATAGGTATGTATACAAGGTGTAATAAATAATCCATAAGTCCGAAAGAGGGGTATTTTACAGGTCATGGCGAACAGTGTTTGTTCCACGACTTTTGAGATTTCGAAGTTTTTCATTCATGAAATGAGCTCGTAACTTTTACTTAAAATGTACGTACACACAGTTAGCGGGTGCGTGCGACGCGGTAGGAGGGTACCTACGTGTGCATGCGTGTGTACGGGTTTACGCAAATAGTAAAAAAACACTTAGGGTGATCGCAACATTCTAAAATAATAAAAGTTGTACTTTTGTATGAATATTTAAATTATGATTTTTGACCCTTTGCACATGTCCACGCACTCAAGTGGTCGGTCTGATTACGCCGCCTTCGGGCTTATAGGGTAATTTTGTTACCTTGTATAGGTTTATATACACAAGAATCGCTCGTTTAAAGGTATTAGATAACCAATTAGTTTAAGTTTAGACATAATTAATTTTTGAGATGTTTTCATTAAAGCTACTAAAACTAGTTAAAACTAAGTGCACCAAGTAGTGCGCGAGGCTCTAAAATACGCTGTACATTTTTGTTATAGCGTTGGCTAAAATGGATTTTGCATGCTAATAGATATTTCAATAAAACTAAAGTGCCATTTAAAAGCTGCTCATAAATTCATTTTACAGCGTTTCTCAAATACTACATAAAAATATCGTGATCAACCTTTTAAAATACTTAAAAGGCCAGATCTCAAAACGCCCATACTTAAGAACCCAATAAAAGTTGAATGGTCCGTAAACCGTTACTTGAAGCGACTCGACGTCATCTACTATGTAAGCAAAAAAGTCGTCAGCGCGGGCTCAGAGCCTTTGTAACTATGTTATCTTTATGTCCGAGATAATTTAAGTGACAGCCCTAAATCTGTAAACTCATACTAAAAAAGTCGGACGGTTTTGAGATTCAATGGCACTGCGTTGCTTTTCTTTGTCCTAAAGAGAATCATTATAAGCGCTATCATATTTCTATTCTATGATAGGTAACGTAGATGGTACATAGGTAGGTGAGTTGTTTTTGTATTTTGGTCCAATAAAAGTTTAGTCGTGAGTGGACGCTTGAAAGTGTTCGATGAGCATTTTTGTGTTGTTCCATTCGGAGAATAGCGTCGCTGCAAAATTTATTATGTAAAATGTAATCGGACCAAAATTGGACTGAAATAAGAGCAACAAGATACGTCTGAAGCCGACACTCCCCGGTGTCGGACGCGACGTGATTATCGCGGCAATAACCCGTGGATCCATAAAGCCTTATCTTACCCTCAGAGCCTCCTATTAGCTATAAACGGACTTTGATTCTTCGACGAGTAATACACTCGCCAAGTTTCCTATCAAATAATAAGTAGTTACCGAGATAATGGTACTTTTATAGCTTCAGAACTTGTTTTATCTATTGCGCATGATACTGTACTACTGGTTATTTATTGCAGTACGCTGGTTCGAAAATTGGCAACTTTAGTAATGTATTTAAATGTACATTATTTATGAGATACCCTACCCCCACCTGTCTACTTTTAACTAAAACATTAAACGTTAAACTGTCGGTTCCAGCTTTAGCAGTCGTTAGGCCATGACGGAGGCCTTAAGGCCGCCTAAAAACTCCGTCACCAGAGTTGACCACTAACTCATACGAGCTTCTTGGTTGCTTACTAAAATATTCATGTTGATTTATTTTTCTTATAAAAAATAATACAACCAAATTAAGGACCTCCTCCTTTTTTGAAGTCAGTTAAAAAATAGTTTATTGCGTATTTATATTAAAAGCTGAATTATATATACTACGAAATGCTAAAAGACGCTGTGTTTGCTATAAAATTTTAAAATGACTCTGAATAACAAAACCAAAATGCCTTATCGTTAGAAAGCCTGCAACATCATTATGTTCATCGAGCAAACCTTCCGCTCATCAAAACTCACAAAAACAGTATCAAAATACAAAAACAGTGTTGAAATGCAGTAGAAAGGAAACCGCACCGGATATCTTAACCCGGCACCTAGGGGGGCACACGAGTATACTGACGTACAGAACAGTAGGTTTAAAATGGTGTGTAGGTTGTCATCCACTGCCCACTAATCATCTATACAAACACCCAGGTGTCTAGGTTATATCCCAAGCAAGTGATTGTGGAGAGAGAACAGAAACCTACGATTAATAGCACGGTTAAAAATAAAGTAATCCATCTATTGAAATAATTTGTGTAAAAAATAACTTGATTCATAATTGTAAATCTCAGCCGTAGCGGAAATAATGTAAAAGCGGAAAATATAGAACAGGAAAACATTGAAAAGATTAGCGTATATATTACGTATATAATGCTTAGTTTGGGACTAGAAGGTGTTTTGTTAAAATAAATGTCCGTGAATATTTATTTATATTAGACGATCAATTGTGTTTTTTGTAAAAAATTGGACCACACGTTCTTCTTCATCTTTCGAGTCAAATGTTCCTATTTTTAAGCATGTAAGTAAATGGTCTTCGAAGTCAAGTCTGTTCTTCTGTAGCTCATCTACTCGTATAACGGGGGTGTAAAAGGTATAATATTATAACGTATACCCCAAAACCCGGGGCTCGATGGTCGGCAGTCACGAACTCCTCTGAAAGCTTAGGATTTCAGAACGTGTACGTTGTCTTTGCTGTATTTCAAAAGAATTTTAGATTTTGTACATAGAATTGTGAACTTCTTGGTTTGCGATTTGAACCGAGAATGTGTAAGTACCCATGTAATGCTATGTAATATGCAGAGAAAAGCAGTGAAAATAACCTTTACTTTTTATTGTATTGAGTGGTGCTGGAGTATTCTTCCACTTTTGTACGCAAAATTGTCAAGATAGAAAGAAAGATACATTTGTCGTGTCAATTTATTCTTCTGTTTACTAAATTCTCAAACCACTGCTAACTGCAACACAATCTCTATAATCCGAACTCTGCAAGAAGCCACGAGCGTTTCCAAATCGGTGCATTTCTCGAGAACTTCATTATAAAGAGAACTTGCGGAATAAAAGGAAAATATCGCCAAAATACTCGTAGTACAACACTTTGGAGAAATAGAATTTTCGACGACTAAGCTGTACGTAGCATGAGAGTTACCTATAACACAGATCATATAATACTATACCCTATATTAAACGCCTTTATGTTGTACGGACTAAGGCTGACTTTTGTATCGCAAAGAACTACATTTCAGGTGGCCTCGTTACATATTTTCTCACCATGCAATGTGTGGACAAATATTTAATAAAATCCCTAATGACATTAAAGAACTGCCAACAAGGTTATCACAAAAAAAAATTATGGCTAACTGAAAAAACCTTTTATAGTGTTAGTGATTTTTTGAATTTTTTATAATGATTATTGTCTTATGCATTGACTAATTATTTTATTCATTTATCTAATTATTTTGCACGATTTTTAAATTATTATTACATTTTTCTTATTATATGACATCGATTTTAATTTTTTTATTTAAATTTAAATGTATCTAGTATTTGCATACCAATATTTGGTGAGAAACAATGTACCTATTATTAAGATCTGGCTTATACCATGTTTCTAGCAAATAAACCATTTCATTTCATGATATTTCGTAACATCAGCTGCTGTGATCTATGTAAAACATTCAAACGAACCTAGATCCAGTGATATGATTTTCACTATGAAATCGGATTTCATCGGTTTCCTCCAAGTCCGGCCCGGAATGAATTCTGGGCAAAGTTCTTGAACGGAAATACTGAAAACTTTTCCCCAGTCTCGAGAGAAAAATAAAAACACCAAGAAGTGAAAATTCATAAACTTTCTCTCATGGAACCGCTTTAGCTGTGAAAAAATATTAAATTGATTTTCCAAAGTATTTGGAACAAAAACGTGTAGTATCTTTCTATAGCCTTGTTCTCCAATATTCCCAAAAATTCTACAGAATTCAAAATTCGAACGAGATGCTAACTGTATTAGCGTTTGTTCGTAGGTGCGGGTACGTAGAGCTAAACAAAAGACAGAGGCGGCTAAGCTGCGCGCCGCTCGCTCGCATACAATCCGTTGTCATCACGTTTCTCATTCTTTTTGCAAAACTCGGACGTGTTGTGAAGTTGGATTTTACATTTAGGACTCAGAGAGGTTTATTTCAGTTTTGTATAAAACGTCGCGTCATCTCGAAGAGCTCTTTTACAATAACAGTATTTTTTAAATTAAACTTTTATCAAACTTATTACTTACCAACACAACAAATGCACGTAATTACGACATCATTAAACCAATTTACATATTTTAACGCGAATGGTTAATATCGCCGTTAATTATAATTAGGTATGTAAAGATAAACGAGGCCGAGCTTATTCAAAAATGTCATTACATGCTTTAAAATATAAGCCCAATCCAAATTACGGGCTCGTCCAGATTTTATGAAAAGCATATTATTAAATACGTGACTGAAATAAAGAAGCCTATAATAGTGTAATCGCCAGCGTTGGCGTTTAAATTAAAATCTCAATTATGAACGTGTGTAAGGCAAATGGCGAGCGTGATTGGCGCTACTAAATCACGCCGGTCGCGAATATTGGATCTCGTCGTTTGTAAAACTTTATAACTCTATGATTATTACGTTGTACGGCAGAGTTATGTGCGATTGTGCATTAAAGGCGGTTTGATGTTGGTTATAATGATCGCGTTTTAATATTATTTATTGTACACAATATACTGCGAGTTTGCAACGGAAACAGACAAAATGCAGTATTTGCTTTTAGTAAAGTAATTGCACCGTATCTAACAGTTTCCTATATTTCAACTCCATAACTTATTCAATGTGTTCTCGCAATTTAGTAGAAGGTTTTTGACGAACTGACTAAAAACTAAAAGCTAATGCTTCCTTTGCACCCCAACTCGTCCACTTAGCACAGACTACTGTCGTGAAAAAGCTTAGTGTAGTAATAAACAGATGCTTTTTCAATTATAATCTTCACTGCAATAGTGAGAACAACGCGCACGCCAGTCCATTCAATCAATCGGAGCAATCAGCGGTTGAGTGATTCGCTCTATTAGTCTAGCGGTGGAGGGGAAAGAATTACCGCGAACATTATTAATTAATTATACTTCGCTAGTGATATTTTTACTAAAACAAAACCAGCTCGTATGAGCAAGTGGTCAAGTCTAGTGACGGAGATTTTAGGCCGCTTTAAGGCCTCCGCCAGCCATAAGGCTTAGCGACTGCTAGAGCCGAGACCGACAGTTTAACGTGCCCTCCAAAGTATGGAAGCGCTCTGATGTAATCGACACTAACGGTCACCCATCCAAATAGTGACCGTATCGGTGAAGATTAACTAAGCCAACCTAGCCACGAGCGTTTCTACTGTTTTTTTATTGTGAAAAAATAATTTGTGACTTGTATACCTTACAAGGATAAAGTGAATTGAAAATATTTACCATGTTTTTGTACAAAATACGCAATATTTAGTTAAAAAAAACTAGCTCAGTGTATAAATATTATATCAAACTCAAGGAAAAACCTCTCATTTCGCTCAAACGTGACCACGAGCTGATTGCTAGAGGAAGTTTTATACTTTATATCAATCTCACAAGACAAGATACCAATTTTGAACACATCTTTACTTACGTCTAGCAGTAAAAGAGTTTCTTGTGGAAAATACTACCCGAAGACTAGTAGCCTACCTCGTTTTATATGTGTACATTTCTGCAAGCATTTTGATTTAAAGTAGCATTATATATATGCTTTTGCACTTGACTTTAAAAACCAAAAAAATAAATAATCTTAAATTCGTACTATTGTAAATCACTGCATTTTGTGAGCTATGAATCTGTCACTGCAGGTGAGAGAATTAGAGTACAACACTATAAAATCACTTTATTCCCCCCCCCCACTGAAACCTGCCACGCGTAAGATCTTTGTGTCGACTGCAAAAGGTTCGTTTTTGCGTGTGCGGGGCCTACGCAGTTGTCACCGAGGAATTAGCTGATGATAAACGCTGTGTGGTCACGCTCTCGATTAGCCCGGTGGTATTAACATAGTATACTCATAAACCAGTACATAAATTCTCGTCTTAGCTTTGCACGGGCTCAGAATTTGATAATGTGAGTGCACGGATTGATTTAGGTACTAAAATATTCTTTGGTAGATTTGATTGAAATACATTTTTGTTCCCGGTTTTTATTGATTGTTTAGTGCACATATACAAAACTGACTCAAGTGCAAAGATCAAGGATCACTTGCATAAGTAGAACAGAAATCAGCTATCTAGAAAGTAAAATTAAGTTGAAAAACGTCTGGCATTTATTACTAAGAAACTTTTGAAATCTACAGAGTTGATTTACTCAACCTCTGTGTACTATGTCGTATCAGTGGTAATAAGTACAACGAGCGGCCGGCTCATTAGATTCCCAGTGCTAATTGATTAATCATTGCCTTCCCGGCGATTGATAGCGCTGTTTCCACTATTCCCGCGCCGGCGTTTTATTGCGAATAGCCCGATTAGGTACTCAGATAATCATTTACGATCAGGTAATTCTTTACACCGTTCGTTTTTTGTATCATCGATTTTTTTAAAAGGTCTAAATTATTTAAAAGTGTCATTTTAGAAGCCTAAAAATAAATAACGCTGTCCTACATACACTGCTACGAAAATGCTACGAGGGTGCTACGAAGTGCTACGACAGCACTACAAAGGCTACGTTATCGTGACTTCTAGACTTGTCCGCTATTATAATAAGCTTTCAATAAAATTTTTAGATAATTTTCCTCCCAATTCCCAAAGGTTGCTTCCTCAAATAATTTGCCTATCGTCCCAAAAAAAAGATATTGTACCTGATTACTCCTAAGCCGAGGTTGGGCTGGCCCACATTGTCGCGGGCTCCAGTTAGGTCAGTTGATTGCGCCCGCTGGAACCCCTCCCCCCATATATTACCCCACCCCGAATTGGTAAGGGATAATGTGATAAATGAAGATTTTTGGGTTAACATAATTTGCATACTGATCCGTTAACTTTTTTTAAGAGTGCTTTTAGTTTAGACTACATCAAATTATTACCTAAATCGGCCCACCAGTGGGCCGGCCGGTGGGCTCGATGGGAATAAGCCAAATTTTTTCACTTTACATACCTATTCGCTTCTAGGCCTTTTGGCTTAATCAATTTGCATAAAGTGCTAAACAACCACTTTTTATAAATATTAATCATCAACACCTCAGTCTGTAAAGTAGACATTATGCCTCATAGATTTCTAGAAATAAATGATTTTGAGCCTTCTCTATCCACCTGCGATTTAAAAATCCAACAAACACTGTTCTACGATTTGCCTTAAAAAAAAAGAAGTTAAAATAAAACTACTTGCAATTTTAGAATCTCTATATACCTTTTTAGTTTGTTATGGAGTCGTGTTTCATTTACTTCAGCTCATCGCCGGGAAGCTGCTCAAAAATAGCCAACTATTAATAAAGCAAATTGAAAAAATAAACGCAAACTGCGGATGGTGGTTATTGAAAACTTAATATCCCGAGTGCTAGCGAGCGCACGTGATTCCGGTTGTTTTATTCTAACCCATAGCACTAGTAAAAGAAAACATCTTGAAATCGACGGCTTAGTCGACTGTTGACTTGCTTTTAGATAAGACCGTCTAGATCAAGAGGATAGTATATAGGTGTTAGAATTACTAAAATCATATTAACGCCCCAAAAACTAAGAATATGGTTGAAAATCTTATAGGTACTAGTAGTTTTTTTTTTATACTACTAAGTAAAGAAAAAAGAAAGAAAGAAAGACAAGAAAGGAAGACAAGACACAAAATCCTATATGTTTAATAGTGCTCAACTATAGTTTAAGCTAGAAATATCAAGTTTTGAATATTTTTTGCATATTATTTTTGTGCTTCCTTTAACTTTGGTGCACAAAAAAGTACCAGTGGGTGGAAAGAGACGCAAAACGGACGTTCGTATCGTAGTGATCGGGGTAACCTAGTTTGAATTTGTTTCAACCAGTTTGTCGCGCCCACTACCTACTACAAAGCATCGCAGCACCACTACTACTGTCTGTCTACTCCTGCTGTAGGAGATTGTTAAAAGTTACGTGCATTAGTCTTCGAGTTGACATTACACTAGGTTTCCATTCTATTTGTGGTCACTAAGAAACATTATTCAATAATGTTTCATGTGTTTTTTTGTAAATATTGTGAATGTTGTAAATACTGTATTAGTTGTAATTTTTTTTGTGAATAAATCTTTGTCAAAGCATAATTTACAGATTATATAAACATTTGTCTTCATCCTAGTATTGGATGATATATTTCCATGCATTTTAATTCGATTTCTATTCGTGACTGTAGAATGTTTACTTAACTAAGTAGGACCCTAGTTATTTGCAGCTGTACAGTAATGGAGCTCTTAGGTTTCCAGGACAGATTTGAATTTTTATTGCCCAGTGCCCACATCGTCACTAGTCCAACTGAACCGTCCGACACCCAAGTTTATCCAGGAGAACCTTTATTGTGCGGCGGTTGTTGGTTCCACGAGAAAGTTTTACTATAGTTCTTTGGTTATTGCTATTTGCTAATCAGCTATAATTATGCCAGTAACTATTTCTGTGGTCGTTATCAAATATAAACTCACGAGTGCTTAGTTTACTATCCAATGGTAGGAGATGTGCAACGAAACAGTTTGAGCGCTGCTCAATCTGATCGCTCAGATCCATTCGAGCGAAGTTTTCTGTTCTAAACTCGAATCTACGAGCCTTGTGTGTGCATCCGAGATATATCTAACTATACCTCTTTAAACAATAAATGACAAAGAAGAACTCGATTGTTTTTTGAATACCTGTTTTCTTATAAAGTAAATTGTTTCATCTGAAAACTGTTTTGGTTTAGAATTGAGTATTATTAGCAATAAGAAAACAGTACTAAGTTTTACTATAGGTATTGGAAATCAAACCTTGGTAGTGACTGAACCAGGCAAAGGTTAAAACCTGAAGCCAATGAGATGAGTTAGTTAAAGTAGACAGACTACAAATATAGATGTCTAAAACTACCATTACAAAGCTTGGGTTTTAGGCAACTCTATAATAATATTTTATCACCATTTTTATCTAAAAGTCTCTTAAAAATTCATCAAAACATTGATTGACTATTTCGGGCCACATCTAAAAAGTGGTTAAATAACCTAATTTAATTTTTGTGTTGGGCCTTTGTGACCGAATATTCCTGAAAATCCCGCGGTCATTATTTAGTTCACAGCGTTGTTGTATGAAAAGTTTAGGTTTAAAATATTTGATGTGGTTAGCCATCACTGCCACCTGTCAAACAACAAAATTAATTAAAACAATGCATGCGGTTGAACACAGTTTTAACCAAAACTTTTTTTATTCAAATAGCTACACTGCATAATATAATAACTTACTGCCATATCTACGGACCAACTAACTTTCATTTACCTACTTTGTGCATTCGAACGCGGAAGGATTAAGGTTATCTTAATGCAGATCTCGAGTAAATCCATAGCAGAAAAGCAGTCAAAACTTTCTTTAAACCAGAAACTTTCCGGGATCTACATTACCTACAAACCTTATTACGCAATGAATAGTATATTGGGTATTCATTGCGTAACTAGAATCATTTACCGGGTTGAAATAGGCGGCGATTTTCTAGTTTCGGTTATGATGTCGGTACGACTGCAGTCTGAGAAGTACAATAGTTCCACCGCGAGCCGCACAAGTTAGCCGAAGTTTCGAGTATTTCATGCTGGAGACATGCGATAGTTTTCAACTGGTTCTTACTTTTCTAGGACAGCTTTTGAGGACTTTAAATAGTTTTGAAAGATGCAGGGTTACACTTTATGTTTTTTTATATTTTTGTAACCTCTATAGAGTAACTTTAGGCAGTTCGACTTGTATGGTATTGGAGTGAGTACATTAACCCATCATTCACGTAGCCCAGACCGTTCTAATCAGTCACACGGAGTGAGTGAGCACATAGTATTGAGACTTGCCGCGCTCAATGGATTTGTGTTATTGACAAACCTTACTTTATTTATACACGCAATAAAGTTACCTTTTCAATGAACAAATAATAAATAACACCGGTTGAACTGCCTGTAGTTTAATTGAAAAGAAGTATTTTTTTTTTCAAAGTTTTTAAAGAGACCTCTTTTCTAAGAATCGCTAGGGAAATAGGTGTTTATGAAGAATAGAAACCGAAAACTTCAACTTCATTTGTGACTGTTCCAAAATAGTAGTGACATGCTCGACTGCTGAGCACTACCGCACTATGCTAACACCACTAAGAACTGTAACTGCGTTCCTTTGCGCCATGATAGTGAGGACATCAGCTGTGGAAGTATAAGTTTAGTTTCGTATGGTTAGACGCGATAGTAAGGTATTTGTTCGCGTTTAGCACACTTGCTAATGAATCGGGTAACGAGCCGAATGCATGATACAGTGATATATAACCGGCCCCTGATTTTATTGGCAAGCTGATGGCTTTATTGTTTGTTTAACGGACGTGCGTGCATGTTTCATTATATTGACGTGTTTTTATGAGTTTCTGAAACAGACATTTTCATAACAAATAATGCTTCTCTCCATTTAATATAATGTTTGAGAAATTATAGGAATTGGATTGTACGAGTATGTAGCTTGTAGTATGTAGCTAACAAATCATTTAAGTATCAAATACTAAATACACGAGATTTTTTGTACATAAATTATATTATGTACATGCAATAAATAAAAATTATTCAAACCTGACGACTATAACACCTACCAGTTTGCATGGAGCTTATTAGTAAGTACTACACAAATAACACTGTATTATAGATAGATAGATAGAATACCTATTCATTGTTATACCCCACTTATAAGTAATATATTACGTTTATGTTTCTTGAAGCCTTGACTTCATGAAGCAAAAAACCTAATAGATCTAACAATAAACGGACAGCGTAAATCGTAGTCCGTGAACCTATGTTACAATATTTAGTTCTCCACACCACGCTGTCCTATTTCCCCGTATTATTTCTCAGTTCCCCTGTTCTTTTTGGGCTGGTCCGTGCATTTTGACGCGTTGTCCGACGACGGATTAAGCTTCAAGTCTGCAACACCCGATCGCTTTGTTGCGAATACCGCCAGTGCTGGATGCTTTCGGAAAACATTTGAAGAGTATTGTGCTCGTTTGAAGGAGTATTGTGAGGAATTCGTGTAGCTAAGTTGGACCGTGACTGTTTGTGGCAAGCGCGAAGTTATGTAGGTTTTAATGCTTTCATGAAAACCTGCTAGTATTACTTTAAAATAATTTAACTGTGTCAGCATGGCTATATTCCGGGGCTTCCATGCTGTGGGTCGTGGGTTCGATCCCCACTGAGAACCCCACCCCACCGGTGTTATTTATATAAGGTATTCTAGCAGCAATCTAGTGTCTATCATACATATCATATCTACACTCTTTGCTTAGTTTGGGATAGTATTATAATATGATCTGTGGTTTGGGACTAGAGAGCGTTGTGTGATATCTCCAAGAATATTTATTTATATTGCCAACGCACTTGGACGTACCTACTGCTATCTGAAAAATTCAAAACTCTCAAAATTCACTGAAATACTTAAATTATTATTATTTGAATAAGAAGTGCACGAACAGTGTATATGATCATCTCAGGTGTAGCGAAAGGCGAAAGGCGGAGTCGCTGTATTTATAAACAATAGAGGTGCATAGCTAAGGCGTCCCATTCACTCCCCAGCTGGCAGACCGCGGCGCATGATTCATGAGCTCGCAACATCCGACATGCCGCTGGATTTATGCCCCTCGCAACATTTGCGCACACGTACGCCGACCTTTTTATATGCTAATTGATATGCTTGTTTACATGCAAATGATTAGTGGGCGCGGGCTTTTGTGGGAACTTCGGGAGCTTTAGTAGTTTCGTACACTATACAGTACGAAATGTAAACTAAACACTGCATGAGACGAGTTGAAAACCGGATTTAGTGACGCGTTTTAGAAAAGACATAAATCTGTGCCTATAGTAAATCGTAATACGAATTTACGTTTTTTTCATTGCTGTCGAGTCTGACGTAGGTGATTGTTATTTTTTTTTTATCAAATATGTAATTTTTACAATACGACCAAGTGAAGGCTAGCAAGAGACTTCGCTGATGCACAGATTATATAATACTATTGCTGATGCGAAGTCTCTTGCTAGCCTTCACTTGCTTTCGTTCAGTCAGTCTGTATCCGGCATTAAAGTTAACCAATATTATAGCTTCAATACAAATTGGTATTGTTCATCCAATTTTGCGCATCTATGAGGAAAGGCGTCGGCTCCCGATCCTCCTCATTCCTTATTCAGGAGCCAGATGCTTCTCACAATTACTTTTATGCCTTTTTAATGTGATTTCTCTTTACAGACCATTTTGTGAACATTATTTACTAAATACTGGACCTAAGTAAATGTATCCGTCTAAATAAATAAACCAAAAAACATTGCTAAAACGGTAAACACTATGCTGTGCCATAAACGTTTGTAGGCTTTCTTCTATTTCATAGGAATTTATCAATACAAGCTCGTATTATGTAAGTACGTAATCTATCTTCAAGTAAGTAGGTATAGTATAATACTAGTACAGTATCAAGGGCAACTTGTTTACCCAAACTTCTCGTTATCATATCGTTGTATTTGTATTTATTTATTTTACTTTAATAAAAACGGCTTGCGGCAATTACAATTATTAAAGATAATGATTAGAATAATAGTAAACAAGCAGTCAAAAGAAAAATCATAAATAAAAAATAATAATAATTAAATACGTATAAAAATGTCAATATAAAAGAAGAAAGAAGTTTATTTTATCATTCTAAGCCGTACTAAATTTTCATATAAAAAGTCGATATGGGAACGTCTGCGAGAACGTGTTCTACAGTATATCTCGGGAAATGTATTGGAGAACAATATTCGATCACACACTGTTATTTTTCTCTTCGAGTTTGGAATTTCGTTGAATATGTATTAGAATGATTCATATTATTTATACAGTGAGTGACGCAGCTGCGTGAGCTGGATCATTTGTTTAGCTTTACATCAGAGCTCTTGAGATGCAGACGAGACACAGGGTACAGTCGTCAAGAACGTAAGGAAATTACAAGAAATCATTTTATTATTACTAATGATTTTACAATTTCATGTATGATTCTAATTGAAATTGAGTAGGAAATTCTAAAATAAATATTTTTGGACATATCGCACAACGCCCTCTAGTCTCAAACTAAGCAAAGTTTGTACTATGGGAACTAGATTGCTGATAGAATTCTTGTGCATATACTTATTTAAAATCTCTTACTTATGTAAATGTAAGCACACTTTTAATGTTGACACAAAATTGAAACCCATTTATTTCCATTACTGCAGCCATTTTAATACTAACCTAGTTACGTAAATACCAATCTCACTAATGATAACTGGATACCGTCTCCCACTCGAGCTCAGGAACTACTGAAGAGGGTACGTACGCGAGCCGTGTTTAATTGTTTAGGAGGCATAATCTTAAGCGTTGTGTGGTAGAATGTACCTACGTATACATGGAGTATCAAGTTTTGACGACCGCAACACTAGCGCAAAGCGCAAAAAGAACCACTACTTCACTTTAGTTTCACTGTAACCTGCTTGAGGGTGGCATGTTCAAATGTAAACAAACCCTCGTGAACAAGCCTTGACAAAAACTCAAAACATCTATTTCTGTCGGTTTCAAAAAATATACAAGCAAAAGAAGATACTTATGTTTCATTTTGACGAGTGATTATTATTATTCAAGTAGTTTATTTGTATTTTGCAGAAAACAGTTATTTTCATCCAATCACGTCAAAATACTGGCACTTGTTTGAATTATTCTATAGTGTACCACAGCTGTTCAAAAGGCACTGTGACAAGGCGTGGTATTACTCAATTTAGCAACATGCTAATACGGATTGCGTCGGTTAATGTGGAAATTTAGAGAAACAAGACACAGCCGTCGTGTTTGTAAACACTGCTTTATTTCAGGATTTCAGGGCTGAGGGTAGAAACTGGGAGTTAGAATACTTTTTCTTAGAAGTTATTATTAGAATAGTAAGTATCGCTAAGCTGAATCAAATCAAAATACAAGCACTTGCTCTACCTACTTTAATGGACTTTATTAGAGCAGTCATGTTATATTCCATTTACTTACACTTTGCTTGTTTTTTTTACTTGCATTGCACGTATATTACCGAGTAGTTTTATTTTTCTTCCTCACATAAATGTTTCATGTCCGCTCCGCAAAAAGCGATCCTACCAGCAGCAAACAATAATTATGCATATTTCCGCGTCACGTGTCACGGCGGAGCGCGTCACGTAGCGTCCGTCATATCCGTATCGTCACACTATTCAGTATTATTTAAACTGTCACGACTTAGATTCATATTTTTTTGCGTTTGTAAGTTTTTTTCAGCGAGAGTAGCTAAATGATAGTTCAAAAAGTCGGTGAGATGATGGCTGAAAGAACGTTCATTCCTGTTCGTCTCATTGGTGGGACGAATGGGAATCGGAAGAAAAACGGTATCCTATATTTAAGAAAAAAAATATGTCGTCTTGACCCCACATAAAGTGGGCCAAGAGCAAGGAGATGATAGTTCAAGAGGTTCCTAAAAATCTCAACCATTCACGTGTAATAGGAAAAATTTAAGCCAAAATAGCAACATTAGCCTACATCCGTAGCATGACTCTAACTCACGTTGGGGCAATTACGCATCTCAGTATGTTTATGCCACACATGCACTATTTGTAACAACCAACTCTACTGGATGAGACTCGCAAGTATACTGATAAACACAGCACAGTCCACGTCGCATTCAGCTATTTAATTAAAAAGAAAGCAAGACGCAAGTACAACGAATCGAGGGCATAAGTCCTGGAGCGGGAGACATTAGCGCGTGATGGAACGCGCGCGTGACTGCTGAACCGACCAGCGGCAGCGGTTCTATGAGTTGGTATCTACCAACTGAATGTATGTGGTTAGAATTAAGTTTCTCTTTTAGACAATGAAAAAAATCAACATTCAAAAAGACAAAGTTCGTTGTACGTAGCTTGGTCGGTCCAGGTTTAGTTTATCGTAACTAGTTCTATTTTTACAAAAAAAAAACATGTTTTTCAATAATAGCCAAATCATTTGGTCACGTTTCACAAGTGACATCCCCAAAATAAACTGAGCAATAAGTAGAACAGTTTAAAAGTGTTCGCAAGTCCGTGTAACTCGCGCCGCAAATATTTTCCGCGGATCAGTGTTGTTTTTATTTGTCCCCGAGGTCCGCGGCTCATCGCGTATTCCGCCGCGGCCTGCTCCGGCCCTTTGTCGATCCCAGGCAAGTGTGGCTGGCTCATAGGTAAAACAGGAAAGCTAGAAGAGTGCAAATCTCGTCACTTTTAAAAGAAAAATCGAAATTTACACATCGAGTTCTTGCGCGGAGAGCGCGTCTACATCGAATTTTCTCTACAAACAGCATCTAAACAGCGAGCAAGCTTTCACATCGAGTTCTCTTTACAGCGCCCGTGCCGGTGCCAGGGCATTGTCTTCTCAGTTTGTTTTTTTCATGACACTTGTACAAACAATTAAAACTTATTATCATATACCTAACTCTACGACGGGTCATTGGCCTAAAATAAAGTTTTTTATTTTTCCCTACAAACAATTTGGTCTAAACAGTGGTAAAGATTAATTGATCATTGTCCTTACATGGATTGAACCAGCTATAGTTTGCAAGCTGTGGCTGACTAAGCTGACGCCACTTGACGTTTAACAAGGCTAGACTTTATTGCGATGTAAATGCTAGGGTCGGGCGCGCGGGTGTTCGTCACGTCGCCAACAATCCGACGAAATAAAAATATATTACGGAATGATGCTTTGTGAACGGATCCGGGAATTCCAAAGTATGGTTTAGTTCGATATTGTTTTGAAATTGTAAATGATGGGTGGAGGTCCAAATGGTAATGGAAGGACGAGCTTAACACCAATACCACAAAAGGCACTGTTTGAAGAACGCAATCATTTATAACAACAGGGTCATCATAGGGTTACCACAAGTAAAATAAACGGGTAAAACACGTTTATTTTTACAGATTCGTTTGAAAACTCTATGGTTCCTATTTTGATACAGAAATCGTTACTTATGCATAGATTTGAGTAGAGATTGTAATACAAAAATCTATTCCTGAGTCATAATTAGGAGTTGAGCAGTAAATCTGAATACGGGTGTAAGTGTTTGTAGATATCTAAAAAACCTGACAAGTTGAGGAAGTAATTTATGTGAAATGCATTGTTATACCTTAAAACCGAATGCTAAATCATAGACTCTAACGCGACAATTTTCATTTTTATGTAAGCATATCGTGAACACCACAAAAATATCGTTAATTATTTAGTACCACGAGGTGGTGTGTAAAAACACTGTAAAGCTCACCGTTTCCATTATTCCCCGTCACCCGTCACGCGGCTTGCCGGCTTGATGGCCTTGGGTTCCCTGGCATCTGAATTTTCCACGTAAGCGGTTACACATTAAACCACGGAGCAGTGGGCACGGAGAGGTTATACTAGAACCTGGTGGCTCTAGAAAAGGTATGAACAATGACAGCATAAAAACGAATAAAAAAATCAACACAGGAAATTAGAGACAAAATAAGGGTCTCGAAAAAAATGTAACCCTGCAAAAGTTTGTGATTATAGCCCAGCCGGGAAATAATAAAAATTACTATAAATAATTGGTTAAAATCCCGTTTTTGTGAAAAATTTTTTTTTTAGTAATATTAAACGACTTTATAACTTTGCAGAAATATAAAAGCCTCTATTATAGCTAAATTTGACAGATTGCTCGCTTGGTGTCACACGTGACTTACAATATTACTACTCCATGAACAGTGGGTTTTCGCATGATTAATGTTCGTGGGTTCGGCACCTAATACACTCTTGTTTACCCTCACCTTAGCATCGTTACGAACATGATTTCATATCGCGGAACCTTAAAAGGTGTAATTGGAGGCGTAATGGTGTGTAGCTTGGCGTAATCGGTAAAAAGGTTCAAAATTATTTTATCTAAAATCTTTCACTTTATCAAGATTAAGTTTTACCAAAATTACGAATTTTTTAGAAAGGTTTTACTTTTAGTTGATTGAAGATGGGTTACTCTGGTAAAATTTTAATTATGAAATTGATTTGCTTTTCGTAATTCCCAGTCTCCAGATAGCCATCAATGTCAATTATTAAACTTTTGACGTTCTCAAAATAGAACAATTTTACCCAAAATTCGCGAACACCCTACCATTATGTAGTTTTTGAGACAACTTTTAGAATGTCAATATACAAGTTTATGCGAGTTTATAGCTGGGTATCTCAAATTCCGAGATTCTTAATTTAAACTAATTTTTACTAAGATGACTAGACTACAAGCTATCTGCGTTTTTACTAAACTAATTCCGATAAAAAGTCTACAAATTGAGAATTTGGAAAAATTATTCTGAGTAGAATTAGCGCTGAGCGACAACTTGATGAAAAAATGTTAATGTTTTATGGAATAATAAACCGTTTAAAAGGTGTGTTTTTAAATGAAATAATAGATGTTTATTTAAAAAAAAGTAAAATTTATTTTGTGTTAAAACTTTATGTTATTGTTTTTATTAAATGCAATAATTATCTAGATAATCGAAGAAATATCGAAGTAAAACGACAACGATCATATTAAAGGTCGTTAAATCTTTCAAAGACAGTGTTACGCAACCAGTTCGACTCCCACAACCATTGAATTTTGGTAATTTATTGAATTGAATCCATCCGAATTCGTTCACATAAATACCGTGCAGTTTGTGAATGTTTTGCAATATTCACGTGACCGCAATACTCGCATCCTGCGGAGTCGCGATACGTCGCCGCGCGGTCTGTGGTCGCGACATGACGACGACGCGACGTCGCGGCATTTCCACCTCCACAACCTATTTTCAACCACAAAAACAAAAGGTTTTCACTTGTTTTTCTGTTTTCCGCTCGCTGCTCGGTAGATTTTATTGGCAGTACGGGCCAGGTTTAGTCAGATTAAACTATGTTTGCCCGATGCTTGTTTTTTTGGTAGTAGTATAGTAACGTAACGTAGTTCGTGCAGACGACCACTATAAAAAGCAACGGTTGATGAAATTATCATTCGTGTTTTTTCAATTTTGTTTTCTAGGGCGGGCTGTTTGTTAATTCTAAAACCTTGTACATAAAACGACCTAAGCAGGTCTTCGATCACGTCGTCGGTAAAAATCTAACTAAAAATGTTGTTAAAAATGTGTTTTAGATACAGCCAAAGTTGATCACTAAGTTTGACATGACATGTTGTTGCAGCTTCGACGTCCGTGGCAAGCACATCTCGGAAGCCCGCCACTGGTCAGCCCCCGAGGTGTTTGGTCCTCGAGCTCACTTCACGACCACCCCCCCTCCCGCGTCCCTCCTCGTCCGCGACGTGAAGAGACGAGACGAGGGCGTGTACCGGTGTCGAGTCGACTTCCGCAACACGCAGACCACCAGCTTCAGATACAACCTCACCGTAGTCGGTAAGTCGCGGCTTTGAGGCAACGCACGATAAAGTGCAGCGTAGGACTGCCTGTCCGCCATCAGAGACGGAAAGATGAACTAGCAAAGGTAGCTAGGCATTTTCGTTTTTATGAGGGCTATGTTCGCTAGTGAATGTACTAATGGTTCTTCGTGATCGTAGACGACGCGTAGTCTGCACGCCCTCTAGTAATCTTACTGTGTTAGTGCTACGTTATATCACCTACCTACCCTAGTGTGACGAAACGAATAAAATGTACTAAGTGCCGCTAAAAATGTACAGCGCTTGTCATCTAAAAAGGATTTGTAGAACTTTTCAATCAACGTTTCAAATAAAACGGTAAATGATTTTGTTATAGCACACGTAAACAAGCATAAATTGAAACTCGAATATCAGGCTCCATTCAAAGCGAACCCAAATTAACCAAACAAACGATTGATTGAATCTATATTGGTATCTGTTAGCATAAATATTTTAGCGAAATTAAGTATGTTTGAATGAATCGCAGTCGTAAACAAATCATCAATCAACTTCCGATTCTAATGATTGCGTATTCATAGAGTGCTCACTGCTCGTGGTCTCGATAACAGGGGGCGCACAAACAAATCTGACAGTCGCTGCGTTACGTAAACCTAACGTATTCGAGTCGTATTGCGCGTCAACGCCAGCTCGACTGCCGAACGTCGCCGCGTCATGGCGCAGTGTATCTCAGATACAGTAGGTTTGTCACATTTATTCAAGCTGAGGCTTTAGAACAATTCGCGAGCAAACATTCGATTCGTGCGGACAAACGTGCTCGTCGCGTAAACATCAGCTGTCACGAACGCTCTAAATAAGAATACTCTGTAAAAATACAAAATGTTTGTTTGAGACAGTACAAATATGCAAAACGTGTTCGAATAATGTTATTCTGAGTATTTTCAAGTTCTATGCTTAGAATAGCATCTATTATCATCATCATCTATCCACCTAGACCTCAGTAAAGACGATCTTCGTCTGCGCTACTAAAGGCCCATTTAGATGGAGAGAGTTTCTCGCCTCGAAGATACGATTATCGAAGGAATATAAAACCTTTTTTTCGTCTAAACATTCGCTTTTCTCGCTCGTTGCCTTGGGCGACAATCACCTCGAAATGGAATATTATTGTGTCCGTCTAATCACTATACTCGACTGACAAATCTCGCACTGAAAACGATTCGAACTGATTTGTACGATACCCGTATGAACTTGAAATAATGTCACACGAGATCGTGTTTACACAAGTCGAGATTCTCATAAGCAAGAATCTGCTTACTATACTTTCGTCGTGTAAACAAACATAGGCAATTATCGCCTAGCGATAAGTCATAAGCGAGTCTCGTATGACATAATCGTAGGCGAGATTTTAGTTCTTGCCTGTATATAAACATTTTGATACGACTGT
Organism: Eulithis testata; assembly: GCA_947507515.1. Taxonomy (NCBI): domain Eukaryota; kingdom Metazoa; phylum Arthropoda; class Insecta; order Lepidoptera; family Geometridae; genus Eulithis; species Eulithis testata. The sequence continues at coordinate 12,875,669 of OX382194.1, forward strand.
GTCATGGCGATTATTGCTTGCGATAGTTGCGTATAGTTTCTCGTACCAAACGTACAAGAGACTCTCTCCATCTAAATGGGCCTTAAATCGTCTGATAAGAATCTGACTTAAAGCTATCTATCTACTAAACAGCGTCTTACATTGCTGCTTATTTTACGTTTTACCTTAATAGTACCGTAATAGGGAACATCGAGGTAGGATTGTGAGGACAGATATACGGTGCCGAAACACACTCGTAGCTTGTCGGTGCCAGCTGACTTACAGCCCAGTCTCGGGTTTATTACTACCGCATAGTTGCCTAGAGACGACATAGAGGTACAGTACGGTATATACATTCGTGTGTCACTTATACAAACTATACAGGGTGTACTGATTGCTTCCAAAATCTTTGGAGGATGAACATAAATGGAACCAACAGTATGATGCTAAAGAACAAATCATCAAAACTGTTCATTGATGGAACTTTAAGATCTTTGTATAGAAAAAGTAGGTGAATATTACAATAAATAAATAATTATAAATATTCATGAAACTTTAACACAACGCATTCTAGTCCCAAACTCAGCATGGCTATGGGAACTAGATTGCTGATAGAATACTTAGATATTTTTTTTTGTAATAATAATTTTATTGTTTCATTTAAAGAAAAACACGCTTAAACTAGATCAAGACTATGGAAATAACTGAAAAATAACGTAGAGAACCTAATAAATCTAGAGGTACCTGGATTTGGATGAAAACTAGCAAAGCCTTTGCTTTGCAATATAATCTCTCTGAGGATTTGCTCCTGGTTTGATAAAAACAAACGTACAAAATCTAGCATTTTCATCTGCTCTTGAGTCCTATTAAATATGGTAAAGCTCTTTTTACTGCGCATGTTTATTTGAAATGACACGCACCACATCGGCCTGTTGAGCCGACATCGACGTAATTGTTTCGAGGTAAAAATTATTTCTATAATCGTGGGATGCGTAAAACTGTCACTGGGTGTCAAACTAAGGGTGGGTTTGCCGTTACGCCCGTTACAGTTCTTCACTATAGTAGAAATTCATAGATATAGAATAAGCCTTATTTTATAGCTAAATGCATGTGACAAGAATATTATGTATTGCATGGGCAAAAAGTGGCCCCTGACTCTGTTTAGGTAAATCATCTAGATGAGATGCAAAGGCCTGAATATTATTATTTAGTATAGATAAATAAGTAGGGATGTATTTACAAAATATATATATATATAATCTAGTCCCAATCTAGTTCCCATAGTACTAGCTTTGCCTAGTTTAGGCGTAGAAAGCGTTGTGTGATAATAATATTATGTTCATGAATACTTATTATTTACTAGCTGACCCCGCAGACTTCGTACTGCCTTTATTTTCATTTTCAATTTCAACAATTTTCATATTTATTTACCTTTTAAACCTTCTCTGGACTTCCACAAATAATTCAAGACCAAAATTAGCCAAATCGGTCCAGCCGTTCTCGAGTTTTAGCGAGACTAACGAGCGAGCAATTCATTTTTATACATAAGAAGATTTATTATTTAAGTGTTGATCTGACATTAGTGTGCACCTCTCACCTTCAGTGCGAGGAATGGTGCAATTAGCATTTCGTTGGCATTTCATAAGGGCACGCTTATGCTTGCGCTTATTTTATTTGCCTTCAGTTCTGACCTTCGGGATTACTGCGTTCGGCGCTTATTGGCATTTATACATTTTCTGTAAGCATGATGAAGTTTTTCTTTTAACCCTTACAAAACAATATTCACATCTTATAAAGCCATTGTTCTTAGAAAGAAGTACAAATTATTTTTTTTAACTCTCCACACTTAAATATACACTTGCTGAAAATGAACTGCATGAAAAAAAATGAAGCGCCCACATTTTTCAGTCTATTTTCATAGTAAAGAATGAGGCACGCTATTGTGCATGTTTTTTTCAATTACTTACTAAATGTTTGATTTATCTATTCGTAGTTTTTCTTTCACTGTCGATCAATTTGAGTTGCACTGCGCGCCAGCTAAACTAAGCTCTCTTGGCGTCTTGATCTCACACAATGTACAAGGCTCTCTGTTCTATTGCAATATGGCTAGTATAGGTTCCAACACGTGTAGGCATCTAATATATAACTTTGGCGGCAAAGTATCCTCTCACCTCAAGGTTAGAGGTATTAAGCCGTGTCGAGTGGGACCTATACCATGTTTGATATGTTGTAGTTTTCCGTCAGTTCGTCATTTAGTAAAATGTTTCAGAGAATGAACCAGGCTCAGTCAAATATATATTTATTTTCAGTAGATGGGTTGGACGTTCACGGGTGAGACGGCGGTTGATGAGGCGCACTAATTACCCCCCGGAGCGATGGCTTTGGGAACTCGTTATATCGACCTTAAGGCAGATTTACGCGTTCGGTAACACAAAAGATACTCTATCCTAAAGGGCTGGTTTAGACCTCGATTATCAATAAACGTTTGCATTTGTTTTCAGCAACTGGATTGATTCTAAATGGTAATGGTTCTAAGTTGTTGATGCCTTTTTAAATATTTTTCCGTCACTAATAGATTTAGATGACTCCACGATCGAGGACTGAGTATAAGTAGTTCTAAAACAGTGTTTGATCGGTTGATCTTGAGGGACTAGACTAAAGTAATAGAATAAAGTCATTGTATTCACAAACTGAACGATATTGACGTGTAAAATCCAACTTGCAAAGTATTGGCTCTCAGCGAATCGTTTTTTCACTTCACGGCTGAAATAACAGCGCCAGTCAGGCACGGCACAACTAATTTCATCGTAACTTCCTACATTTTTTTATCGCCCGATAAAAACTCATTACAATTTTGACATAACACAATTTGTTTACAAATTAGTTGATGTTACTTGTTTACGAGTCGCGGCGGGGCCCTATCTGACCTAATTTAATTTATTTTTAACGTATACCCTTCGTCGGCTGGCTGGGGATGGCGTTCGACCATGGGCCGCAATTCCCATAGCCGTGTAATTGCGCGACTGACATGCCACATTAATTGGATTGCTCCCGGTAGGATATCGCCGTCCCATCGATTGACCGCTCCTCATATATTACTCCACGACGGCGATGACCAGTCAAGCGATATTGCTTGCTGTAAAAACTCATCGATCTGAATGCAGGTCACCGATGTGTTTAGGTCACGGAAGTTGTTTTCACCATTAACCCAAGTAAACTACTGCCATTATACGAACAGGCTAAACGTATAATCATCAATACTTAGCTACTTTTCAATCGAAGTTCACGGACCTCGAAACTAATACATAATTAACGTGAAGGACTAGCTTACAGTAGCTATAATTACGGCGTATTGTTGAATATTACATGAAAAAGTTTTCAAGTGTGTCAGTTTGTCCACAATATTATATTGTACCTAATCGTTTCCTTTTTCCAGACTCTATTATAATTTTTGTAAATAACTTATTGCTTTGACAGATCTTTCTTCTAGGCATTACTAGGAAAAAGGAATTCGTACCTCGAAAGGTTGGTAATGCCATGCTGCCAGCCTCCATGTTAGTGGTAAATGTTCTAAAATTTAATGGTTTCAATACAGTGACTTTGAAACTGAAGGTAAAGTAACGTATAGCTGCTTTCACACCTACACGATATCGAGAGCATCGAACAAAAATATCGGTATCAGGGCCGACGACATGTGAAATCGTCTGAGATTAGGTTTTCCGTTGATATTGTGCAGATGTCGTGTCGGCGGCAGAATCAAAACCGCCATTACCACCCACATTGTGTAACTTAAGCGTTCCTCAGATCCAGTGTACTCAGCTACTTAAAACTTTAATTACTAGAAGAGCCGATATCTCTGTTACCTTTCTATTACTGCGCCGTCTCGAGCCTCACAATGAAGATGACGTCACTTCCACTAAAGTGAGATGGTTAACTTTAAATTGATTTCGCTTATCGAGTAAATCGAGTTAGATTATACCCAAAATGCAAAGTTACGAGTTTCTAAAGTGACGAGCGTAAATTTACGGATGCTTTAATGGTATTATTTTTCTCGACTGACAAATCAATGTTTTTAGTAGAGTTTGTTTGTTTTCGTGAGTAACTATTTCATACAGGTACGAAATACTGCAGTAAGATAAATATAATTATACTTTAGTTAGGTTAAATAAAAAATTGCGTAGTAAACCCCTGTGTTATCTGTGAAAAAAGTATCCGATATCGACCATCATGTTACGTTCGCCGCTTTCTATAAAACCAGGCTTTAGACGAAGTTAAGAGTTTGAATTTGGAAGTGGGTGGCGAGATGTTATTTCTAAGTGTGAATATTGCGAGCGATAATCTGTTAGCACAGATAGGTGGACTAGGTGGTATAATCATTATTTCCATGGGTTTTCACTATAGGTTTAATATTTTTTTAAATATTTTTAGCATTTCAAAAGCCTAATAAATTTATTCATCAGAGCGTAAGCACATTCATCAAATAAGAGTAAAAAGCTTGCTTAGTAAAACGTACGAACCAAATCCGCCATTAAAAAATTAAGGATAGCTGTACACTTTTGTGTCAATAATTGGAATTTAAAAGCGATTGCATTTGTAACGAGCAACCCGATCGTTTGGCGAGTATGAGAGCTAAAGTTAGATTGAACGCCTTTATACTATGTCCGATGTAAAACCCAATTGGGCTTTGATGCTTTAAACGGAACCAGCCGAAATAGCCCAGTGTGGCAACCTTAACTTTGCGATCCTTGCACAGGAATCTAAGCCTTATGTTTTCAGATATAGAAGTCAAAATGTTCAAGTGAATTTCGGGTTCAGGCTTGATGCTAATCGGGCGCTGTAAGCAATCACCTGCGTTGTATTGAGCTGATTAATTGCTATCTGTTTCGGAACTCTCGTGGATATTGTTTCGCATTCGATTTAATTAATTGAATCCTTCACACCCCTACCCCGGTCCTATCGTAGGGACCAGGGACTGAACTATACAACAAATCTATTTCTAAGGCATATTACATTTTATACTGATGTTCACTCCGGGGTAGTAGCCAGGTGAAATCATACGCCTTGCTAAAATAAAATATCAATATCTTAGTCGCATAACACTGAAATAGCTATTTTAATGTTGATGTCACGTCAAAATTCCAGGATCATTAATTTTTTCTGACACTATTTTTTTCTGTTAATGTAGGACGATATTTTTGTAATATATTCCAGCGGGCCTAAAATGCGCACCGCGAGATATTTGTCATATCGTTCTGTCAAAATGTAAGCATTTTGTACCAGTTTAGGAACTATTGCATTATCTGTGGTAATGTTGTCGAGAAACCGCGCCTTTGAATTTTCAACTTTTGACATTTCTGCATGACTATTATCTCGTCCTCAGAGAGGTACGACGACTAACAAGTGTCAAAGTGTACATTATGGCGCGTTTTGTCGACACCATTAGGTACCACAGATAATGCAATAGTTCCTAAACTCGTACAAAATGCTTACATTTTGACAGAACGACATGACAAATACCGTGCGGTGCGCATCTTAGGCCCGCAGAAATCCTCATCAATTATATATGACAATGATGAGCACGTCAGTGCGACGATGTCAACAATGACGTCGCGTTCCATTTTTTTCTTACTATTTAGTAGTGGCAGAAGGTGGAAATTGATGTTACATCAAGAATCTAAAAACATTATAATACTCCCAGACGCTTGAAGCTAATAAATTGATGAACTAAGTACTTGAGTGGTCTTGAATCTCATTAAGTCTTGCTGAGTGCAGCTTAAATATAGCTTGCGGTGCGGCAACCCTGAGTCAATGCGGAATATCTACCCTGTTGTTATTGGCTTCTGCCTTGTGCATTATAGAGAGCGGACGCTCTGGCTTACGAAAGTACAAAATTAATACAGCCGGGCTCCTAGACTAGTGCAGTTGAAAGTAGGTATTATATTATGTAGCGTTTTTCAAGCCAGATGTATCTGACCTACTTAATACCTATCTAATCTATACACCACAGAATATCATAATAATGTAGGTATAGTACTGATGCACTTACCAATATTTCCATTCCACGCCCCGCGCGATCTTTGTCCCACTGCCATTTTACCATATTCTATAACTATGTTGTATGTCGTAAATATGAATTGTAATGTCATCCACAGTACCTCCAGAGAAGCCAGTGGTAGTGGACCGGTGGGGCCGCGTCATCAACACCACCACTCTTGGACCTCACGAAGAAGGGGACGATGTACTTCTAACCTGTAGAGTGCTCGGTGGTAAGTCAAAATTTTCGAACATTTTTTGGTAAAAAAATATTTAGCGGCGCTACTTACAATGACGTCCCCTTTGGTTCATTGGTAATATTAAATTTTCTTCGGATGAACTCTGACACAGAAAGCTTCAGTACAATCTAGTAAGCTTTACTAAATCATAATACTAGTTAGGTTCATGTTTTTGAAACTTACTAATAAAAATCACTAGAGTTTTTTCGTATAGCTTTTAAATCAGAGTAGGTGAATATAATATTAAGTAAGTAACTTGTAATCTTCTGGATTCTAAGCAACTTATCGACATTAACTTGATTGGCAGTACAAACTTGATAATCTCGGTGCTTCAAACAATTCCTTACAATAACGAGACAGGCACCGCGTGACGAATTCAATCGCTAGTCTTAAATTATATCGCGTATAATAATAGACATGGAGACCGTGTTTGTTTTCTAACATCAAACCATATTACATATTTTTCGAAAGTCAAATATTTATCAAAACATTTGTAGTTTTGTGGATGTTATTGACAATGTCTTACGACACTTAGAAATTCTGAGCTAATAAATTAAAATTATCATACCGTTGAGCTCTTGATTGATAAATTGAAATCGTATTTTTACTGGAAACGAAATAAAGCAGATTGAAATAATAAATACAGCTGTTACTGTATTTTAACCAACAGAGTATGATGTAAGAAAATCAACACTTTCTCCAAGACTATGAACGATAGGATCACTTTACTGAATTAATGTACTCATAATAAATTGATTGACTCAATTTGGATGCCTGTCTAATCCTGCAAATGTATCACGGCGTAATTTGAAATGATTTTGTAACGGCACGTTTTGTAAACTGTTTGCGTGACAATTGTGAATCCTTCGAGATTGACAATCTCTGCGTAATAAATTAAATTTATTATTATAATGTAGATATTGGAGCTACTTAGATTAGCTTATATACATACGTACGTAGCTAGTTATATAATAGCCAGTAAATTAAGTACATCGTGGTAAGTAGTATAATCCTAGTTAGAACACTCAAACGTTTGTTCAAATTAAAAATACATTAAAACTTTCACACTACGATAGAATACTAAGAGCTTTAGAAAAAAAGGACCAAAATTGAAAATAGAAAATAATAATAAGATTGAAAGGCAGTGTTTCGTCCTAGTGGGACAAGATAAAGGTAGTCCGAAACTATAATAACTCAAGCAAGCATACTCCATCCGTAGACCTAACAAATTGCTAAACCGTTTCTGCAGTGTAGAAGATACTCATGCTACCAAGATATACGCAATAGTTCAAAAACCGGACGATAAAGTTTCGATCGGCTATCAACTTCCTCGAGACACTTTTACATTCCAATTCATTCATCCAACTCGAAAACTAATCTCGAACGTTAAGTTTCATCTAATCAAACCAGTGCAAACTAGTACCATGTTTGTATGCAATTAGGCATACAAAGCATGTTATGTTCATTAGTAATAATGGTATTATTAGTACATAACAGTGTTTGTGTGTGTACTGTGTAGTTCATATTCTGTGGGCGCGTCAAATTGTTCCCAGAACCCGCGCAATTATTCCTAGTTATTACTATTTATGCGGGGTTTTAGGCCTCCTCTACTTTGGGTGGGTTTTAGACCTTGATTTGCGAGTAGTTCTGGAAAATTATTACACTAAGGCCTGTATGCTGGTAAGGAAATCGTTACTCAGATTAGAGTAGAGATTTTCATACAAAAATCTATGCTTGAGGGCATGTTTTTCCTTTGAAAGCTTATTATTTTATTATTTTCCGAGAAAAAAATTCACTGGGAGTGAAAATCTTCCGTAAAAAATAACATAAATCCTACCAAACAAAGTAAGTGCAATAATAAGGGCACGGTTGTTTTTGTTGATCTAATATTTTTTGTCTTTTTGCAATTTTCATTAAAGCTATTCCTAGTAAGGCCTGTAAACATAAACAATGCTCAAGACTCGAGCACAAGTTTTCGTTCTGCTTTGGTATGTATTTTTCAAACGGGCCCAAAGAATACTTAGCTACACCAAATTGTTTTAAAAGAGCTTCAAAACACACTAGCTACTGCGAAGCCCCACATTAGATAACAGTAAGCAATCTATCCGTCGTCGGATGGCGACTACGCCGAGAGCCGCCGCCGACCGTCGACATAAGAATGCTTTTATCTGAATTTACGCTGCTCTATCAACTCGCTGGTTAAAACTGAAGAAAAATGTGGGTTTATAACCTAGAATAAACCGAATGTTATGCTTTTTAAAACGAATCACTGTTTTGAAATAGCTTAGAATAAGTATTTTAGTAAAATGCAAGAGTCTAAAAAGACTTAGTGTATTCATTTACCAACACTATTATTTCTTTTTTGACTACGTAAACCGTGCTTCAGGACTTTCATATGAATATGAAACCCATTACTTTTAGAAATCAGTGGTTGCTACGGCAAAAAAGATTACTTTTAAAACTGATCGAAAACCAAGTCACATTGTACCTCTCGTATAAGATCTCGAACACAATAGAATGCAATAAGAGCATTTTTCCCCCTTCTCCGAGTACGTCCGGCTCGAGACACAGAAACGCTCTTAGCGACAAAACACAATCCACTCGATACGATATCGATACGAGCTCGATTGTGACGGTTAAAGTATCGATACTTTATGACGTAAGAGTTATTATTGCACTCAGTGTTTAGGTCGGGCCTTATACCGGGTGTAACAAGACCACTCTCGAAAGCTAGTACACATGAACAACTTTTCTTATGCAACCAAGATATGTGTGGGAAAAGCAAATTTACTGTTCCATACATTTTTGTCAAATGGGTACTTAATTTTGTTGTTTTATTATACCCTTTATTTGAAAATGCATTTTTGCTGATCGACAAACAACTACAGCCATCCATCAGGAGTCCATTCCGGGTTACGTTTACTGATCAAAATGATTCCAAATATTTTTGGTAACTACATACTTACTCAAAGATCATAATATACATAGTACAGTAACGTGATGTAAGATATAGGTAGACGGGCAGTATGGGCAGGGCCTCCTTTGGATGGAGTTTATTCGCTATGCGTATTCATGGCTAACAGCTACGGTCTATGGACAGAACTAAAGGACTAAAACACCTATAAAACAGGAAAGTGCTTTATTACTGCTAACACCAGTCACACATTAAAATTTTAACTGTACCTAGGCCTAAGTTAATTCATCTACATGCGCATTAGGCGGCTAGATCATAGTATATTCTATTCATTGTTTTAATAAAAAAAAATTGACATTGCTCAGCAGCCAAGATTGTATTTTTTTATAACTGCTATAAATATGCAATGCTTGATGTTTCTATTTTGTTGGCCGCGACCATAATAGCCGTCTAGTGTGAACACTGGGAACAGGCTCTATAGTAACATTCAGTCCTAACTTATTTGACCTTTAAAGGTAGGTACAGTCCCCAATAGGTAGAATACCAATTTGCAAGGTGACATCGTAAACGAAGAACGGCTTGATCTTAGCTAGTAAAACAATAGAAGTCCCTGATCTCACAGTAAAGTTAAATTGTCTCTTGTTTAGGGTGCTTGCTGTAATTTATAGTCGTGTCTTTCCCTGACAGTTTGATGCAGTTGGTTTACTGGGACATTGTTGCAAGGAAACTGTGTTTTAGATAAACGTAAATAAGTATAATACTATCTTTAACAAGTGTACCAAAAATAATGAACATTTCACACGCGCTGTCTCTACCGCGCGTCAAACCTCAAGATTTTCAACTTGAAAGATTTTTTTTAGCAACGGATGCTTTTTATAAGCACACTAAAAAGTGTGATCTAACATGTACAATTACTAAACTAAAATATTTGATTGTACGAATTAACTTATCTAATTAAACAATATTGTTATGCGAACCTCGTTAAAAAAAGTCACGGACGCGAAATTACGATCCCAATCAAAGCGGATCTCGTGCGATTACCCTTGTACCGCCACCTAACCCCCCCCCCCCCCTCTCTTATCCTGCGTATAACACAGCCTCGTGTAAATGGCTAGTGGGCAAGTGTTTATCCATCTGACTCTGCTAGAAATAAATAAAGTTAAAAAAAACTGCCTCATTGTGTTGATACAAATGATAATGAACTTAGTAAATAACTTAGAACAAGAAAATAGCTCAGTATAAAGCTATTAATTCTCTAGAGCGTATGACGATGTACCATCGCGATGGAACGACGACATTGTTAAGATTATCAGCGGACTGAAACTGCTCAAAATTAAAAAACTACTATTATTCAGCTTAAAGGACAAGGTATCATGATGATGAATATTTCATTTTATAAACTTTGCAGTTTACAGGAGTGTATGTTGTGTACAAGCTACTATTATAGCATAAGCTATGTATTTTCTGAGAGAAGTTCACATTGACGGCAGGCCACCGTATTTGCATAATCGAGAAATTGATTGGAGCGTATTCCCGAAAATACGGAGAAAAATTCAATTCTTTCGGCGCAGATGCCCTTCTAATGACAAGCCTCCGGTTTCTGTGTTACCAACTTTAAAAAAAATCAGCAATATTGCATTATGTTTTGAGTAAAATTTTGTGTGCATAATTTCATGTAGGTACTTACTATTTTGGTAAGTATACTTATGAATTAATTTGATCGAGAGGTCTTAAACCCGATAAAATCACTACCTAAGGATCGTTAAACTATTTTCTGTAGTTGGTTTCATACGCAACTTGCATTTAAAGAGGAAATATTAATACTTTACGTGTGACGAACTCTATGCAGACTTTATCTAACAAACTTTAGGCAGTTTGCACCTCTAGAGCTGGTAACACTGGCCGGTTTTTATGAAGACGAAAGCCTGTTGCTCGGATTGAGTCGAACCTCGCATTATGCAGTTTGAAGCGCCAAATGGGGTGAATAAATTGTTGGAGTCAAATTATGTTACAATTTACGGGTTTAAAATGTTTTTAAAGGGCCTCTTTGTTAAAGAAAACTTTAGTCTTTTACTTGAAAGTTTTTTCACCAAATAATTTGGTTCTTACTAAAGTTTTGTATGAGAACGCGTGATAAAACGCAGCTTGGATATTTTTAATGATCGCTTTTTTATACTCCAAAGCTGAATTGAAACGTATTCAGTTCCCAGAATTTTCGCCGCCTCTACATAATAATAAAACAGTTGCGTAGCAAATTAAATAACAGAAATGCGGCACGAACCAGTTGATTGGTTCATTACAATGCCAACGAATCAAATAAATCTTAATTCGGGGTCGCCGGCGTTTATTAACCAAACATCCAATACAAAGAAGCGTTGTTTATCAAAGGGAAACAGAGAAACAATACATCGGAAGTGCCCGACGAACGTCCCCGCCACTGCTGCCTCTACTGTATCTCAACTCTTAAAGCTTTACAGACAATGTAGCTTGACAACAGTAAAACTACTTTCACGAAGACGGACTTTACATAAGAAAAGAAAAATACGACCGATTATTAAAAAAAAAGCTTTTTTAAAATATTAGGTAGGATATAAACCATTTCAAAAGTAAATGTAATTGAAATAGAAGGTTTTCATCATCTCTTTGATTCTAAATTTATTAAAATTGTAGTTCCAATTCCCAATTTAAAACTAAGTTATGACCTAAGTACTTCATATGAAAGTGAGATTAAGAGTGGACCTATCAGTGGGTCACGTACACTCGATAGTGTAAAATCAGTCGATAATACCTTGTAGTTGATGTACTGTTCAGTAGCACTTGTCGTCAGTAATCCGCCGTTGACTCCGGCGGAGTGACTCCGTCGCGGAAAGGCTATAAATTAGGCCGCGTTCACTACAATGCCGCCGCCTGGCTTCACTCGACCCACTTCCCTAATTATGAAGGTGGAAATCAATTCAGCTGGTGCCGGTGCAATTCATGTCGACTTCGGAACTGGCAGTGGTTGGCAAATCGACGACTTCCGGCTTTAAACGAGAATTAGTATTATGCTTTTGAAAGAACAGCCATGCTTTAAGCCAGTTTTTGTGAAATGGAAAAAAAAATTGAGACCATAATTGCGCAATGTTCATGCATTGCCATGGCAATGGCTACACCTTTTTTTTGTCAATTTTGGAAATTGCCGATCAGCATTATATCGATTCGATAGCGGGTCTCCTACGCCGAGTGAGAAAGCAAATCCAGATTACAGCCATTCATGTACGGAATTAGTAGCAGCTCCACTCACTGATCTAATTCAATTCGGCTAAAGTGGATCCAAGGTGGAGTGAGGTCGCACAAAAGCGCACATCGCCACAGAATAAATGATAGCATGTACAAACACACAGGACAAAGAGATGAGACGCCATTGTCGAAATTTATTTACGTTCGGACAACGGACCAGTTGAAAGCATCGGAATTACGTTTGTAGAGGAATCATTACAGACTGTAGTGTACCTGCGGAAAACTAACTTACCGATCGACCACTGTCAACTTTATCCAGTAGTTTAAATAATCGCTTTTGTAAGTGGGTTAGTCCGATGTTGTTACAATGATAATGTAAAGGGCTGCACACAATGTCCTGTTTAACGGAAACTGTGTTTTTTTCACCAATATACAGGCACAAGAAACTTAACATCTCTACGTCTCGGAGTAATAGTCGCTTGTGACCTTACAAATCACGTCCTCAGTGCACGTGCTCGATGAGACATTTCGTTGTTCAAATCAGCTTCTCCATACATAAATGTAACATCCTTATTAATACTCTACCCGTAGGTCGACCAGAACCCTCAGTACGGTGGCTCGTCAACGGAGTGCTGGTTGACGAGGAGTACGAGCACAATACGGGTGACGTCATCGAGAACCGACTGCTGTGGCCGGCCATCAGGCGCGGCGACTACGCCGCCGTGTTCACCTGCCAAGCTGCTAACTCACACCTGGTGCCGCCGAAGGAGGTGTCGCTAGTACTCGATATGTTTTGTAAGTATCAGCTTTAGTGCCAGGAAAATGAGGGCCAGGTGCTGAAATACTTACATCAGCTCAGATAAAGCTTTTGTATTGTAATTTGGAGAGCACTTCGATTCAGTTTAAAATAAAATGAAAAGACTTAGCAGTTGCAAATCTACAGGTGCTGATTGGTTCCTGTAGCAGGATACATTTCTTGCCTGGAGGTTGGGATTTGAGTTGTGTATTGGAGTAGTATAAGACTTTAAAATTCAAGTCACTAGTTGATCAATAATTACTAAAATAATCAAGCATTTTTTGACTTATGGAGCAGAAATATTAAAAGAATACCATGCACCAAAAAGAACAACATAGAACGGTTGCACAAGGATGTGGAAACCTAATAGGGGAATCCTATGTTCAGTAGTGGACGTGGCTTAAAATATAGTTGTATTTTTTTCTAGTGCGTCCTCTGACGGTGGAAATAAAAAAGCCAGCAACGCTAGGCGAGGGCGGCGTGCTCACGGCGGAGCGGAGGTACGAGGTGGCGTGCGAATCCGCCGGCAGCCGCCCACCAGCACTCGTCACCTGGTACAAGGGCAAGCGACAGCTCAAGAGGATCACGGTAAGTGCTAGCATAGCAATATCAACCTTACAAACCTGTACTGAAAAGCTATAAACTATTTCCACTATACTTGCTCAACTTATAGTTTCTACAGAATATTTTTGGTTGAAGACAGCCTATAGGACATCATTGTTACCCAAAATGGTGAAGAAGTGGTTGTATGATTCATCATTTTAGCAACATGATATGAACCTTCACGACGACTAGTCTAGTATTATATTATAGTCTGTGACGACGAGTATGAAATGCTAATGAAAACTGGACGTCTATCAAGAACAAATCTGACAGTCGCTGCGTTAGCTATAGCGTATTCGAGTTATATTGCGCGTCAATGCCAGCTACACTGCCAACCGTCGCAGTGTCACCGCGCAGTGTATCTTGGATACGCTAGCGTTACGGTACGTTTGCGATTGTCACATTTATTCGTGATAAAGGCACAGATTAGTTTTTCAGCTTAAAACAAATGAAAATTAAAATAAGTGTAAGGCGGTTGCTACAAAATAATCGACTTGTTTTTTAAGTGTTTTTAGTGATAAAGATCTGTGTAGGTTTACTATACACCGATGTAAACCCAGTGATCACAGTGATTAGTTGTTCCTCATCTCCGCAGTTTCCTTGTAAGGGCGCGGCTCACTGGGCGCTAATTGTCAGCTGTGTCTCGTGTGTCCCGGGAGCACACATCCGATTATCGGAGCCTGTATCCGATTAGACGTACATCAGCTTACTGGTACACTCAGTACTGCACCTTCTCTACTTATTTGAAAGCTGATTTAACAGAAATTTAGGTTATATTCACTTACACAATTTAGTTTCAGTTTTGGATTATCCTACAACTACGAGGATTGTAAATAACATGGCACAATGTACATTACAGGTTTAATCATTATTCCTCTGACTTGTATAAGTAGCTACCATTAAACATAGTAATTAGTATCTAACTCTAGTTAGATCAATGCCAACTACCTATATGAAATACTCTATCGTTTTCAATAAGGTGTGAAAAAACATGGCAACTGATTTAAAGCGGTAATTTTCGATCCTCATCGATCAATATGAATAGAACCAGATTGCTATGGATTTTTTTCGTTAACTGTACATACGATCGAGTCTGTCAATCGTCTTACGATAGTCTCGCAATAATCTCCGCTAATCTCATTAATTGGCGACGCAATCGCGGAGATTATAATGATGTCACCAGTACTTATAGCTACGTAACGGTAATTAAGCGCACTGGCTCAAACTAAGGGTTATTAGAGCACGCGTTCTTACAAGGAACAAGGTCTGAGAGACCATTTTAAGTTGGTTGTGATAATGTACGAGATAATGCTAACGTAATAAACAGGGTTACGTAAATTCATTCCTGTTCCATTATTTATTACACAAAAACTAAATAGGACTGCAAAATAAAGCAAGCTCATATGAGCTAGTGGCCAACCCTGGTGACGGAGTTTTTAGGCCGCCTTAAGGCCTCCGTCGTGGCTTAACGACTGCTAGAGCCGAGGCCGACAGTTTAACGTGCCCTCCGAAGCACGGAAGCGCTCAGATGTAAATGCCACTAACGGTCACCCATCCAAAGAGTGACCGCACAGAACGTTGCTTGACTTAAATTATCGGTTAAGATTGGCTAAGTAAGCTACGCCACGAGCGCTGCGACTGCAAAATACAAACGAAGTTCTCAAAGAGTTAAAAATTGGACGCTCATCTTTCTTTAAGTATTATAGAAAAACTAGATGTGCCCGCGACTTCGTCTGCGTGGAATAATGTCTTTGAGTAGCATAGCTTTTACAGACCTCGATTTTATATCGAATCAACAGCTTAAAAATAAGTTTAAAACTTCTAGCTCTAAAAATGAAGATACTTACATACTAACAACTTTCATCCCCTCCTTTAAACCCCTTCCAACCCTTTTTTCCCATTAAAAAGTAGCCTATGTCCTTTTTCAGGCTCTAGACTATCTGTGTACCAAATTTCATTGAAATCGGTTTAGTATTTTTGAAAGCGCGACAGACAAACATACTTTCGCATTTATAATATTAGTAAGGATGTAAATACTTACTCTCTGAAAGTCGACCATATTTTAAAACTTTTTCCAGTACAGCTGGGGTGCTACGCCGAGCTCATCTCTCAACTCTTCCGCGGCTGTTTATAGCTGCTAACTAATACACGCAATAAACACTAACAACTTTGTTAGGTTTTTGTAAGAGACCACTCACCGCGAGCTTCCGCTAAACTTTTGTGAAAAATATCAGAGTGAATAGTTTTTATGGAGTTGTTAGTGACATTACTTCCATGTGCATGGTATAAAGAATATGTTTTGTAGTATTTTCTAGCACTCTGTAATCAGATTCAGTTTCAAACCAATATACTGTTTGCACGGATGGATATAAATTAATAAATAAATATTCACGGACACTTAACACAACGCCTTCTAGTCCCAAACTAAGCAAAGCTTGTACGATAGAAACTAGATGATAATTAATATGTAGAGTACCTAAAATTACAAAAAGAACAGATAACCTATTGCTTCATTTATACACACACACTAGCACAAACTCTACACTAGTACTATGATTTGTGGCCAGACTGACCCGTCGACTCGTTCAAATACTAATTTGCTGTTTCCCAAAAGGTACATAATAAATAGGGTAATAGGAACAATGATTGGCACCGCACGTTGGAGCACGGCCAGCCTTGCGGTGCAAGAGACGACGACAGAACCAGTACTTTATCTACGTACGAGGTCACTATGTCAAAGGGTACGCGTTTATGAAGTTGAAAGGGTTGTAGGTTATTTGGTAGGCTCATTGCAGTTTATCCCTGCTTGAGTCCCCTGCGTGGGAGATTTCTGGAACTTTTTACCAATAATCCCCATAGCGACTGTCGGCAGGGAAAATTGAAAAAAAAACCACCAATCCCCTTACACCGTTTTCTTTTAAAAGTCAAATTAAATAAAAATGCAGCTTAGTATAACATCCACAATATTAATTCTTGCAGACTACACGCACACTTCTTTTTTGACAGCAAACTATTGGTACTTCATAGGATCGCACCATCTAGGAATCCCCTACGCAGGGAACTTAGTCAGGGGATTTCTGGAATGAGCCCCGTGCGCTCATCATCATCATCATCTTCCTACCCTAGTCCCACGCTAAGTGGGGTCGGTACAACATGTCTTCTTCTTCCACTCTCCTCTATCAGCCGTCATCTCGGTGTTCACTCCTTTCTTACTCATATCTTCTTTCACACAGTCCATCCATCTTTTCTTTGGCCTACCTCTACTTCTACATCCGTCCACATTCATGTCTAGCACTTGTCTCGTAATATGGCTTTCTTCCCTCCGCATGACATGTCCATACCACACTAACTGTACCACACTGTACCTACCTATCTTAATACAAAAATGTATGTGCACAGTAATAAATATCACTGAATTAGATCGTAGCTGGAGGATGTTTGTAGTGTAGATACTGGTTTCTCTGCAAGAGCTGTGCCGTCTGTCACGCGCACCAATTACTGCCACTAAGCACGCTCGTAAAGACGCTCGGCCTCGTCCCGCAGCCGCAGACGAAACAAATAACAAGATAAAACACACTTATGTCGGCTTTACGAAATACACACTTTCTTTACGGAGATATTTTATTATTAAAAAGATTTAAAGTAGACTTACCCTTGCGAAAATAGACTTTGTTGATTAATACGCATTCTACCGCTTGAGGAACCAAACCCTAAAGTAATGAGATTGTGCATTGAGCACCACAGTTTATACCACAAGCTCTAATGCCAATAAGTCGTACTGCGTGCTAATTGCACTGTGACAACAATATGCGTTGTTCAAGACTGTTTGCTGGTCACCATACCAATGGGCATAGCTTAACCAGAAATAGTCCGTATTTTTAACATCATAAGAAAAATTATATTAGAATGAAATCAGGTGGAGAGACTTGGGCTAGACCTTTGCCTAGTAGTGGAACGAAATGGAAAAAAATCATTAAATAACCAGTAGCACAGACTATAAACTACTAACAGTAGCAAAGCAATCACGTCCAAACTATCGACTCCCGACCCCTTGTAGATGGAACCAGTAAGTACGTAACTAGTTGCACGAACGGAAAATATATTAACCCTTAGTGCAACTGGGTTAACTAACAATTAGATAAGAGGATAAAAGTTAATATTACTGCTATGTCAAGCCACAAATCATAATCTTCTAAATATATAAAACTCTTTTGAAGCTGACAGAATCAACGCACAGCCTAAACTATAGTCCTAGTGGTCTAAAATTTGGAGGGTAGTATCCTTATATAGTGTAGGGGAGCACTAAGAAAGAAATTTTGAAAAATCACACTAGAACACGAGCAACGCCGCGGGAGACGGCTAGTATATTATAATACTAGTAGTTAAACTAGCAACAAGTGCAATGTTACTTAGGCCTTAAAATACGCCTGTCAAAAAAAACAGTATTCTCAATTTCTGTGCACAGCAATAACCCAGCTGCATAAATCTAAGCTGTGAGTAAGGGGTGTTGTAATGCACGATTGATTCTGGTTAGTTACTCCCGGCTCGAAGGTATCGGAGACCTAAGGATACGACGCATTAGGCTGTGACTCGAACCATGGTTTATGTCCATGAGTCAATGTTTGAGCTGTCGTCAACATCATGGTTTATGCGTTTTGAGCTGCTCAGTAGCTCATATACAAACATATTTATAGCTTACTTAGTAAATCCTATTCAAACTTGTATGCTATAGAGTTGAGGGTCAACTTTGAAGTTTTTGAGAGTGTTTTTATTGAAAAATGACAATAAAATGTGTACTTGAGTACAGGTTTCGGTCGGAATTGAAGCTATGAAATGTCTGACAATGATTAAAATAAGATTAAAAAAGAAAGTAGGGTTTTGTGAGACAATCTAGCTAAACCGTTGTACAAAACTAAAACTTAAGGCTCTTATTAGAAAATCCGGGCGTGCATCGACAAGATGCAAAATATTTTAATTTTAAAAATATGTACATCACAAAAATGTGTTCTCAATAAACCGCACACAACTCAACAATGAGACTTGCGCAGCCAGTTGGATATCTCAAAGCACATTATTGAGCCGCTGTGATAGCAAGCCACAATAGCCTGAAGATCCGATATTTACTGAGTATTCAAATGGCGGCCACCCGACGAATATTCGAATAACATCAAATAAACTGGTATCGCTCAAGTACTTTGAACTGGATTGAAGCCGCACTGAATACTTGTTCTTTTTTAAAAATACAACTTGCTAATTCAAGTTTTAGAATACGCAAACAAGTTTGCAGACCATGGGAAACTTGTTCGTTCTAGATTCTTTATTGGGGGGATAAATATTAAAGTATAATAATGAAGTGCTTCCTATATAACCTAGTAAGAAAGTGTAGCAAATTAAGGATATTCTTCAGAGAAATAAATATTCTTAAACATGAAAAATGGCCTTTCTTTCTAAATTTAAAAAACATGCAACTTCTAAACCACCATTAAAAAACATCTACTGGCTAATTATTCAACAAAACTTTGCTTTACAAGCTCGCCATCTCTCAAAATTACTAGAAACTAATTAGTTTGACTAAAACTTGCTGTACCTATTCATGCAAAGTTAATAAAATAGAGAGGAACTGGAATACTATCTACTAGTATAGTATTATATAATCTGTGCTTGTACTCAAGATAACGTTTCAAATGCTAGAACAGTTTGACAGACGATGACTTCAGCTCACTTGTTATTAGTTTAGATCTACTTTCACGTACTAGTCGTAACTAAACAGATTATAACACTATATAATAATATATCGACACTCCCAAGGAATATCATGGTATCTCACTTTTTACCATTTTACAAGAGAGCACGTCAAAGTTTTAAAAAATTCTCAAAATCTTTGTGGGAAACTTAATTTCAAAATAACTTTTGGTGATTCATCTATAAGGATAGGAGTATGTATTTGTGTATATATATATTAATTGAAAAACCCCTGTATAGTGTATTTCCATGACTTACGATGTATTTTTTCTAAATTTTACTATGTAATTTTCGTTAAACAACATGTTAACTAGACATACAAACTAAAAATGAGGGTAGAATAATACATTTTATCTTTAAAAAAACATTATTTGAAAAAATTATAACTCGAATTGACATCTTTTTCACGGGAGAACAATGTTTTGGCCCTTAAATAATAGTTTGCGTAACTCGAAATGCCATTTTATTCACTGCAGGAAATGTAAAATGATGCTTTGTTACCATGTTTTAACGAATACTAAACGCAAAAGGAGAGTAGAACATAGTTTTTTTTATTTTGAACACGAATATGAATGTAACTCAAAATTGGCAAAAAGTGAGTTACCATGTTATTTCTTAGGGGTGTCGATATAAACACTACTTACCTGTAAAATTAAAAACTGAGTTCTTTACCTAGCTAAAACCAAATAAAACCGCTAGCACAAGGCTATAAAAAGTGTCCTGTGGAGGCATACTGTTGCTGAGTTTTAAAGCACAAGCTTTTGGGCCAGAGATGGGTAAAACAAAACACAAATTCAATACAATGCACTGAAGTACTCTCATGTTTGCGAGATACACCGCGATGTAGTTACACTACTGTATCAATTACTGTGCCCCTGGTGGCTGCAGCGGTATAAATAACTGCTCTGTCAGGAAATTGTACACTGGCCGACACCGACAGCCACACGATACTGGATGTCAGTGACTGGAATTAAAATGTAGGGTTTCAAACAACAGAATGCAATGGGACCACGAGAAATAACTTCACTCTTAGCATTGATGGGACAAAATAAATGAACAACGAAAAAACACTCAAAATAGTCAGTACCAACACGGTATGAAAGGGTCTAGTACTGATTATATATATGATTTATTCTCCGCCGATATCGTTTATGTATCGTGTCGGTAGTGGTGTGAAAGCCATCGAGTTAGCTAAACTGCATCCTCACAGAAATAGTTCGAAGTCGGCGCATTGTCGAAGATACGTGGCCTAATAGTTTTCCAAAGCCGTTTAGAAGTTAACAAACTATTTGCACTCAAAGGATTCACAATTATTTAGGAGAGGAATTTTAGATAGAAACGACGGTTAATGTCCAACTAGTTTGAACAACTAAAGAAGTCATTTGGCTTTGTACTACGAGCAGGTATCAGTCCAAGTCGGAACAAGTTTGTAAATCCAGTAGAGAGTTTGAACGCTGCTGTGAAAATACAAAGATGTATTATCGAACATTTATTTATTTTTATTTATTTATTTATTTAATTAGAACGGTCACACACAACCAATTACACTAATTAATTAAACACTACCAATTAAAAATGTCAAAACACAAAAATTAAATAGATATAAATAATAAAATTGTTGTCCATAAATTATAAGTCAGATAGTTTAATTATATTATACGTAACATTCATTCATCATTCTCGCAATATCTCAGGCATAGCAACATAAGTGTCTTCCAGTCATCCGTGAATATATCACAGTCTGGATTGGCTGCAAGAAGTTCATTAAGAGCGGTGAGGGTGCGAGGTAGGGGAGAATTAGCACGTGCGGCTGTACGCACGGAAGGAACTGCGAAGAGTTTATGACTCCTGAGCCTGAGGTATCTATCTGGGACAAAGAGGTGAAGTGACTCGTTAACATGATAACATTTTATTAACGACTGACCAATACCACCAATATTTGATTTACGCGTTGCAAAAAAGTAAGATGTAACAAGTTGTTAGTGCACCAGTGAGCTTTTTTAACCAAGTTACAAGTACATTGTTATGACCAGATGTTTTATGTGAAAAATTTTGTAGTACTATAATTTTCTAAATAAGTAGATTAACTTTTATTTATTTATTTAGATTATTTATTCAGACAACTTGGTCCAGTTTGGTTAGTAGGTAACATAAAAACACTTATTAAACTAGGTTAGTAATTTTTAACTAATAGCGATGCTGTCCTCTGGATGAGGTTCCAAACCAAAGGACAGTTATGTTTTTGAGCAAGAACATTTAGAATGCTGTTGTTGCTTTTATGAATATAATTTAATATTTAATAAGCATGTCTGTAATAACGGTGCCTACAATGTTCACCGCGGACAGTGCTTACCGGTGCGAGTGTAATGATATGCGCTGCAGTCGGCCGGCGCCATGCGGCAAACTGCAATATGTTTCGATAACCGAACCGTGCTGTACTCTACTGCATTATTCCAACACAACTGAATATCCTGTAACTAACGAAAGTCAATAAGTTAACCGTGTCATTTGCGGTTGTGACTGGCTAAAATATTGGAGAGAAATCCAATTACTTGATAAATACTAAAGGAAGAACGACGAGACTGAAAGACATGGTATGTTGGTGTAAAAAGAAGTCCTTGTACGAGTCAAACAGTACTTGTCTCGCATATACCGCCTGAGGGTAATGCTTAGCGCTGGGCGCCGTGGATTTCTGCAGTACATTGACAACCCTTAAAAGCATATAAAAAGTTTTCCGCTCCTCATAAAAAGAGGTTTAATCCAAAGAATTATTAACACGGCGTATTTTCATTTCAAAAGAGAAATGTATTTCGAAAGAGATTATCACAATTCCAATAAAAGAGAAAAAGCCTGTCAATTGTTTGGTATCGGCTTCCTATCTTTTTGCCGGGATTCAACAATTTGGCTGCGAGATTAATAGGGGATAATTATCTGAGGCTGGCAGCGCGCCAGCGGCAGCCGCCTTCCCAAGAAATGCGAGGAGTTTAGTTAACTGGGGTTTGCAGCCTTAGTTGTGGTGCTGATGTAAGATAGCTGTGACAGTTTTGTTAAACGCTTTTGTTATTATTGATGCTAAGAATTTTCTCGTTCAATAAAAATGACCAGAATAGAAGGGTATAAAAATGAATCATGACTGTAAAGAGATATGGAAAGTGTGCATTTGGTGACCTACTTTTTCCGTATTGTTGATTTTGCTTTTGTTTGCGAAATAATTTATTTCCACAACAAGGCATAATTGAAAAAGACGTCAATACCGGCCCTTGCTGCCTCGTTGGTAACCAAAACGTCGCTTCAAATTGCTTTCTTAAATGCAAATGAAAGTAAACAGGAAAATAGGCGCATAAATAATTTACAAAGTCACAACTCTTCCTGCGCGTCGAAGGACAATAAAAGCAAGTTATAAGCGACAGCGGTTCTACATGCAAATATTTTTGAAATATATTTGCATGTAGAACCGCTGTCCTCCACATCGTTTTCGATGACGGCGACCCTAACTAAAATTAAATTTACAATTACATACTTATTATCTAACTTAAATAACTTATAATCTAATACTACTTTCTAGCATGAGCCCTAATATGGCTAGCTAGACCGAATTTAGTTTTAAATATCCTGTCAGACGATTGGCAATAGAGCTGGCCTGATGTGTTATATGTGTAGGTGTAGGAGGGCTTAGGTCTTTCTTTACGGATTTGGCGTTTTACGTCAAGTGTCTCGAGTCGTTTTTCCTCGAACGTTTTTATCTTATTGTAGATGGTAGAGCGCCAAGAAGACCTTTGGCAAGCAAGCTCCTCCCAACAAGATGAGTCAATAGCGCATGCGTTCAAATGTCTTTTAAATACATCCTTAAAGCGCAGATGCTGACCACCGTGTTTGCGCTTACCTTCGGCCATCTCAGAGTAGAAGACAGCCTTAGGTAAACGATGGTCATCCATGCGAAGGACATGGCCACACCACCTGAGCTGTCGCTGCATCAGAAGTAACTGTTAACAGGTACATTTCTAGCATACACCAAAAAACCGTAGCGTCCGCGTAGCAACGCGCTACGGCGTAGACTGTTTCGTAGCATGTTTCTACTTGCGAAGAGAAGTGCATTTGCGTGTACAAAATGTATGTCAACTGTTTTGCTAGTGAATATTTACTACCGTATGTTTACTATGCCTTCCTACGATTTCAAAACAGAAAATATCGAAGCAAATAAAAAAAAATGTTTGAGTGCTATTAGCTAGAAGCTGATGCAATAAGGTCGTTATTCGTAGCAGTCGTAAAACTCCGTGGAACACCATAAGTTTTTAAAGTTTCGCTTTCTCCAGCAACTCGTCGGAATTATGCAGTGGCAGCGGAATGTTTTATGAGGGCCGAGGAAAAGTTGAGTACGGGACCCTAGCGCGGCTCTGCCACTGCGAATTAACTTAAAAACTATCACAAACATAATATAAAACGTTATGAACAAACAAAAATTATTTATGAGTTGGACTACTTCTTTAAACTCACAAACCATTCAAGTCATAGTAAATGTTCCATTCAACAAGTTGGTACGAATCATAGTACAATATCTTACAACAATCTTTACAATTACGAACTACGAGTAGCGGCTGACCTGTATACAAGTGAATTTATATGGTAGTAAGTAGTGTTTGCTAGTGACTAATTATCTGGATATGCTCATATAGTAGGTGCCAAATAACACCGCAAATTGAATTTTGCGACATCGTGGTGAAGGTGGGTGAATGACCTGTATTGCGGTGTTATTTGGCACCTACTATAGAAAACTTTAGCTAAACTAGAGAGGCAAGTATATTCCTTGGTTACTATTACATATTCCTGTTCGTTATGTTTTTCAGCGCGCGGACGCCTCTCTGTTTTTCTTCTACTAGAAGTTTCCGAGATATTTGTAGAGGATGAGTCGCGCGACGTGGTGACACTTCGTCACGTGACGTCTTGTTTGTAGGGTGCTTCTGAA
Organism: Eulithis testata; assembly: GCA_947507515.1. Classification (NCBI taxonomy): domain Eukaryota; kingdom Metazoa; phylum Arthropoda; class Insecta; order Lepidoptera; family Geometridae; genus Eulithis; species Eulithis testata. Next base: position 12,900,157 of record OX382194.1, read on the forward strand.
ACTGAAATAATGATTAAAATAGAAAATAAAATTTTCTATTTTTTTTGTTTAAACATTCTCTTCTGGAAACCATAACAAAATAAAGTTTTCTGAATTGTCAAACTAGATTTAAAGAAAGGAGAAACAGTAAACCACTCCGCTGAGCTATACTCAACGCAAGTCAGTGTGGGTGTCGAGCTAGCAGTGTACAGAATAGACGTGTAGAGGAGGTCGGTCACGAGGCGGCCATAGCAGCTAGTCTGGCGCGCAGCCAGCGGCAGATGCCGCGTACGTGCCGCGCGCTGCAATCGATACCGACATTACCGCTCATTATTACCATTTACCAACGTAAGCTAATAGGATTGGAAACTTTTGCAAGTGATGATTTTTACCAACGGTCGACAGCTAACTCACAACATAACTTACATGTACATACTTCAAATGGAGTTGAGCCGTGCCTAAGATCGACTCATCAAAACAAGGTAGCAGACATATTACATATTGAGGCGAAAGAAGAAAGATTTTAATATAACAAGTTCAAATAAGTATAATGCTTGAAATCAGGCTAAATGTTTACCGTTATATTAATTACAACACCGCCTGCTACTGTACATTATGAGACATGTAACGGATTCCGGAAAACTCATAAAGAAACATTCACACAATAACTTGAAATCTTTTCTCATAAAATCGCAGTACACGAGTGTACGTGTACAGTGGTACAGTCGCGCACAACCGGCGCTTTATGATGGAAAAATACATCAGCGGACAAAAACAAACGATGGAAACCGTCAGGAAAATAAGCCATGAACGTGTCGCGGAAGAATTGTGGGGTTTATGGGATACAGACTGCCGGCGCTCTGGTTTGTTTTTTATACGATATCCTTATTATATTCCGTTTATTTAAACTGGTTTGCTTTTGAACTTAATACGCGTGCACAGAACAGAACAATATATACTCAGAATGTTTATGTCATTCAGAAATTACATTACATTGAAGCCCTAAGTTCATCAAACGTTTCTCATTTTGGCTGTCAAACGTAAACTTAACCCTCACGAGTCCTCATCAATAACATTTCAAACTGTCAAAACTTTACGCAATACAATACATACAACGTCTGTTAATTTTGCGATATCAATGACATCTGTCCGCTATTAGCGGCGTAAACTTTACGTCAGCTGTCAATTTATCAGTGAGGGGTGCGGGGTGCGGGGGATGTTGACAAGTGCGTATAAACACCGTAACAAAGTGTTATGTCATGTCTAATAAGCGAAGTGTCAAAGTATATTGTGAAACATGTAGTGATGCGCACATTCATCGCGAACTCGGTGACGATGGTTTCGGAAACTTGTGTACACGCGGTATTAACAAAGGCTTCGCTAATGGTATCGATTCGGTTGTTGCCTTTTTCTAAACTGACCTAATTTGACAGCTCTAAAATTATAGCCGTCCTTATCGTTTCAGTTTATGAGAAAGGGACGGCAACATTTTTAGTGCTGTCAAATTAGGTTAGTTTAGAAAAATGCAACAAGCGAATCGATACCATTATTTGTTCAAGCTATATAAAGTAGACAGAGACATGCAGAGGTAACTTGCTGAACCAAAATCTATTTCTGTATGAGATATTTTTCTGGACACCGGCTGACACAGATGTTTCGAAACCTATCTCAGACAATGTTTTTAGTACACAGTTTCTAGCTTAAAAACACCAACTTAATTTGTGTATGGGAAATAAACAAATTATTACTTATTTGTTTTATTGCATAGAAATAGGTTTTCATAACAAAAGTAAGTAATATTTAAAGCTTTCATATGTGTTAAAAACTCTGACTCTGTTCCACATCAGCTCTTGTTAATGACCACGGTGCAATATCTCGTATAGATAATTATAAAAACTTGACGTCTAGCTAAAATACGTCAATGAAAAATATTACGTAAACGTACCCTAAATTTACGGAATATTTCGGAGTACGCCGCTCGCCCAGAGTGTTTTTTTAAGTTAGACTGCACGGTCACGGAACCTCTGCCAAACGCCGCCCACAGCGACCGCGCAGTGTAAATCAAATGTGACTAAAGAGCCTTTGTAAGTAAGTTTTCCGTAGTAGAACCCTACGTACAAGTAACGCAACAGCTCATTCAATACCGAGTATTGGCTCCCGTTTCATTTGCGTTGTCAACATTAATGTTATTGGGAATTTGTCCGGAGCTTATTTTCTTATTAAATTCATTACTGGCCCTTATTTCCCTTGAGGGCGTGAGGTTGGCGATGTGAGGTCAACTGATTATGCGGGAATCGATATTAGCTGATATTCCAAAACTAGGGTTTACATAGCGGGGTCAACACCATAAAGCTCATATTACAGTGTTCAAACTTGTGTTCATAGTTTTGTACGTTTTGTTATTTTTCTGGCGATTAACGTGACGGTGCCGCTTTCTTTAGATGACTTTTGACCGTGTAGATTCACATTTCTAGTCTAGTCTCGTCTGGGGGCTAGACATATTTTCTAATTTGAGTTTATCTAGACTTATATATTTGTGATGGTTGTGACCCAACAGACCCCACTTAGCGTGGGACAAGGGTAGGAAGATAATGATGATGATGGTTGTGATTTACGTAGTATTTTCTAGGGATGTGCCTTCAGTTTGTAATGTTAGAATTTATTTTGAAAAAAATATTACAAAATAGTGCTATGTAAAAGCTATGTCTTAAAAGGCCGGCAGCGCACTAGCATCACCTCTGGTGTTGCAGCTGTCCATGGGCGGCGGTGACCACTTTCCATCAGGTGGCCCGCCTGCTCGTCTGCCAGCTATGGCATAAAAAAAATGTTTCACTTTTATAAAAGTTACAATGGCCTACATTGTAACTTTTATAAAAGTGAAACAATAGCACTCTTAACTAACAATAGCTGAAACAATTATTTGTACCGGACGCAATCCAGTTTTAATAACTCGAATAAAACTTTATCGATGTTTAAAAATCGAGTAGCTGTGATAGCTTCTACGAGTTTCTTCTAATCCATTAGCTCAACACCGATGCTCCGCCGGCTCACTATTTAATCATTAAATTAATCATACACCAAGGCTCTTTACTGATCTTTGATTTACACTGCGCGGTCGTTTTGTGCGTTCTGCGTACTTGAGAGGAGTTTTACCGCGTTGCGCGCGTTGTAACTGAAAATCTCAATACTCCTCTTTGCTCATACTTTTCTGAGTTTACCATCGCAATATTTTTCAGTAAAACCAAACACAAAATATAAAGATATTCAGTCAGCATCAACAATACGAGTTGGTCCGTCAACTCGCATACCACTAGCGGGCCAAGGGCGGGTATTCATTAGGGCTGTTGCCGCCGTGACCGCTGTTACCCTGTTCCGATACAATATACGTTTAGTTATTTACGGCCGGCACCCGCAGATCGCTGACGGGTACGTGCCATAGAGGTTAGAACTGCGGCCTTGAGGACACGCTACACGGCGCCGGCCGCGTCCGCATTGTTCCTTTGATTTGAACTGTACTGCTTTGATTATAAAACTCAATATCGGAGCGACGGACTATGCTGCTTTTTCATCGTATGAATATAGTTTCAATCAACTGGTGACATTGATAGAGCTCGGCGTGGCTATGCCATAAATGAGGTGAAATGACGTCACATCGTGGTCGAAAATAGATAGATCCCACGCGTGTGGTTTCACCTGCCCTTGTAAATCTGATCACTTCAGGAGTTGAAGTAACAAATTGTGCCCAATAACTGTAATTAGAACATCCACCACTCACATGTGTTCAGTACTCCATGGCGCTACCCTATGACCACAGAATAGCTATTCCCGTAAGTCATCGGCTGGCGAGCGGCCAATCTTCCTTAACTATTAAGTAGGTTAGCGGAGTTATGCACGCTTTCTCCAATTTGCGGCCATTTAGCGCCGTGCTGTTGTGTATCTCTCTCACAACCTAACCTTACCCATATTATTACTCGTAAATTCTTGTGTAGGTATTTCTCGTCGGCAAAACTTGTGACCTTCTCATCGGTGCTAGTTCTACTATAATCCTTGATTTTCTGAAAAATACTTCCTCATGAGTGTTGAAAGTGTGATCATCACGACCTTGCCTAAGTCTAGCAAATAGTATACTAGGCTTTCTCCACGCAACAGGTACTTTTTAGTACTGTTTATACATTTCGTTATTATTTCACACGTGAAGCTAAAAAGGGCACCCCATTATTCTTCCTTTTTAAAAATATATCTGCTGCAGATTACTAGTGACTGTGGCTTAGAAGTCTTCGGGTACAGGAGCTCAATGTCAACCAAACACCATGTCTAACTGGTTGGTATGTTTTAAAGATTGTGGCCGTTTGGTACCTCGGTCGTTTTTGGTAAATGACACTTTACTGTTAATTATCCCCCTCCCCCCGCCCCTATCCCCAGTGAGTCGTCACATTGCCAGTGAGCCCACGTCCAGGTTAATTGACTAAGTTGTTCGATCTTGCGAGAATGCAATAACCCATATCTAGGTATTAACGAACCAGTCGCCGTAGGTACCTACGACCTATTAACAACTATGTATCAAGAGACGCATGAAATGGAAATATCCTATTCCTACTAATCATAAAAACGCGAAAGTTTGTAAGTATGGATGGATGGATGGATGGATGTTTGTTACTCTTTCACGTAAAAACTACTGATCCGATTTGGATGAAACTTGGAATATATATTGTCCGTGACCTGGATTAACACATAGGCTACTTTTTATCCCGAAAAATCAACAGGATCCAACGGGACGCGAACGAAGTCGCGGGCGGCACCTAGTACTTCATATTTTTATCCAAAGACATAAAATGGAGGGTTGTGAGATTATTTTAAAAAGCGTTTTCAGCTGCTATCATTGATCACAACGTAGAATGATTATCTGCTCTGTAGCAGTAGGTATTTGGTGTCTGTCTATTTGCCGATAGTGTCGTCATACTTATAAGACGAATTTTTCATCTAGCAAAAATCTTGATATATTTCTGAGCTTTATGGCTTTCAATTTGGGAGCTGTACGCAAAATAAGCTTGCGACAAACACGCGCCACTGACGAGTTTCTCGGACATTTTTTCATCACGAGTTATTTATTATACTTGCGCATATAAAAATCAGCGGCCGCTTTACATGAATAATTTATCTGGATCAAATAAATTTAGAGCAGATTCTGTTACATTCAGCAAATTAAAAAATTAAAAAAAGGTACTTTACTTAGCACTTATAACAAAGCTTTGCTGATTAGTACTTTTAAAAGCCAGCAGAAAACGCAACGGAACTGCAATTTCCACATTACCAATCCAAATTGCGCTCTTTGCCTACCGCATAAAGTTCACGTTAGATCTGCAGTAATTCACATAGAGATGCATTACCGTCTGCGGTGGCAGTCGTTATCTAAAAGTGTGCTCGGTGGTAATGCGCCGGTTAATCCGTCTGGAGGCGATAATGTTCCCGTGGGTTAATGGAATATGAGGATTAATGGGACGTTGATCAGATACCAGCCACATACTTCCACTGCTGTTTAATCGTATGATCTAGAATACGTTCATATGATCTGGAGTGAGTTTAGTTCTGGAACGAGCACAGTTTATACGCTTCCGAGGGGGAGTGCATCGCGTGTTACTCGATACACTTTGCTAATATGGACGCCGAACTCAGATAAAATAAGAGGTCGAGCAAAAGCAGTTAAAAAAAAACAAAGTGAATATTTTGAGAGCATCGATAGCAATGACGGTACATTTCTGAAACTAGCAAAATTTTTAACGAATAATCCCACTTTAGCAGGTGCCAAATAACACTGCAATACAGGTCATTCACCCACCTTCACCACGATGTCGCAAAACTCAATTTATGTATGGTAAACAAACAGTACTACGAGATTCGAGCGATTACCGTCTTAGCGACAGGTTTGTATGGAAAGCGACAGAATTAGCCTTTCATAAATTGAATTTTTCGACATCGTGGTGAAGGTGGGTGAATCATAATGACCTGTATTGCGGTGTTATTTGGCACCTACTACAGCTTTCACCAACTAAAACAATGTGAACAGTATTCCTTAAGTAGTAGAGTACAAAATGGAAAACTCATAAAAGGTTAATCCTCACGTATGCTAAACTAGGACAGTACACGTTGTTTCAAACTCAAAAATAACTTCAAAAGCTGTTTCATCAAAGTTAGGTATATTCGGACGTGCACAAAGCGATTTTAATTTGCGAGGTAAAAGGCCACATTCAAACTACTTGCATAAATAAACAACTCGAAGCTTAATGTACGAGCGTATACAACTGAAACTTGTCAGTTCTCGCGCTGACAAAAACTGACCTCACAATATCACTTAGGGCGGATTCGTCCAAAAGTCATGATATTCCTGAATAAGTATCCCTTATATAACTTTACTCTTTGATTTTATTCTCAGATAAATTCGTTTTTGTTTTTCCATTGCAATCTTGAGAGTAGCCAATCCTAGGTATTGTTATTCTGTATATACATAAAAACCAACTTAATTCAAAATACAATTGCTTAGAGAGCGCTGTACTAGATATCTATAGTCTGTATTGAATGAAGGAAGAATAAATAAGGGCAGTCTTGAGGCAGCCATCTTGTTGTGTGCACATGCACTGTGTTTACTTTACTTCATGGTGACAGCGGTGGTAGCTAATAAATCGAATCTTTGCAAAATTTTGGAAATATGGAGCATGCTCGCCCTCCATCGCAATTGAACCTGGAAGGAGGACCGGCATCCCGGGCTGACGCGTGGCGGCGATGGTTACGCCAGTTCCAAGTGTTTGTCAAGGCGTCGGGAGTCCACAAAGAGTCTGCCGAGGTACAAGCTAGTTTGCTTGTAAACCTGATTGGTCCGGAGGGATACGACATCTACCTAACACTAAAATTCACAAACGAATCTGATCGTGACGACATCAAAAAAATTATTGAAGCCTTTAATGGATACTTTGGCACTAAAACTAACCTTATTATGGTCAGATTCCAATTTTTTACGCGACATCAAGAAACCGGTGAGAGCATAGACGAGTATGTCACGGCTCTGAAACTCCTCAGCCAAAGGTGTGAATTCGAACAACTTGAAGATGGTCTGGTTCGGGACAGAATCGTTTGCGGAGTCGCCGACAGTGCGGTGCGCGACCGTCTGCTGAGAGCTGATGATCTAACCCTCGAAAAAACCATCAAAATCTGTCAGGCCAATGAAAGTTCTGCGGACGGGGGGCGTCAGATCGAAGGTGTCAAGAGTGAAGCCAAGTCTACGTCGGTAAATGCGTTGTGGAAGCTGAGAACTATCCAACGCGGGGCGAAGACGTTCTCAGGTGGACGCGGTGGCAGTAGTGGTAGCGCTACGAGCAGGGGGCGCGAGCGCGGCGCTCGTGCAGGCTCGAGCTGGCCCCGGGCGAATCGTGGCGGTGGCGGCGGCGGCGGCGGTGTGGGCAGCGGCGGCGCTGGCGCGCTCGCAGCGCGTGACGGTGCTTGTGGTGCCTGCGCCAGCACCTACTGTGATGGAGGTGATCGGTGTGCGGCCAAGAAAGTGAAGTGTTTCATTTGTGGTAATAAAGGACACTATAAAGTGTTGTGCCCAGCGAAGAGATCTAATAAAGTATATGAGGTAAACGAGGACAGCGAAGACAATGATGAACTATACTATATATCCACTATTGAGTGCATCGATTCTATAGCAGAAGATGATAAATGGTATGAAACATTTTTCTTACCCCAATGCGGGTCTCAGCATACATTTAAACTAGATACAGGTTCAGATCTGAATGTTTTATCTCGAGATAACTTTGTTAAACTAGGGTTTTCTTTATCTCAGTTAGTAATGGAAAGTGTGCGAGCAAAATCCTTTTGTGGCAATTACCTACCAGTTGTTGGCTCAACTATTATAACAGTACAGCATAAAAAATGTCAATATGAACTTAAGTTTATAATTTCTGATGTGCCCTGTCAGAGCATTCTAGGGAAGTATGGTTTAGAAAAACTAAATTTAATACAAAGGGTTTACTCCATCAACATGGATAGGTACGATGATTTATTTAAAGGACTAGGTAAGTTGCCGGGGCAATATACAATACCTCTAGAAAACAATGCTAACCCTTGCATATGCCCGGTTAGAAAAATTCCTGTCGGGGTGCAGGGCCAGCTGCAGAAAGAATTGGCCCGGATGGAGGAGCTGGGTGTTATAAGAAAAGTAATGCATCCTACTTCTTGGGTAAATGGCATCGTTGTCGTCGCAAAAAAGGATGCTAGTCTGAGGGTATGCCTGGATCCGCGACCACTAAATAAGGTAATTAGGCGGCAGCATTACCCACTTCCTACAATAACTGAAATAGCCACTAAATTAAAAGGTGCGCGGTATTTCAGTAAGCTAGACGCCAAGTCCGGGTTTTGGATGGTTCAGCTGGACGACGCGAGCGCCGACCTTTGCACATTCGGAACACCGTTTGGTAGATACCAGTACTTGCGATTGCCCTACGGAATAAACTCAGCATCAGAAGTGTTTCACGCCAAGGTTCGACAGCTGCTCGAAGACCTGGAGGGTGTCGATTCCTTCGTCGATGACATAATCGTGTGGGCACCCACCAAAGAGGTACACGATAGTCGCCTTAAGTGTCTTCTCGAAAGGGCAAGATCAGTAGGTATCAAATTTAACCGCGAGAAGTGTGAATTTTGCGTGACGGAAGTCACTTACTTAGGTCATACATTCAGCGTTGAAGGCATGAAAATAGATCGCGCAAAATTAAGGGCCATAACCGAGATGCCAAGCCCTAACGACCGCCAGTCGCTCGAAAGATTTCTCGGGATGGTGAACTATGTAAGCAAATTTATTCCAAATTACTCCGAACGTGTAGGGCCACTGCGTAACCTGCTCAAGAAAAATAGTGCGTGGAGCTGGGACAGCGTCGAGGAACGCGTGGTAAGTGATCTGAAGGAGGCGCTATGCACGGCACCGGTGCTGGCACTATATGCGCCGCGCGAACCAGCCCTGCTTTCGGTGGATGCCAGCGCGCATGCGCTCGGAGCTGTGCTGCTGCAGGATGGCCGCGCAGTCGAGTTTGCGTCGCTTACGCTTACCGACACACAACAGCGATACGCACAAATTGAAAAAGAAATGCTTGCTATCGTATTTGCGTTGGAAAGATTTCACCAGTATGTCTTCGGTAAGAGTGACGTCACCGTGGAAACGGACCACAAGCCACTCGAAGCACTTTTCAAAAAGTCACTCGACTCCGTCCCAGCGAGATTGCAGCGCATGATGCTCCGTGTTCAGCGGTATGATTTTCAAGTAGTTTACAAGCCGGGTAAATACATGTACGTAGCGGACACACTGTCTCGGGCGCCGCTAACAGAACGCTTACAAAGCAATGTGTCTGAGGAACTAAATGAGCAGACTTGCTTTCTTTTGCAAAATGTTCGGTTTAGTGATGAGCGATTTAAAAACATAAGAGAACATACAGGTGACGACGGTGAGTGTAAAGTACTAATAAAGTATATTTTGCACGGCTGGCCTACAAATAAACATCAGACGGATGAATGCGTGCGGCAGTATTGGAGCCATCGAGAATGTTACGAATACGCGGACGGTGTAATATTTTGTAACAACCTAGTGTTTATACCTCATGCGCTCCGGAGTGAAATGTTATCGCGCGTTCACGAGGGACACTTAGGTATTGACCGATGCAAGCGACGAGCGCGTGACGTCATGTTCTGGGCCGGCATGGCGCGCGACGTCGAGGCCACGGTACGCCGATGCCGCGTGTGCGCCGATCACGCGCCGCGGCCCCTCCGCGAGCCAATGATCCCGCACGACATCCCGCATCTTCCTTGGACTAAACTAGGATCCGATATTTTCGAATATGCTAAAGCGTACTACTTGATAATTGTTGATTATTTTACAAACTTTGTGGAAATATGTCCACTCAAGAACATCACATCTAAACAGGTAGTTTTAGCATTGAAGGATCAGTTTGCTAGGCACGGAATACCTGAGGAACTAATCACAGATAACGGACCAGCATACGCGTCCAAGGAGTTTAGGGGCTTTGCGCAGATTTGGGGGTTTAAGCACACCACTTCCTCACCTAATTACCCACAATCTAACGGACGAAGCGAACGGGCGGTAAGGTCAGTTAAGGAATTTTTAAAAAAATGTGATACTTCTAATGAAGACTTCTATTTGGCTTTGCTTAATTTTAGGTCAACCCCTAGAGACGGCATAGCGAGTCCTGCTCAGCTGCTAATGGGCCGTAGGCTCAACACGCGCTTGCCCGCGCACCCAAAAATATTAAAGCCAGAAAGGGACAACGAGTCTGACCAAGCAAATATTGCGCGTAATCAGGAGAGAAGCCGCCAAGACTACGATAAGCGAGCGCGGGCCCTTCCCCCACTGCAGCCAGGCGACGAGGTGGTGGCGCTAGATGGCGGATTGCGACGGCACGCACGCATCACAGGTATTGCTCCTGAGCCTCGTTCCTACTTCATCACTGATAGTGGTGGAAAGGTATTTCGTAGAAATAGGAGGCATATCATCAAACTTCCACAATCTCCCGTAGAATCGTTCAATGAGACTATGTGCGAGGAAGATATGAGCGAAGGAAGTTGGTCTGGAGAAAATTCGGAAACCTACGGTTCATGTACGTATGTTGATAATACCGATTCAGATTGTTCGCTGAACAGCGCCTCGAGTCATTCTCACATACCTTTAGAAAGGGCAGCTGCAAGGGAAGCTAAGAATAGAATTAAAAAAATTCAATTCTAAAATCATCATAACCTACCATGTTCTAAATTTATAATATGTAATGCCCAAATAATAATAATTCATGATTATGTATTTCAATTATGTTACTTATTTCTCCACTATTATCTAAAAATAGTTGAGTTAATTAAACCCATATAATAATAAAATTGTATAGCAGCATAGAAGGAATAAAATATTTGTAAGTCAGCTATTAAGTATGCATCTGTTATGAAGTACCACCTACTCTCATTTATTCATTGTATCTTTCCATGATAAAAGGGAAATAGGTAGGTAGTTCGTAAATATTATATTATTAATTTCCACTACTCTATCAGTCTTCTTGTCTTTGCATAGGTACCTATACCTACTTAACCTTACTAATTTATCTTAATAATATTTTCTATATTGTTTTATTTCATTAAGGGGAAGATGTACTAGATATCTATAGTCTGTATTGAATGAAGGAAGAATAAATAAGGGCAGTCTTGAGGCAGCCATCTTGTTGTGTGCACATGCACTGTGTTTACTTTACTTCAAGCGCAACACAATAATACATGTGCACACAAATTATCCGGGTGTCAAGTTGTCAATATCTATGAAAACAAACAGCTGTTTTGTCAAATGTAGCAGCCGCCATTAAAATATTCGACAGATAACTTGTTTATACCATAGATTTTGGCAGTATAACGATTTAGTCTCAAATAGACAAGTTTTTCCTGGAATAAGACTTGGTAGAACAAAAAGTTTCTTATCACTAGAGTAATTATTGATTTTATTCGCAGTATAAGACTTAAACTGCGTATAAATAGTTTGGTCGAATCCGCCCTTAGTCAGTGTGATGGTTACTCTACAGCTGTACGGTAACAAGATAATGTTATCTGCGTGCTTACTTTCACTTCTGTGTGGTTATTGTTGAACCTGCGCTCCCAGTTCGAATTAACTGCAAAATACTAGGAATGCTTTCTTTCGAGATTGAAAGTGGGATGCTAAAGTTTTTAATTGCAAAACAGACTGCTGATGAATTCTCTGATTGTTTCGCCGCGGGAGAATAATCAAAGAAAAATGTTTTGCCGAAAAATTGCGGCTTGATGGAAACGAAACTTTTTAATAACGTATCTACGTTTCCCCGGTGGCTGTGAGAACTCAGCTAAGTAACTACTGCCAAGCTGTGTGTGTACCCGTAGGTTTACTCGTATTATGTTTAGGCACATTTGGCCCGCTCCGGGACCAATAACAAACACCATACTAATATCTTTTACATCTCTCATATTCGGTAAGTAGGTCCTTATTACCCCCAAATGGGGCTTGTAGGTGACCAATTAGCGCTCCAGGGTAATAATGTAACTAGAAAAGCCCTAGGGCGGTAAGTAAATTAAAAAAAACACTTAACTTTTTCAAAAAGTTCGCGTGCATCTAACTATCATACTGGCAATAGACATCATGCATTCAGCTCAATGACAAAAGAGGTCGCTTCGCTATTCAGCCTTGTCTTCGTATGAGTATAATAGTCATCAATTTTAAATATCGAACAGCGAATCTCAATTTCGTTCTTGAAACAAAAAATTAAAAAAACAAGATGAGAAAAAAACAAAATTTTACTTTAAATATTGTTTGTTTTTGGGATTTTTTTATAATTACGTGCTAATTAGGAAAAAAACATGAGTTCTGCAAGTGATGAAATATAAGCTGCACTCCCGATTCAATGAAAATGGAAGCTGAAGCAGCAATTAACAATATTTTATTCTTGTAATGCCAGTTTTTTTCAACTTACCTCACAATCGAGAAGTAAAGCGAGTAGTTAGCTCGGGTGTAAGCATCAATTGCCATACAGCCCTTGGCTACTAATCTACTATTATTTTAAAGGTGTTTAGGGTGGCACTTGCTTCGCCGTTAAAACTTATTGATCAGATACTGGAGGCTCTCTTACTGCCGTAGTAGTAAACAAATCATGTGGTACAGTCCGGTTCAGTCAAATCTATTCCCAGAAACTCACGCAGCTAAACTATGGAATCAATAAATCGACAGACATGGCACAGGTAACCCACTTTTTATCAGTTGGGACTGGTACATTGGTCTTCCATTCAGAACGGCTCTAAACAAAATTAAAACAAGACTGAATCGCTCTCCGGGGACGCGAGCCCGATCTACCGATAAATTGATCCCACTTCTCTTATGTAGCCGCTGACATAGTTACTGCGGCGGGCAGTGGAACAACTTTCACAGCATTCCAAAACATTATGGCTAGACGCATTGAGTACTTTCAAGCTAAATAAGACAATAAAATGGTGTTGGTGTTCAGAAATAGTCGCCTGTAACATGAACATTGCTGAACATAAATGCAATGCTTACAGATTTAAGGTTTGTCATACTAGACCATCAGTTTGAAGTTGAGCACGAAATAGAAAATAGTTATTTTAAATCTGTGTTATAAACCCTAGTACCCACTGATACCATTTACGCGGTTTACAAATAAGTTGAGAGACTGCATAAAGTTACAATGCGCAGCGCTACGGTGCGCTACGCCGCGCTACGCCGTAGCCTCTGCTACGGGACACCTCTACGCCACCTTTGGATTGTAATTGCTGCCGGTGCAATTGCAATCGTGATTTGACTCCGTTTTTAAATCGTTGAACCAGGAATGTAACCGGATTTGGCCTCTTTGATATATGGTTCAATACGATTTTTGTAGAAATATGAATTGGATTCCACAAGGTTTAATAAATGAATTTGACAGTGCGATTCCTTCTACTTATAACAATGCATTAATAACCACTCAGAATTTATTAAGGACATGCCTTGTGAGACAATCTAAATCCGTCCGTCCGAAATGTAGAGGTGGGAGGTAAATTACTATTGTCGGCAAGCACTCCCTAGTAATTTCAGATAAAAAAATACTGCTACCTTAACAGAGTGTATAATCAAGGATATTTTTTTCTAGATGTAAAAATGTACCGATTATCCATCTACTAAAACAATAACTCTTCGTCTATCATCAAAATAGATCACCTAAGGACGAAACACAATCACGTAGAGCGGCCTCACCTGCTCAATTGCATTACCTTACAAGGTACATCCACAGAAGACTTCTGTAAGTCAAACCACTGCAAGTTGCATACAGTCCAATTAGATCTAGTGGTTTCCATTCAGGTAGCAAATCCTAAAACCTGTAGCTACGAGTGGAGGCCACTTCTCCTCGACTCCCACAAACGAGGCCACTGTGCCGCCTGCCGTAGGTATGGCGCTTCCAAACGCTAAAAATACACGGATTCATGAAGCAGGCTTCAAGCAGCCAACTACTGCAAACACGACAGCGCCCTCTGGTGTGTTTGCATGAGGACAGCTACTGTCCTCTCGTGAACGTATCAGAAGGAATTTTAGTGTGACGAATGCATTATTAAAACCAAGGGTAACAAAAGTTAATTTTGTTCTTTCTTCATTTAGGCAAAACCTGGGCAAGAGGCTAGGGCAAAATTAATTTATTTATTTATTTAAACATTACATCTATTATTACAGATGAGACCTAATACAATAGAGTAGTCCTCAAATTCATATAAAAATCAAACAGTACAATTACAAATGTCATACATAGAACAAAACAAAAAAAATCTATCAAATATTAGTCAAATTATTAATACGCATGCAAATGTCATACATAAAGGGAAATTCTTACTTTTGCTCTCTTGTCTTGACTCTGGTCAAATAGTCTCTCAAGCTTCACTGATAACATCAATAATTTATTCAAGCAAGTTTTCGAAATGACGATTTCGAGACACAATGCCTATTTTTATCTAAAACATAACCCATAAGTACACATATACTTAGCAGATTCTCATTACAAATGTACAATAAAACACTTGCTTCGGCACTGTATCGTGTGAACGCTCCTCGGGGTAGCTCAAGCAAACACGAAGCAAGTACTGACTGTTTGCACTCGCGCTCCGGCGACCTATTGGAAACGGAATAACTTAATTTGGGCCGCTTTAACCCCGGCCTTAGCATTCACCAAGACAGTTAGCTAATACAGTAGTTAGATGATTATTTTAACTTAAAACTGCCTAAAAAAATAAAAAATAAATACATCTTCAATTATACTTCTTTGTAGGAAAAATCATACAAAAAAAACTATAGAAACCAGGCCGTTGTCTCCGCCCGATTCTATAGGCTCTGGTCGCGAGGTACCTAAAATCACCAAGTGTCTGAGACGATTCTAAATGACCCGTGTAGTTTTACTGAATAAAAGATCTTTACAAAAAATAAACCTCTCCAGTTTTAGGACAACATGTAAATAGGTCTTTATTTATCCTGACACAGCAAGCAGCTTACAGTAACCACAGTGATTACTTCTGTGATGCTGTTGCAGCATAAACGAATAGAGCCGACGTGAAATGAGCGCATTGTGTTTGCCGCGGCAATAGCGACGCGACCACACGCACACAAAACGATCTCCCAACGAACACAACTGAGATCGTTCATTCTTGTGTACTCTGTGGGGACCGACCAGCCATTTAAGCACTGCCACTTATTTGAAAATAGAGTAAGAAAAGGAACGTTAGGAAATAGGTTTTGCTTAAGGCACTAATCGCACTGAGCGTTTGCTCTCGGGTGTCTTGAAAACAGATTTAAATTGGAAACACATGTGCACGAATATACTTCCTAAGCTCACAAACTATTAATACAAGTACTAGAGCCACTGGATTACGGTTAGATATAATTTAGACAAAGGAATAAAAATAACATGAACATTACTACAGAGATTGCTTGAAACTCTCTAAGCTACTAACCTACCAAGACTATACCTGCGTATAAGTAAAGCCACTTAAATTGAAATGTATGAATCACTCGCACTCAGTCACTAATTAGGTACCTCAAGCTAATGCGCTGCGCAATTCACATATTTCTAGTTCTATTTACTATTGACTGCACAGCACTGGAGCCAGGACTCGCGCCAGGGGTTTGGGTTTTGAGAAATTGACAAAAAAAATGTAAATACAAAAGTTGAAAAACCTGAGATGTTAAAAAAAAACCTAAAAACCTAAGATGTATCAAAAGTTCCATTTATGGAATTATCATAAATCTATAAACAAGCTTGTACTCCATTTGATGGTATGTCGTCACCGTCGCCGGATACATAAACGAGCATTGTTTGTTGCGTTGCAAGAGTTTTGGTAATTTCTTGCAATAAAATAGTAGTTCCCCCTCCTTTCCTGCCCACACTATGGCTCGCCACTTGCTCGCAACTTGGAGGCTCCAAACTAGTAAAGGCTTTAGGAAATACAGCTCGAGTTGCATTAGAAGCAGAGGCAGAACTACTAAACTTGTTTGCGGATTTCAAAGGGATGCAATTTGCCGGATTTCATTACTGTACCGATAACTAATGAATCATTTTGTGGGGATCGGGAGTATTCCGCTTTGAGGAATGTCGGAATTGTTCAATGAAAATGAGGAATACGTCAGCACAGCGAAGTCTCTATTATATTTATTACATAGCTGATAGTTTTGTCTGTAAGTATTTAAAAATGTGTAATAATTAATTTTATTAGTCAAAAAAACCCAAAACTATTTTATACTTTAAAACTATTGCCATCTGTTGAAACTTACCTAGCTTCAGCAAAACTCTTGCTACCTATGGGATCACAGACTTTACGTGCTATTTCAAATAATATTCCTTGCATCAAATATTCTTCCACATAAGTCATGTGATGACGCTGTCGTGTCGGTCTCGGTCAGTCTGCGTGTGACAGCTCGCCACAATCCAACGCACACCCAAACTAAAAGTAATTAAAACGAAAACCATCTCGAGTTCGACAAACTTATCTAACTGTCAGTTGTTTTGCGGCGACACAGCCGGCCGACGACTCTGCCCGACTTTAATTGAAAACCAGGATTCGTCGCAGCCAGATATGGTTCGTCCACTACAACCTAACTAGTACTAAAGTTATCAATATTTTCTATTTATAATAAGCACTCTGAATTTACCAAGCACATGATCAGAAGAAACGTCGTGCTAATAACCAGTAGGAGTATAAACGGTGAAGCTACGCAAGTGAATGAGATATTGATGCACTATAATGCAAACCATTGATAGGCATCGGAGGTTCTTAACCAACACTAAGCAATATGTAAGCGCAATAAGCGAATTATCCACTTTGAGTTTCAAAATCAAGTCTGCGTTTACTAAAGAACAGACCGTCCCGGCATAGTTCTAATTACAGAATTCAAATGGCAGTTTAGCGAGTTGATTACTGGTGGCGCGTCGCGCAATTTGAGCATTCTTGGCGCGCTGTCGCCGACGTGGCGTGGCGTGGCGTGGCGTGCACCTGGCCGCGCGCCAACGCGCACTGCGTTCCCATTGCACTCTCTGCTGCGAGTTTTCGAACCAGTAGCGCAGCTTTATGCAGTGACTTTATGACCAGTGCTAGTATGCAATAAAAACTCGGCGCATCACGAGCCAATGTGCATTAGCAGAATATCATACTGCCCTCACTGCATCGTAAAGTAACACAGCTCTAGTCTGAAAGTAAAGTTACTTGGGCATTCCTCACACGCCACCTGACGTACAAGTAGGTTTATTTTCACGACAGCGAAAAAGAATTAATCGTAGAGCCAAAGAGCGTCCGACGAAGCTTCTGATTCGGAAACAATTAAGTTTAGGCTCAGTCGTGGGTAAATCTTACTCTGTGTAGGATTAGGAATTCATTACCGACGTGACCGCCTCAATCGGATCAAGGGTTAATTGTGTCTTTACGCACTATCTTCTAGCTAGAGCGATGTTAGGAAACAATGCTGGTCTGAAGTTGGACTACTGTTTCTTTAAAGGGCCTCGTGTCTGCGAGCTGACGAGGCTCAAGCGCAATAAAATGTGCACGTGACGGGTTTACCGCAGCGCCGCGCGGAAACGCTCTAACACAACGCAAATTCTTCAAGACTCTCCAAGTTTGGTTTGCCAAGTCTAAGTTTTTCTAGTTGCCTAAGAGTTTCAGCATTGCTTTTAATAGTGGAAACAAATAACATCGTTAATACTCTGAGTTGCATTTAGTTTCTGTTCGATACATCGAACACACCAGCATCATCAGCAGTTTGGCCTAAGTGGGTCGCTTGCGTCACAAGCGCGGACGGGCGATCCACGTAAGTCAGTGCATTAGCATCATCCACACAAACCGCACTCATATTAGCATTTTACTTTGAGTTTACAATAAATACGTATCGTTGAAGTGAACTCAGTGGTATCAATTAGCATCCCGGGAAATAGCTATCGCGATTTCCTACAGTTTCAGTGGTAGCGAAATGAAAAAATAAGCATGGAATCAGGACTATAACACTCAATGAATGTTTGTCCAGTAATATTCATATTCATATTGTCCACGGCTGCATGGCATGTGTAGACATATATTTTTTTAAATGAGCTGTTTCCCTATAGCTGGGTTGTCTGAAGTGCAATAGTCTGCTCCAACGCGATCTCTTACTCGTTATTAGCTCGACGAGGCTCGCATTAGCGCACTTTTATTTTTATGGAGCGCTTGAGATCTCTATTTGGCTAGATTTGGTGACACTACTTTTTATGATAACTATCAAACTGTGTTTTCTCACTGTTACCTAGTAGATCTAATGGTTCTCTTTTCTGAAATTAGAATGACTCTGTTATGATGCCTGATGTTATTTTACACCCAGAAGTTAGATGATATTTTGTTAGAAATAATCAATTTTCTCATGACTTTTCTTATCAGTGTGACTTTCTTAGAGTAGGTCATCATCACATCGTAGGGTAGTAGAGACTCAACTTTAATTATTTCCACACACTAATGAATGCTGAAGTTGTTCTCAACTCATGCAAACGCAAGTCGCAAAGTAACTCGTCACTCACGAAGCCCGTATTTTGAAATAAAATACGTTTGTGATTCGCAATTTTTGTATGGATAAAAGTAGTTTTCGTTTCTATATACTATTTTCCTCCATGACACGATTGCAACTCACTTCACGATATAACCAAATGAAACTCAAACCGTCGGTCTTAGAGATAGGTAGTAAGACGCCTGCTTGTTCTATCACTAAAAAAATGCTACAGTGCTGTGCATGAAAGATTTTGGTAGGTACTTGTTTATGTTGCCATTATCGAAGTCGTCTTTTTACATTTTTTATAAAAACTTTACGTACTTAGTTGGTGTGGCTTCTCACACAGTTAACCAAGAAAATCGCTTTGAAGTTAAATAAAAAAATCAAAGTTGCTGGTACATGGTTTCGAAAATTTTGGCAATATTGCCAAATACTTTCAAACTCCTATTTTTTATCGTCAAAATTCGTTTGAAATGAAAGCTGCATAAAAAGTACTGACACAAGATAATGTATCAGCCAGTGTTCAACAAGTTTTAAGCTTCTATGCGCGCCATAGCAGCAGCAGCGGTAGTAGTGTTGCCGAATAATTCTATAACTAATAACAATCGGCAGCGCGCGCCGGCCGCCGCTTATTATCCAACTTTGCAATGTGCTCGTCGAGAGCGATGCAGCTCGTGTGCTGCCCACTCACTCCGCCGCCCCATCCCCCCTATGTAGGTTTGAGTTCAGATGTGCGATAGATTGGAACTGGCTCAATAAAGGGAAAACGATAAATACATGAAATATGATAATGAATATTTTAACTTAATTTTCAGAATCCCAATGATAAGCAGAAGAGAACCCGGCTCACTGGCACTTACAGTCAACCCCGAGTTGTAATTTACCTGTGCGAAATAGCCGGTTAGACTCGTGCTAACCCCGATAGAGGCAAGTGGGACGCAGCCGAGAGCTTTACGTCGAGTAGAACACCGCTAATAAAGTTAATTAAAACGATGACTTTCTGAAACAAGACCGAGACTCGACGCCGTCAAACTAAAACGAAAACTAGGTTTAATTAAGTACTCTATTTTTTTCATAAAAATCCAAGAGGTCAAAACTTTCACTTAGATTATGATTTCACGAAAATTCCTTATCATTAAAACCATAAATATAGAATACAAAGTTAATGAAAACTTAGAAATATACATACGATTACAGCTACTGATGATGATAACTTACCTACTCATAAAATGTTAAGTTAAAAATATGATGTAGTTACTTGGGTTTATTTCCAATCAAGTGAAGTCGGTTGCACGATAGTATCTACAAAATCGCTTTACAAAGCCAACATTGGACGGCGCCGGCTATTGGTGCGCGCACTTGGCCCGCAATCTAAGGCCTACAATAAAGTTAATTTCCTAAGCTAAACACTCGACTGTGCTCCACGGGGTTCTATAGCGACACAGACCGGAGAGGACTGCATGGTCAGTGTTTGCACTATTTATTTTAAGAAATAAGTTTATATTGTGATTTAAGCATTCGTTTTACTTAGTACAAAATTTGGTGTTACCGACATTAAATTAACAACCGCAAAGAATGATTACTTAAGCTTCGCTGCCAGCATAATGTTAATAATTATCTTAATTTACGAACTTAATTATTAATAACACTTTAGAGGTATAAGTAAAGAGTAAGACTTTTAGAACTGAGGACTTCGCTAGCTTTATTTTCCTAAAAATTTGAATTTATAAAGTTTGTATGAAATAATAATAATAATAATAAAACTTTATTTCGGGCAACTTAAGATAAGTACAAGGTGTAAAAGCTTATTCTAGGACCCATATCAATATATACCTTAGAGACTAACATACATACAATATATAAACACTTATTTATTTATTGGCCACGTAATCATTGCGCTGCGACGTGGGACGCGATTTCGCGGTGTCGAGTATCCGTCCTCGGAAGCGACGAAACGCGACACCCTTCGGCCAGAGAGCTTGTTCCATGTAGGTCGATAGATATTCGGTTGGCACCCGCACTACAAAGGAGTTGAAACTCGTCTTGTGGCGGGACTCCAACCGCTCGACCCTCAGCTTGGCTCCGGTCTTCTCCAGCAGATACTTCGTCACATCCTCAGACGGCGTGGTGGACGCGTGACACATACAGCTGCGTCGTCGGAATCTCGGAGCGCAACAGAAGATTCTGACTATTCGGTGCGGTGCCGCACTGGTTCTTACAAGGATGCTTCCTCCTCTTCTTCCTTTCCACAGTGATAAAAGCATCCTTGTTAACTTCCTTCTTTGTTGAAGGCGCAATGTACCAGCTGTTCAGTGTGGGTATGTACCGTAGTTCTGCGGAGCTACTTCGCAACGGGCTCTCGAAAGTTGGCTTGTTTTGTTTCGCAATACAAAAGACACTTCAGATACAACTATGGTGATTTCTCTACGAAATTATTTAAGCGACGTTATTGTGCAGTAGACTAGCTCTGCTCTGATTTATTTGTCTGCGATTTAAGACCGATTATCTACCCTCTACTTCCTCTACTTTTTTTTTCATAATACTATAGTATCAGGCAGAAAAAGTGAGGAAAGTAAAGCTAATCTTCTAGGTGAAGTACACCTACTACATTGCTATATAAAGTAGACCTATATTTTATACAAAAAGTAAATCACGGGTACGACATGATAGGTTTTGATGAGATACTTATCAAAGCATATCACCATCATATTTTATTAGAAGTAAGTAATAATTTCTGTATTGAACGGTAGTACAGGCTGCTTCTTAAACGGCTTCCAGTGCAAGCTTTAGTTCATCCAATCCGAGCTCTCAGTACTCTTTGGTGTTACTCAGAAATACTTTTAGTATTTGTGAGTGGTTCGATTGGCTCTCCACTGAAGTGATTGCCACAGCTCACCAGTAGACTTTGGAATATAATCATCAATATATATAAAACTCTTTTGAAGCTGACTTAGAATCAACGCACAGCCTAAACTATAAGTCCTAGAGGTATGAAATTTGGAGGGTGGTATCCTTATATAGTGTAGGGGTGCACTAAGAAAGGAATTTTGAAAAATCGCCCTAAAGGGTCTAAAAGTAGGATCAAAGAATTTAACCAAATAATGCGTATGCACGCGAGCAAAGCCGCGGGGGACGGCTAGTGGAATATAATCGGAGATATCTACTACAATTTCACATTTTAACCGAACTTTGGTCAATATGAAATGTTATATCTTCCTAGAGAGAGTACTATGTACTATCTCCGAATACTTTTTGGTACTTCTAGTGCGTACTACCTGTGCTCTAATCAAAGTATTGATCTCTTATCTATCTTCTGATTACTGAATATTCAGATTTAGAGTACCCAGATCTTAGTACTTAGTTTCACTCTTTCTTTTCATCTCACTAAATAATCGTAATTTTCGTAGTAATGATAAGGATAATGAATATAGTTTCTATGGTAATTATCAGCGGTTCTTAATAGTCTGATATTGAACCGGCACTTAAAGCGACTACTTTATGGACCTCCGGCACGCAATGAGCGATAATCATTATAATTATGGATCGTTCCCAGTTCCCATGGTTTACTCCTGTGCGTGGAGAGACTTATTTGTGTTGTGCTATTTTAATCTTTAATCACTACGTTTAAGGTGGAAAACGCACTGGCATGGGTTACATTGGAAACATTCAATTTTTATTGCACTTACATTACAAAAAGACCTTTCAATCGTGTTTCTATGACGTATGTAAAGATTTAGCAGAATTAATTAAATAATACTCATAATCATCCGATCTTCGGTTTCCATCCGATTCTGTGCTATAAAGTAAATTTGGTGGCTATAGTTCTAAATAGTTATTCCTAGAACTATTTAGAACTATAGCTATTGAGAAACTATTGCTGAAGTGTTCAGAGCCAAAGCCATTGGTTGTATTATGTAGTATTTGTGTAAGTATTGAGTGAGCGGCGGCACTCGGCAGTGAGCACTGTGCTTTAATCTCTTACCGCAGACGAAACGAGATTTTGTAGAAATAAGAGATATTGGTTCAGTGAACACTTTTATTTGTGTTGCAGTATCGCTACGAGTTTACTAAGTTATTCGATTCATCGCGCAAATAATCTTATTGTAGAAGTCTTTAGATGTCTTCAAAACAAATACGCTGATCAGGATAAAATGACAAGTTAACATGCGGCTAGTATTTATATCTTACAGTTATCTTGGTTTCGGACTCAGTCACTGCCAAAACGGCACAAAACTATTGTTCACATGCACCCAGTAACAAGTCAGCGCTGGACTGGGTTACTGTACTGCCATGTTACTGACCCCGTATAAACCTACCTTAAAATGAATAACGCTTTGTAAACAAGTTGACAGCTACAATACAATACCATACGCGATTGTACTTTATAAATTACATTTGAGTCGTCATTCTTCAGAGTTTCTCAACAAAATTAATTACCTACTACTTCGCAAATAGAAAATCGTGTAACAAAATAGCGAATTTCATATCATAAAGATAACTTGAGGATGTTTGGCTTCCATCAACAAATTGGCTTGCTAGTTGAAAGGTTAAGGCTGTGGTCTCACTGAACTAATAGTTTACGACTGACTGTCCATAAGCTCACTCTGAGCTGCAAACTAAAATTATATTCTACGCGTATTGCACTTAGAATCAGCCACTGATTGAATTAGTTGGCGAGCAAACTCTGCAATCCGTGTACCAGTAAACGTTGAATGACTAATTAATCTAAAAATACGGGAAACAGTCAGCCGCGTATTATTAGCTCGCAGCCTTGGAGGTGGTCGCTGAGTGGCTACACCAGCGGCTGGTGGTAGTACGACCGCAGTAGCACGACTGTTTCTTCGAAGGTACTATAGACAAGCAGGATGCCAGACCAGATTAAAAAAGTCACATAAGTGGTAAAACGAATACTTACGTAGGTAACAAACGAGGTCGCAATGAGATCGTACTTAATATGTTCCTGAATCATAGTATGAATTGATTAATTGAAAAACCAGTTTCAAAATCAGTCGCGCCTCCTTCAGCGCCAGCTCTTCAGCGCCATCTAGGTTAGCTCGAAAGAGTCCTTACTGTACGAGTATTTACCTGTGAGTTTAGTGATCGATGCTCACCTTTATTATCGGTAGTCGATCACGCGGCTCCGTACGATTGTAACGAACCCTACACCCAACTCCAACTCGTATTTGATAAAGCGCTTCCAATAAACTGATCAGATTGGCGCACCTAAAAAAGATTGGCTATAAAACTAAATGAGCGCGAGCATTCTACGAAAGTGGCACTATCTTTTTAAAAGGTCCGACAAACCCCAAACGTATAGTAAATAAATAGTCCAGCAGGTGGCAACCCTATTCACGTCCGCCAGTCGTCGATTACCACTCCGCTCCGGTGCGCAACCTCTCTTTGTACGAATTAAAACCGTCTGATATTTATTTTTAAATGGTCCCTCGACGCTACAACATAGTATTTTCTGCTCCTTTTATTAGTCTAGTTTGTTTAATTAGAACGGAATGAAATGTTTCTTTATGCTTTATGAATGCAAAGCAATTTCACGTTTTTAATTCGAAGAGTTGAAAATTAATTTGGTCGTCTTGTCTTTTATACTTGTCCACACTCATAAATTAAAAATGTTGAAATTTATGAGTTTTCAGTTCAAAAAGTAAACACTCTTCGCTTCTCGAGATAACTTTACAAGCATGTTGCATTTGCAATGTATCCTTATGCGTTCACATTCTGCGGCACTCCTTTGAATCCGTGAACTCAATTTAGTTTCCCAAATGGTCGGGAAATTGGTGCATTTCGTGTGGAGATGGGTAATTGTTGAAGAAGGTGGCGACACTCGCGGCGACGTGCGCTAATCCGCGGCGAGTGCCCTCACTGCTAACGAGCCTCACCTGCGCTGCTGTATTCATTTACACTGTCACACGCCAGCGCCCTCTAATGTTACTTTATAAATAACTTACTTACTTTTTGAATAAAGTTAAAAGTGCTCCTTTAAAAAAAGTCTTGCTTGTAAACGAATCCATGTAATAGAAGGATTCAGTAGTATGTAGGCAAAGGGATACCAAAGACCAATACACTACCAAAGCTTTATAAAATACATTCAGAAGGGTTATCACATTCATCAGTATTACATAGAAAAATAAAAGCTTCTTAATTAAATTATAATTAACCTCCGTTCTAATAGAAATGACCCATTTCTCGCAGGATCCCACAAATCCTTATTAATTATGATACTTCGTGAGGTCCTGGAGCTAATTAAACAAATATAAAGTGTTACGTTAGTAACGAGGGTTTGCGGGATTGTATTACAACGTGAAATTATATCTTGTACACCTTTTTGCTATTTTATAACTTTATAAAAACAGTACACTGTTAAAAAATATTAAAATAGCTAAAACAATCATTTGCAGTGAGGAAAAAACTGCATGTGCTCACAGGTATAGATTTAATTGACGGCAATAATGATTTAAATTAAATCAATTCAAAGGATTTTATTATTGATTTAGATAAAAAATCTGTGGAAAGAGAGTTATAATCAAAGAAAGTTGAAAAACATGGACTAAGTAAAAGTGCTACATACTGCTACGAAACGCTACGAAGTGCTACGACGGGCCACTTTACGTAGCACCGTAGCACCGCCGTAGCATTCACTGACGATAACCTTCGATAATTATTTAAGTTATTGTTCTGACATTTCCTGGCACAGTGTTGCCATACACAGCGTGTAAATAATAAAACTTTCGAAAACTTCGAGTGGTTAAAGCACCCATCGATATAAACAACCATCAGTGTTAACCCAAAAATAAACATCCTTACAAAATGCAATATCTACTTAGAAAAAGATATAGATTCTCTACCAGGTGTAGTTACACCTGGTAGAGAATGGAGTAACGAAAATAAGTTAAAAGCTTGCAAGTCGTTGAATCGTTGGTGTTGCTGAGTTGGTTGACTGTACATTACTGCGTTCATGAGGGGATACACAGGGTAACGCTTTAGTAATATAGCATCGTATACTGTTGCTAGAGTCCTTTCCATGAAAGAAGTCCCGCAGACGCGGCGCTGTAGTCGACCTTAAGTATTATTTCTCGGGCAGCACTTTTAACAACTTTAGGCATTGAAAACAAGACTTTGATCACAGAAACCAAATAAAAACGCACTAGCATCCGAACACATTAACAGCACCTGACAACTAATTTAAAATTTAGTTCCGGAAATTTCCGCGGGACTTCTTTCATGAAAAGGACTCTATTGACCACGCTCTGAATCTTTATAGCGCTTATTCTTTTCACCTATAAATAAATCAGTGTTAAAGACTTTTCAATTTTACATGATTGTGATCAGTGAAATCAGGCTCTACCTGCATTTAGTAGGTACCATTTAATAGTATGTACGTAATATGGTAATGCAATTGCAATCTCACCCATTGCAATACCTTTTGTAATACAGTTTGTGTGTTAGTGACGCGTCCGTGGGGGTGCGGGTTGCGGGGTGCGGGGTGCACTGGCCGTGCGCCAGACCAATGTATTCATGGGCGACGTATTTTACAACTACCCGCATAATCAAACTCTAAAAATGTGATTTCATTCGCATTCATGCCTGCGCTTTGCCTTGAACTTATATTTCTCCCATTTTATTATATTTCCATTCAGCGGGAACCACATCAAACCAAGAACCTCACTTTTGACTTTTGCTATCATGTTTTAAAAGCTTATCAAATATTATTTGCTGTAAAGTGAGTGTAAACAAGTCCATTTTATATTGTTATCTGATTGAAAGGGACACCGGTCCTCCGTTCCTCGAGTAATAAAGCTACGAGGCGGAATGCCGAGATGCTCCGCGAATCAAAAACTCATAAACACGGGCAATAAAGGCGTCCGAGCGCATTCCTAATTAAATGATATTTATTCCGGTTCTAATGAAAACTGCAGGACACCTCGCGGATAATTCACGACGTCGTTAATTGCGACGGACGACTAATTAATTACACATGAATTACAATAAAAACTGCTATCTAGCTGACGACCCCGGCTCTTACAATGGTATGGCAACACAGACCACTCGTAAGCATTAATAGCATAAAGCCCAACTAATACCATGGGCTAGTATTAAGTGTCAAATCTAAACTTTGTTTTAAAAATTCTGAGATGAAAATTGTAAGTACAGAGAAAACTTGTTAGCGACTCACACAAAAGCAGTTTATCGTGATTTTCATTTTATTTCTGAGAATGGCAGCAAATAATATTACTCGGCAACTTGAACTGAACTTGCTCTAATTCGTTGAAACTAGTGTTGAAGGCACTGCCTTATTCGTGCTAGCATCAGATTGTGTACAGTTATAGTAGTGCGCTACGCTAGTATGTGGAGTTTCCTCTCGTTGGGAGACAATGAGCATAATTATTGACGCGAGAGAACTACACCGCTTCAATTACAATTCAGTTGCTGCACAATAATGCTAACTAGCTGCTGAATTTAGTTTGCAGTACCTATACCCTGCATGCTGTCTGTGGATGAGGAGGTTTCAAGCTGTGGATAGCTTTGGGAAGCTCTGAAATGTTTACATGATTAAAATTGTAGCTAATCGAAAGAAACCTAAGGCTTATGTTCACCAGGGGCGCGATTGGTGTGCTGCCTTGCTTTAGCCTGGCAGGTTTTCTGAACTGTTTTCATACTAAATCATAGCTATTCTGTGACTAAATAGTGACATTAGTGCATTTCAGTGCGTTTTTTGCCGTCAAAAGCTTCTTGTTTTCTTCTTCTTTTATTCATTTTCGTCTGTCCGTCATTTTGACAGACAATTTACTGTGATATAATAGTATAGTGTGATATAAGACTAGATAATAGTCATGCAGAAATGTCAAAAGTTGAAAATTCAAAGGCGCGGTTTCTCGACAACATTACCACAGATAATGCAATAGGTCCTAAACTGGTACAAAATGCTTACATTTTGACAGAACGACATGGCAAATATCTCGCGCAACTTAGGCCCGCAGGTCAACTTATATTCGATATATTCCAGAAATCCCCACTAATAAATCCCTACCAGTGGGGACTAGTGGTAAGTATGTGTCCCTGAGGCGGGAGGTATGTGAGGAGGCGCCGCGCCGGCTCTCAATGAGCGCTGATTGCGGCGAGTCGGCCGAGTCGGCGCAAATCGCCGGCACATAACTCGATTACCGATCCGAATGTGCAAGATTAGCTTACACTAAACTCGACTTCTAGTAGGTACTTTTGCTATAAGTACAGTCAGCTCTACCATTTCTTCAGAATTTTATAACTATTAATTCTTTTACGCAGCTACCCGTAGGTATACATATACACGGAGAAATATGTTGGTTATGAGTTTAACGTTGGTTGATATATATCCTATGTATTTTGCACGGGGAAAATGCACACTGCACAATCTGCACATCCAAATATTTCTATATAGTTTTCAGTCACTTTTGAAAGTGTATGTATATTATTAGTTTTGCTGTGAACTATACAGCTACTCGATGTGTGACCGGAGTGCGGCATTAGCTGTGGACTTGCCGATTGCATGAATACCGACTGATTAATGAGATTTGACGCGAGTTGGCATTTTCATAATATTAACTTGAATACTACTGTGATTGACTATTTTCCGGTTTGGCGTGTACACAAACTATGCTTTTGTATGAACCAGGTGTGTTTTGCACGTACTGGCAGCACATTTTCCGCTAGTAGAAAGCTGAGACATGCAACCCATAGGTAAGTGAGTACTATAGTGGAACAAAGTAAAGAGTACCATAAAACCGGTTTCTTTTAAAAATATTTACAGAAGTCACTGTAGTTAGCTGTGATGTGACCTAAAAAGCCACGTAATGTCAGATCCTCAACACAAACCAAACATGCACCGCGTCAAAGCAATAATCAGAAGGGCATGTGCAAATTACTCAACGGCTTGAGGTCAGCACACAAATTAGCGAGAGCGCCAGGTGCGACCAATTACATTGTTTGTTTGTTTGTGTGCGTACACTATGTAAAGGTAAATGTTTGGAGACGGCCGCAAGACGGACAACTTTGATGCGATTGATATCTGCGGTCGCTGTTACTACATATACTGAAGCTATATTATATTGTGTTGACCGAGACCGAACAGTTGCTGCTTATACGAGTAGAAACCTCTATGTGGGACTAAGTAATTAATATTTAAATCAATTGAAACAGTTTTAGTGTGCGGTCAGAAACTGATTTGTCTAATAGTTACTTGGCTAGTTCATCGTCTATCTGGACTTTATGGATGTTTACATATTCAAGGTTACAAAACGAGAATCCGATAATATTATGAATGCTTTTCAAAGGTAGACTAATCTTAATTTTACCGCTCAAGGTGTTTACGTGAACGTAACGTAAACGTTTACGCTCTCCGTAACCGCTCGTAAAAGATACCCATAGCCAGGCAATAAGACAATAAAACAACGGAGTCTTTAATTATTCACATTATTATATAAAAAGCTCGTAAAACGGGACGACTTGTAAATTATAATCTTTAAAGCGGTTCGCGTAAAGAGAATGTTAAGTTCGTGAAAAAATTATTTCATTATAAAAGAGTTTTAAAGGTACTTTAGGTAAAAGGATAAATGGAGTTACTGAAAACATTATTAACATTTAAAAAAACTTTAAGCAGTATTCATCGTTTAAGTTTATGTTTAAAAGCCCACGATTTTATTTTATTAAATCACGGGGTTCGCTCAACGGTTTCATGCGGTACGCTACGAGTAGGAGTTTCTAAATTGGCTACTAGTTAGTTTTTTCCACATTTTTAAGGAACTACTTTTGCCAAAGACGTCGTAATGATGGGAAAAGCGCACCTTTCACTCAACTAATCGTGTTTCTAATCTAAACAACGACCTACAAACACAAAGCAAAACATAAATAATAAATTAATGATTTCCAATTAAATCCGTTAAATTAGCTTTCCAAAGGAAAAAAAGCTAGTTCATTTTCGTTTGGAAAAGGATCTTGAGACACGATGAAAAAATATTTTGTGATCGGTTTCTACTTCAATCTGACCGTAGTATCAGATGCCAGGAGCCCCTTCGTAACAATAACAATCACTTTAGATGCAATTACCTCGGATGCTAATTAAACGAGATACGTCGATGACATCTACAATACAAAATGGCACAGTGTACCTAATTACAATAGAGACCGGGTGTTTTTTTACTGCATGTAAATGTATACTGACTTACTTCCATCCAGCTCGCCAACAGCTGCTCTTCAATCAAAGTAACTGCTCAAACTATGCTGCATTTACTAAATTACCCACTTACCCTTCTACGTGCACCAAAGCCGACCTCAACACTGCCTCAGATGTTGCTATAGCGAAAGCAACTTTCTGAGCCAAAAACTCTGATTTAAAGAATATTTGACTCAAAAGAAATCGACCAAGTGCCCTACCAGCCGGGCCATTAGAAAAAAATCGCAACAGCTTCATTACTCAAATAAGTGGGTGTACAGAAGATGGAGTACGATACTTTCATTTGAAAGCACACAAGCTAGACAGTAGACATGACAGCGAATAAACAAAGATATTTCCAGCAGAGTTCGCAGGAACCCATTGGCTCGTGGAGCCGCGCCGAGCGCACGAATGAGCCGTAGATTAGTTTCTTGTCATAACAATTTGAAACTAAACATTTATGCTGTTCAACATTTTTATTGCGAAACTTATCTTAAGAGAAAATCGTATTTGGAGCAATTAATCTGAAGTGGTTATGTAAAGGACTGTGTTGCACCTACACATAACTTATTACCATTGTTCAGTGTCGTGTCCATTTCAAAATTAAGGTTTGGTTTGCACTGAACCATAAATATCTTAATATTGCACACATGGCCATCTGTTTATTTTTATTGTTTTGGTTTACAAACTGAAATATAAGGCTATTACTAAGGTATTGATTCGCGGCAAAAACGTGACATAATTGTAAGTTGTAAATTTTTGTAAACTTGCAAAGAGAATATATTATAAAGTTTCACTGTTGTTGTATCATTAAAGCTAGTGGAGTAAACGCGATCCGCTGAAACCGACCACAAAGCACACACAGAGTAAAACCACGCAAAAGGAAACCATTCTTATTAGCGTTGAGTTGAAGAGCTTGTTCCGAGATGCACACAAGTTATGACAGCCATTTGTTTTTAACACTGTTCTATATTATGCACTCGCAGCTGCGACCGCGCGGCGCGCGCCGGCGCCTCGTAAACTGCAGATTACGCTGAGCTGAGGCGAACTGAGTGCATTGTACATATACCAGCAGTAGCGCAAAGTGAGTGTCTGTTTTACAAGGAAATGTTACTGCGAGTACAACCACTACTTATTACTTATTACGAACTACTTCTTACTTGTTGAATTAACTGCTATCCGATATATTTTGTGATGGGATTGTTTTCCAGCAACTCATTATTGAT
This sequence comes from Eulithis testata, assembly GCA_947507515.1. NCBI lineage: Eukaryota > Metazoa > Arthropoda > Insecta > Lepidoptera > Geometridae > Eulithis > Eulithis testata. The sequence continues at coordinate 12,931,145 of OX382194.1, forward strand.
CAAGGTAGATCCTCTTTTAGAGCCATAAAAGATGCATCACAGAAGTAATTACAATGAAACACTGCAATACAAACTGTACTGTGATAGTGATGATGAAGTTGTTGCACTATTGTCGGTGCACTGTGGCGGGGCAACGCTAGATGATCGCTGCTTATGAAGTGCTTGCTTGGACGCCTGCCAGCGCACGCCACGCATTGCATGCAACTAATCAACATTACCTACCTGCTGTCACAATATTATTTCATCTCTAAACACCGCTAAAACAATAAAACAGCTGAGACTCTAGCATTGTTTTTTTACAGATTTTCACTAAGGAATATCTGTGCTTTGATCCTGGATTGAAGCTTGAACATTATTTCAGCATGCGAGTCCTAATGCTTCATGCTAAATGCATGCAACCGGTCAGTCCTTTATCCTAACCTGAATGAACGGAGTTTTATGAACCGCATAGCAAATACCTTAACTGTGATTTTACTGTTCAAATTTGTATTTGTATTTGTATTGTATTTGTATTTATTTATTTACTTTAATAAAAACGGCTTGCACCAATTACAATTATTAAAGATTAAGATTAGAATAATAATAAACAATCAGACAAAATAAACAGTCAAAAATTAAATACGTAATAAAAATGTCATATTAAAACTCAAGTAAAATGTCAATAAAGCACAACCATACACACACAGTTATACATCACGCTCACAGAATCTCAAGCACTCCGACAAAATTTTCGTCCAACCATCCTCAAACAAATCACATTCCGGGCTAGCATGCAGGAGAGAGTTGAGTGCGGCAAGGATACGCGGAATGGGTGAAAAAGCCCGAGCCGCAGTGCGTGACCACGGTTCGGCAAACAGTTTATGCGTCCGACCCCGGCAGTAATTGTTCGGAACATAAAAACGACACAGCTCGTCGCTCAAATCCGAAGCTTCGATTTTGCCTCGAAACACCTTGCAGGCCATTGTAATTTGGTCGTTGGCTCGCCGGACCTCTAGAGAATTGTACCCTAAGCAACCTAAAAGAAATTTAGTAGGATAGAGGTATGGGTAGTACCCGTAGCGCCGTTTGTACAGGAACCGCAAGAATGCTTTCTGAACCTTTTCAAGCAATAATGCATAAGTGCTCTCATGCGGATTCCATACGCACGCACTGGCTTCCAATTTGCTACGAACCAGTGCACTGAACAAAAGAGAGACCACGTGATCACTACTAAAGTCACGAGCATTTCGGAGTACAAACCCTAGACGTCTAAAAGACTCCTTGGCCAGCGAGGCCATATGGTCGTGAAAGGTGAGCTTTTGGTCGAATGTGACTCCCAAGTCCTTCATTGTGCTCGATCTCGTAATAACTTCATTATTAATACAATAAGCGAAACTAATTGGGTGCCACATTCGACCAAAAGTCATTGCGTGACATTTGCTAGCATTAAAGTCCATTTTGTTGATTACACTCCACTCGTACACTGCATCTATATCACACTGCAAAGCCAGGCAGTCAGCTTCAGACTTGACCTCTAAGAAGAGTTTTAAGTCATCCGCATAAAGCAGGCTCCTAGCATGAGAGACGACTGCCGGGAGGTCATTGACCATTATCAAAAATAGCAGAGGCCCAAGTATAGACCCCTGACTAACCCCGGAACGCGTGTGATAGGGTTGCGACTCGTACTGGCCGAGTCTAACAAACTGCTGGCGATCCCGGAGGTAGTCGGCAAGGAGCCGGAGTAGTCCCGGGGCAAAGCCTATTGCATGTAATTTCGCCAGCAGAATGTCATTGTTGACTCTATCAAACGCCTTCCGGAAGTCAAAATAGAGCACATCCACCTGGGAGCCACGATCCATACGAGCAGAGATGTAATCAACAAGTGTAAGCAAATTGGTATTAACAGACCTTTTGCTTCGAAACCCATGTTGTTCGTTACATAAGTACTTGTTTACTTGAGCGTATATGTACTTATGCAGGATAGCTTCGAAGATCTTTGCTGGCGAGGATAAGATGGCAATTGGGCGGTACTCTTCGACCAGCGACTTATTGGAACTTTTAGGAATGGGGATGACTCTGGAAAGCTTCCATTCCTGAGGATAAATTCCGGTCATTAGTGCCAGTCTAAAGATATGGCATAGCGGGCCACACAATATTTTTTTAGCACCCTTAACGAAGGCTGACGGCAAGCCGTCAGGGCCAACTGAGGTCCCGAGCCTCAGCCTATTAATACCGTCAATAACGTCCCGAGACGTAAAGGTCAAGATATTGACGTCATTACTTGTAGCGGAACTATCAGATGTACTAACCTCAGGGTTTAGTTTGGGTATTTCGGGTAGAAAGACACTTGCAAAGTAAGACGCGAATGCCTCCGCAGCGCCTGGCCCAGTGAAGGTAGTACCTCTATAAGCAATACTGGGCTCAAATCCCCCTTTTGACCGCAGGCTAGAAATATGCTGCCAGAACTTACGAGGGTTCCGCACAATGTCATCCTCAATTGATTGCGTGTAGCTATTATACGCGGATTCTATGCGGGCCTTTAACTGCGCTCTGAGATCAGAAAAGTCGTTGTAGGTATCTACAGTATTTAAACGCTTCCAAGTCGCATGCAACTTCATTTTGTATCTAAGGTCTTGAATGATGTCACGAGTAAACCAGACAGGGTAGCGCCTGTCCGTGGAGCTTTTGCGACGTTTTTTGGGCATACATGAGTCAAAAGCTTTGTAGATAGTGTCATAAAAACTTTGACTAGCACTTACAACATCTTAGGCTTGCAGAACTCCCAACCAAGAAGCTTCCGACAGCAAAGAAAAAAGGAGATTGTAATCGCACTTTCCGAAGTTCCAGTCTTTAGCTGGGTCAATGTTACTTGGCTTCATCTTATCAGAGCAACGAGCCGTGCCAATCTTTATTTCAACGTCTAACGGTGGGTGATACCGGTCAATGGGGTAGACTATACCAGTCGTGGCAGTGACAGTTGCCTCGCATACACCAGCACTCTCTCGAACAAGAACAACATCCAAAATTCCACCATGCGAATTAATCACTTCATTTTTCTCAGACAGACTACAATACGATATAAAATAACAATAATAGTTTTTAATATTTAGAGAGGCACTATTTAAGTTTAAATCGCCTAAGATTAAGACTGGGACTTTACAAGCACAAATAAAGCTTTCAACTTTACAAAAAAAGTTCATGTAATCATTGTCACTTGCACTTGGTTTTATGTAGAATACACAGACAAGGAAGGAACGGCCATGCCACACAAGGCTGGCCCACAGATCTTCCCCGTTGTCAGTTTCGAGGTCCATCCGCCGCTGTAGAACGGTAGGAGCACGCGCGGCTAGTAGTACGCCACCACACGGCGTTAGTCTGTCCCGACGCAAGATGTTCCAGTCACCACATGCCAGTTCCTGGTCAGCAACGAAGGCATCTAGATAACTCTCAGTTACGGCAACGACATCATGCTCAAGTGCACCTAAGTTATTCCGCCAGATATGCAGTTTAGTTTTCAGTCCACGGACGTTCTGGTATAGGATATTAATACCTAAGGCCTTATTACGAGGCCGCTGCGCCATGAAAGGGCACATTGGATTTTCTCGGCACAGATCCAGCTGCGTTCCTATTATAGACAATCCATGTCTTTAGTCTTGCGTTGACAGGCCATACGTCAGTAGACATGCACGTTTCATAGAAGGCAACAGGAACTCCAATCTTGTATGACTTGTAATCGCCCTTAGTGGTAAGTTCTACGACCGTGCAGTTCCCACCGGGGCACAGGCGACGCAGATATTCAAGAATTTCATCAGCACTTGACTCCATGTTCCAGAGATGGATGTAGCTACGAGGCTCAACGGCTTTAAGAGTGGTAACAGCCGGGCCCGCCGTGCCGCACAGTGAAGTTGGACGTCTGCTTCTCTTTACTTCGGTCCAAGGCTGCAAGTCCTCAGCTTCCTGATGATTTGCAATAGCTGGGCAGGGAGCTGACCGTGCATCAATGCTGATATCTCTCATTTCCTCAGAGACCGTCACAGGTTTTGCGGGTTTGCTAATAGGATCAGCCAGTACCGGCCGAGGTGCCAATTTGGTATTCTTCTTCGGCATCTTTTTGTCCTTCGGCTTTAAGAGGTCAGAGGGGGTACGTACCATCTCTGACGAGGTGTTTTTGAGCTGGGAGTGGTCAGTGTGTGTGTTTTACTGTGCAACCGTGTTTTAACTGTGTAAAACGTTTGCCAGTTCCCACGAAGTTAGATCATTAGGAGGATTTTATTTGACATCCGTGACCACTTGAAGAAGTGAACTCTAACTGGGTTGATGATTATGTGGTGTAAAAGAACCAATTACTTTGGTACAAGTTAGCATACTTACTTGTGGTTTCTGTGATGTTAGATTTACTTTGCACATAACGTTAAGCTTTGGCTGACGGCTCTTTATTTATTTATTTATTCAATAGGCAACGCCAACAGCGCACATAGTTTACATTACAATAATCACTTATGAAAACTTTATTCTATAAAACTATAAAATGTGTGCCAATTACAGGCTCTTCTACTATAGTTGAATTTTGCGACATCGTTTTGAAGGTGGGTGAATGACCTATATTGCGGTGTTATTTGGCACCTACTATAGTAGGTAGTAGCCCATTACAGTGTGATCTGTCAGGCGTCGCGCTAACCGATATTAGCATAGGTAGGTACTCGTGGTGTACGAGTATTTGGTAACTTGTTGAGTATTTCTCATGTCAGTGAACGTCCTCTGGTGCTGTATCACCATCATCATTATCATAGACAGCTTGTACTGACCTACTATTGGTCACAAGCCTCTTCTCTCAATCTCCACGCGAGTTTATTTTCAGCCTTGTGCAACCAGGTGTTTACAACAGATTTACAATATTAATTTAAACACCTTCATGTTACCATTACCTAATCACTTTAGTTAGCCAAAACGCGCCTAGTACCTAACAACTTAGATTATAACCAGTTTATATACCGCGTTCACACTATGCCCATGCCGCTTCCGGCATTATTGCCGCGGACTTATTGCCACAGCAACATCGCCTTTATTCTCACTAGGAACATGAACTTGGGCCGGGGCCGGGACAGAGGCATGATCTCGTGTTCACACTGTGCTCGTGCCCACTTCCCTGCCCAAGTCCCTGCCGACTGCGGCATAGTGTGAACGCAACAATAGAATTACCAACACGCAAATACATATAGAGAGAGTAGCGTCGGTCTGTGTGTATGTATAGGCCTAACTAAAGCCTCTCCATGCAGCGCGCGACGCAATCGCAGCATCATTGACAATTCGACAAGCCTCCCTCTTCTCCTCGCCTACAGTAATCCCTCCTCTGATTGTTAAAACTCAAAGGAAAGTGTTCAAAGGGAATGTCTTGTTATTTTCGATCGCTGTTAAAAATGAACTCAAATAAATGGGAAATCTTTTATTTTACGCCCATAATATTCAACCTGAAAAAAATATTGTCTTTGATATATTCTCAAAAGCTCAAAATCAGCAAAACACGCAACTACTCTAAAGATAGTAAATCTTATGATAGGTAGCTAGTAAGTACTACGTGATGGAAATATCTGAGAGTAAGGTGGGCGATTGAGCGTGGGAATTCAAACAACAAACAGTCAATTCAGCTTCCATAATGTAACAGAACAAGCTCTATCGCAGCGCCACTATTTACGAGAGCGCGGTGGTACTGCGTTAGCGGCTGCATTAGCTCTGTAGATTGCGTTTCGTGTGCGTGGCCGGTGCGTGGCCGGTGCGGTCGGCCGCAGCCGCTAACGACACGCTTGCTCGATTGTTTGCTGCCTTCTCGCCAGTTGAACAGCAAGATTAATCGCTGAATAAACGCACGTTGCCGCCGCGTTTGAACAAGAATTTATAACATGGCAAAACGGCCGTTGAGGGAAATTGCAATCCAGAGTTTTCGAATTCGCGGCACGGACCTCTACTTCTGGACGTGACATTATTTGTCTTAAACTGCGAATTATACCTCGAATTCTTAATATTGACCTAGATTAAGTAACTTCATTTAGCTTTCGATCTATAAGAGAAGTCATTTCTGAGCACGGTGGTATTAATCTATGTATTTTTTTTATGAAAATGAGGTTTACTATTTAGCGATTATGTTTGTAAAATCTTATAATAAGGTAGGTATTCGATCATAAAACGGTTCATAAACAATGCTATCCAATTTACTGAATGTGTTATTATCGACAGTTACAATGAGTGGAAACATTCAATATGTTTGCAACAAAGGCGACACCCAATCAATACGGCGGGCGTACAATAAGCAATAACCATTTTGATAAATCAGCTTTGTTTTATTATGAACGAAAGTGGAATATTCTAGACTCGGTGAAGGTTCATCGTAGCTAAGCAATATGCACGGAGCAACGTAGTATGCTTCTAGTGAACCTAAATGTATGAGGCCATAATATGTCACACATTGATTTCACTTTATTCCACGAGTATGATGGAGCGCCTTACAGAAGTTCATTAAATAATAGCAGTGCACAGGATCACTTCAGATAGTTGTTAACTAGTTCACGGCACCTTTCGTGGCAACTTTGCTTTTGGCGAGAGAAATACACAGTTCCAGTTTACTATTTTGTTTTGAAGCACGAATCACCAAAGTTAGCGCGTATAAGTGACAAAGACTTTTTAGCTGTTCTTTAGTAACAATGCCGATTGAAATCTAACGAAAATGAGCTTCGAAAAGCTTGACTTCATTCTTCACCTTTCCTTTTCCTCTTTGGAAAAATAAAATAGCTGGTTTTTTCGCAAGCACGATGCCCTGAAAGCAGTCAATCGGCCATAATCTGCTTGAAAAAACCAGCTGTGTAAGCAGTTTGTAAGTGGTGTCTGAGGGTCCTCGATAATCGCTCGGCGGACGGCACCGGACGGCTCCAGACGGACGGCGACTGCCTGAGCTTACTGTTGACAGAACGCTCCACTGTGAGCAAGCCTCACTGTGACCACTGTGCTAACGGACTCACACAAGGCACAAGCAAGTTACTGTTCCAAATTTCATATTTTTAGAAACTGTTTTTAGCTTCGGTTATATTTTGAAGAGTGACGATCGACATTAATTTGTTCCTCTCGCCATTTTACCTAGTTAGGAGTTCATATAGTTTGCAAATTTACAGTGATATCTGAGATTATTAAAGAACATGTAGGTAAATATTTTTAAGTTATTTTAATTTTACTAAAATTAAAAATACTAATACACTACCTACCGAAACTTAGTGAAATTACTTCTTATCTGACTCAACGATTTGGTTTTACTTATTCACTAGTGACTTGTTTTAATAAGTATTCTCTGAACTTTGTTAGAGCTCGGCGGCACCGTGAATACTATTAACTTAGAAATTCCTACGCCTCGAGCATCATAATGCATAATGTGTAACGGCTTTGGAATTCATCGAGTTTTCTCACAAGTTGCAAAATAACTTGTATTAATTCACGAAATTCGAACCAGCACCCGCTTTAATTATTCAACGACGTTCACTAAGTGCTTGTAGTGAATAAATGAATTACAATTCAAACAAAATACATTCATCGCTACAAAACCGAAGTGTATGAAGCGAAGTGAAAACTCACACAGGGCAAGCGCGTGACGACATCGTCATCAGCACAGTGTTTGTCGAAAATCAGTTTCACAAACATATTGTGAACTAAACAAGCAAATTACATTCACGGTGATAAAATGCACACGTTTTTATAAAGCTAGTAACTCAAAAGCGGATGTTCGATTCGAGTTCATGACATGCGACGACATGGGCCCAGTGACGCAGTGACACGGTGACGCAGTGACACGGTGACGCGGTGACGCGGTGACGTCACTCACGTATCATCATCCGATTGGCACATGATCGCCGGTGGACTAACGAAGCGCTCCTCTATGACGCCTAACTTTTGTTTCCAGTGTGAAAATAATTGGTGTCAAACTTTTTCAACAAAATACTGATATTTCGAATCAAAAATGCTCGGTTGGGAATTTGTAAAAAATATTTTTATCAGATCCTAAAGTTTTTTATCGAACATATTTTTTCGCAAGCTTGTTTTTAGAATTTTTAGGATATGTCTCAATTTATAACATGGAAATACATAAGTAAGTTCCATGGCGTTAATTAAAGTTCACATTCTTTAATTAACGCCATGGAAAAGGTTCTTTTATGTTATTTTATTTTATTTCTGAATAAATTGAAATTGAAATTAAGCTAGATTTAGTAAATATATTTCTAGATACAGACAGTTTTCCTTGGATCTAGAGCAGTTACTTTATAGTGCGTTGTTACAGTGCAATGCTTTCGTTCGTTACAGGAGGACCAACGAGACAACCTCACAGTTTCAGTGATGAGCTTCGTGCCAACGCTGGACGACGACGGCAAGCCCATCTCCTGCCGCGCAGAGAACCCCAACGTCACCTCCCTCGTCATGGAGACCTCCTGGACCATCAATGTTGTATGTAAGTAGTGCCATAACTTCTACAAATGTATTAGAACCAGTCAGGGTCCCTAAGAATTTTAAGATTTGTAGGCATTTCTACCACACCAAGAATTTATTGAATACTTGCAGTCGTAAACCTCGTTCAAGACTTCATTCATGCGTAAAATAATGCTTATGATGGCGCTAAACACTCTAAGTAAACCATTCTTACCGTATTACCTTGCCTGAGCTACGTGTAGCCAGATTCACTGGTCCAACTAAAGTTCAATTGTAATTAGATTCGTGTTGAACCAACCTATACGAGTCAGGAAGCATTATGTTTATTTCATACAGCAAGCTTGGTTGGCTGCATGCTTCGATAGAACATACAGTATTATTGTGTCCTGTAGATCCTCCCGTGGTGCGGTTGCGACTGGGCAGCTCGCTGGCCGGCGGCGACATCAAGGAAGGCGATGACGTGTACTTTGAGTGCCACGTTCGAGCCAACCCACCTGCCAGGAAGCTCTCCTGGCTGCACGATGTAAGTACCTCCATGATTCAACGCGTATCTAATCTCTTCAACTTTCTTTTTTGGTGTAAAAACGATTAACCCAAAAACCTACCCTTGAGAGTCGTCCCAGTTGCCTCTTAGTTGGAAACGACCCTTAGTATTTGGTCTAGGTTCTATCGCTTTTCTATTATGCTGCAACCCTGGACATAATAGGCTACAAGGATTCAACCACGGTTATCAATCTACTCGTATTAGAACTCGAGTGTGGCACAGATCCGTCAACAAAGGTAACAATTTAATCCAACCTGGTTGTCGTGACAACAATGCCGACGGGCGGAAGGTCGGGAATAAAGTAATAGGCTGCTGTGTACGGTCCGATTATCGCTTTGTACCGCTCCGTTTTAATCAGCAATGTACAGACACGACGTTTTTTTATTCGCTCCATCCTTTTAGGGGCAATCAGTCGCGTGTTGTTACGCGGATCGCACCCGCACCGCGCGCCTCGGCGCTGACTGTGTTATATTGCTGTAGATAGTATTACTTATGCCCTGTTGCACGCATTCTCTCTTTATTTCGAATACGTTACGCCTACTCACGAGGACACGGATGCATGAACTTATAACGTGACGTCACAGAATAGGTATACTTATACTTAGGTTCTGTACCGGCTTACTTAGCTTGTGTAGATTTACAAGTTTAGTCACAAATGAATTAGTGAGGCGTGCGACATGAGGGGCGCACGGTCCCTTGCACTCGCCTTGACAAAATTATGCTGGTTCCCACACGTTTAATCGCGGTACAATGATATTCAGTGTATTGGCACAGTAGTTGAGACCGTCCATTGGTCCGACTGTTAATTGTTCAACATTGTGATTGTTTTTGAAAAATGGCATCATGACGCGATGCGGAGCTCAGAATTAAAATGGTGAAAACTGTGCACATTTCGGCCGAGTCGTCGGACTATCCCAGATTTTTTTATGGGATGTTATAAATTTTAGTCGACGTTGTTTTTGTCATGTCGCCGGCAATTTGCGTTTTACTGGAGGTGTCCGTAATGGATCCCGGTAATGGGCGGCAACCGGCTCCGGTCCTTATTCGGTAAGAAATTCAGATGACTTCACAATTTTGTTGACCGACGCTATTTTATGTTATTTTAGTCCAGCGGTTGGATAAAGCTGTTCCCCAAAATCGGACTGGTCGTGGTCACTCCGGGGAGGGTCGACCAGGGCTGTGAGGTTGCTTAATTATTCATTATGCATATGACTACCTCACTCAAAGCTCATTGAGGATAGGTACATTAAAAATGTTAGGATATTTTCCAAATCATCAATGAAAAAATAATGTTGATTCTTCTGTTTCACTATCCCTCAGTAACGCTATCTGTCAGATATAATCGTAAACATATTTTCTTTGACATGTCTAAGTAGAGACGGAGTGTAACCAGCATGGTGAAACAGGCACTAAAACCTCCATATGTTCAATTACAATAATTAGCTAATTCTAATTATGTAATTCTAATTACATTAACTATTAATTGCTAATTATGTAATTCTGCAAATAAATATACTTTGACTTTGACTTTGACTTTAGCTACGTTTCTGTAAATAAAACAAAAGACTCGCTGAATTTTAGATGATTTTAGCAACAAAAGTCATAATACTTCTATTTGATATCGCGTCGTTACTAAACCGTTATCAAGGGCCATAACCGCGGCCTTCGGGGGCCGTTACAAGGACCCTCTCCCTCCCCCCTCCGCCCCCCTCCTCTTGCACCTCTGAGAGGGAATATAACAAGCTGCGCATAAAAACTCTACTACTCACCGTAAGCAAAGATTTTATAATACTCATATCAAAAAAGCTAACACCTGAGAGAAACTTTGTAATTTTCTTCACTGTAACAGTACTACCAGTATATCTATTCTGCGACTTAAGGTAAACAATAATTATAAAAAAATAAACTTCGATGAGGCTTATTAGTTGGCAGATAGTCAAACGGTATTATAGTAAGTAAAGCATCTTAAATACATATGAAAAAAACCTGATATCAAAAATCAAAGCTGAAGCGCTTCTCGGAAGGATCACGTTCGTGCTTCCTCTGTTGTTACAAAGTTAATATAAAAAAACCTATTCCCCGAAAAACTTAACCTTACTACTTAGTATAAAATATTACAAATACCAGTCCTTATATTTCCTTTATGATCCCACTCAGAGGTAGCATATTACCTACTTTGTGTAATAGTTATTATTTCGGGAATAAGGAAGTCGCAAAATATTTGTGTTTGGGCTGATAGTAGCAGAAAGCACCTCTCACAATGGATGTGCTCTGTCAATGAACCTCGTACATATTTAGCGTAGTTTTTGGCTCTGGAACATAAGAAAATACGTAGAAAACAAAAGAAAGCAAACTCGCTTTCCGCGTCTGTCCTAATGTCTGTTTGTATGTATGTATGCTTAGATCTTTAAAACTACACAACGGATTTTGATGCAGTTTTTTTAATAGATAGAGTGATTCAAGAGGAAGGTTTATACATCATCATCATCACTGCATTGCACCCGTGCGCAGCCGGGGCGGGTCGCTAGTAACAAAATAAAGAAAATGTCTGTTATTTCTAAAATATATTCATACTTACACTTCGGGTGTAAAGTAGTAGTTTTTGTCTTCCTTGATTTAGTCGCAGCACTTATAATTCACACTGAACACGCTATAAATAACTTAGGATGTACTGCGTGAACTATAAATATGCTTCACTCGCTGAATAAACGGCCCCTCTAGTGACATGACGACTTTTTCGTTTTGACACAAGTAGGTAATAGGACAAAAGACCCCCGCGGGCTCTTCCTACAAAAGAGTTCTGCCGTTTGCATTACGCTTTGGTTTGAAAACAAGCAAGACTTTCCAATCGTATAGATACCCTTGACCTGTTCATCTGGAAGTAGGTTAGAATAAAATAACGGGCCGGATTTAAAAAAATCTATGCTTGATCAGTGCTTGAGCAGTAAATGTGAATCCGGGCCTTTATAGTTCTTAGTTATAAATAACAAGTCATCAAAAAGTCTATTACATGTATTGGGCAGTGGCACGGACGTGGTGCTAGCTCGAGATCCACTAGCCACGAGACTTAGACTTTGAAATTAAATTCTAGTTTCAATGTTCACATTGTAGCTTACGAAACTGTAGAATAGGATCAGCGTGGAATGGATAATACAACGTGGCAGGCACACGTGGCATCTCCCGGTTATTATGCTAAATTGAAACAGCACTTCCCTCATTACGCGGCTCAAAGGACGCGGCCGTGCGGGTGGAGCCGCAGACTATGCAACAGTTACTGAGTAACAGATTGTATTATTTGTGCTTAGACATTGTTTAGAAGTATCACTGGTGTACCGGCGCGTTATGGCCGGCTGGTCGATCAGGGTCTTTCATTAAAATTGTATTTTGTATAATAGCTTGAAGTCTATAAGCTATTTTCTAATGGCTTCCTAAAAAAGCTAAAAATACAGCTTGTTCATAACACAATGTTGAAAGTGCTACTCACTAGGGCTGCGTGCTACGCAGCTACACGGTTGAACTCTACGCACTTATCTTACAACCTAAATCATATTTTTGCCATTAGGACTGAATAACAGTGTTTTTGTTTGAATTTTTCAGTGCGTAATACATAAACAGCTTTAATATTTCATGAAAATGTTTCCCTGCATTCTAATCCAAAAACAAATACCCGAAACGCTACAAATATTTTACAATCCATCGTGCCTGCCGCCGCGCCGCCTAGCCTGAACAAATGGATTTCGTGGAAAAACAAAGGTAGCTATAAATTCAACAAGTTTTTGCGTTTATTGACACGAAAACATAGCCTTCTAAAATAATACATACCTATTAAAAAACATTTTGTAAAACTACAAAGTTTTATTTGTTAAAAATAAAGTAAGTATCCCACGCTACAGTCAATGCTGAGTCGAGGCCATTTTGAGATGTTGTTATAGCACGCACATGACATTTTTTCCATCATAAGTTAATAGTAGATTTTGCACGTCGCTTCATATTTTTAGTCTCAACAGGTTACAAATTCAAAATGGCGTCGGGCACCGGTCGTCAATCAGGGAAATATTAAAATTCAGAAGATGTACGCGCCGTGACTCGCATCCGCGGAGGTGGTTCCGAAGTGCCTCTCATACTCCGAGCACTGACTCCGAGCAAGGGCTGTTATAGCTAGTACCTGCGTATTAAACCACCACGATCTACCAGATCTAATTACAGCGCAAATAATAATGTTGTGTGAGATTAGCGTATTTGATTATCCTGGGCAGATATTTAAATACATATATGCTTATTTAGATTAACGAGTATAAAAACAGTATTAGTGTTAAAACGAGGCCGCGTAATCAGGCTGCTGCCAGCACTAGAGATTGCTGGCTGCAAGGTGAAGTTCTGAACCGATAGAACAAAAATAAATTCAGGTTTTATTGCAGCGTTTATGTATTTCAAGTTTTTATTATAAATTAATCTATTCTACTTTTATATCCATCAATAAGACCTAGCTCGGTACTTCCCCCTGGCATTGCTTTGGGCCAGCACAATAACCTGTCTAAATAATAAAACGCACATAAATCCTGTTGGCATCATAACTTACGCTGAAATTATTGTAATCAGGCTATTAGTCAAGCCTGAGCTGATGACTCATGCCAGCGCTAAGACCGGAGATCCACCTGGTGCAAATGGTCCACCTTTTTCTACTTTGGTTCCAACATACCTGACGTATTGGTGCCAGTTGACTGGTTTGTGATAGGCACTGCTGGAGCATATAGAAATAGCTTATAGTTAAAAACAAGCCACGACCATAGAACAGATAATAATAATTAATAATCATAAGCTGTATTGCGATGTCAGTATTGGGTTAGAGTGTCCGAGCGGCGCCTTATCGGAGTAACCCTATCTCTAGGTCAGCTATAACTCGACAAGTAGAATCTCATTTGCGTGGCGATGGTCCGTCGCGTCGGGTGTATCGTAATGGAGCGACATCGAACAATACACCTCATTTAAATGCTAACGGCCGGGCGCAAGTGTCGTGACAAAGCCCAAATTTTAGTGCTCCTATTGTCTCAAATTAGTAGAGAAGACTTTGTAACTTTCATTGTTTTGTTGAATTGAGTAGATGCTGAAATAGCGGGGAAATTTTAGTGCCAAATTTTCATGTCACCCTTTGTTTTGGTACTTTGTACCGACACGTGTCGTAATTCTTGTTTTGTTGTTGGATGATAAATAAATAACAGGTATTAAAGGCCTGACCCAAACTACCAGATAATTATAGTGTCGGTAAACTTAAACATCACGAACATCAATTGCCCCAGCGGATCATTAAAAGTGCGACTTCCTCTAAGCTAACCTGGGTACATGTTATCTCTCTCTATTACCCGTGGCTATAATATTGTTCAGCAAGTTATTTTATAAAGTACAGCCCAATTTCCTAGTTAAGGTACTTGCATTTTTCACGGCGCGGTATGTCGCAGGTGTGCACTCATTACCGTGCGGAGTCACCTCGCGCCAACTGCGCTCCACTGCGACATGCCACTAGTGCAGGAGCTTAACATTACACCCTTACATCATTTAAAAGATCAGGTCGCATATTTAAATCGAGCTCTAATCTATGATCAATGGATAAAGTGGAATACTGCTGGGATAATGGTATTTGAGCAGATTTTTATAAAGTATGCAAAAATGTATCCACCATGCGAGATTATAGTCATGGGAATATTAATTTCATTTATTATTTTTGCAGTTTCTAATAAGTACGAAAGTTGAACTACCTTATGCTAGTGTAAGCAAACCATTCAAAACAGTATCAGTGAAATTGTGCATTCCGCGTATACCGGCCTTCGCCACATAAAAGTATTTCTTTGAAGTAAATGAAATAAGAATATGAAGGTGGTCTCGTGCGCTATCAGAGTGCTTCGTTACCCCGCGCCCTCGCTACTTTGCAATGACACTACTTGAGCACCAATATCGTTACACTAACTAGTTTACTTCGCCTCTTTTACGTGTCTTGCGGAAATTACACTTTCAAGTTTTCAGTCAAGTTTATTAGCTGAGTTTCATAAAATATTTCCTAATAATTAAATAGCTTCCGATTTACTTATCTCTAAGATCCATATCGTTTTATTAAATGAAGGTTTATTGCTGATAATAGTACATTTCATTACAAGTGCGGAAAGGCTGTCATTGCAAAGAGTTCCGACTAATGTCTACCCAAGCCGAGGCGCAGCCGAAGGTGAGGGTTGACAGTCGGAACAAGTTGCAATGACGGTTCCGCACGTGTACTGAACGACTATTTTTAATACAGTTGGGGAAAAAATGATTTAATAAAATTTCATAAAATAATAAAAAACTATTTGCTTTTTTCTCTTCTTTCCACGCAATAAAGTCGTCGTATGTAGATATGTAGCGACTTTTTGACTGAGTTCCGGTGGTGTTATTTCAAAAAAACTAGGGTCGAAATTACTCATTTTGTGCAACAAACAACTAAACTCGCAAAGAAATTTTCTGAGAAATGGCGCCAACCGTAGAATATAAGCAGAGATGTTTTTTTCTTCACCCATTCTGGTAGGCAAAGGGAACTATGCCCATACAGCCAAGTCTTCAGTAGAATTTTTTTATTGATATGAAATGAAAATGAAATGAAACCTAACCTAACTCATTCAATCAAATCATTAAATCTGATATTGAAACAAATTAGTAGCTTATTTTTAGAAATATACGTATTTGCATGAATCATACAAACTAATGATTTTTTTTAGTAAAAACTACATGGTTGGTTTTTCTTTTTAATAGACATTATTTTGACAGTTGGGAAAGAGAACGCACGAGTTCGGGGACAGGTAAAAAAAAGCACGCGTATGTAATAGCCCACATCCCGAACGCTATACGTCCCTGCAATACGCCACTTTTCGAGCAACTGTATTAAAAAATCATGTTTATTTTGGAAGAATAGAGGTTTTTTTATATCTACCATTGTATAGTATAATCTTTTTTCTTCTTCTTCCTGCCCTTATCCCACTAGGTGGGGTCGGCACAACATGTCCTTTTCTTCCATTCTCCCTTATCATCTGCCATCTCAATGTTCACTCCTCTTCTATGCATATCATCTTTTACACAATCCATCCATCCACATTCATACTTAGCATTCTCCTCGTTACATGACTCTCTTCCCTCCGCATGACATGCCCATACCACGCTAACCTGTTGCTCCTCATTTTCCCCGTCACTGATGCTACTTTCAGACTTCCTCTAATGTACTCAATCTCAACATTCTCATCTCTGTCGCATGCACTTTTTTCAGTATAGTATAGTATGGATTTATTGTTTCGTGGTTTAATTTCACTGCTTCTTGTAATTGTATGAAAATTAACTATTTATTCAGTTTCGGTTTGTTGTTTCGTGTTGTAATAAAAAATACAAAGAGATCTTTTGGCAATTCCATAAATACGAGTAGGTATTTGAGCAACGCAACTGTGTTATCAGGTGGAGAACTCGTTCTCTTTATTCGTTAATGGCTGCCCCCTCAGCCGATCATCTGTATTGTGCGCCGCTGAAACTCGTCCGCTGATAATAGAAGCGTGATTCAATCACTCGCACCATTCATAGATTGATTCCGCGATCAAGATTTTCCTGAACACTTCCTGTAGCGTCGCAAATGTGATAGCTATATAGTGTGACGATAACTGGTCGAACATGAGTTTCTAATCTGCTCATTTATAATACAGAAGGATACGATGGTCGCTGTCACAGATGCGACACACGAGGCGCACTAAACTACTGTTTCAGTGAATTTATTTGTATAAGATGCTTTTTGTTGATTCTTGCAATAACATGGTTTTATAGAAAGCCACTGTACTGAGACATTGGACTCCCCTACAAATTCCAGATTGCAGGACGTTGCGTCGGGTCCATTTGATACTTGTTGCGGTCTCAGTAATGCCGACTCTCCATCGAACATTATAAACTGAAGATGCGAATGTGTTTTGAACTAACATCTTGTGACTGATATCGTCACACTCTAACGTGTGCGTGAGACTTGCTGACGTTTCGGAGACTCAACGATCAGGAAGCTTATTAGCAACTTTGAATGAGGAACTTGTTACTTGTTTGTTTGTCTTATAAAATTACTGAGACAAGATTTGATTACGAGTAGCATATTTTTATAGGATTTTGTCATGTAACCTCTGGCCAACTTCTAAGATAATAATTAGAAAAAAAATTGTTTGAAAATTTTGAAGCGGCAAAGTACTTTATATTTTTTCTTTTTTCTTTTTATTTGTGACCTCGTATTAATTGAGTTCGTCATCCTGATTATCTATCAAATTATCTGAACTGCTGAAGTAACTACGAAATTATTTTACTAAAAAATATATATTATGTATGTATTCTATCAGCCATCCAGTTCCCATAGTACAAGCTTTGCCTAGTTTGGGACTAGAAGGCGTTGTGTTGAATGTCCGTGAATATTTATTTATTTAAATAAATAATAAAATAATAAATAAATAGACACCTGCCTTGAAATCACTAAGGCAGGTGTCTATTCACATAAGTACATATTATATAAAGCTGTTAACTAACGCTCTAGTATCCTAATCCCATTTGCACGCAGGGGATTTCTGGAATGAGCTTTATTTTCATAACTTAATCATCATCATGGTTATATTTTTTTATTTAAAACGGGATAATTAGGTACCATGATATTATTATTATTATGATAAAACTCACAAATCATGGCAAATATCCTGTTTTAGTGTAAATGTACCATTTCCTATATTTTATTTCATTTTATTGACAGAAAAAGCGTTTTTTTTTTTGTATTAGCAACTGACAGGGAAGGACACTCTCCGCGAGTATGAGGCGAGGTCTTGAAATATGATTAGAGCGAGTCAGGCAGCGCAGCGGCGCGGCAGCGCGTCGAATGGAGGGCCGCGGTGTACGGTGTCGGTTACGGCTGAATTGTATCCGAGCTCTCCAATTACTGCTATTGCTAGGCTTTGACATTTGCTGCGAAGGCCCTGATTTATCTTTGGTACGTTCCCTTTAAACCTCTGCACGAAAACGTTGAAAATAATGTAGGCAACAGTATTTTATGTGATTATATTTTTTCAGTTTGTAATGTTTTCGACCTGGAAATTCTCTTTAATAAATTAATGTTGTTTTTCCGCACACAAACAAAGTGCCTTCATTACGAAAGGAACTGTATTATGTAAAATACTTTTTTAAAAGGGGGTCCACGATAACTAGAGTATATACAAGTATATTTGAGGAAGGGCGGCATTACCGGCGAGCCCGAGGGCGCCGCGGACAAAGGTACTCGTTACGTTTTGAAGGACTGATTATTATTATTTTTTGTAACAAAAGGATTTTCTCTGTGCGATGTAGGTGTATTTTGAAGAGATTTCTGAGTTATTATAACTGCTGTATTTTTCGTCTGCATTTTTGAGAATGTAATCTTTTTGTCTCAGATAATCCCTCTCGAAGCCGCTGAACAAAGGCCGCTGAAAACCTCTTAGGGGACAAAAGATTTGCAATCGAGAACGTTCTGTGCCTATTGTTAGGCTATTTTGGAAACATGCAGCTTTGATAATACTGAATTCTGTTGAATAACACTTTATCGTCATTATCTTATACAGATTCTTGTTGTAGACATAGAATGTAAAGCAAGATCAGTCCTGTTATTACTCCGACATTGCAGTTCTCTCTGTTTGTTCTTAAATATTTAAGCCCCAAAAAGAGCTTCACATAAAATGGTAACAAACTTTTTGCTCTTCTCGAGTTGCATCGGCGAGGGGCGAGCGGCGCGGCGCGGGGCGCAGGCTCGGCCGCTGTCCTCGTACTGTGCTCGTACGGAATACAAATACTGCCTTTTGCTTTTAAAACAACATTTCGGTTTTAGCGACACGCGACTTTTAGTGAATAGAAAGTACGAATTCTTTTTGTACAAAACTCTAATATTTTAGTTAAAATTCAATACGTGGTGTATTGAATTTTAACCAAGAACTAATCAAGCCAAAGCGCATAGTTATAAAAAACGCTCGCATGCCGAGATCACGCCTCGCAATCGCAACACTAAAGCAAGTGAACAGTAGCACGGTTTATAATTGAATATCTCGTAATGAAGTCACCGAACGAGGCCGAGGCTGGTGCCCAAAACAGTTGTCCCACGATGACTTTGTTGTTTCGCCTCACAAAAGGGAAAAATTAAAACGGGCGTCCAATGAATTGGGGAATTAGAACTGTTTCGTATGAAAATAGCCTTCGGGTAGGTAAGTGAACTCGTTTTGAATTGGAATTTTCACTTTTCATTGTTGACTCTATAAAATGAAACTGATGAAAGGTATATTGCGCTAAAATTATACACGGCAGCTAGGGAAACATTTGATTTTATTGTGTGCCTTCAGTTTGGTAAGTGATACTTTTGTATTACTAAAGTAACTAAGATAAGTGATTCTCCCACGTTTCACAACTCATCCATTTCGCAAGATGTGGGTACCGCTCGCTGTCAACTCCTGGCGCAGACCAATCAGATAGTGTATCCATCAGCCGCGATCCATGTCACTTTCTGACACCTCACTGACAGATATTTAGCTAATTTACAAATTGGATATCTACATAAACATCATAAGATGTTTTGATAAAATATTGTATTAGTAGAATGGATACATTATATACATTATTATGGTTGTGGTGAGATACGTTCTTTCATTAGTAATTCACAAATCGAATAGTTGTTTCAATGTAGATCTAGTCAACCAAAATAGCATTTAAATTATTATTATTATTATTATTATGAGCCTGTAGTATCCCACTGCAGGGCAAAGGCCTCCCTTCCTTCTCGCCAGTCTTTTCTGTTTTGGGCAAGTGTGGACCAGTCCTTGAGGTAGGCGTCAATCTCGTCCCTTCATCTTCGCCGTGGTCTGCCGCGAGGTCGTTTTCCGTTTTGAGGCGTACATTCTGTAGTGGATTTAGCCCATAACGCATCCGACATTTAGTATTTAAATACTACTTGATAAAATGTCTCTTACACAACGTGAACAACAACTAATAAACCATTGAAAACTAATCTGTATGCGGATGCAACACGTACTGATGTCCAATAGTTATGGTCACTGAAACCTAGACAACGCAAGATAGCGTTATCAAAGCTAGTTGATTGTCGATTCACTCAAGCGTATTGAATTATCCTTATCCCATTGCGATATGTAGGGCGATGTATGTACCGTAAAGGCTGGCTTTGATCGCAGGCCCGATACCGGTAAGTAGTGTGCTTGAGCCTTTGTGCGTAATTAGTTGGGGCTGGACGCCTTCGGGCAGAGCGCCAGGGTTGAATACTTGGAACAACATCGATAGTGCTCTCAGAGAAACATGGAACGGACGCGTTCAGTGAACCCTGCGAGCAGACGCGTGATCCATTCCATTGAACTATTCACTAATAATGACGTGTCGTCTGCAAAACGTCAATCTTGCATTTAACAAAGCAGCTGGATATTAAAAGGTTTTACACATCTTTTCAATAGCTCTTGCATGGTCACTATGTAAAAGTTGAGATTTATCGGGTTAACGGAATCACATCACAAAAGACAAGTAAAGTAGGCACTTTGATCTCAGATCCGGATACCACGTGGAGTTAGAGAGGTTGTTCGAAGCCATTTGAGGTGTAATTAGTGAGGAGGAGTGCCTCCGGGCCCGGGTGTAGTGGCGTTCGCATCGCACGCCGGAATAAACTCGTATGTTGTGATTGATGATCACAGGATTCACAGGTGACTTAAGGTTTTCGGTGTACCCATCGACTTGTCGGGATAGAAAATAGCATTTAAAAACTTTCGATTTTGCGGTGTTGCGCTCAATTTTGATCTTCATAATGCTAACTTTATGCGAACATACACGTTTTTTCCGCTACATTTTTCCCGGACAATATACAACAATCAAGTAATTCGTCTGTTTTTTTTCGTGCGATAATACGACAGGCCTTTTATTCAACATAATTGAAGGCTGTAAACACCCCGATCTGTTGGCATTTGGTTGAGCGTCACCCCACAGCTACCCCGCTTCTCGCTAATTGTCGGGATATCGCACGTTGCCTTTATATCGCGCGTTGCCCTCTTTTAATGAGCCACTCGCTATTGTTATACGCTTAGTCTCAGCTTCCCGCCCTGCCCCCGGGACAGACAACACTGCTTTTGTTTCGGGATGGGCTCCAATTTATTCTGATAAAAACTTCAATGCGAAACTCCGTTTGGGATAGAATAGTGTGTAGGCTAACACATCTTCCTACACTACTTATCAGCGTGTGCTCAATTTTGATATAGTGATATCGTAAGGCATGAACGAAGCAGCTGCCTCTTACATTTTATATTCGGTTGCTGTATACAGCTGATGGTTTATGTTGTTGTGTGCAGGACCGGCAGCTGGCGCACAATGCGAGCTTGCGCGTGTTCCACAGCAACCAGAGCCTCGTGCTGCAGAAGGTGACGCGGCACAGCAGCGGCCGCTACGCGTGCTCCGCGCTCAACGCCGAGGGCGAGACCGTCTCCAACGAACTGCACTTCAGGGTCAAATGTGAGTACTGCAGCTGATGCTGGTGCAATCGCTTATAGAATTTTGATTCCCTCAAGTAAGAAGTTCAGTATAAGTACCTTCTATTAGCATCACCGGCTGTGCGTCTAATTAGCACCGAAACGAAGCTATCGTATGTAAATAACTGTCTCGTTTTAGTTCAACAACGTGCGTTATTTGGCTTTGAAATATTTCTCTGTCAGACCCAAAACTTTTATACGATTTAGTTTACGAGGGGGCCGTATATTATCGAGCTATCGTACCTGCTTCCTTTATAACTCGCATTATAATATTGCCACTTTCCAGGTGACCTTCCGCGCGTCCTCAAAATCTTTACCGAGGCTGGAACATTTTTATTGCTTTCCCACGTCAGACCCTCGCTCCATCTAAATGCAAAATGTACGCATCTAAACGCGGCGGCCGCGGCCCACCCGCGCCGCATACATACAAATAAGTTCTCATCGCTTCGATAGTGTTTTGAATTCAGTGTTCTGGCACTAAATCTTCGTCGGCTTCGACACGCTCATGTTGTATTTACGGGATATGGGTTATTGCGGCTCGGGCTATTTCGTGTCAAAGAGAATTATGCAACGATATAAGCGCTCATATGGAAATCCATTGAAAGCTACGAACAAGTCACCGACGAACACATACGTGACCGGCGCTGCCTCATCTGTGCTCCACCGCGACGCCGCGCGCCGCCGCCGCCGGCCTTCGGGCCACAGTGGTCGCTCACTACGTCGCGGTGCCCACAGGCACAAGGCGACGCCTTTCAAGTGGAAGCTACGGTTACTTCGCCCTTATTATATTCCAAATCGAAAATTTCAAAGTTTATCGCGAGAAACTAGTAAATACTGGTCAAATAGTTTGATAAACTTTGTAACTTTTGCCTTGGAACGGTAGCAGTAGCACCTGCTACAAAATCTGTGTCGCCAGCGCGTTATTGTTGTTTGGAATCACGTATTGATTTACCGCTGGGACGAGATCGCAGATTGAGAGTTATTGCGCGACTGCAACCTACCTCACCTTCTATTACCGAGATGCATTCCTGCCTAACTTTTATAAATGTACGCTCTTAAAAATGTACCTCGCTGTAACAATATAGAGAGCGCATGTGAATTCCGCAAATATAGAGGCGACGTCGTCGCGTCGGCCGCGTTCGCAGCGGCTGCCGGAGCTGTATGGCGATGCTTGCTTTTGTCGTGAAAATATATCAAGTGACACATTTACTCGTAATTTCTGAAAAAATTGTGACATGACAATATTCAATTTTTAAGGTACAGAACCGAAACAGATCTTGTGAAATAAAACAACCTTAGCAAAGAGTCAAACAGCTCTGTTTTTCTCTGGGTTATTCATGAATATTTCATAATTATTTTCAAACTTTAGTATTCACACTCGTAACTACTTTGAACAATCACAAGTTAGGTACGTTATTTATTTATTTATTTAATACTTTATTGCACAAAATTATAAATTTGTTACAAAGGGTGGACTTAATGCTGAAAGCATAGTCTACCAGCCAACCCACTGTTAGCTTTACTAACGGTGGTAAAAACAACACTGACCTCGATGCTGTCGCGAATACTTTCCGTTTCGTACATTTAGCACACATCGATAGTTACTCACTGCGCCAAGATAAAATAATATCTGAGATAGCAGTAGGGCTTGCACTTCATTGCACGTTGTACAAACAGTTCAATAAAAGTAAATGTTAGTTGGTAGAGATATTAACGCACTCAACGTGTTTGTCGATGATGGCCGATTGGTTACAATAGTTCCCACTAATTGTTTTCCCGGACGTCAGCCTCTGCCTTGATATCTTCTAAAAGGAAATACCGAGACTTCCTGCTTGCGACTCGAGATTAAAGTTGCTCTTTTATTTGCAGATCGTTATTGTATCTGGCGCACTGTCGCACGATGCAAACAAATTCTCCAAGTGAACTCAAAGGAATAAAACATTCTGTGGTTCAAACATTTTCCTACTGATACTATTATTTTTTACGCTGAATTTAGAAGTATAAAATATTTTACTTTAGCAAAACAATTATATCAGATTGTACAAATGGTTTTGAGTAAAAGTATAATCGGGGAGAAGGTTGAATTTCTCGGCTCCTTTAACGAAGCTGCTAATGAAACGCTAAGCAATACTCGAACATTTTTTTCGGATAATAATTGGAATAGCCGCCTCGGCATCGCCAGGTTCACTAAAGCTGAGTGCCGATTATTTTTCCCTCAATGGTTGGTGACAAAGGACCGAGTCAATTAGCTAAGATTGGATGGCAGTGATTACCGAAAGATAAATAAAGGATATAAATTAGAGCATTGTTTAGATGTAGGTGGCGGCGCAGGTGGGCACTTCTCGGCTCGTTGCTTTCAATTGAGCATCTGTCCCTCGCCCTGGTGCCGCAGGGCGGGCGCTTCTAAGGCGGTCCTCTCTCCTAGTGCAAGCTTATTCTCTAGAGTCTACAGAATAAGCTTCACTATTCCACAGATCATACTATGTCTAGATGAGTCTAGACTTTAGGCTCCTGTCAGTCTACAGAAACAGTGATAGTAAATTACATTGAGACTGATTCAAACTGCGCTCAGATAGATCTGCTCATGGAAAGTCATGAAAATGTAAGGTGCTGACAATGACTAGTTAGTAGGTAATTTAAATATTCTGAGCCTGAAGTGGAAGAAGCAATGAAAAACAACTAATCATTTAGAAAAGCTCGGACTTTAAATAACGACGGCTTTTTATCACTCATGTGACTCATCAGATGACTCATCATCTGATGACAAATATTATTAAAACAAATATGTAGTGTCAGTTGGTACCCTGAGTCCGGAGCGCACCCACTGGCTGGCCGTCCGTAATGGCCGCCGATCTATTTCGCCAATTGTAAGATATGGCCCTTACAAAATACGGAGAAATGTTTTAATGGCAGCATAACTGCGTCTAATGTAGTCATAAATCTGGTTGAAAAGAACAATGTTTAGAAACAGATATTATGCTTGTTTACGATCGAGAGCTCTTGATTTGAGTAAAACTTAAATCGCTCATGGCGAGTAGAGATGAGAGAGTATAGGTAACATCGAGTTTCTAGTGTTGCTGTAATAACAATTTGTTACAATTGATGTAAAGTGAGATTGTTTATTTCACATGAAACACCATTATGAGATCTGTCGATGCCGTTTGTACCGTTTTGTCATTTCATAATCATTTTAAAACCCACATGGTAGGGTAGATACTCAAAATTGTATAATAATACCTAATATGTAATATATGATTTCTTTATTAAATGAGGTCACTATTTGGATGGGTGACCGTTAGTGGCATTTACATCTGAGCGCTTCCGTGCTTCGGAGGGCACGTTAAACTGTTGGTCCCGGCTCTAGCAGTCGTTAAGCCACGACGGAGGCCTTAAGGCGGCCTAAAAACTCCGTCACCAGAGTTGGCCACTAGCTCATACAAACTTGCTTTTTTATTAAATGAGGGCTGCATTGCGCTATTGTTTTTTCTTCCAAATTTTACTGATAGTGTCACAAGAATTACTGGATGTATGAAACTCGTAGATTGTATAACAATCTATCCTCAGGAGAAAGTAAGGAGGGAATTAATAACAGAGGTGTTGACCGAGAGTCTCAGACGCGGTGGATGGTCGGGCGCGGCAATTAGACGCGCGCCATCAATAATGCAGCCCTAGCCAGTGCCGGTGCGTGTCACACTCACCACGGAATTATTCAGCACCTCCGTACGGGAACACTTCATCTGACTCTCTCCGTTTAGGAGAGTATATCTTTTCAGGAGATTTGATTTCTACAGTTTGAATTCAAAATCAAATCAAATCAAATCAAAGAGTTTAGACTCAATAACAGTGTTTTTCTAAAGTTTCGTCACACGGCCAGTTACCAACGCACGCATTAACCATCGCGTCGCGAGCGCCATTTCACGCGCAATTACACGCAGTGCTCGTGATGAAGTGACATCACGCATCCGCAGTAGGGCACACGCCCGGTGTACGAGTGACCTTATTTGCTTTGCTATTTGGATTGGTATAAAAATAACTGCTGGTGAAAATAAGTTCAATGTCACTAGGATATCTGGTAAGCTTCAGCTCCTCACTGCCTGACGTAGCTTTGGTATAATTAGCACAGTAATGGTTTTCTCATACCCTCATAATATAACGCGTTATCATTCGTAAGCAATTCAAATGCTTAAACACGAAGTAAAGTGGAAAATATGTTGTGAAGTTGTGACAGAAGGACACGTCACGTCCGTGGACGCGCATCGGACCCGACCGGACCGTTTGGGCACAGCCCTGCGTGAATCACTAGGTCACTACTACTTATAAGTCTGCTCTGTTATTAGTATCTAAAACCAAATACTAGTGCTACAATATTAGGGGTATATTCATATTGGTCTTCTAAGGCCGAGTTAACTGAAATGCTGAAATATGGTTTTTTTTCAGGTTGAGGGTTTCAATATACCAACTAAATATTGATTTCAACAAGATCAAGTGCGATGACATATAAACCAACTTCGAGTTTTTCATGAGTGAGAGCAAGCTCTAAATACCGCGTCTCTCCATACACTCTACCTCTACCGTCTAAAAACAGCTTGGACATTACACAAAAGTCACACAATTGTGTGACTTTTGTGTAATGTCCAAGCTGTTTTTTTGTGGGACGTGTCTTCGTCCCGCACGTAACGGCATTCCATGTGATGAGATTCACGGGATTCTATTATAGAGGGCCACTTATGGACTCCTCGATATTCGTCGCGCGTCACCGCTCGCTTATTATGTCCCTCTACAGCGCCAGCGGGCAGCGGCTCAACAAACCAAGGGAACACTCTAAAATATATAGAAACTGTATTTTGCTACGCGCAAATAGCATAATCTGGGTTTAATACATTTGTTTTTAAGAACTCTTTTTTAATCTTATTAAAAACGCTGTGTATCGTACACAGCGTTCTTAAGACTAAAGCGCTTATCTTTATGGAATCGTAAGCGAGTGATGTATGTGAGCGAGGATGGTGTAAAGCTCGCGATATCGGGAAATGCTCTCATTTTGCGCGACAAACGATCATGGATGTGCTTCGACTATGATGTGTACTGCGGCATAAGCCATAACTCTTTTCGAAAATATTCTGTTCGAAAATAAACTTTGTGTGCTTGTGTGAATTTTTTTAACAAATTAAAAGCGGTAAAAGAACCTTTCTGCACGTTTTTGCGACGCTCTATTAGTTTGGGTTCAATAGAATCTGAACGACTGCTACTCAGTCGTATACGGTCGTATTCAGAAATTGCACTTGCGTCCTTCAAAGCACAAGGTGTCTGTGTGAATATGTTCAGTGTATCCATTGTTCACAGACTCACCGTCATGCCGCGCAGGTGGCGTGTCGGTGGTGGGTGCGGCGCGCGGCGAGTCGGTGGTCATCGTGTGCGAGGTGGACGCGGACCCGCCGGCCGCTGTCTTCAAGTGGAAGTTCAACAACTCGGGTGAAACCATTGACGTCGCTGCCGATAGATACACCAGCAACGGCAGTGCTTCCAGCCTCAAGTGAGTATCGTCACCTCAACACCAAGCAATTTAGTTAAGTGTGATTGTTTTCAAATAGCGACGCAAAATATTGCTAGGACACTTGACCCATAGCACAGATCATTATTATACTATACTACCCATTATGGGCAATGATAGCAAAGAACATTAAATTACTAAGTATACTCCCATAGTTAGATCTGTACGTATATATGAATGAGTAGCTTCCGCCCGCGACTTCGTTTGCGTCCCGTGTGAGTCCGTTCATTTTCCGGAATGAAAAGTAGCCGTAGATGTGTTAATCCAGGTCACGGACACGATATATTCCAAGTTTCATCCAAATCGGATCAGCAGTTTTTGCGTGAAAGAGTAACAAAGATCCATCCATACTCACAAACTTTCGCGTTTATAATATTAGTAGGATGTGATGATGTTGATGATGTCTTTATAGAAAGTATTAATGGAGATTGCATTGTTTGTATCGGTGTGTGTGTTGCAATAGTCCAAACAGCGTGAGTTGTATTGTTGTCAGATACACGCCTGTAGCTGACTTGGACTACGGCACGCTGTCGTGCTCGGCGTCCAACGAGGTCGGCGCTCAACTCGCGCCCTGCGTCTTCCAGATGGTGGCAGCAGGTAACCTTCTTACACCACATTCAATCTCATTAAACCTAATTACTAGCTACATAAATGTCAATTCTTGCCAGTGATTCTATTACTGTGGAACATTTACTTTTATTTATTTATTTTATTTAGATACAATTAAAGTTTAACACTAATGTAGATAACTAAGACACCCTTCAAAAGTCTTAATAAATAGCTACAATTATAGAACAGAATAATCATGGTGTATTCCAATACGCGGGTCGCGGGTGGTATTAGTAACTCAACATTTTGATAATTTCTTTGCAATAGCATCAATGGTAGTCCAAAGAAGACGCGTTTTAGTCGCCTGTTGAACTGAAACTAAGGTGTCGATGTGTCAGGCAAGCCGCACGCGCCGCGGAACTGCACGCTGTGGAACCAGACAGTGGAGTCGGTGGAGGTGTCGTGCGTGGCAGGCTTCGACGGCGGCCTGCCGCAGCACTTCCTGCTCCTCGTATTCTCTGCGGACGGCGCTGCGCCAAGGTAAGAACCACCTACAGTTGAAGTTATAACGTAGAAAGCAAATTAATTGCAAGCGAAGCCTATCGATTGATGTGGTTGGCGCGAGGCTGTACGTAGACAAGAACATTTCAAAATTAATAAGCTGTTAGCTTTACTGAAGAGCCCACTTGTATCTGTGCAAATACAGTGATGTCATCAAAGAGGAATCTTGAGCACTTTGTTTGCAAACACTCAGCGGATTAGCATGCGGCGATCGATACACCTCGCTCCTCAGACTATTATAAAGACCTAACATTTCGCACTTTCGCAAATCGTTGACGATCCAGGTGTTGATATTAGGTTTGTGAATGTTAGGTGAAATGCTGACATCTTCTTTTTGCGATAGATTCTTGGGTAATGGCTTTATCAATACTGATAATATAAAGTTGCACCACTGTAGAACAAGGAACCACTACTTATACAAGGTGTAACATAATTACCCTATAAGCCCGAAGGGGGCGTAATCAGACCGACCACCTGAGTGCTTGGACGTGTGCAGAGGGTCAATAAATCGTAATTGAAATTTTCACACAAAAGTACAACTTTTATTATTTCAGAAATTTGCGACAACCCTAACTGTATGTTTATTATTTGTGTAAACCTGTACACACGCAGGCACACGTAGGTACTATCCTACCGCGTCGCACGCACATGCTAGCTTTGTGTAGTTACATTTTAAGTAACAGTTACGAGCTCATTTCATGAATCAAAAACTTCGAAATCTCCAAAGTTGTAGAACAAAAACTGTTCTCCATGACCTGTAAAATACCCCCCTTTCGGACTTATAGGGTATTTATGTTACACCGTGTATAATATATATTATCTACGTAGCTAAAGTCATGCTAAATAATAATAGTATTTTTCTGTTTTGATAAGCATATGACTTACCTATCCCTCTCAAGACTAATACTAGATTGGATTTCACAAAAATGAAAAATTCGTTGTTAAGCAAATAAAACGAAACGAATTTCTTATTGTTTCTAATAATGTGCTCGCGAACGTGAAATGGAGTCGTTTTAATAATAACAGCGCGTTTCGGCGACTTTGAAGAAATGTACAAATGCTCTTTTATTTTTGCGCACCGTTACTGAGAAGGAATCCTTGTAAAGTATTAACTTGCCTTTTTATATTTGAGAAATATAAATCAGCCGCTCACGGACAATTATATAAGTTCTACATAAAGACATATGATTACAACTTTCTAAGCATATGAAAAGACTACAACAAATTAAAAAGAACCACTGATCTAAAAAAGTTAATTATTTAATATATATTATTTATTTATCCAGTCCTTTTATATGAATGAGAATACGTAGTGTTGAACTTATGAAAGGCCACCAGAAGCAGCGTCAGAGCACAAATAATTTTATTGTTGTTTCCTCATGGAATCGCTAATCGAAGTCCCCGAGTGGAGCCATTGTTTTTAATATGTCTCGCAATCTGCCGTGACGTGCGGGGACTTAACGACGCCCGCGCGATATTACGAGACGTCCTTATTATTCCCAAACGCACCCGCGCGCGCCTCGAGACACCACTCTAATGGATGGAGGACGGAAATAACACATTATTTCACTTTGCACATAGCAATTATATTATTATTGCAAACAATACCTGCAGAGTTAGATATCAACCATTATACTTACATACGTTTTGAACAAAAACTTTACTTGTAAAAATACTTATTTCAAGAATTAATTATTATAAACATATTGTAATTACGTATTCTGTTATATGGTTGGGTTAAAGAGCTTTACGTCGTAAGCCTACTACTAACTAAATGTTGTCCATGTTCGTACATAAAGCATTGAGCTCCCCAAAGTACAGAAATATAAAGCCCTACGCCTTAAAACTGAGATAAACGTCAAAAGTCCCTTTCAATTGCACAGTTTTGTTTGCAAAAATGAGGCGTCATATAATGCCAGGTAGGACCTAAAGTGGGATTCCGAGCAGAGTGGGATTTCGTGTAAACATTGGGGCCTTATTAAAGTTAGCAAAACAACGTTAATTATGAATTACTCGTTCCCGACCGGGCCGTGCGTGCCTCACATGTACGCAGGGCTGTCGCAAGGGAACGCTCTGACCGCAGACACTACTAATCACAAAACAAAAATTGTTAACGGTATTCTATGTTATCTGGTGCTAATACTTTATCTAAAATCGAGCGAGAGACTTACAAATTTATAGAACACTGCGCGTAGCGGTCTCACTCTTGAGTAACTTAAAAATGTAAATTTTCTCGTCTAACTCCTCGGAGCCCCAGTCCTGACTAAGTCTCTGGCTTCAGGCTGTTTTTAGTATTCATGTATTTCATTGGCGATACGCCTATCAAGCGGCCTCATGTGCGAGATCGTGAACAACGACACCTAGCGCTATTACAATATGCGACTTGTTGTTTGTTGGCTTACCTTTATCGGTAAGCACATAATTCGCATCGATCACACTGAATTAGGAACTGAATAAAATAAATCCTTAGAAAATTCTAAATGGCAAAATGAGATTACGTCTCTTATTTTGCCATTTCCTAAAGTTAGGAGTCCTTTCATATAGGATTAAATTATAAAAATCTTTAAGCGAAGAGCTATGGCAATGCAGGAAAGTATTTCGCAAAATAAGTTCTTGTACGCAATAACTCAGACAAGGTATCAGAACCAAGCGGCGATGACTGATAAAGCCATTAATAGTATATCCTAAAACTTGTTTTTATTACATTTTTTTTTTTGGTATTTTCATGTTATTTTGTTTAGGTACTTATAACAATAAAGAATATTCTATCTATCTATATCAATTATCAATTACTTGTAATAGGCATCAGCTCGATCGAACGCGGCTCATTACAGTTTTACTAAATAACGCTGAGAGCGGCCGCCGTCACGCGCGAGCGCGCCCGTAATAATGCGAGTTACATTCGAGAAACTTTTAATTGGTGCGTGTTTTTATCGCAAACAACAATTAGATTCATTTCGGCGCTCATTAGCGAAGAGAGCCGGTGCCAGGCCCAGGCTACCGACTTGCTCCGAGCTCGTAACTTACTATATACTAGTAGTTCGCCTCGAACTGAGATCTCGTGATGGTCAGAGGTTAATAAAAACCCAAATTTTTTTTATTGACAATGAACTTTGCAAATCGCATCAAAATCGCCGTCTAGCTAAGTACCAGTCTTACTTGAACTACAAAATCATTGAAACTCCAAGAAATGTTAGCTCACGTTGTACTGGGTTTTGCAATTTTATAATTTTTACAACAACTTAAAAACGATTAAACCTAGAATCAAAATAAAAACGGCTTTCGAATTCCTAAACAAAACCCTATCATATGACACCCCACTTGATATTTTTGTACGATTTTTTTTTTACTCCCTTTGGACCCTCATAACTTCACGACCCCTTGACCAATTTACTTCATTTAACAAACCAGTAAAACTTAAGAGTACTATCCATATACTTATCAAATTCTGTGAAGAACAGATAAGCGGTTCAAAAGATCTCGAAGAACAAACATACTTATTTTCAGATTTATGTGTGCTGAGGTCACGAATGGATCCATTTAACAATTTTGTGTCACATGTTTTATTTTGGCTATATAATATCATAACATAGTGTCGTAGGTAGATACAGTTGCGTAGTAAGGAGCGTGCGGGTAAGTGATGTGTCCGGCGCGGCGCGAGCGTGCGGTCGCCGCGAGGGAATCAACTCGGCACATGTTTCCATGCCCCAGGCCCCAGGCCCCAGGCCCCAAGCCCCAGGCCCCAGGCCCCAGGCCCCAGGACCCAGGCCCCAGCCTATTCAGTACATTTCATAGCTATAACTATACCTGTGATTATATATGTATAGCTGGCTAGAAGCTAGACCTCTTGCTGAGCCTGTGGCCATACATACATACCATACCTGGGGTGGAGCAGCAAAAATTAAATTCCTAGTGTTTGCAAGAGTATAGAACACAATAGTCTATGTATTTGATGAATTATTTTATGAGTTGACAGTAATAATTTAGAAAAACTTAGTACATAGGGGCCAGGGCCGGTCGGCGCGCCTGCTGCGCGATTCCACCCAAGCGTAGCTTCACGGAATCACACAATAAATTACCTATAATGTTCTGTAAGCGCACAATTTATACATATTCTGCTATCTTATCAGTATCATCACATAAAAGTCCCATTAAATGAGACCATTACAGTTGAGTAGCAACAATTAGCCGCTCGTGACATAGCTGGCGCCGGAGCGGACGAACGGACGGAAAACATCCGCTGACAAGACGCACTTATTATTAAATACTTTATTGCGCATAAAAACGATGCACAACCCCCGCTTTCGATTCTAACAAGCATTTTACGATGTAATAAAATTGTTGGTTTTTTTCGCATTTTTCAGTCGATCCTAATGGGAGAGTGAACGCGTCTGTTACATTACGTAATGTTGCTTATTTTAATTACCAACAACATTATGGTGAATAAACGATCGCTGGCCATTACTCGTAAAACGCAAAGCGTAACGTCGTTTAGGAAATATTTTATGTTATGATAACGGCGCCATATTTTCCTAATATCCACAAAATTGTATTATTATTTTGCTAACAATGGTTTGGCAAACGAGGAAAACAACATTTCAAATTGATATTGAACCGTGATCATCAAACCTTGTAGAGCTTCGCGTATACACACGCCGCTACGGAGCTACGCCGTAGAGATGAATGCTACGCCGTAGATCCTGACTTCTAAAATACATAAATCGTTGTGTTTGTTTTGTAGGGTTGGCATTATGAGCCGAGTATTGGGCATTTTAGACGAACTGTTAACACGATGGTATCTTTGTTACCCTTGAAGCTTGACTCCCGCGTCATTTACTAGCTAAGTTTAGCATTAGAGCCTCTTTTGTAAAGTAGATAATATATAGGAACATTCGCAGTTTGTATCAACTAAGAGCTTTCGCTTGTTACGTTATCTCTTTTAAAGCTATGTTATGAAATGTTACTCTTGAGTAAACTTCAGGCGAAACCAAACAACTCGTATTACTTTGTGTTTGAAAGCAATACACTTTCAAAAGGTCAAGCACAGCGGCGTCCTGTTTCTTACTATGACGGCATTTTGTAGGTAGATGTTATACAGGAACAAGACCCTAGCCGAATACAAGGCAGCCACAGATAATGAACTCCT
Source organism: Eulithis testata (assembly GCA_947507515.1). Lineage (NCBI taxonomy): Eukaryota > Metazoa > Arthropoda > Insecta > Lepidoptera > Geometridae > Eulithis > Eulithis testata. The sequence continues at coordinate 12,964,489 of OX382194.1, forward strand.
GACACAGTACAATTATTTTGTGAGTTCAACACCGGATTGTATGGATTGTATGATATTCTGTGCTTATATTATTGTAACTAGTGTGTTGTTGTAGAATGAACCTGTCATCAGAGGAGCCGTCGTGGACAGTGCGCGGGTTGCAATGGGACGTGCGGTATCGGCTGGTGGCCGCGGCCGTCAACAGTAAGGGACGCTCGCCGGTCACTCCTCTCGATGACCTTCTCTTCCGGGACCCGGAGAAGAGGACAGGTACATACTGCCAACTTATCACAAACCTGGATCTAGGACGATTTTAGTTTGCTTCTTCTTTCATTCTTTCAGCGAAAAAACATACAATTAGTCCCACCTGATGGTAAGTGATTAGAGTTTGACAATCTCATCCAGGCAACTACCAGTTCAAGTACAAGAAGGAAGATGGAATAATAGCGAAGTGTTCGATAGACTGGTCGGTGTCTCGGCGGAGTCACACGAAGCCGCTAAGTGAAGGAGTCATAGACACGGTAGAACACTCGTGCGGCATCTTAATATTTCTCCCGGTAATACTTCCCGCGCTAATAACTCGAGATAGCCGGAGGGCCGGCACTCAGCGGCCCTCCGCTCCCCCGGGACCTCCCTTACCCTACAAATCGAGTTTCGCCGAGAGATTTAGAACAAAAACTAGTTATAGAGATCTGTGCCGTAATGACTGGCAATGTGAATAACAACTCTTGCCTGGAATATTGTCATCACTATTATTTTTGTCATCGATGGACTGATAAATAGTTGGAGCTGTAGGACACCACATCGTACCTGTTAATACCATCAAATAGTTTTCATTTCTCACATTATCATACACGCAGTTCTACAAAGAACTTCATGTAATATTCTCTAAAAATAAGTATATATAGGTATCAGTTGGTAAAGCTCTGGTTCGTAGCTACTCGTTATTCAGATGGAGGCGCAGTGTCGGTCTGATTGGAGCGGCATGACGACTGGATTCACTCGCAATACAGATTAAGGTGAACCAGGTCGATGGCAAAATAGGCCGCGTGCAACCTCAAGATAATCCCATTTTAATTAAACCCGGTTTACGGCGAGATTAATCAAGACGCTCTTCTGAACGCTTGTCTCTCCTCTCCATACCTCGATGCAGTATCGGCAGTTGCCGTAGTACACTACGGCAACGGCCAGTAACGGTCTATGTTGTTAGAAAAACTATTTCATCAATCCAAAATACTTGCCCTACTGTTTTAATTCACTGGGATTCAAGTTAGGATGTCCTTGAATTAAATTCGTTTACCAACAGACAAGAAAGTGTTAGCCAAAAGTGGCTTTACGTAGTTCGCCTGTGCGGTACACTTGCGACAGGAGAGCCTCGAGACGTGTTAGTAAAATTTAAAAAGACATTTTTAATTTGATAACACTATGTTGGAGTTTTACTGAAATATAATCATGCTAAACGTAACTCATAGTGAAAAAAGGTTGAAGACAATGTAATTTAGTAGCTGCCTACTCACCTATTCAGGGCTAGTTCATGGTGGCCGACGACAATACACGACGGAGTTGGTTCGTGCATCTCCGGTAGATGCTACTCTATCGATTCGCGTTCAGATAAAGCGCTAGTTTCTAATTCAGCTGTAAACAAACTTTTGAGAACTAGCACTACAGCTCTAGTGAGCGTTGAGATGTTTAATTGGGACATTGGAGGGGTGGGATGACTCGTAAATATAGGAAATCTACTGAAAAAGGGTCCGAAATGTCCGAGTGGAAAAGTGGGTAGGCTCGTTGGCGGCTGTCGGTTTTGGCGTGAATTGATGCGTAAAAACTAATGCGTGTGGTATCGACGCGTCCGCGGCCGACATGCCGGACCTTTAATTTCTCGCCTCGAAGGGTCTGAACCTTTTCCGAGAGCTTTTTTAATATCGACCGTTTCATTTGGTTTGCGAGCGCCGCGCGCCGCGCCTCTCGCGCCTTCCACCCACGGACCCTGATTTAGGGTCAAATTGACAGAATCCAGCCTAACCCTTCAACTTATCGAAGCGAGCTTGTAATTTTTGACAAATTGCTTTTTCACGTTTTATATATTGCTAACAATCACATTCCATAATTATACTCGTGAGATAACGCACGCTCCGTCAGTAATGTTTATTTAAAACGCATCCTTCAACTAGAGCAGAATGGTAAGTGCCGAAATATCTATATCAAAAGCCATATTCAACGTAATCTGTGATAGTGGCTTATTTAGTTCACTCGAGCACAGCCTCGAGCCCGCCCGCCCCCGGTGCGGGGTGAAGCGGGGGGGAGTCCTCGCACAAACAAATGGCAATAAGTTTTGAGCGAAATTGAAAGTAAACAGCTCGATACCAACTCCGGCCGACATTAATAACGATCATAATATCTCTCGACCGCGCATCTTCTCTAGAGACGTCGATGATCAGTTCCGCCTACTACGCTCCTCGCTAAACCTTCTATTCACTAACAAAAAGCTCATCAATAAAGCGAAATCATCGGTGCGTGTCCGCGGACATATTTCACGGCCGCCGCTTTGTTCGAGGGATCATAAATTATGAACATTGAACATTATATTTCGTTTTGATTCAAATCATATTTGAGGGCGGGTTGAGTGAGACCCATCTCAGACTCTCGAGATAATGAAGCGCAAATGAGCGGCAACTATACTAAACACAGTGTTGCGTAATTGGGGCGCTCGCCCAGATACTATTCATTATTTTCCATTGAACGCTAACACGAAGACGAAGGACCCAGCCGTTACGGCGTGATTTACGAACTTTCGCATCGGTACAATTAAATTACTTCTTACTGTAATCTTTGTCCCGATTCTGACTGAAGTTAAAGCACTACTCATAAGACTACAAAATTTAAAGGTTATTTGGTGCGTAGCAACTGCTACCAAAAAAAGCTCTTTACCTACACTTATTAGTTACACTCCACTATTTATTAAGTTTCGGCAACAAACAATTTCTAAATAACTTACACAACATGCACACTTGTTACTTGCACCGCACACTGAGTTTGTCTGATTTGCTTATAAATAATGTAGCGTTCCCGCACTTTGTCATCGCATTCGCGACACAAACGGTATTTGCACATGCAGAGGTTAACGTAGTCAATATCATCACGAAGCTCTATTGCATTTTCATATGTAACAGCGCCGAGCGCGTCGACATCGCGCGCTAACGACGCTGTAGTAGCGCCGGCACCGCCACCGCCGCGCCGCTGAGTGTGCACTTCATGAATCATTCACACACTTTGTGCAGTGTGCAGTGTGCAGTGTGCAGTGCACCGCAGCCGGTGCCGAGTGTGCGACGAGTATTCCTATCATGTTAATGCCACCGGTCATGTAAGCAAGATTTGTGCCGGCGTCCGTACTTTCTACAGAAATTCGGCCGCTGCCTGCGCGTAACAATGAATGTCCTCGTTTGTCTCGTAAATCCGCCTTACTCCAGCTCAATCAGAGTAGTAAATAGCACGTTTCGAGCGCGAGGATTTGGATAAAAATGATTCCAGCAAACATATCATTTTTATTTGGCGTTCGAGCGGCGGGCGCCCATTTGTTAGTCGGCTATTTGAGCCGTATTCAGTGCAGCGGTGGCATAAATCAGCGGCGAGCGGCCTCACGTCGCTGAAATATGATCCCTCGCCGGTCTAACCGCTATTGTCCGCCGCCGCCGCCGCCGCCGCCGCTCGTGGCTCGCGCCACGCGCCCTACATGAGCGCGTCTTTGCCGGGGCTCCTTGACTCCAATCGTTTGTACGTTTCAATGTTGACGCTTGCCAAAAGCGGAGATTTTAAATGCTCCATAAAATTCTACATAGAATTAATCAAATGCATCCTTGCAAACTTTTTAAAACCAGGGTAGGTACTTTTTGAAACAAAATAGCTTTATAACCTTCAAGTTTGCACCGACGACGATGGTCGGTCAAAATAAGTAAGTGGATATAGAAGCATTGATTTACGTTTTCGAGAGTACATATTCGCAATAATCATTTCAAAAATGGTTTATCATTTTTACAACAACTCCAAAACTATTTAACCTAGAATAAAAATAAAATCGATTTTGAAATATCTAAGCAAAGCCCTATCATATGACACATGACACCCCACTTGATATTTTTGTACGTCATTTTTTTTTATTCCGTTTGCACCCTTTGTCTTTACAACCTCTTGACGGACCACGAGATCTCAGTTCGGGGCGAACTACTAGTTTATTTCGTAATGATTTTAAAAGGAACATTATATAAGTAAGTAAGTTTTAAAGAATTTAATAGACGTGCATTCAAAGGAAGAAGATAATATGTAATAGGTATGCAATGAAGGGAAAGGTGTGATCACATTTGCGTGTTGCAGAATTAAAAACAGTTTGCGACTCTAGCGCACGCCGTTTAAGGCTTGTACCTATTTATGTAGCGCTGAACGGTGCGCAGCGCGAATGTACTGGAAGTTATTATCATCGAATTTGTCCGATTTGTTACGAGAAGCGGAAAAATACAGTACTTAACTCGCAGTAAATCGTTGATAAAGTGCTATGAATAATAATTATTCATTTCATCGTTTTCATGAATCGAGATGCAGCGTGATTTATCGATAGTGCGTCGGGTCGGGAATCCGCGGTCCAGGTTACAAACACATAGCTTAGATAACTCATAGCTCATCATTCCATAGATAGTGCAGCATCCATTTGTGGTGCAGATTAGACGCGCTGTGAGTAAAGTAAAGATGCATGACTGTAATGTACCTACCTAATACTGTACGTCAATAAGGGCGGGCAGTAGTCACGTCGCGCTTACTGTACATTCATTGCTTGTGGCGATACAAGCGCGTCCGTACATTTTGTCGGTCCCACTTTTATTGCCTGTGACTGATAAATAAATCAGAGCGTGGCTGCAACGCCGACACCTTTATGCCGCCTGCAGCCAATCTATAAACGTTTGTATGAGTGGAGGCGACGTGGTGTCACGTGACTGTCACGACGCTGCCACGCTTCCACGCTGCGCCGCAGACGTGTCACGCGGTGCTCACACCCACAGAAATTTTTTTTTTCCTGTTCTGCGCTGACACCAGTATCTTTTATCAGAGGACTGAAATGTTTGCTCATGTGGAAATCGTTTGAGAAAGAGTTATGAATTATACAAAACTCGTGCTAAGATAGAAGTGTTTATACGCTGTTCATTTATCACTTCTCACAAATGTATCAAAAAGGGTTTTATAGCGACTAAAAATGAAATGAAATGAAATGTCTTAAATTACGTAAACACTATGTTGAACACCGATCTCACATTGAAATTCATTATGTTAGTAGTGATTATTCCTACGAGTGCTAGTTTGGATAAAGCAGGCGTTACACCACCCGCAGCCGAGTAATTGGTTACGACTTCACTAGTATCGGCAACTCACGAGACTCACCAATGAATACGTTAGTAGGTGTGTGACATAGCGTGGATTACACACCTACCCCATTCATTACATAAATAAGACAATGAGTTTTTTGAAAAACTTTATCATACTTTATGCTTGACATTTTCATTTCATTTCATTTAGGTATTAATTGCATACATTTCATTTTTAGTTTTTTGTCTCCACACTATCTCCCAAAGTAAAAAAATAAATAATAAAATAAATATATAAATAATAAATTTTTATTTACTTTGACATAAAAAATGTTACAGAAAGGGTAGTATTTGAATCCATAGGATCCCGAACTAGTATAAACTGTGTTTCGGGAGCCAGTGGCTTCTCCTAATTAAAACATTCAATTGATTTTTTATTGTCGTCAGTGACTTAGCTAATAATAAAATCGGAGACTTAGTAGCTAACATGCATTTAGAATAAAATAATAATTTTTCAAATTTAAGTAGCTCGGAAATGCTTTTCTTGATAGAGTCACGATTGAATTATTCAGTGTGTCATCAATAGAAGCAGCTACTTTATTAGAGCTGCGCAGTACGCAGGAGGTAGCGAAGTTGAATCATTAATGCCGCCCTTATGATTAATATTTACACGAGTTCCATGCAAATGGCTGGTTCCAGCCGGCTGATGCTAATGTGCGGTTATTTACGAGCAGAGCGAGACCTGGCCGAGTGACCTGCTGGCCGCGTGCCCTCCACCTGCTGGCGCCCAGCACTCACTGCCCACTTGCTCATATAATTTATAATAATCTCACATCGCAGCTATGCTATATGATAGCTAGTAGTTAGTACCTAAGTTTTGTTCACGATAACTTGTCGGTTTAGCTTCACGTTTGTAAATAATGTACTACGGCAGTAAAGTGGATAAGAAATGTTGGAATTTCGTAAGCAATATTGATAAAAGGAAACAGAAATATGAAACACGAAACTGTCTGAATTTTCAGCTGTACCTGTACCAGTTTTAGGGTGCGTCCACATCTGTGACAATTCAACGCGCCGTGGCACCGTGCCATGTTACGGGACATGCTACGCTAAATGTAGACCGACTGTGACATTTTGCCGTGTCTGAATATTGGTCTAGTACCGTTCGCGTCATTATTTTATGCATAATTTTGTATATACATAATTATGTATATACAAAATTATGCAATATTATGTAGATATTATGTGTAGTGTATATGTAACTTAATTATATAATATAGTAAGTAGGTACACATAGATATATAGTAGATAAGTGTTTATGAAATATTGGTAGTAAATAAGTAAATAGGTTTAATTAATTTTAGGTGCACCTATGCCGATCATCCGTTATTTAAGTTCTTCTACATCCAAAGGTTGTCTGGAATAATTGGCTCTTTAAGCGATAAGACCGCCCTTTGTACATAATTATGTTTAGCTATATAAAGAACTGGCGTCAGAGGGGTGCGGGCGCGGCGGCGGGAAGGCACACCGCGCACCGACTCGCGCGCCGCCTACCCGATCCATGACCAGTGCTGTGAAAATAAATAATTGCAGCGTGTCTGTTACGCGTGACAAAGACGAAAATGTGGACGGTTGCATTTACCCGTAACAGGGCAGAACAACAGGACAAATCCTTTGAAAAAAACCGCCTTCCGATGGATCGGGTCGGCATTTGACATCGGAGCGTGACAGTACAAAAACGCCGTCCACGCCTGCTACAAAATGTTACGCGTGTTTCGTGCGTGTCACGTTGCAAATTTGATGTCACGGCGAAATGTCACGGCCTTCGTTCCTGGGCCTCTGAGTGAATCGCCGCGTAGCACTAGGCCGTGTCACATGTTCGCGTGTCAAAATACGTCCACACTTATGTTTTTGCTACGCCGAAATGTTACAGCACGGAGACACGGCGCGTTAAATTGTCACAGATGTGGACGCACCCTTAAGCTTTACACCATAGCTACACAGCACAGATCATACATAATACTCCTACAGGTTGTTACTTGAAAAAAACTAAAACTCAACTGTACTACACATCGGATGTAGGACGTTTACAACCAGCCTGTAGGTACCTACTTGTGAGCAGTTCAAACTTCTTAGTGATATTATTAGTATGTTATGTACCGCGAGCTGATGTTCTACTCGCGCGCGGATCGTAAATGTTGAATTTATCGATGGCTCACTCGACGACGGCTTAGCTCGGAGGGTGCACAGCAAAGCCTTATAACATTTTATAATAGGTACGATATACACGATCACTCTCGCATACAAAAGAGAGTTGATACAGAGTCGTAGCCGGCGGTGAAGTGCCCTGAATCGGCGGTGATTTTTTGTTTGTTTGTTTGTTTGTTTGTATGAATTGAATAGGCTCCGAAACTACTGGACCGATTAAAAAAATTCTTTTACCATTAGAATCCTACATTATCCCTGATGAACATAGGCTATATTTTATCCCGGAATTCCCACGGGAACGGGAATTACGCGGGTGAAACCGCGAGGCGCTGCTAGTATAATATATAAAGTAAAGGTATTACGAGGAATGTATGCCGGTAGAGCTACCGTTAGTACAACTCAGTCCAGCTTAGAGATACCTACATTTAATCGGTGAGAGAGAACGCGTTACTTTATCCTTATCTTACATCCAAGGGTGTCAGTTTTAATCCTGACCTCACCAATTAATAACTGATTATGACATTGTATTGTGTAGGTAGGTAAAAAAACTCAGACATTAGGTGTCTGAGTTTTTTTTTAAACAATAATCTTGTTTTATTGGTTGATGTTTTCTTTTTATTGGTCTTCCATTGCATGTCTATTGTGATCGAGTCTTACTCGAAGAGGTGGAATTAGGAGTGGTTGCGACCGCAACGCGACGCGGCACCAATCACGCCTGAGGCTCACTCTGTCACACTCCACGAGCAGATTGCGGTCACTCGTCAACATAATATCTTTTGTTACCCCTCCTCTTGAAATCAAATGCTAATGTTCAGAAAATAAACAGAAGAAACCTAGAGAGAACACGCGTGCAAAGTATTCCATTTAATTTAACCTGGACTATTTGACATGAGCGGTTGGTAAACATCAGCGCTATAATAAAACAGGATATTTGCTGACCCTACTTATAAATACCCGACGTCCTATTTTAATTATCTACCTGAAAAAGTAGAGAAGGAATGTCATTTTAAAACAAAATACGCCGAGTCCATAAACAAGTGGCTGTAGGCCGCCGCGCCGCCGCCGCCGCCGACGACGCGCCTCGCTGTTGGAAGTTTGCCGTAAGTAATAGGTCGCAGTAAGTCGACGAATTCTTCGACTATATTAATTTTAATTAGGTATTCGTAATTGGGTTCCATAATGGCGCAGCTCCGGATGAGAGATTGCTGTTGGAATGCGCCGGATAGTTGTATTGTTCTAGCTGGCAGTGACCGTCTCAGCGCTGCGCAGCTGGTTCAATCCACGAGCTGAATAACATTTTGTTCATTGAGAACGTGAACGAATATAATAAATCTGGCACCAGTAGTAGTGGTGCAGCTGCTACCTTCCGAGGCTGCTTATTGCACCGGATATTCCCAGCTTGCGTACCTTGCTCTTTCAATTTAGTTATAAACTGGCACTTTGTTTATTTACTTAAGGCGAAGACACTTTTTTATACCTAGCAATTTAAAATTGCTAGTCTCGTAAGACAGTAGTACCGGAGGATGTGAAATATTGATAATATGCCACTCACTGTACTCACTGGCACTCTGTCCTTACATTTTTGGGCAATATTTCTACACGACACGTCTTGTGAAATATATTTTATACTAGCAGCGCCTCGCGGTTTCACCCGCGTAATTCCCGTTCCCGTGGGAATTCCGGGATAAAATATAGCCTATGTTCATCAGGGATAATGTAGGATTCTAATGGTAAAAGAATTTTTTTAATCGGTCCAGTAGTTTCGGAGCCTATTCAATTCATACAAACAAACAAACAAACAAAAAATCAAACCTTTCCTCTTTATAATATTTGTATAGATGTATAGATGTATAGATAACACCTGCTCGTCAATGGCATATTATGTGTCATGCAAACTCAACTTAAAGCAAGTCATTTGTGTCCTATGGTCTAGCCGGGTCATTATAAATGTACTGAATTTCATAATCCCCTAGGGAATTATGACATTTGAATTTGGAATGCAATCAACATTGAATATACGAGCTCCTTGCAATCCATGACCAAACGTCAAAATTAGAATATAAACTTTTCATAGAGCCCTACACCAAGAAGAATTTATTCAAAATTAGAATGAAAACTTTTCATAGAGCCCTAAATCAAGGAGAATGTATTCAAAATTAGAATGAAACTTTTCGTAGAAACCTGCATGAAGAAGAATTTGCCACTACAAAAAAAAACAAATAGAACGAAAAGGCGCTAAACTGCAAATTTATTACAATATTTTTTTGTGTTATTTTGTAACAAAATAGCGTATTTTAACAAAAATGTCAACTGACAGTGACGAAAGTGATGAGATACCGGAATGCATACAATCTGAAGCAACTGATATCATTGGAAACTTGCTTCCTGAAAGATCTAAGGAAGAGTATATGAGAACCTACAACAATTTCAACAATAATATAACTTTGTCTTTTCACAATTGGTCCAACGTCTCTAACATTAACTTTTACTTTTAATTTTCTATATTTGTCTTAATATAAAATTAATAAAGTAAGTACTTTCTTTTTAATTGTATTATGTTTTATTGCCTCGCCGTGTTTATATAAAGTAGAGTATGCATTTTGGGGATAAAGCAGTGTATTTGTCTCGGGCGTTTTTGAACCCCTCGGCCTCGGGATTCTAGCTTTAACTCCCTCGCTTCGCTCGAGAGTTAACTCTATAACTCCCTCGCTTCGCTCGTGAGTTAACCCTAGGATCTCTCGTCCTTGGGGTTCAAAATATCGCCCGAGACATAATACACTGCTTTATCCCCAAAATGCATAATCTACTATTAGGTCGATATTGTAAACTAGTTTTATCGATGACACTGAGGTTGCTTCGATAATTCACCCTTTTAAAAAACTAAAGAAGTAACTAATAGTAAGTATATTAAGTTAAATTAATAATAATTAAACTAAATAGGTAATTTAGTAACATTCATTTAATTTAGTTTTGGAAAACTTACAGCACTCAAAACATAGGTTATAGTAGATATCTAGCCACTTGCTGATTAGGTCAGGCGTAACATTGGCATTCATAAAACGAAATCTCGATTGCAGAAAGCCATTTGGAACTATAGATGGCGTTATGTGAAAATAGCCTTGAATATATATTTTTGAACAGTCAAGGTATATATTATAAGTTTCCAGCGGTTTCTCTCGCTTGAGATGACGGCTGTGGTTTGCCTTGGTATGATTAGTTTGTTACTTGCAGCGTCCGAGGTCCCGCTGGGTATGGGCGGCGTGGTGTGCGCGGCAGGCGGCGCGGCGGGCACGCTGTGCGCGCTGGCGGTGGCGGCGTGGTGCGCGCTGCGACGCCGGCGACGCGGCGCGCCGCTCCGCAAGCCGCCGCCTGACGCCGCGCTCGCGCACAAGCCGCTCGACCAGCACGACGATGCCGAGCCTGACCTCATACCTAATAACTATTGTGAGTATCTATCAAAAACAGTGCAATACAGCACATAGCACGTCCAAATTCGACATCTTCAGTGGGGCAAAGCATGGCAAATGTTGCCTAAGGAAAACTAATAGGAAACTTATAAAATGAACTGAATTCGAGATATTGAATAAAACCAGAATTATTATGCGTCTAGCCTAACCTAAACCTTATCGTCACTGAAATTACCTACTACAAATGGAAGCTCATGTTAGGTACATTGGCTTTTTGATAAAAGGATGTTTTAACCATAAGTACCTACATCACACATGTTGACTGGCGTAAAACTGGCGCCTAGCCGAATTTATTTTTATAATTGTGTAAGTAAATAGTATCTATGTCCGTTTTCACTGAAATATTAACGCAGTTTATTATGAACCTGCCTGCGTCGCATGTCAGTGTGTGAGAGACCTTAATCGGTACCTTGACTCGCGAAGGGTTAGATTAGAGGATCGCCTCGTATCAGCTCATCGCTTATTTATGTACGCGGTGCGAACGGGACCTACATTATTAACATTTACATCACCCTGTAGTACGTTCTGCGCTCACCTGTACAACAATAGCTTTTTATGCTCGCGTATATACAGCACTCGAATGACAAAATGAAAACGCTTCGAATTGTATTTAACATTTGAAACGTGCATTACCGCCAGAACAATGGCTCTAAGCTTCGCGAGCGGAGGCATTCAAATATTAATATAATAAGTTAACAACGGGAAGAGTGCAGGGGGGGGGGGGATGGAATGGAAGGGACTGAAAAGGCTATCCTCATAAAAGCTAATATATAGCGGACGGAGTGAGCAGCGCGGCCGTCAGTCGGTGGTCGCCCGTCGTCGGTGAGTTATGACGTCTCGGCCAACGGTCTCGGCTCTGCTCCGAGGCTCGCGGGACTCGAGATGAATCATTATTTCATAATACCCATTTTTAATGTCAGGTCCTAGGTGAGCCTTCGACTGAAAGATTACAAAACAAGTTAATTGGATTCTTACTTCAGAAGATAGTGTATTTATTTCAGATTCGAACGACACATGAACCGCGGAAAGGTTTCCTGCTGTAGCGGCGCGGTAGAAGCGTAAGATTCTAACAGCCACGTAGAGGGCAACTGTCGTACAAGCGACGTAGACCCCTTCATAGTAGTATTTACATTTCCAAATCATTTGTGATGTAATCCAAGCCTAGGGCAAGGTAAGAGGCCTTAGATAAATCAAGGCCGTGCTTTCCTACCTTGCTGTCGTACTCCCATGCTCAAGTGACAAGTGCTATAACTGCTACCAATTTGTACATAATTACGAGTCATCAGCGCGTAACGCACGCATGACTACGTGACGTGACCGGACATTTAGAAAGTAGGTACTTCATATTTTATCAATGTCCCAGCTCTTCAACTTCACTGGATACCTACCTACTTACTTACTTATCGTGGAAAGAAAAGTGGTTCATCAATAGTTTAGTATCACTGAGGCCCAATTATAGGCCTTTTTTCGATTTGATCTTATGGGTTTTTTATCATTGAAGTTATTATAACACGACGTTTCAAAACCATCGCAGAATGTACAGTTTGCGAGACTCTGATTAACTCTTTTTGTGACGAGAGCGAGCCACGTGTGAACCACTAGATGGAAAGTTAATGAGACATGGAAACGAGGTTAGCGTCGAGCTCGGCTTGATGAATTTGCACAAGAAAGGTGATTAAAACACTTCCAGTGAGTTCACTGCCGCATGTCGGCTCGGGTGGGTATTACCATCATTACTGACAATGATAAGAAGCAACCGGTGTTCGACTGGTAGGTATCTGTCAGACAGAGAATAAGCTGCCGCATGGCTGTTTACTACGGAAAGAAAAAACCAATTGGTTCATTGTACCTATCATTTTGAATTACACTACGTGGTGACGCCCTTGCAAATTATTTTACTTCCAACACTCCATTTTGTTCAACAATGAGCAGACAGGGTGTCGACATCATCGAAAAGTAATCTAGCGTTTAAATTTCTAAAGGAAATGCATAGAAAGGAAGGTCAATCAGCCGAGCGGAAACGATTCCCCGACAACGAAATTTATTAGATTTTGCCTCACAAAGAGCGACCTAGCGCCGGGCGCTCCTCGCGGTCAACGCTATTGGTAATAATGCAAACAGGGCTGCAGGCAAAGGCAAGGCACTCCTTCAGAGCAATGTAGGCGAACTCGCCGCACCGCAGCCGCTGCAACCTGCCAAATGAATAAAGTAGAGCTATACAATCACATCACACTGACAGCCGTTCAAGATGTGTATTGAAAAGTATTCTGAAGCGAGTGTAGCGTACCTACGTGTGGAGAGAGGCTGCAAGGAGAGGCAGGGAGGGGGAAGCGGGTATATTCATGAATATTGATGCAGCATCGTGAATATTCAGGCGGTGACACTCGCAATTGAAAACACGCAGCAAAGTGCACCGCGCGCCCTCTCGTCTCAACGCGGCGGCGGCGGCGGCCTGTCCGGCCTAGACCACCGGCCGTTATCACCGCTACCAAGCATCATTTCATGCTCACATTTTCATAAGTAAATATAGAGTACTACGAGAATCAGTGATCGCCAAACTGTAGGTACATAGGTAAAGAAACCTTCAAGCATTACATAAGACGAGTAGCTACTGCCTGATTTAGGAACGCGCGTGTCGTCGTTAACTTCTAATTTACGCACTCCTCACTCGCGCTTTCAACAAGCGCAATAATATGAAAAGCTTGCCCGTGCTCGAGCGATAGCTGCACGCGCCAACCGATCCATCATGCTGAGACTTTAAGAATTTTCGAGTCAATGTCGTCGTATCACTTTGCATAAGATAGTCAAAAGCCAGTGACTGACGCCAGTCACAGAGTGACTGAGTTGTTCCGTGATGAGCTGTGGCGGCGAGGTGTGAGCCGACGACGACAGAAGGTTCGGCGCGCAACGCTCGGCGCTCGGCGCTCGGAGGTGCCGCTACAACCTATTAATGAAGGCAATTTGAATAAACTTGTGCACATGTCGGTCGTCTCCAGCCAACAGGGGGGAGGCTGTGGCTCGGGGGAGCAGTACGCGCCAATTAATTATTTCTTGCGGCCTGACTTACGCTCGCCTTCGTCTTTGAATGTAGTGATTAATCATGTTTTTTCCCGGGATAAATGTCCGGCGCGCGATCTCCAATGCAGAGAAGGGCAGGGCAAGGAAACAGAAATCTGGCCGGTTATTTATATGTTGAACAAGGGATGCACCGGCAGCATGCCTAAAACCCAGAAATAACTCCAAATTGGGTTATTAAAAAATGTATGTACTTACCTACTTATAGTCGACTCCACCATTTGGCTCTACAAAATTAGAGGCTCATTCCAGTTTTCCCGTGAGTCCCTTGCGTAGAAAATGCATGATGAATGGGTCGGTCAAGTTATTATGGAGATTGATTAGTTTTCTTACTATTTGATCGCATCAAGGTTTAATAAGCCATCAGCTATCACTATTGCCATAAGGATAGTCACAAAGTGACAGCATTTAGCAGAAACGTCGAAGATTCATCAAAACAGCACCGAGCGTCGCCGGTCCGGCCCGGTCGGTGTTCTTCGGTGTTTCTTATAGATATTAAACCTCATTACGTCTCACGGCCTCCAATTTGACCGCTCGCCGAGAAATTGGAAAAACTACCGTCGCCATGTCGAGGTAATCGCTGGGATTGGAAGGTGACTGGCAAACGGCGATATGATCCAATCGCAGGCGGTCACTATCGATATTGAATCATTCTTCCTTAAATGTATTTGTGCTATATCATCATTACTTGATGATGAAGGCGTATCAAATTAAAGTCTAGTTTTCCAGTTTTTAAACGTATAAATTACTAGCTGATACCCGTGACTTCGTACGCGTGCGAAACTGTCCACCAAAATATCTGTCAACCAGCATACGATGAACTCCGTACCAAATGGTAGCTTTTGGTTTAGAGAGTTCAAGCTGTATCTAAGAATCCACGTCTTTGACTTCAATAAAATATAGGTAGCCTATGTTTCAATCCGGTAAAAAGGGCTTCCGAATGGTATAAGTTTCATTGAAATTGGTCCAACAGTTAAGGCGTGTCCCGCGAACAAACAAAAAGATAAATAAATAAATAAATAGATAAACAGACAAACTCGATTTTCGTAATCAAAATCAAATTTCCGTTTACTCTCTGTAGATCCAGTGATCAAGATCCATTTGATTCCATTCATACCTCTGGGACTTATAGTTTAGGCTGTGCGTTGATTATCAGTCAGCTTCAAAAGAGTTTTATATATATTGATGATGATAGATTGATAGAATATAGATATAGATAGATAGATAAAAGAGTAGGTAGGTATTTACAGCAATCTACTGAGTGTGCATACTAGTAGGTAAGGTGCGTATAGGTATTGAAATGGTATTGTCGGTTACTATTGCAGGTGAAGCGACGTGTGCGCCGACCCTGTCGGTGTCGTCGCCAGCACGGACCGCGCCCGCGCCACTCACCACACCCGTGAGTAAACATTATTTTTTCAAATACTTTCATAAACCGATCGCTATTCAAAACTCCCCAGTTTTTTCATCAAAAACACAAATTACATCATTAAACCTAGCAATAATAGGTAAACTACCACTTTTTGCTAAATAAAAATGTACTTATACCTTCAATCACAAGCTTGATCGGTTAATTGCAAGTGCCACTAGTGCCAGTAATGAGTGCGTGCGTGCAATGCGGCGTCATCCCTTCACTAATATTGTAACTGCTCGTCTAGTTTCATTTATTGAAGTAAAACTTATAATGCGACTTCCAACAAGGTTGCGTAACGTTTAACGCTCCTCGGGAGGGGGAATAGAAAGAGACAGAGCGAGAGTGAATGCGTGGCACTCGAAGTTTCACTTCTTCCGCGCGGAGGGACTTCACGCACTGGTTTTTTTATTGAAAGTACCGATCCAGCTACCGTACCTATAGCATTATATTACTTATCTGCTGCGAGCTAGTAAATGATAAGCGAGGCAGTGTTTCCTATCAACTTTGCGAGCGCGTTGGTAATGTAAGCCAATAAGAAAGCACTTAATTATATCAATAATGCAATTTAAAACTAAGTTGATCTTTACGCAAACCGCCCCGCAAGTTTGTGACCACCACTTGACACTCCGGATAATTTCTCCCGTGCGATGACAGTCAAATATATGCGCACATAAACCCGCATCGAACGCTTTACTTTCAGATCTCTCGCGGCGATGAACTTTCTTGTATTTACCCAGAGTGGGTTACCAAGCAATAGCGATGTAGTAACATCGAATGAGTTGAATGGCTGATAGTGTGAGAACACGCTTCACTCTCAGCTGGCGACTGCAGACAGCAGGTTGCTGTGGTGGCGAGACACACTAGGCGGCTTCTAATAAACCGACACTATTGCCAGTTGTAAATCACAGAGGGTATTACGTACAATCGAGTCCGCAGAAGTCGACTACGACTGAGATATCAAATTGATTTGTGCTTCCAATTTTCAAGTTAGCGAGTGCCGCAGTAAAACCATTTCTCACCCGCTGCCGCTCATATTATCTCATACCCTGTAGATCACGCACCGGACCGCACTAAAATGCATCTGTGCACATTTGCCTTGGATATATTATTCCCTTCGATGCGTTTGTTTTTCATTATACCTAAGTAACTTAATACAGTTACTTACCTGTGTGGATTTTTTGGTTTTGTACTAATACTGTGGTAGTAATCGTTTATAAAATAGGCAGAAAGGTTTGTATTTAACATCCCAAAAGCTATAAGTCAAACGGGATTTGATTCGCGGGTTCGATTCTCGCTCGACTCATAACTTTTTGAATGTTATACAAATCTAAATGACTTTCCCTAGTGCAAGATAGCACTTTAATAGAAAAATTAAAAGTTAGGAAAGGTTTCAGTGTGTTTATTAAGATAATGTAATGCGATGCAAAGTTAATGGCCGTCAAAATAGTAAAATAAAAATTAAATGTTACTTAGCGAATTATAAAATTCTAGTAGTCAATCCAAGTTTATTATTAAAGTGGCAAGGGGAAGTGTTGGCGACGGTGGTGGTTGTCAGAGTGGCCAACAAGGCTAAAGGCCTTGTTGAATTGATTTGATCAATTAGTGAGCGAAGCAAACGTATGTCATTGTCATTACTTATTCGGACGATCTTTACGAAATTTGGTAATCGACGGTACTGTACTCCAAGGTCCGATGAAAAGGATCTAAGGAGACATTCATGATCGGGGATTTTTTAAATTTTGTTTTATGTTTTGGGAACATCGCGAGATCTCAGTTTGGAGCGAACTACTTAGCTACCTAAACCTGTGATAGTTTTAATGGAACGCTATTTCGCTACCAATTCATAGTAGCCCGCGAACTGTTTTGGGTGACAAATGTCGCAACTGGCAGCATAATGCCGACACTAATGAAGAACGTTCGCGCCGCCGCCGCTGCCGCCAGCACCTAGCCATACCTACGCAGAACCGGCGCCCATGTTGCCTCAAGCCACTACTTAGCCTACAAACTACTAGGTATCTACTTTAAAATCGTATCTGACTCTAACCATCCGCTTAAGTAACTTATTTTACCTCTTTGGTTAGTCGGGCACAAACTAACGGAATAGCTGCCTGCCATCGGAAACTTTCGACGAGATAACGAAGTTCTATCAACTTTTAAGCTCCTAGGGGTGAGGATAATTTCGCCCATACGGTTGGCGTAGCTTCACAAACGATTCCAGTGGTTGAGCTCAATGTGCTCGATATCGGATGATTCATTCGTAGAACAATTTTATTGTACGCTAGCAGCTACCTGCGACTTCGTTCGCATGCGTAACTTTCCATCAAAATATCTGTCAACCAGCATACGATGAACCTCGTTCCAAAGGCTGCTCTTGGTTTAGAGAGTTCAATCTGTATCTAAGAATCCACATCTTTAATTTCAATAAAATATAGCCTATGTATCAATCCGGAAGAAGGGCCAGTAGTTAAGGCATGATCCGCGAACAAACAAACAGACGAACAGATAAACAGACAAACTCGATTTTCGGAATCAGAATCGTTTATTTAGTAGATCTGCATATTTCGTTTATCCAAATCTTTAATTTTAGTTTCGACATACAGCTTCAGTTTTGCTCTCAAAAATCAAGGATCATCTTCCTTGATTTTCGAGGGCAAAACTGAAGCTCGCGACTGTGATTGATCATTGATCACGTAGTAAATGTAGTGTCGTGATGTTCCAGGCGTGTAACGGTGTGGGCGCGTCGTGGACGTGGGCCGGCGGCGCGGGCGCGGCCTGCGTGCTGGGGCGCAGCGCGTCCGGCTCGCTGCGCGCCGCACACGACCTCAACGTAGACGCTATCAAGGAGAAGCTGCTCGACCACCGGATCCCAGAGTCATGCGTCTAGTGTGGCCCTTACCATCTCTACAGCCCGACGCGACGCGCGACGTGCGCCCGTACAAACATTTCACGTGCTGATGATGATGTGTAATCGTGTAAAAATCTACGTACCTACTCGCTCTAGCGAATTCAATTAAAATGCGATGAGCTGAACTCTGCCGGTATTACTGACTTTATCTGTTTTACCGATGTCAAAATTTAAGTACGAGGGCGGCTTGTCTGACAACAACGTACCTACATATCCCAGAGTTAATACGTAACTAACTGCCCTCGTTTAGATAAAGGAAATTAGGTTCGGTAGTTTCGCGGTTTAGACAAGTGCTACGCTGCGTGCGTTGCTCTACTACACGTCGCGTCATGCATGAGCTTACAGAGCCCCGTGTCTGTGCATTTGTTTTGACTTTCGACTCGAGTATAGCACACGCAAACGTATTCGCAAAGCGAGAAATTTTGTATGAAAACCGGATAAGCGCCTCTAGCGGGAAATATGGGAGTTGTGCAATTCCCAACAAAACTTCTCGTTTTACGAATGCGTTTGCGTGTGCTATGCTCGAGTCGAAAGTCAAAACAAATGCACAGACTCGGGGCTGAGAGCGGCGGCGGCGCACTTGTAGGTAGCTATATTTTGCACATCTCAAACTAAATGCAGGCAGAACAATAAACCTATTTGGCGTTATTTCTCAACCTAATTCCGTTACATGGCGGAAGATCTTTTTGTTTGTGTAAGTTATACTTAATTATTGAGTAGGTACTTACCTACGTATAGTTGTAATGGTGCCGGTGCGTCTCTTAGTTATACAAATTCTGTGATGTACATAGTAGCCGTAAGCGACTGAGTCTTTGCCACTTTTTTACACGTCTACGAAATCAGATTAAGTAATTTTATTGATATCATAAGTAATAGAATAATACGAGAACGTCGGTAACTGTACCTAAGTATTGATAAGTTTATGTAAATATTGTTTGTAGGTACTTGAATCTGGAAGTTTCGAGTCGTCGGAGCTCTCAGCGGCTAGCGGCGACTCCGGATCCCAACTGTAAAGTGTACAGATTATTATTTTGATAGTGTTAGGGTACAATGTTTTTTTAAGTAAAACCACCTTCATGAACTTAGGCAAGTATTAACAATACAAAGTCATTGATAACATTGTCAAGGCAGATACGCAAAGCAAGCGATTGGTTGTTCCATCATACCTAAGTAGGTAAGCAAAGCACAGAACAGATAAAAAAGTATATGTTCGTATTCTGTGATTGTATTGTATTGCATTGACCATAAGTCGGTGTGAACGATCAATCCATTTTTCTATTACCTACGTAGCAGTGAGGCAATGAACTTGTCTTGTTTGTTAGTGTGGTAATTACACTATCAATCAGCGCAATATCGCAGTTCTCCTAGACTAGGTATAGCAGACTAGGGTTGCCAACCTATTGTTTCCTTCCTGTTGAACAAAAATAAAAGAGCTATACAGCCTTTGCTGCATAGCTATCAAAATTATTTTTGTTCAGTTCTTCGACACCCACCAGTATTACCTGCGCTGCTTACACTATCTTTATCTTATTTCCGATCAATCGCAGTCGAGTGTTTTGTTTTTTTTTAATTATAGGTACCTAACCTAGGTATGTATAGGTAGGTATGTATGTACCTTGTTCTTGTAAATAATTATTTAATTTTAGTCTGTAGTTTGTAAGTAGGTAGGAGTACATGTATTAAGCAATTTGTTAATAATAAAGTTTAAATAACTCAAAGAGTTCGCCCTACATACATACTGTTGACATTATTTATTTTGGACGAGAATAAAGGTTGTCATGAAATGCAACTTTAGTTTTACTATCGATATAAATAAGTAATACCTATTTTCTGTACTTATTAGATTTAAATTTTAATTATTGCTTCCTGTACGTTACAAAATACGGATACAGTTGTATTGTAGCTGTATGTATGGTACATGTGTTGCTGAGTAGGTAGTTAAAAATTGTAGTGAGCGCAATGAGTGAGCGTCAACATGTAGGTTACCAACTACCCTTTCACAATAACTGAAATATTAGGTAGTACAGTAGAACGTCGGTTATCCGAACGTCGCTCAACCGAACGACCGCTTATCCGAACGCGCGGGTCAAGGCCCTCAAACTCGCGCGTGCCTCGCTCGCGTCTCCTGCGCTGCAGTTTTTCGCGCACTTGTCGCGACTATGTATGTCTTTAATGACCTATTTGTCATTCTGAGCCGAAAAATCCATTGATGCACGGCCGGGATTCGAATCCATGACCTTCGGATCGAAAGTCGAGGTGCAATATTACCCCACTCGGCCAACACGGCTGTACATTATAGGTAGTTCGATTATCCGAAAATATCGGTTTTCCGAACACCCACGTCCCCCAATTAGTTCGGATAATCGACGCTCTACTCTATTGGGATTAAAATCCCTACAAACCGGCAATAATTCACTAGATAATACCTAGGTACCTATTTCGGTACAAAATAATGACACTATAGTAGGTAAATAATTATACTTATGTAACTTATTATTATAATTATTTATAATAGGGAGGGAGGTAGGTACATACTAATATAACACGGGTATCGTTAGGCACACTATAGTTCAAGAGTAGTATTCAGAGGACTACGACAATGTTCCCATAACTATAGGGTAGGTACATACAGCGTGTAGAAAAGAACAAAACAACATAGTATTTAGTATTTGTTATACAAAGATAGACTAAAATTATAGAATAAGTGGATTAGGTACCTAGTGCCTACCTACAAAACAAACTGCAGTATTAGGTACCTGCCTGCCTACTTGGCAAACAATGAAACATTTTATTTACGTGCTCACACTTTTGGTTTCATGGAAAATATTGTTTATATGATTGAGTTGAACCTCCCGAAGGTTTCGGCAATAGTTAGGTACCCAGTAGATAATAATATGTATGAGAGGGTGTAGTTGTAGAGATATAGTATAGGTAGCAGCGGCAGAGGATCAGTAGACCTCGACGCTCTCCTGGTGATGCACGGTGTCCTGTCGGAACAGTTCCACGTCGGCCTGGCTGTCTGCGTGAATCATCTTAGCACGCCCTTCCTGTACAACACAACACTAACTAGATATAGGTACAGTAGGTACCTAGGTACAGACAGCGTCAAACTGATATTCATCAGCGTCTAGACTGGAGTAGTCAAAAATTTGATGTACGTGGTTCGAATCATCATCACTACGTAGTGTAAAGCAAAGTCGCTTCTCGCGTCTGTCTGTGTGTACCTATGTATGCTTAGATCTTTCATACTACACAACGGATTTTGATGCAGTTTATTTTTAATAGATAGAGTGATTCAAGAGGTATCATCATCATCACTGCATTGCACCCGTGCGAAGCCGGGGCGGGCCGCTAGTAATATATATAATTGTAAGAACACAAGGTGTCAACATCTTACAACTCATTGTTTCATATTTATAATGAGCAGTCAGGGCGTTCAAAATTATAACTTAGCTAACAAAGCTCTCAAATGTAGTATGCAAACTCTTTTTATGAATACTTGAAATGTCAATGAGAGCTTTGTATAGGTAAGGTAAGGTAGGGTAAGGTAAGGTAAGGTAAGGTAAGGTAAGGTAAGGTAAGGTAAGGTAAGGTAAGGTAAGGTAAGGTAAGGTAAGGTAAGGTAAGGTAAGGTAAGGTAAGGTAAGGTAAGGTAAGGTAAGGTAAGGTAAGGTAAGGTAAGGTAAGGTAAGGTAAGGTAAGGTAAGGTAAGGTAAGGTAAGGTAAGGTAAGGTAAGGTAAGGTAAGGTAAGGTAAGGTAAGGTAAGGTAAGGTAAGGTAAGGTAAGGTAAGGTAAGGTAAGGTAAGGTAAGGTAAGGTAAGGTAAGGTAAGGTAAGGTAAGGTAAGGTAAGGTAAGGTAAGGTAAGGTAAGGTAAGGTAAGGTAAGGTAAGGTAAGGTAAGGTAAGGTAAGGTAAGGTAAGGTAAGGTAAGGTAAGGTACAGTGCAGTAGGTACAGGTGGCGGTACCTTGGGATGCATGAGAATGAAGGGCAGCTCGGCCACCAGCTCGCCGCTCAGTGCTCCGAGGTAGAGCTTCACCTTGACACTGTAGCTCACCACGATACCGAACGCATCGCGCTGTTCCGCATCCAGCAACCTGAACACAGCAACACATCATCTAATCACGGTTCAATTCAAGTTTTTTTTTACACTTATGTAAAACTATCTAGTTTTAAGTAAACACGCCGTCAAGCTTATAACACCCCTTCTTTTTAGACCTGGGATTAAAACCAAGATTCGTACCTCTAGCACACACATTACACACCACAGAATATTAGTACAAGTACTAACTACTAACTTCGTTGAGAGCCTACGGTTGCTACGTCGTAGACTCTCTACGACGACGTAAGATCGTAGGCACCAGCTACGACGTAGAGGCCACCCTCTCAAGTCTACAGCCCATTTTACATTTTACTTACTTTTACCTTATTTTGCTTCACTTATAACCTCATGTTTACTTGCCTAAAACTAGTCAGACCATAGTACCGTCCTTTCTCGAAAGATACGCAAAGCTTCCAAAGTGGACCTTGATCGTTGCGTAAGACACCATTCTCTACCACAGAATACTAACCAGCCAGTACTTGCCACGTATAGTGACGTTGGGCGTTAGTTCGCATAAATAGCAATATCGACTTTATCGAAACGGAAGTAACTTTTGTGAGCAGTTGATAGAGGATAGAGAGAGAATGGCCGAAATCGTTTTTCCTTCGGGAAAATCGGGGTGGTGACAACGGATCTATACAAGGCTAACAGAAATGAACGCTTACAACGTGGTGGAGGCCAAGTTAGTGTCGGTGCGCTTCAGCTGGCCGTCGAGGGCGATGCCGCGCTTGTCGCGATTAGAGGCCAGCAATGGCGTCAGATGCAGCACCTTCTGCAGGTTGGAGCCTGGCTGCAGGGGGCAACCATCACTGTAAAAGTAAAAAAAGTAAAAAACATACTATGTGAGAGTAGTGGTGGTGCGGCGTTCATGTTCAAGTTTGATTAGTTACTGACGTGGTTTCTGCGCTGGCCACGACGTTCCTGTACTGGCCCGTCTGGAACAGTACCACATCGACTCCCTGCTGAATGGACGCCTTGATCTTCTTCACCACCTTGCTGCTGTGGTTACGCACGCACATGTTGATGGCCACCGTCTCTCCGTGCATGTACAACTGCAATACGACGAGAACATTGCTATCATATTATTAAAATGCTGACAAGGTAACGACAAGACAATTTACATAATACCTATTATGTACAGTTTTCAGGTCGATTAATCCCAAGACGTATTGTCGCTGGTGTGCGCTGTTCGCACTCGGTATACCTGCTTATCGAGAGTGAGTTCCAGCTCCAGCTGGCCGGGTGACAGCACGAAGTCCTTGCGCACCACGGTGCAAGGCTGCGGGCCCGGCTTGGACGGCGCGTACTGCACCTTGCGGATGCCAAGTGCCACCGTGCTTCTGCAACCGACCACGAACGATCTCAAAACCATAGTTAGGTACATGTTTTGAAAAATGCTGCAATAAAAAGATTGTCCATCCGGCGGCGTCGTGCGGCTACCTCTAAGTACCTACCTATAAAGCGATTACACCGGTTCATGCTTTTCAAACCGGAACAGAGCAATGCGAGCAGGGTTACTTAGCGGCAGAAGAAGTGGTAATAGGTCTTCCTCGTACGTATTGTCACCAAAAAGGGACTGAGCTGCGCTAGGCTGGGTGCGTTGTGGCTCACCTACGATGCGAGCGGTCGATCTCCGAGTCTCCGACGAACAGTTTGACGTAGTAATGCACCCCGCAGGGCTCGCCCTCGTCCTCGAGGCCGGGCTGCAGCGTCACGGAGCCGGGCGCGCCCGCCGGCACCTGCAGTCGGAACGGATGCGCGCCCGAGCCCAGCTTCTTCATCAGTCGCTCCTGAACACATCGACCCGACACTAATGCGGTTACAACATCACTACCCCACTAATCAGTCTACAATTCTACATAGTCATTCACTCCATGATGCTGCGGTATGGCATAATACTCTCGGGAAATAGCCCAGATACACATTGCTCAAAAAAAATATACCGCCATGGGAATCCTGCCAAACCCTCTTCAGGAATCGGAACTGCATACTTTACCCTATACCTACAAATTACACATATTGTACATCCTCGAACCTTCCTTTTTAGTGAGAAAACAATTTATTAATAAGAGCAATAGTGGTCTTTACCTATAGGTACATAAGAAATACGAGGGACTCTGACAGAATGGGTAGATCTCTCTTAAAACGCACCACTGCTAGGTTAGGTACCTAGGTCACGGATTCCTATAAATGGGTAGGTGGGTAACCTGCGTTTTTGACAGTTCATAATCCCGCTTCTCCGGCGGCGGGTAGATCTGCTCCGAGGCGAGAAACAGCTCCTTGTAGAAGTTGAGGCCCATGACCTCATCCTCCTCGCGGCCGTAGCGGAAGGTGCACACGACCTGCCCGAACACCTTGCGTCCGCGAACGTACTCCTCGTCCAACAGCACCATTCCATCTGAAAGTTATATAAGTACTTGATGTTACATGCACCTCTGCCCTAGACTTGAAGCAGTAGGGAAGCCACGTATGCATGCACCTATGGGCTCGACGAAGGAGATGTGGTCGACAAAGTCACGCTTCCCCATGTACAGCGTCACCTTGCCGTTCGGCGCGCACTTTTTGAACACTTTGAAATTGTACACCATGGTTACGAGATTAGTCTATGTCAGGGATGCGTGCGAGCCTCGCTCAGTATCGGATGCTGCGATCTGCGTCACGGATCTCCGCACTAGGTTTGTTCTACACGCACAATTCTATCCTAGGCGAGCTAGGACTGACCGATGCGAA
This sequence comes from Eulithis testata, assembly GCA_947507515.1. Taxonomy (NCBI): domain Eukaryota; kingdom Metazoa; phylum Arthropoda; class Insecta; order Lepidoptera; family Geometridae; genus Eulithis; species Eulithis testata. Next base: position 12,989,717 of record OX382194.1, read on the forward strand.
ATGCTTCACATGCTTTTATACAGAATTTGGGTGCATGCAAGGCTTCAGTAATCTCGTTAGGCTCATTAGAGCCCACCCATAGAACCCGATTAAGGTACCTACCTACTATTGCTTATTGTAGGTACCTTGACTTGACATTGACACGTGAATCAAATGACGCAGAATAGTCATCAAATTCGTTTCATTTCAATTTATTAGTGCCAATGCAAACATTCTTAGGGAGTACCTACCTAAGCACATTTAATGTTAAGTAGGTAGGTAGATACTTACCTACCTACCTAGCTATTATTAGGCATACGTATGTTTCTTTAGTTATGTGAACCTACCTATCTACCTAGGCTGCTCTTTGTTGTCTTGCGAAAATTAGAGTAGGTAGGTAGGTACTATCCTCGAGCAAAATAAATAAAGTAAGGTAGGTATAAGTATACGTACGGTCTACTTTTGTATTTAGGATAAGTAGGTGTACCTACCTACCTACCTGCTTAAAAATCATGTTTGCATTGCACTGCACCCTGGCTACGTTCAGATGACAAGCGCTCAGCGAGCGTTGAACGCGCCTTCAATTTTTGGGTGCTATTGCTTGCTTGCTTGCTTTTGTTACATAGGTAAGAAGTAAGTACCTACCCACTATGTATTTATAACTATTTTCTTCTCTTTCCCAACTTCAAGTCTACAAGTAAAGTCCAAATCAAATTAAGTAGGTGTACCTACCTACAAGTCCGGTCAAGTGGGAATGAATTCGCCCACCGAGGCTTCCGAGCCAAGACTGTAGTCTAAAGAAAGTCTAGGTAGGTATACCTACACTAGTACAGTCAACGTCAAATTGATGAGCGCCTAGACTAGTCAAAATGATCTGAAAAACTTATAAAAGCAATTTGATAAGTACCTACCTAAGTATAATATATGTACCTATTTTTACAAAAATGCAACAAGAGAATCGATAATCCCTAATTTATCCGTTTCTAACCATCTTGCATGAGTTGCTTGACTGACACAGTAGGTACGTTAGGAGATGCAGATTTAGCAGCCATTTTGGCTGACGCAGTTTTAGTTGACCACTAAGAATAAGAACACTAACGTACCTACGTTATAACTTTTTTTTGTTACTACCTTCATAGTTAATATACGTACCTACCTACCTACCTAACTGTTGTCGTAATGTCTTAGAATCACTTTTGAAAGTGAATGTTGTTAGTTAGTAGGTAGTTAACATGTAGTGCTCATCTCTAGAGGAGGAGCAGCGTTCGGAAGGAAACGGTCCAAAACCAATTTGGTGCTGCCTTTTACTATATAAGATTTCGACTGTGTAAAACGTAGTAAGCATAGATACCTACATCTGTATAATTATAGTTAATTGTGTGGCTCTATGTTATTTGGAATTAAAAAACATTAACTTATGTTATAAGTAGGTAGTATGTTATACCTACCTACCTATATTAATTAGTAGTACCTACCGACCTACCTATCTATTACTACCTATAATGTCGGTCGGTAATTATCGTTTCAATCAAAGTTTCAATAGTCTTTGAGTGACTAGGGACGTAGGGAGGGAGGGACTATCTATGGAGACGTCATCTTGCGATGCGAAGACAGAGGGCCTTTCTGTGCTGTGCTAGTATTTCTTGACGATTGACGATTCACTCCACTTCGTCCGCGTACCAAAGAATAAAATGTAGTAGGTAAGCCGCGTACGGTCGACCGACGACATGGCACATGGTTAGGGCTGCCATCACCTAGATTGTCGACGCCGGACTAAACTGCTAAAACTTCAAAAACCCCGGACATTTGAGCGAAATTTAGTTTCTTCCTCAGACAGTCCTGAAATTAAAAATCCTAGTCATATTTTCATTCCAACAGGATATTTGCTTTGCAATTTGCTGTTATACACGCAACGCATTTACGCTTACCTAGTCATTTTGATCTGATCAGAAATATGCATTTATAATGTAGTTTTAGAGACATTTATACTCATAAAAACATAAAAGTTATTTTACAATGAGATAAAAACTGCTTAATTATAGAACAAAGTTATTTTATACCATTCCCTCTAAAAAGGTTATTTTATTACAATGAAAACAGTGAATAAAAAGCACTTTTACTCACTGTTTTGGTGTTTGAATTTAGAACACACTAATAATATTTGACCTCCATCTAATTATTGTTTTTGCGCAAGGAGGTTGTATAGCATTGGCTTATACAACCTCCAATCTTTCTTTTTTCGTAGTCATGGTATAAAGTATAGTATGCAACTCTTGAATAAAACGGATTTATACCGAGGGCCATGAACCACTCACGTCATTCAGGATTCTAACACTTGAATCACTCGCTACGCTAGTGATTCAATCATCATGAATCACGAATAGTCGTTAGAATCCTTTACTTGCTCGTGATTAATTTATGGCCCTCGCTTTAAATCCGTCTTTTATTCACTAGTTGCATAATATACTATTACACCATTCCCCCTCTAAAAAACTTATTTTATTCACTTCATAAAAACAGGCAAACATTGTACGATCTTTATAGTGAAAAACAATATAACTTCAGTGAAGAGTTCAAAGAAAAAGTTAGAAAATACTCAAAAACCACGGACCTCTGGGGCATTTCTGTTGCCGTTGTAAAATCCGTAATTGATCTTATCGCACCAGATCTAGCTTTTATATTCAACCAATGCATTGACTGTGGTGAGTTCCCTGACTTAATGAAACATAGTAAAATAACACCTTTATTTAAATCAGGTAGTCATTCTGACCCTACTAACTTTCGACCGATATCAGTGCTACCTACATTTAGTAAAATCTTTGAAAAACTTATGCTTAATCAACTGCAAAGACATTTTGAACTAAACAACTTACTAGACAATAAACAATTCGGTTTTACAAAGGGTCGCTCAACCACCGACGCGGGTGTTGAGTTAATATCACATATTTTTGAAAATTGGGAACAGTCACATGACGCCTTAGGCATTTTTTGTGACCTATCTAAGGCGTTTGATTGTGTGCACCATGAAACGTTAGTCAGGAAACTAAACCACTATGGTGTGAAAGGGATTGCTCTTGAACTTCTTAATTCTTACTTAAGTAACAGAATTCAAAGAGTTGATGTTAATGGAAAACGTTCTCCGGGGTCAGTGGTAAAAATGGGTGTACCACAAGGATCAATACTAGGACCGTTCTTGTTTTTTATTTACATTAACGATCTACCACGAGTGGTTAGAAACGATCATGAGATTGTACTGTTTGCAGATGACACTTCACTTGTATTTAAAGTGAAACGACGACAAACTAATTATGACGATGTAAATAATGCAATCTCTAAGGTTGTAAACTGGTTTAATGTAAACAATTTATTACTAAACGAAAAGAAAACTAAATGTATTCGGTTTATTCTACCAAACGTCAAACAAATAAATGCCAATGTAAAAATCAAAGAAGATAATATAGATCTCGTGGACACCACAGTATTTTTAGGCATAACTCTAGATAATAAACTTCAATGGGGCCCACACATAGATAAATTGTCGAAGAGACTTAGTTCTGCAGCATATGCAGTCAAGAAGATCCGCTTCCTTACAGATGTGGAAACCGCAAGACTAGTCTATTTCAGCTACTTTCATAGCATTATGTCGTACGGCATTTTGTTGTGGGGGAGTGCTGCAGACATAAACACCATATTTGTGTTGCAGAAGAGGGCTATTCGTGCAATTTATAACATGGGTCCCAGAGAATCACTAAGAAATAAGTTTAAGGAAATAAATATAATGACAGTACCTTGCCAGTACATCTATGAAAACTTATTGTATGTTCAAAAAAATATCAATCTATTCAACAAAAAAAGTGATAATCATAATGTTAACACTAGAAATAAAGACAAACTCGCTGTTCCCACCACTAGGCTCACAAAAATTAGTAAATCATTCAAAGGGCAATGTGTACGCTTCTTTAACAAAATCCCAAGTGATGTGTCTCAGTTGTCGATTGGCAAGTTCAAAAACGTAATAAAACAGAGACTTCTTTTAAAAGCATACTATAAAATATCTGATTATTTAGAAGACAAACAAGCTTGGGACGAACTAGCTCCAATTCATCCAATAAAAAAAATATGTAATCATACCTAATCATACAAAACGTAATGACGATTCAAAGTGATCAGTGAGATTTTAATGAATAAAAGATTTTTGACTTTGACTTTGACTTTGACTTTGACTTTGACTGAAAACAGTGAATAAAAAGCACTGTTTTGGTGTTTGAATTTAGAACACACTCTTATATATTCGTCTTCCTGCATGCTAGCGCCCGGAATGTGATTTGTTTGAGGATGGTTGGACGAAGATTTTTTCGGAGTGCTTGAGATTCTGTGAGCGTGATGTATAACTGTGTGTAAAAGTATCCTATGTTACTTCTAATACCTCCAAGAATATGTGTACATACAAAATTTCATGATGATCGGTTACTTAAGTAGTTTTCGCGTGAAAGCGTGACAAACAAACTTACATTCACATTTATAATATTAGTATGATAGATTATAATTTGTTTTTAATAATCGTTACACACACGTTATTAAACCCCTCTCTCTCCTCTCTCTTTTTGAGTACCCCTACAGGACGGCCCCCGGACGCTATCTAAACTAGCTGATGGCAACCCTACGCGCATGGTGGCTGGCTGGTCGTTCACCTCATCACCCTGCCCTGCCTCTCACTTTCTCCCCAATTGACGGAGCGAGACATAGGTAGGTAGGTAGGTAGGTAAGTAGTGGGAGGAGAAGCCGCCGCCGCCGCCGTGGCCGTCCGTTCCGTTCCATATCGCTGAAGTTGATCCCTCTTTGCTCGCGTTCTTTCCAAATATTTATTTCGTTTCTGCAGTCGTCCGTCGGTTTGGTTACCTGTTTTTATTTATTTATATCTACTACACCAGTTGTTGGTAAGTTCAAAGAGAATGCAAAAAAGTAGGTACCTAGGTACTAATGCCCATTGTACCTACCTCCTAAAACTGATCGTATTACCAATTATGGTATTTTTTTGTTATTTTGTTTACATATAAGTGGTGTACAATAAAGAATATTCTATCTATCTATCTATCTAATGTAAAAATCTGTTGACTGTGAGTCACAGTCAACTTGTGACATCAGTTCAGTCATGCTTGAGTCATGCGTTAGCATCACAGACGAAGGATTCGTCTGTGGTTAGCATCCTAGTAGAAATTCCAAATATTTTTTTGAACATACAATAAGTTTTCATAGATGTACTGGCAAGGAAGGGTACTGTCATTATAATTATTTATTTCCTTAAACTTATTTCTTAGTGATTCTCTGGGACCCATGTTATAAATTGCACGAATAGCCCTCTTCTGCAACACAAATATGGTGTTTATGTCTGCAGCACTCCCCCACAACAAAATGCCGTACGACATAATGCTAATAGCGCTAATAGTAGCTGAAATAGCGGTTGCGATTGACTAGACTTACGGTTTCCACATCTGTAAGGAAGCGGATCTTTTTGACTGCATATGCTGCAGAACTAAGTCTCTTCGACAATTTATCTATGTGTGGGCCCCATTGAAGTTTATTATCTAGAGTTATGCCTAAAAATACTGTGGTGTCCACGAGATCTATATTATCTTCTTTGATTTTTACATTGGCATTTATTTGTTTGACGTTTGGTAGAATAAACCGAATACATTTAGTTTTCTTTTCGTTTAGTAATAAATTGTTTACATTAAACCAGTTTACAACCTTAGAGATTGCATTATTTACATCGTCATAATTAGTTTGTCGTCGTTTCACTTTAAATACAAGTGAAGTGTCATCTGCAAACAGTACAATCTCATGATCGTTTCTAACCACTCGTGGTAGGTCGTTAATGTAAATTAAAAACAAGAACGGTCCTAGTATTGATCCTTGTGGTACACCCATTTTTACCACTGAAAATAAAATAAAATACCTACGAAAGGTGTAGGTAGGAAGGGAGATAGCGTACCTAGGTAAAAAATACCAGCCTCTGAACTACCCCTACTCTTTAAAGAAGTAGCTAAGTGGGTAGGTAGGTAAGTAGGTAGTAGGTACCTACTTAAGATCTCGCTATAAAGTCAACGGGAAGCATAGTTTATGTGTTGCTTTATTACTGAGTACCTACCACGCGGGCAAAGCCGCGGGCGCTACAGCTAGTATAATATAGATGGATGCCTCGCAAGTGTCGCGGACGCGCTGCTTACTATAATGCACTAAGCGGCAGCGGAACTGCGCGACGCGAGCGCGTCAACTTTGCCTAGTTGCCCAACTCTGTCGCGAATGTCGCGACGACGACGCTCCGCTGCAGTGCAGTTCCGTTGCCGCGTAGTGCGGTATGGCTAGTACATTTACTTGGAAAGAATATTGAAGCTAACTGTCATGTCGCGTCGCTCCGCTGCAGTGCAGTTCCGCCCTAGTGCGGTCTAACCTTCTGTTAATTTTTTTTTATTTTTCCGTTCAGTAGTCTAGCTAGATTTCACTCCGCGGTAGAAACTTAGGAAATAAATCGAACCACCACTACATTAGTGTTTAGCGTTGGTAAAATAAGATATACTTTAGCTTTTTTACTTTTGTTGTACGTATAAACAGATTCAATGAAGCTATTAGCTATGAAATGAACTTAGATGAAAATGAGTGGCTATGAAACGAACGGAACGTAAAAGAAAGCATTCAAGAAGAAGAAATAGGTATTTACATTTTTACATTTTTGTTTTCGTTTGGCTTTCGCTCGTGAGACTAGTGTAATGTTCTGTGGGTTTTTGTGTATAAGTTTCTTTTCAGCTGCTAATTCTGTCGTACCTGGGTAGGTTAGAAATAAGAAACATTTATTGTAGGACTGTATACAGGAAATCTTATCTTAGAATAGTTTCAACAGTCTACCCATTCCTGGCGTACAATTACATTATGTTAACTCTCTTAGCCATATTATCATCCAAAAACTTGTTACAAAGTATTAGAGTACCTACCTACTCTTCCAGAGTATAGTGTGCTTACTAATAAGCCATCTTCTTAGCCTAAGTTTCCATTTAGTTTTATGATCTAATTTATTATATATCTTTATAGCTGTTTATAATGTACTTTTATAAAAAAATTGTGTCATTTATTTGTGGGATAGGAATATTTTATTTGTGTTTACTACGTAGGTTATCAGATCGACTAGATTTTTTACTAAAGTATATTGCATTGTTTTTAACAAAAAGACAGATTTCTAAAATAAATATACCAGTTAAAGTAAGCAAGTTCTTCTGTTTAAATATAGGTCGAAGTGATTCCGTATTTTTCATGTTTTATATGGCCCTAATACATTTTTTTTGCATTATAGAAACAGTCTTTGCATTAACAGAATTTCCCCAGAATATCACCCTATAACATAAGTGAGAAAAAACATGTCCATAGTACCTATGTGTTTTTTGCTATAGATGTGGAAGATATGTGGCTTAGAGTTGAGATTGCATAGCAATAGTTCGAAATTTTTTGATTTACCTACCTTAGTGATGTGGGATTTCCAGTTCAAATTTGCATCTATTTTTATGCCAAGGAATAGATACCTACCTAAACCTACCTCCTACAAAGACTTGTGATTCTTTCATCTTTTGTGATTATTTTTTTCCAGTCCCGGGTGGGCTATCCCTTCGAAGCAGCAGCACACTCAGTACTCAGTTCCTAGGTACCTATACCTACATATATACATTACCTACCAAGCTACATAACTACGAGTACCTACCTACATAGTTACCCAGAAGATGACCGCCAGCGAGGACTCGGTAGCGGCGGCTGTGGCGTCAACAGGTGGGTACCACCTACCTACACCACAAAACCTGTAAAACCTTGTACTTACTAAGTATATACCTAATATCACTTATATTCTGTGACCTACAGGTTTATATTAATAAATGGTACATTTATTTCAAATTTTTCGCTCCATAAACTTGTGAGATAGAGAGATGCACAGTCACTTAGCTCTTTTTATATCAAAAATGAAAAACAATACTACACATTACAGCAAAAAACTAAATATTGTCATAGAATGTAGGTACCTACAATACAAAGCAAGCCCTTTTGGTTTTGATACTCCACTTCGGATTTCTGAGTTTGTAGACCCTCTTTCTCTATCTCTCTATTTCTCTATCTCTTCCCCTCTCTCTCATCACCTGTGTGGTCGTCCTCATTAAAAAATATGAAATTAAACTAGGCAAAGCAGGAGTAGGAGCAAAGGAGGGGGGTTGGGCAGCGGAGCCTTCCCATTAAAAAGAAGAGAAAACAAACTAGAGAAATTAGTTACATGTACACCTACCTACTGCTCTGTAACAAATTTCTTGAAGAGAGTTTTCAATCTATTTGGGTTATCTTCATTCTTTATATGAGTGGGGATCCTATTGTAAATATTTACAGACAGCATGTGGGCCGAAATGTTAGGTTTTTGTTTTGCGGGGAAAATAACGTGATCTATTTTGGTGTCGTAAGTTTTGTGGGCGTGTAAGTACTTACCTACACCTAGCAGTGTTTAGTTTAATTGTGCGGAGTAGGTACAAGGCATTGGTGGTTACCAGGTGTGGTGGAGCTCCGCGAGGACTTGCCCCTGAAGGCGGGCAGCAGCAGCGCAAGGGTCACGTGGTGCGCTGCCGGCCCGCGGCTTGTGCTGGCCTGCTTCGTCGCGCTCAGCGCCGCCATCACGCTGGCGCTCTTCACGCAGATCTACTGCGGAGACTTTGAGGTCAGCCAGAAACATATCATTATGACATCATTAAAATTAATCAAAAAGTAGGACATAATTACCTGGTAAAGTACTTACCTACATAGGAAATGAATATGTCCTACTACATACATCAAAATTACATCAAAATTCGGGATGTACCTATGTAAAAATGTGTTTTTCTCAAACATGCTTGGAAATTAAAGCATTATTTGACTTATTGACAATCTTCTTCGAGATAAATCGAAAAGTGGCCGGCAATAAATGTATGAAAATCCATTGTCGGCGTGTTTAGCGGCCAAATAAATTACATACAAAACTCATATCTGTCGTGTAATTTAAAAATGAAACGATCTTTTACTCCATTCATTTTTCCTACATGGCAACCGAGAAGGTAACTTATCAAAGGTTTTATTCAAATTTCGAACAGGCTGTCAAATAGAAAGCTGATTATTGAAAAAAAAAAACAAATTGAACACTGTAACTTCGTTGTTCGTTATTGGTTTTGAAAAGTAATTGTATTTTCAACTAAAAAGTTTTGCCTAGGTAGTACTTAGTTTTAATTTCCGCGCATTATTTGAGAAAAGTACTATACAAGCCTAGGCCACAACTAGGCAATGAGGGACTCACGTATGTGTGCCTCGTCTTCGACTCTTCCTACATTTATACGTTCTTCCCTGATTTCCTCTGTTGCGGGCCGCTGTAGTAATGTACTATTAATGACAATAAAGTTCAGGTTAAGCTGGTCGGAGGTATAATAAGTGTGGTTTTTATTTAATTTCTCAAAATCACTCTAAGTCGTACCTAATTAAAAACGTAGTAGTTCGTAGTATGAAGGAATGCAATGTTTCCGATGACGACGTCATGGATAGGGCGAAGTGGAGGAAGAATGTGAGGAAGGCTGACCCCACCACCATGTGGGACCAATAGTCGGGAAGAGAGAGAGACTCTAAGTCGTAATTAAGCTACCTATCATTTTCTTTTCATGTGATCATAATGATACAGGTTACCACATATTACTATTCCATATTTCAACTCTGTAACTTCTATGGTTCAGCTCTAGGGAGGGAGACAGACACCGGAGTAAAACTATCGCTATAACTTAGTGTTCAGTCTTTCAATAACTGTAGCAGAACACTAAATAAAATGGATCCATTACCTAGTTGTTGGACCGAACCGTATGTTGTTGCGCGACGAGAATCAGCACGAATCCACTGTGATGTTATTGATTGGATACAGTTGTATGTTGAAGGTGATCCCACACGGCGGCGTGTCGAGCGACGCGGCGGCGTGCAGCCAGGCCGGCACTCGAGCCCTGAAGGACGGCGGCCGTGCACTGGATGCAGCCGCCGTGGTCGCGCTGTGCCTTACCGTACTAGCACCGCATCGCACCTCGCTCGACGCGTGAGTACAGTACTACACACCCGCGTGGTCGCGCTGTGCCTTACCGTACTAGCACCGCATCGCACCTCGCTCGACGCGTGAGTACAGTACTACACACCCGCGTGGTCGCGCTGTGCCTTACCGTACTAGCACCGCATCGCACCTCGCTCGACGCGTGAGTACAGTACTACACACCCGCGTGGTCGCGCTGTGCCTTACCGTACTAGCACCGCATCGCACCTCGCTCGACGCGTGAGTACAGTACTACACACCCGCGTGGTCGCGCTGTGCCTTACCGTACTAGCACCGCATCGCACCTCGCTCGACGCGTGAGTACAGTACTACACACCCGCGTGGTCGCGCTGTGCCTTACCGTACTAGCACCGCATCGCACCTCGCTCGACGCGTGAGTACAGTACTACACACCCGCGTGGTCGCGCTGTGCCTTACCGTACTAGCACCGCATCGCACCTCGCTCGACGCGTGAGTACAGTACTACACACCCGCGTGGTCGCGCTGTGCCTTACCGTACTAGCACCGCATCGCACCTCGCTCGACGCGTGAGTACAGTACTACACACCCGCGTGGTCGCGCTGTGCCTTACCGTACTAGCACCGCATCGCACCTCGCTCGACGCGTGAGTACAGTACTACACACCCGCGTGGTCGCGCTGTGCCTTACCGTACTAGCACCGCATCGCACCTCGCTCGACGCGTGAGTACAGTACTACACACCCGCGTGGTCGCGCTGTGCCTTACCGTACTAGCACCGCATCGCACCTCGCTCGACGCGTGAGTACAGTACTACACACCCGCGTGGTCGCGCTGTGCCTTACCGTACTAGCACCGCATCGCACCTCGCTCGACGCGTGAGTACAGTACTACACACCCGCGTGGTCGCGCTGTGCCTTACCGTACTAGCACCGCATCGCACCTCGCTCGACGCGTGAGTACAGTACTACACACCCGCGTGGTCGCGCTGTGCCTTACCGTACTAGCACCGCATCGCACCTCGCTCGACGCGTGAGTACAGTACTACACACCCGCGTGGTCGCGCTGTGCCTTACCGTACTAGCACCGCATCGCACCTCGCTCGACGCGTGAGTACAGTACTACACACCCGCGTGGTCGCGCTGTGCCTTACCGTACTAGCACCGCATCGCACCTCGCTCGACGCGTGAGTACAGTACTACACACCCGCGTGGTCGCGCTGTGCCTTACCGTACTAGCACCGCATCGCACCTCGCTCGACGCGTGAGTACAGTACTACACACCCGCGTGGTCGCGCTGTGCCTTACCGTACTAGCACCGCATCGCACCTCGCTCGACGCGTGAGTACAGTACTACACACCCGCGTGGTCGCGCTGTGCCTTACCGTACTAGCACCGCATCGCACCTCGCTCGACGCGTGAGTACAGTACTACACACCCGCGTGGTCGCGCTGTGCCTTACCGTACTAGCACCGCATCGCACCTCGCTCGACGCGTGAGTACAGTACTACACACCCGCGTGGCCACGCTGTGCCTTACCGTACTAGCACCGCATCGCACCTCGCTCGACGCGTGAGTACAGTACTACACACCCGCGTGGCCACGCTGTGCCTTACCGTACTAGCACCGCATCGCACCTCGCTCGACGCGTGAGTACAGTACTACACACCCGCGTGGTCGCGCTGTGCCTTACCGTACTAGCACCGCATCGCACCTCGCTCGACGCGTGAGTACAGTACTACACACCCGCGTGGTCGCGCTGTGCCTTACCGTACTAGCACCGCATCGCACCTCGCTCGACGCGTGAGTACAGTACTACACACCCGCGTGGTCGCGCTGTGCCTTACCGTACTAGCACCGCATCGCACCTCGCTCGACGCGTGAGTACAGTACTACACACCCGCGTGGTCGCGCTGTGCCTTACCGTACTAGCACCGCATCGCACCTCGCTCGACGCGTGAGTACAGTAGTACACACGAGCGTGCCGTGAATTGCAGGAGCGGATCGCTACTATACTGGGAGTACCGGCAGGCGCGCAGCCAGCCGCCGACGCTGGCGGAGTGGGGCTCGGCTGCGGCGCCGGCGCCAGCACCGCCGCGCATGCTGGCCGCGCTGGCGGCGCTGCACGCGACCCACGGCACTCTGCCCTGGAGGAGAATCCTCCAGCCCGCTATTGATCTTGCCAAGTTGGTATAAGTATACTTACTCGACAATGACGCTGTTAGTTTCGTTTTTACCATTGTTAGAGTTGTGATCTCGTAGGTTACCCTAATGGTGCGACTTTGTCTGTCCATCCATCTGTCACAAACTTTAATTATCTATTGGAGCTATTTGTGTCTATTTAGTGTGTGTATTATTTAGTTGACTTTAAATTAAGAATACTTATATAAATCTTATTAGTGCCCGCATATTATTATGTAATACAAAAATATATATATAATATGTAAACTTGTATTGCTTAGTTTTCTGCATAGATTCTTTGCTATGCAGTAACACTGTTATACGTGAGAACTTCTAGTTGGCTCTCCAAAGTATAACCATTGCCTATTCAAAAGCTGTTGCTTGAAAGGGCTTGTTTTGTACATTCTAAGATAATTTTTTTTTCTTTAACGCATAGTTGTTGACATATTAAGAAGAAAAAAAATCCTAAATATAATCTCGCCCCTTCGTATCTCAGAAGTTGAAAAGAAAAATTTGAAAGCATTATATTATGACTAAAGAAAAATTCTTCCTTCAAAACTGTTTTGTATTCACTGCAAGAATTCTTTAGTAATATATGTATAGTTAATATTTATGGGTGGTCCGGTCCACCCACATAGATAGACAGACACGTCCAAAGAAAAAAAACTTTATTCCTCACACCCGGGGTACTTGAAAATACGCAAGTATGATATCCGATTTTTGTATTTGTCGTGCTATGAGCTAAATAATTTTTTCAGCTTTTAACTTAAAATCGGCGATCGGCATGGGATATTTTCGGGTGCCCTCGGGTGTAGGCAATTTAGTTTTTTCCTTGGACGTGTCCATGTGAACCATCCTGTAATCGTAGTGGAAAACACTGGGTTTTTTTACCTAAGTAGGTTAGTTTTTATCATATTTTTATGCTAATAAATGAATGAATGATTGATTGATTGCAGAAACGGATTTCCCGTGTCGGAGAGTTTGGCGGCGGCGGGCGTCGGTCCGGCGGCGGCCGGCGCGCTCACCACGCAGCCGCTACTCGCTGCCTACCTCGAGTCCTTGCAGCGCAACACTAGCGCCGGTAACCAACCTCACCTAACATCGTCGACGCGACGCTTACCCAACTACATCACTAAAGTGGATTGAAGCCAGTGGATGATTTTTGCAATCGGCAGAGCTATCGGCTGCGTGGGGTGAGACGGTGGAGACGCGGCGCGTGCAGCCGGCCGCGGTCGGAGGCGGCTGGCGGCTGGCGGCCGGCGGACTGGGCGCCGGAGTCGCAGCGCGCGCCTTGCTAGCTGCACGCACGCCGCCGCCCCTAGCGCTGCACGACGCCGAGACCAGGTGCGCACATGTACGTGTGGTGCAGCGGTGGGGCGGGTGCACTCGGTCGGTAACGTTGGCTTGATGTCGGCAGGGTGGTGTCGCAGCTGGTGTCGGAGGCGGCGCGGGGGGCGCGGGGGGACGCGTGGCCGCCGGCGCCGGGCGGCGTGGCGTCGGGACTCGCCGTGGCGGACCGCGAGGACGCGTACGTCGCGCTCGTCGCGTGAGTTATCGCCGGCAGCGAGGATCCGCTCAATCTAGTTAGGTTGGATCGTGATGCTTGTTGTTGGGTGTCGCAGGGGTCTCTCGACGGCATTCGGCTCCGGGCCGGCGACGGCAGACGGGTGGAGACGCGACGCTGGGACGACGGGTCGGCTCGACTTGGCGCCCGCGATCCTGCTGGAGGAGCGCGTGTGCGGTGAGTGCGAGTGTCGCGGGTGGCGGCGGCGGCGGCGGCGGCGGTGCAGCGCGACGGTAACGTGTCGTGCACTCGACATCGACAGGGACGCGGTACGTGCTGGCGAGCGCCGGCGGCGGAGCGGCGCTGGCGCAGGCGGCGGCCGTGCTGGCGGCGGGCACGGGTGCTGGCGGCGTGGAGCGCGCGCGGCGCGGCGTGCTGGCGGGCGGGATGCTGGCGCCGGAGACGCTGGAGGCGGCGGCCGTCAACGTGGTGCAGCAGCGAGCCGACGCATTGCTGACGCACGCCGACTCGCGCGGCGGCGGACTCGCGTCGCGGTTCTAAACTGAATGTTGCCTGTTCACCGTGCCTGAATAGATATCTACCTAGGTAGGTATTCACTTTGCCTGGATCCGAGCCCCTACCTCCGTAGTTACGGAATAACTAGGTACCTACCTAAGTTAGTTAGATAGTAGGTAGGTAGGTACCATCGACCTGTATGTAGTGTAGGTACCTAAGTATATAGGTCACGTAAATAAATTCGATTTCTTCATAAACTTTGCTGTAGCTATCTAGAATGTACTTACCTACCTACTAGGTAGATGATAATGAAGGCACGGACACAGATCATTTATTTATTTATTTATTAGCCAGGATGATAACGCATAGGATAGTGTCCACGTATATTTTCCAAACATTACTATGTAATATACCTACCTACCTTTTCTCAAACATGCTTGGAAATTAGAGCATTATTTTGACAACTTTCTTCGAGAATGCAGTACTGGCCAAATACATGCGAGCAGCGGCCAGATAAAATTGTATGGAAATCGATTTTTGCTGTGTTTAGCGGCCAAATAAATTACAATATAAAACTCATATTTGTCGTGTAATTTAAAAATGGAACTATCTTTTACTCCATACCATATCAACCAAGGAGGGAACTTATCAAATGTTTTATTTAAACAAACAGGGCTTTCAAATAGAAAGCTGATTATTGAAAAAAAAACAAATGAACATTGTGACTTCGTTGTTCGTTATTGATTTTGAAAAATAGGTAATTTTGTATTTTGATACAGGTTACGCCATCTGTTGAGATGTAATTAGAACTATATTTTCTTTGTTCTGGATGAGACCTCATGGCTATATCATATTTTGCTTAAAAATTTTTTACCTGAGCTTCCTTAATTTAATGGTGTCCGAATCGTCAGTAACAAAAATATTAAAATCAAAAGTGTCAATTGGGACACTTTGTCCCAAAATATTTTGTCCGGCCGGTTGCTGGATCATGGGTTTTACACGTTTCGTGAATTCATGGAGTTGAAGTAAGATTGTACCTATAGCTGCTATTAGACCTACCTAACTAATATAGAAAAATGTTTTGCATGCTATAATTTTATAATAGCGAAATAATGGATCCTGTTATAATTTTGTTTACCACCTGTTGTGTACCTATTTCAAGCAAATAAATAAACTCTAACTCTAAACTCCGAAACGTCAGCAAGTCTAGTTTTAATTTCCGCGCATTATTCGAGAAAAGTACTAGGTATACAACAAGCCTTGGCCACAACTGGGCAATGATGGACTCACGTATGTGTGCCTCGTCTTCGACTCAACCCACATTTGCTTTTCGTCCCTCATTGCCTCTGTTGCGGGCCGCTGCAATAATGTACTAATTACGTACCTACCTGTTTGTAGCCACTTACTAATTATTTATGCAAATAAACCTATTTTGTATACCTGCATAAATATATTTTTTTTGTTCATGAACTCGTGTTCTCGCTCTCTAGAAGGTGCCCTTTAGTAGCCGGTGGTTGATCAAGTCGGTCGATGATCGAAGCTAGGGAGGCAACATTTTTATTTTCTCAAACATGCTTGGAATTAAAGATAGATAGATAGATAGAAAATTATTTATTGCACAACTTAAAAGTAGTGTATACAGGCGAACTTAATGCTAAAATAGCATTCTCTACCAGCTAACCATTATTTTTATAATATTTTTATAAAGCATTATTTTTTTTTTTAATTATAAAGCATTATTTTTACAACCTTCTTCGAGATAAATCGAAAATGCAGTACTGGCCAAACACATGTGAGCAGCGGCCGGCAATAAATGTATGAAAATCCATTGCCGGCGTGTTTAGCGGCCATATAAATTATATGTAAATTACATACAAAACTTATTACTGTCGTGTTATTTATAAATGGAACGATCTCTTTTACTCCATAACATGGCTACCAAGGAGGTAACTTATTAAAGGTTTTATTCAAATTTCGAACAGGCTAATAAATAGAAAGCTGATTATTGAAAAAAAACAAATGAACACTGTAACTTCGTTGTTCGTTATTAGTTTTAAAAAGTAAAAATTGTATTTTCAACTAAAAAGTTTTGCCTAGGTAGGTACCTACTTAGTTTTAATTTCCGCGCATTATTTGAGAAAAGTACTATACAGGCCTTGGCCACAACTAGGCAATGAGGGACTCACGTATGTGTGCCTCGTCTTCGACTCTGCCCACATTTACACGTTCTTCCCTCATTGCCTCTGTTGCGGGCCGCTGCAGTACCTACCTAATGTGCTAGGTATTTTTGGTTGTTTCTTCTCGTAATAAATAATGGCCTCTGTCCGTCATTTTGACAAACAATTTTGCCAGTGTCAAGTGATAGGTAGGTATATTTGAAACACCTAATATAGGTAAGTCATGTAAAGTCGCCTGTCGTTTGTTTTGAAGACAAACTGGTGGATTTTCTCTTCAAAACCTGAAAACGAATTTTAACATTCAGAGAAACCACTTTACACACATTTATTCCAATGGCTCACACTTTATATTACGACCTAAGTATCATTGGTTAAAATTCCACCAAAATTAAACAACAATACAATAAAAGAAAAACTATTTTTTAGAAGTGCCAATTATTGTTTCTAAAAATGACAAATCTTTGAAAACTCGAATCTTTGGGTGCTTGAGCTGTGTATGTCACTGTCAGATCCGATACCTTTATGGCATCATTGACACTTGAGTAATATATTGCGGACTCTCTCGCTCTCGGTTCGTATCCCACTTACAAACCTTTGACACCGCCATGTATTGCAAACACAGACGAAGTATTCGTCTGTGATTGCAAAGATCAAAGATTTAGTATACTCTGTGATCTTTTTTTGATACTGACGGATTTAGTGTTCACAAATTACAAAACAAATGCACGTATGTATACATACATAAAACGCACACACAGGTGTCCGCCATTTTGTAGATAGAAATAAGGCTGGCTGGCTAATGGAAAAATGCCGAACGTGGTGTATGACACCACGAGAAAACGGCGAATTAATAATTGTAAATAACCTACAGTCCTACTCACTACATAGATTTCGCTGGATAGGATAGTAGGTACCTATACATACCTACATTATATACATACACCCAGCCATACAGCCATAGAACAAACGACTACATTTGCGATTCAAATGTTTGTTCTCAGTGGAGATCGATCCCACGACCCACAGAATCCTATACGCGGAAACATCTAATTGGTGATTAGGTTGTTATTGTACCTATCGAATATAACACTGTTTGTTTACCGAATAAATACGGTCTAGGTAAGTAAACGAAGCAGCGAAACGAACAAGTTGCATACCCACCTATTAGGTACCTATGTATTCTAGCTAGATAGACTAGAATAATTCCTATATTTAAGTAGGTAGGTACCTACCTACTAGATAGCGAGCGTAGGTAGTCGTGCGACAGCGCTCGATGCGAGATCGCCTATTATATTTTATTTTCTGAAGTCGTCAGTGTTCGTAGATGGCGGCGGCGCGGGCGGCGACGGCGGCGGCTCGGCGCTATTGCGACTTGCGACTCATGTAGGTAGGTACGCGTACCTATAACGAATGTAGGTAGGTAGGTACTATCAGTGTAACCTACCTACTTTGCTTAGTTCCATGATCATATCATATTTTTTTAGGTACGTACTAGGTAGGTATCTACCTTATCATATTTTGTTTACCTACGTGGTGGGTGTTGTAATAAGCGTTGTTGGTTGTGTGCGTAGAATCATGCTCATGCAGTGGTTTGTTTGTGTGGTCGCGGTTCACGATGGTTTGATTGCGACGTGGCCGCGTGGCAGCCAACGCGCGGCGGCGGCGCGCTGGCCCGGTCGGTCTCAATCTGGATTAGGTAGGATTGAGAATTAGTCACATGTTTTGTTAAGTAGGTACGTACTTACCTACCTGTATGGGTATGTTTTTTAGCAGCATACCTACCAACTGCTTAGTAGGTACCTACCTAGGTAGTCTTTTGTATTGTAGACAAACAACTAATTATGTACTACATACTATAATTATCAAAACATGCAGCGCTAGATCGCTAACATAGTATAGTTTTCTCGCGACCAAAACGTCGTAAGCGCCGTGAATTTCGGGGCGCTTACGCGTTTCGTTCAACATAGTGTAACAACATGTCGCTCCTAAAGATTTTTTCACCGCAGAAGGGACACTTCAGAAAGCTTTTGTAGGTACATACAAAACTGAATTTTAATGCAGTACCTATGAATAGCCTAAAAAAAATGAAAATTTGATTCTAGGGAAACACGGATACGGAAAAAGAAACAAAAGGGGGGACCTACTCATGCAATATGCGTTTGAACATAAACTTTCCGTAATGAATACATTATATTAAAAAGAATGACGCCCGCAGATGGACGTGGATTTAACCTGATAAAAATACGAGAAATGAAATAGATTTCATCATGTCAAACCAACCAAAAAGTGTATTAAATGTGGAAGTATAAAATGTCGAATTTCCGTCAGACCGCCGACTTGTTAGAGCAACCTGTAATTGGAAACGAGTTAAGAAAAGTAGATCCTCTTACAAACTTCCACCCGGTACGCTCAAAAAAGAAGAGGATATAATATTATCATTCCATAACAAACTCAAGAATGCCCAACACAAACTAGAATTACAACCAGAAGACGAAGAAGTTCAAACTTACTACAATAGGATAGAATCTAGCATAAAAAATTATGTAGAAACAACGAAGAATAACCAAAAATCAAAAGAAAAAGCTAACTACATTCTAAGCGAAAATACACGAGCTCTAATGACTTGAAGAACGGAACTTATGAATACCAAAAATAAATCAAAGGAAATAAAAAAGTCACTTAGTGACATTTTTTAGAAAACCAGTAAAGCTATAAAAAATGATTACAAATTCATAGAAGTAAAATTATAGAGAAAAACCTAAGTTGCTACCGCAGCACCAAAAAAGCATTTAAGGAGTTAACTACTCACAAAAACTGGATTCCTAGCTTAAAAACTAAGAACAAAGAAACCAAAACCAGAGAAGATGTTGTAAACTGTGCTACTAAATTTTATAAAACACTACGAAAAACCGGTAGAAGTTTCAAACATAGACATCGAAACAGGAACTGCGAACAAGGACGAAATTCCCCCATTAGACGAAAGAGAAGTAATAAAACATATCAAGAAGTTAAAAACAAACAAAACCCTTGGGCCGGACGGATTTCAGAACGAAGTCCTGAAAATAGGAGCTGCTGAACTAGCTTCACCACTTTCATGTTTATTTAACATGGTCTTAAATACAAGTCAAGCCCCGCATCAATGATAAAAATTCTGACATTATCTTACTGTACAAGAAAGGTGATCCACAAGATATAGCGAACCACCGTCCAATTAGCCTTCTCTCGGCAGTTTACAACCTATTTACATCAATATTGCATAATAGGATTAAAACGGGAATAGATAACCTACAACCGGTTGAACAAGCAAGATTCCGATCAGGATTTTCCACGGTTGACCACATCCATGTTCTGGAACAAATAATAGAAAAATATAAAGAGTAAGTACAACAAACCCCTATATGTAGCTTTCATCGATTATGCTAAAGCATTTGATACTATTTTTCACAGCTTCATCTGGAAAGCACTACATCAATGCAATAAAAACGTGGAATACATAGATGTGCTAAAAAATATCTATAGCAATAGTACCAGCAGAGTAAAAGTGGAAAACAGAGGTCCTGAAATCCCAATCCGGAGAGGTGTACGTCAAGGCGATTCAATATCGTCAAAACTTTTTATAGCAGTGCTACAGAGCATTTTCGACCAACTCAATTGGAAGCGAGTAGGAATAAATATTTATGAACGTCGCCTAAGTCACCTCAGATTCGCAGATGATATTGTTCTGTTTGCGGAAACTGGTCAGAATCTTGAAGAGGACATATCTTTCTTAAACAATGAGAGCAAAAAAGCTGGACTTAACATGAACGAAAGTAAAACAAAAGTATTAACCAACAGTATTAAAAAAGAAATAAACTTAAATGGTAAGCCCTTAGAATACGTAAACACCTACACATACCTAGGCAAACAAATATCTTTCAATGACAAAAACACTGAAGAAGAAGTCGACAGACGAATTGCTATGAGCTTGAAGAAATTAAGGGGTCTGAAAGAAATTTTGAAAGGCGATCTATCCCTTCATTTGAAGAAAATCGTTCTTGACACCTGCATTTTACCGACTTTATCATAATGGATGTCAAACCTGGGACTACAACACAAAAATAAAATCAAAATTAGTAACATGCCAGAGAGCTATGGAAAGGAGTGTCTTAAAAATAAGAAAGATTCACAAAATCAGAAGTGAATTAATAAGGGAAAGAACAAAAGTTACCGATGCTCTCCACCATGCTCTCAAACTCAAATAGCAATGGGCAGGACACTTGGCACGCTATAAGGACAAGAGGTGGACTATAAATGTGACACGTTGGACTTAATTTTAAAAATTAATTCGGTTGGTTCTAGTTGATATTCTGTTTACTTACCGATGATAAGTCACGCCACTATCTTTTTTTTGCAGTTGATTGATTTTTCACGTTTTTAATACGCAAGACGGCATTTTTTTATTCGCATGCGGTCACGATGGGCGTAGGCGAGCGACTCAATGAGTTGTTGCCGGTCGGCAACATTATACCATTTGGAAGCCCGTACGAAGTCGCGGGTATCAGCTTGTGTGTTAAAAAGGAATACCTACCTGAACTTTTCATGAAAAATAAAGGGAAGTTTCTAAATTGCATAGTTTTTGAAAAAAGTAAAAAATAACAGATACCTACCTACACAGTTATGGTTCGGATCGGAAGCCTCGGTGGACGAGTCCATTCGCACTTGACAGTTGACCGGACTTGTATTAATTGGATCGATTTTATAGGTAGGTAACTTGGTAGTTACACTGATTTATTTATACTATTAGATGCCATGTCAATAACCGGCCACTCCGAAGCATAACTCGGAGACCAGTTCCCGCGCTCGCCCGCCAGCTCACCGCGCTGGCGACACCCGGCAGCGGCGGCGGCGCCGTGCTCGTCCGCGCCGCGCTGCTCTGCATCGCAGCGGCGGCGGCGGCGGACTTGGAGGCCGGCGCGCTGCTCGTCACCGGCGTCGCGTTCGAGGAAGGCCCCGGAGATGGCGGCGCCGCGCTCGCTGAGCTGCTGCGCGCGGCACTAGCGCAGCGCGGGCTAGCGGCGCGCGCGGTGCCGCCGCCGGCAGCGTGCAGCGCGGCGCATGCGCCCGACGCACCCGAGTGTCTGCGCGCCGTGCTGGCAGAGCTGGCGCGCGGCGCGCTGCACGCCGCCGTGCTGCCCGCGAGTGCAGAGGCGCTGCCGGCCGCGCCGCGGCTGCGCGACGCCGGCCTCGAGTCGTGGGGTCCGCTGGAGGAGGGCGGCGGCGCAAGGCGCGGGTGCTGGGCGCGCGGCGCGCTGCGCTCGCTGGCCGAGCTGCAGGATCCGGCGACGGCGAGCGAGTACGCGCTCACTGCCGGCGAGGCGGCGGCGCTCACCTCCGCGCCGAGGTAACCAACTGAAACTCGCAAAATCGGCCGACTCATCCTCGGCCCTCGGGATTGGGGTCCTCGATCCTCGGGATTCCCACTCCTCAAGCGGTCGGTAATTTTATTTCTTTTGGAAAGGTTAAAAACTAAAATATAGAAAAATCGACCGACCTAGGCGACCGAGTGGGGGCCTTTTTGGGAGGGTGGAGAAAAAAAAAGTGATCCCAACCTATCACTTAGCTACCTAGCTGACCGTTAATCGACCGCGGCCGGGGTGCTCGGGGAGTCTGGAAGGGATGGCCCGGCTCGGTCCGAGCTCGCGCGGCCGCAGGGGCGGCGGGGAAGCCATCGCCCTCCGGCAGCGGAGGGGTCTCATCGGGGGCTTCATCGGTCGCGTCATCCGCAGGTACTTCTGGTCGGAGGAGGAGTCGGAGCCGCGGGCCGGCGCGCGGGCCGGGGCGGCGGTCGCGGTGGTGGGGCCGGACGCGGAGGCGCGCGTGCTGGTGCGCGCGGCGCGGCTCGCCGGCCTGCACCTGCAGGCGCTGGCGGTCGGCGGGCGCGAGCGAGGCGGCGCGCGGCTCGCGTGCGGGCGGGCGCTGGCCCCCGGCGCGGAGGCGCACGCGCTCGGCCCGCCGCCGTGCCTCGCCCGCGGCGAGTGCGCGTTCGAGGCGCGGCCGCTGGTGAAGCTGGGCAACGCGCGGTCGCTCGCGCTTGTGGGGGGCGCGGCGCGCGCGCTGGACCGGCTGTCGCTGCCGGCGGGCGGAGCGCGCGCGCTCGCGGCCAGTGCGGCCGCACGCGGGCCCGCCGCCGCCGCGAGGGACGCGCTCGCGCGGGCGGGGCGCGGGGCGGACGAGGTGCGGGTGGTGGTGATGCTGCCGGGGGGCGAGGAGGCGCCCGCGCTGCGCGCCGCGGCCGAGCTCGCGGAGCGGGACGAGGGGGAGGGGGAGGGGGAGGGGGAGGGGGTGGTGCGGTACAAGGTGGAGCTGGTGGGCGCGGGGTGCGCCGCGCCGCTCGCCTTCAAGTACCTGACGGACGCGCTGGGCGCGGAGTTCCACGCGCTGGCGGCGGTGGTGGGGCCGGCGTGCGCGGCGCCGTTCGTGACGGTGGCGCGGCAGAGCGCGGCGCTGACGCTGCCCCAGCTGGCGTACACGCCGCAGGAGCCGGCAGGGAAGGCGCTGCTGGCGGCGGGGTCGGCGCGCGCTGGGCCGCCGGCGCTGGCGGCGCTGCTGGCGGCGCTGGGCTGGCGGCGCGCGGCGCTGCTGACGGACGGGGGCGAGGGGACAGCTCACCTGGGGGTGGAGGTGGTGCTGCGCGTGGAGCTGCCGGAGGAGGGCCCGGGGCCGGACCTGCTGGATCGGGTGAGTGAAGCGCTCGCAGGCCGAGGCCGGTCGGTCGACGAGCGCGGCAACCTCCCGCTTGTAATATTTTTTTTCTCAACCATGCTTGGAAATTAAAAGATCGTTCCATTTTTAAATACCACGACAGTAGTGAGTTTTGTATGTAATTTATTTAATACTTTACTGCACAAAATTATAAATTTCAAAATAATCAAATCAAAGAGTTTATTTGCAACTAGGTAATTAACATCACATAATTATTACATACTTAGAGTAAGCATATATTGACAAAATAAATAAATAAATACACAGTTGCAAACTGGTTTCAACTCAGCATATGCAGGTTGTAATAACTTGCGCTGGTCTTCCGTTGAAGCCAATGTTACAAAGGGTGGACTTAATGCTGAAAGCATTGTCTGCCAGCCAACCCAAACGTGGTGGTGTAGTGAGGAGGTTGGCGTGCGACTTAAGGCCGGTAATCATGCCGACAATGGATTTTCATACATTTATTGCCGGCCGCTGCTACATGTGCAATAATGTGCATGTGGCCGCGTGTGTTTGCCCAGTAGTGCATTTTCGATTTATCTCGAAGAAGATTGTCAAAATAATGCTTTTACTCCATCCCATGGCAACCAAGGAGAAAACTTATTTATTTATTTATTAGTCTAAGATTCACAGTTTTATTATGGTATATTAAAAGCTATCTCTTTTACATTACTCGTCAACCAATTCGAATCTATATTTTGTAAGTCAATAATATCATATAATAATAGTAAGCAGGTAGGTACAATATCTAAAACAAAACGGCAGGCACGCCGTCGCCGGGCAATGAGTTTAATATGATATGAGAAAAATAAACCGCTTCAAACGTAATGTAGGGTGCAAGGGTGTGTGTGTCTGTGAAGGGTGTAGGTATGTTGTGTGTAGTGTGGTGTGGGTGTAGGTGTGGGTGTGGGTGCAGCAGCGCCAATAGACAAACGCAAGTCCAACTCAAAACTCGAAACTCAAACTTTGCAACACTATTATGATTGATGCAGATGTAGCCTAAATAACCAAAAGTGTAGCTATAAAAAACAGGTTTCTACATAAATCCTGGTAAGCTATAGATAGAATAGAGCAGCACCTAAAAAAGAAGAACATTCTATTTTTTGGTGTAGAAGAACGAGAAAAATCATATAGCGACCTAGAAGAAACTATACTAAAAATAATTAGAGATACTATGAATATACCATGCGAGAGACGAGATATAGAGTTGGTAAAAAGAATAGGAAGGCAAGCAGGACAAATTAGACCGATAGCGATGACGGCATGCTCTATGGGCCTGAAAATTCAAATACTGAAGAATCGGAAACACTTAGAAGAATTAAATATCTACATAAAAGAAGATTATACACCAAAAATACTACAAAAAAGGAAAGATCTGCAAGAAGAATTTAAGGCCCGCAGAGAACAAGGCGAAAAGGTAGCGCTGAGACACGACAAAATAATCACCCTGGACAGAAACAATCCAAACGCCGCAGCAAGTTCAGCTGATTCTAAACGTAGACAAGACACAAGGAACTACAAAAGGAAACAAAACTCGCCGCCGGAGCTAGAGACGTCAAGTAAAATAACACAGAGAAACATTTTTCATAACACAAAGAAAAACAAAACAATTGACACATATATGAAAACAAGAGCCATCTCAATGCCCGGAGCTGCATCTGAATCAAAAACAAATAATACAAACTTAAACCAATAGCAATTAGCAATGGCCTCTCTCCAAAAAGAACAATCCGATAAAGTACAAACATTTCACAAACCGATCTCTCCCAATACAGTTGGTCACTGTGGGAGAAGTAGACCATCACCCTCCATCCAGGAAGAATTAAAGGAACGTAGAGTACCTGCCCTGAAACGCACTTTTATATGCACACTTAATGTAAGGTCTCTAGTAGGAGTCGGCCGACAAGAAGAGTTAGAACACGCACTGCTAAACATCAAATGGGATATAATAGGCCTTTCAGAAATTAAAAAAGCGGAGACCCGCATAATAGAGCATGAAAAGTATATTTTTCTATACACAGGAAAAAAAAGTGGAAGAAATGGTGTCGGGTTTATGATAAAAAAAGAACTTAAATCCAACATATCAGACTTTAAACCTATTTCCGATAGAGTGGCAAGGTTAGACTTAACTTATGAGAACTGCAGTCTCAATATTATTCAGGTTTACGCACCCACAGAGAGCTCTTCTCAAGAAGAAATAGAAACTTTTTACCACGACCTGGAAAACGCACTAGAAAACACTCTACCAAACACGATTATACTAGGTGACTTCAACGCGAAAATAGGTCATGCCACACCGGAAGATAGCGCTGCTTTAGGTCCCTGGGGATACGGAGCGAGAAACAACAGAGGAAAAACCCTTTTAGAATTCTGTCTTGGGAACGAACTCTACATTATGAATACTCATTTCAAGAAAAAAGCAAAAAACAGATGGACTTGGCGATCACCAGATGGAAAATCGACAAACGAAATTGATTTTGTTATCACGAGAAAATCGCGCATACATACTATTGAAAATATAGAAGTTTTAACAACCACCCACCCAACAGACCACCGGATGATTCGTGCAACAGTTGCCCTGAATGTAAACCATAGAGCAAGAAAGTCATTTCATAGCAAACAAACAGGTCTAACACCAGTAGAATGCGAATTATTGAATAACATCTTTACTGACCGTACAAAAGAAATTGAATCTACTCAAACGATCCAAGAAACGTATGACAACTTATTGCACGAAATCAAAACCAGCATCGACCAACTACCTAGACCTGAAAAGAAAAGCAGAATAGAATACATAATAACCGAAAAAACTAGAGAAATAATAAAAGAAAGAGCAAAATTAAAAGAAAACCCGACGAAGACAAAATCTGAAAAAATAAACCTGACAAAACTATACGGAAAAATTAGGAAGCATATAAAAAGAAACAAAGAAAGTTACCAAATGAAAATACTTGAAGAAGAGCTAGATAAAAGGGGATCTGTGAAAAGAGGAAACAAACGAGTAAATGTCACAAAACAATGGATAAATACACTGAAAAGTACTGGCGCAACCACAACCAACCGAAATAACATCTTACATATTGCCACTGACTTTTACAGAAAACTCTACAGCGCCGACCGACCCTGTGAATCTAGAGCGACTCCACTATATAGCGACACTGATGAGATACCTCTGTTAATGATTAATGAAATCGAACATGCAATAGGAAGACTAAAAACCATGAAAAGCCCAGGAGACGACTATATAAGCAACGACGCTCTCAAGGCATTAGTAAAACCAATATCACCTATTCTCACCAAGCTATTTAACGATATTATTACTCAGATACAAATACCGGTACAATGGGAAACATCAATAATCACGCTACTTCACAAAAAGGGAGATCCTCAAAACATTAACAATTATCGACCGATCAGTCTACTGCAATCAACATACAAACTATTTACTAACGTCATCCTAAACAGAATCAAAAAGCAAATGGAGTCTCAACAACCTAGAGAGCAAGCCGGCTTCAGAAGCAGTTACTCCACTCTGGACCATATATTTGCTCTACAACAAACTATTGAAAAGTTCACAGAATATGGCAAAACGTTATACATTGCATTTGTGGACTACTCTAAGGCTTTTGATACTATAATGCATAACAATCTCTGGACTGCTTTGGGAGAGCAAGGAGTACAAGAAAAATACATCAGAATACTTAAAGAAATTTATCAAAGAAGCAAAGCTATTGTTAAACTCGAAAAGAAAGGCGACACCTTTGAACTAAAAAGAGGTGTACGACAAGGAGACCCAATCTCACCCAACCTCTTTAACTCGCTACTAGAGCATATTTTTAGAAAACTGCAGTGGTCTCAACTTGGCATAAATGTGAACGGTGAAACCCTTAACCACCTTCGCTTCGCCGACGACATAGTCATTATATCAGAGAACCATGAAGACCTACTGTCTATGATACAAACACTAGACACTGAAAGCAGAAAATGTGGCCTAGAAATGAACCCTGAAAAAACATGTATAATGACCAACGGACAAAAAGAAGATATTTCAATAGGCAACAAAGTAATTGGCTACGTCGATGAATATATATACTTAGGCCAGAATATCTCATTTAAAAGTCACTATGTAGATGAAGTGGAAAGAAGAATAAAAAAAGCATGGAGCTCATACTGGTCACTAAAACACATTTTCAAATCCAAAATAAAAATTCACCTCAAGAAAAAGGCAATGGACTCTATAGTGACACCTACTCTTCTCTACGGTTGTCAGACTTGGCCCATCACACATGAAATTATAAAGAAAATACAAATATTTCAAAGATCCGTTGAAAGAAGTATGCTGGGTATAAAATTAAAAGATAGAATAAGAGGCACAGACATACGAGAAAAAACTAAAATCATAGACGCAGCAAAAATGGCTTGTCGCTTAAAATGGCGATGGGCTGGACACACGACGAGAACCACAGATAATAGGTGGAGCGAGAGGATACTGCACTGGTACCCCCGCGGCGAGCGCCGCCCACCGGGGCGCCCGCGCCGCCGCGCCGCAGACGACATCGTAGCCGTAGCCGGCGCCACCGCCACGAGACGAGCGCACGACAGAGACGAATGGTCCCGGATGGAGGAGGCCTTTGTCCAAAAATGGACATCCCCCTAACAATAATTTAATGACATTTTTCTTAGTCGACATTGCATGCAATTAATAAATAACAAATTTTTCAAATTATTACAAATTATCTAATTAATTTTATTAATTTTATGACATTATAATGAAGTATGTAACAATTGTAAAAGGGAATAAATGGCTTATTATTATTATAAGCTAAGGTAGGGTTTACATATGGGTCGATTGGATTAAAATAATTATGTAATTTTAAATTTAATTTGGGCAGATTTGTCGCGGAAAATAAACAAATAAATAATAATATAATTTTAAAGTACATTAAAATTTCAATTAACAATTACCTACAGCAAGTGTACCTAACTGAACCAGTATTATTTATCGCAACAAGCAGGCGCCTTGTATTATTTAAGCTGACCAACGGGTAGGTACCCGTTGGTCAGCTGCTTATATATTTTTGACTTAAAAATATTCTTGGATGTGATGAAGGGATCTATGTCATTGAATAGTTTATTCTATGTAGGTTTGAAGTAGCCGGCTGGTAACGCTTATCAAAGGTTTTATTCAACTTTCGAACAGGCTAACAAATAGAAGGCTGATTATTGAAAAAAAAAAACAAATGAACACTGTAACTTCGTTGTTTGTCTACGCGTCACTGCAGAGGGCACTGCACCGCGACTTTATAAGGCGTTGCAAGCGTCACTCGTCCTCTCATTTTGCGCATTCACGCCAAACTCTTAGGTGCTAATTATTGTATAATATTGTTGAAATTAAATTGATTTACTTTTACCAGTATTCTCAATTATAAGCTAGATAGCAAAGCAAAGGATCCTAAGAACCAGCTAGTAACGACCATCAGTCGTAGGGCTAGATATATAGGCCGCATCATTGCCGTAGGCTAAAACATTGTTCATTATTGGTTTTTAAAAGTAATTGTATTTTCAACTAAAAAGTTTTGCCTAGGTAGGTACCTACTTAGTTTTAATTTCCGCGCAATATTTCAGAAAAGTACTATACAAGCCTTGGCCACAACTAGGCAATGAGGGACTCACGTATGTGTGCCTCGTCTTCGACTCTGCCCACATTTACGCGTTCTTCCCTTATTGCCTCTGTTGCGGGCCGCTGCAGTAATGTACTATTATGCCTCCTCCTGCCACCTAGGTAGCTCCCTAGATCGATTGCGCTCGAGACCATGGTTAACTCGTAATCCGGGTCGGAGGGACCTCCTCTGACCGTCGATGACTTATCCTTGAAAAATGTTGAACCTCCCGCCGAGTCGAGGGGATCACCCGCGGTCGGGGAACCCTTGCGATGGTCGCGATTCGATTGAATTAGATGAATGTCCTGGTTGTCGGTGCGGGGTCAGTGGGCTCAGGAGGCGGCTGCGGCGTCGGCGCGCGTGCTCGTGCTGGACGTGCAGGCGGCGCGTGCGGCGCGCGCGGCGCTCTGCGCGTGCCAGCGGCACGGGCTCACGCCGGCGCTCGGCGCCGCCTTCGTGGTCGCGCGAGCCCTGCCCGCCGGCTGGCTGCATGCTGCCGTGCCGGCGCCGTGCGACCTGCGTCTGCAAGCCGAGGGCATGCTGCGGCTGCAGCCCGAGTGGGCGGCGCGCTGGGACGCCGCGCCTCACGCCACGTGGACGGAACGCTGGCGGGCTCGCGTCCCGCCCGCCAGCACGCCGCCCGCCAGCACGCTGCCGCCGCCGCCCACCGCGGCGCTGCTGTATGACGTGGTGCGACTGTGGGCGCGCGCTGTGCGACGACTGCTGCGGGCACATCCGGAAGCGGTCGACGACCTGCATCGAGCGGATCGCGTCGAGTGAGTAATGCCACGATGCAATGTCAAAATGGTGAGACTAAATCCCACTTGTCTCCATAGTTATAGCTAACGCGTAGCAATCCGTTCAGATTTCTGAACTAGTAGGTACCTAACCTACTCACCATAAAAACATAGACTTTAAAAAAAAATTGGACAAGGTGCAAGATTACTAGCGCATGTAGTAGGTATTCCGAGTGATGCAAATGGATGCAATGTCCGTATGTTATAATTAGCAGGATCTAGAAATTATTATTTAATAATGTACGTAGAAGTTAATCTCTTGGTACTTTCAAACAGAACTTAGTCTAGGTTCTGTTTGACAGTATCAACAGTTGACACGATCAGAGTCTGCTCGGATCGAGTAGACTCTGATGTCTACTCGGACGCTACTCGTACGTATCGTGTAAACACGATGCCGACGACGTCCGAGTCCGAGTGCGCTCGGATTATGAGTTGCCACAATCCGAGTAGGTATCCGAATCCACTCGATCTGAGCAGGCTCTGATCGTGTCAACGCGGCCTTGAACTTTCGCTTTCGCATTTACAATTTACTTACAGAGATTGATTTCGTTCGGCAGGTCACTAATACAGGACGTTATTCGCATCCCGTACACGGGACTGACGGGCGTCTTCCGGTGGAATGGAACCGCACGCGATGACGCCTTGCTGATCCAGCAGTGGCATGGTAGCGGCGATTGGAGTCGCGTCGGGAGCTGGACTCGCGGCATGCTGGCTCTCGACCGGGACGCGCTGCGCTGGAGCACGGCCAGCGGCCGGCTGCCCGACGACGGCGCCGAGAGCTGCGCGCATCGCCCTCTGGCGGTGGAATGTCGTGCGGCGGCCGGCGCTGTGCTGGCGCTGGCGCTGGCGGCGCTGCTGGGCGTGCTGGCGGGTGGAGCGTGGCATTGCCGACGACGTGCTGCCCGCGAGCACCGGCGCGAGTGGCGGCGCGCGAGTGGCGGCGTTCGGAATGCGAGCCTTGGGCCCGCGTGGAGGTGCACCCGACCGGTGGGAGCTGGGGCGCGAGCGCGTCGTTATCAACAGACGGCTCGGTGCTGGTGCGTTCGGCTGCGTGTACGGCGGACACGCGCTGCTGGCCGGCGGCCGGGGCTGGGTCGCCGTCGCCGTCAAGACGCTGCGCGCTGACGCATCCACCGAGGAGAAGCTCGACTTCCTGTCCGAGGCGGAGGCCATGAAACGGTTCTCGCATCCGCGACTGGTGCGTCTGCTGGGCGTGGTGACGTGCACGCCGCCAGTCTGCACGGTCATGGAGTACATGCTGCACGGCGACCTGAAGGGATACCTGGTGGCTCGGCGACACCTGGCAGGCTTGACTCGCGACACGGGTCCGAGTCGGCTGACCCGCATGGCTTGCGACGCGGCGCGTGCCCTAGCGTACCTGGCACGGTTGCGTTACGTGCACCGCGACGTGGCAGCTCGCAACTGTCTGGTGGATGCGACGCTGCGCGTTAAGCTCGCCGACTTCGGGATGACGCGCGTGGTGTTCGATAGCGAGTACTATCGGTTCGGACGGCGCGGCATGTTGCCCGTGCGTTGGATGGCGCCGGAGTCGCTCGCCCTGGGCGAGTTCTCGCCCGCGTCGGACGTGTGGTCGTTCGGCGTGCTCGTGTATGAGATCGTGACATTTGGTGCGTTGCCGTACCGCGGCCTGTGCAACGGCGAGGTGTTGGAGCTCGCCAAGGCCGGCGTGGCGCCGCCGCTGCCCGCGCTCGAGCCGCAGCTGTGAGTGCGTCTCGGCTCTGATGACGAGGGACCATCCGGCCTCAGGCTCATGGCACATGTCGTGTTGCAGGGAGACGCTGATCCGATCGTGCTGGCGGGTGTCGCGACGCGCGCGCCCGACTGCGGCCATGCTGGCCGAGTTGCTGGCGCAGCGGCCGAGGCTGCTGGCGCCGAGCCTGGCGCCGCCGGACGCGCTGGACGAGCCGCTTTCCACACGCAATGAGCCTGGCCCACTAGAGGTAGATACCTGGCCCGCTAGGTACGTCCTTGCTCGTGCTTGGCTTACAAGAATTCTTTGTGAGTTTAATCTCGAAGTTCATATACCTAATACAACCGGTTTTGGAATGTCTAAACAAAGCCCTATCATAATAATATGACACCCCACTTGATATTTTTGTACGAACTTATATTTTTTTACTCCATTTGGACCCTCATATCTTTACAACCCCTTGACCGATCACGAGATCTAAATTATGTCTCGGGTATACATTATATCTTTTTGAATGTAAATGTGTTTGTAGAGTCACTGGGAGGCGTGTGCGTGGGGAGCAACCACGTCAGTGGCCACTGACGTCACGGTGCTGAGCGCTCTCCCAACTGACGTCACAGAACTGAGAGCTCTCCCAACTGACGTCACAGAACTGAGAGCTCTCCCAACTGACGTCACAGAACTGAGCGCGCTCCCCACTGACGTCACAGAGCTGAGCGCGCTCCCCTCTGACGTCACGGAGCTGAGCGCGCTCCCCACTGACGTCACAGAACTGAGCGCGCTCCCCACTGACGTCACAGAGCTGAGCGCGCTCCCCACTGACGTCACCACAGAGCTGAGCGTGCTCCCCGCGCCGTTCGACACCGAGCCCTTCCTGCCACAGCACTGACGTCACAGAGCTGAGCGCGCTCCCCACTGACGTCACAAAGCTGAGCGCGCTCCTCACTGACGTCACAGAGCTGAGCGCGCTCCCCACTGACGTCACCACAGAGCGGAGCGTGCTCCCCGCGCCGTTCGACACCGAGCCCTTCCTGCCACAGCACTGACGTCACAGAGCTGAGCGCGCTCCCCACTGACGTCACAAAGCTGAGCGCGCTCCCCACTGACGTCACAGAGCTGAGCGCGCTCCCCACTGACGTCACAGAGCTGAGCGCGCTCCTCACTGACTTCACAGAGCTGAGCGCGCTCCCCACTGACGTCACAGAGCTGAGCGCGCTCCTCACTGACGTCACAGAGCTCAGCGCGCTCCTCACTGACGTCACAGAGCTGAGCGCGCTCCTCACTGACGTCACAGAGCTGAGCGCGCTCCCCACTGACGTCACAGAGCTGAGCGCGCTCCTCACTGACGTCACAGAGCTGAGCGCGCTCCCCACTGACGTCACAGAGATAAGCGCGCTTCCTACTGACGTCACAGAGCTGAGGACGCTCCCCACTGCTGACGTCGACGTAACGACCCCTTGTAGGTATATACCTAATTAACCTAGTACCTACATACTGTAACTACATACCTACATACAATAGGTACCTACATACAGTACCTACATATTCCTATTGTACTACCTTTACATACCTATTGACGGGTAGATTGGGTGGCTTTCTATTAGGTACCTACCTAACTACCTACAACATTACCACAGATAATGCAATAGTTCCTATACTGGTACAAAATGCTTACATTTTGACAGAACGACATGACAAATATCTCGCGGTGCGCATCTTAGGCCCGCAGGTTACCAAATTTTAGAGATGGCAACCCTACCTCACACAAACAGGCTCACTAAAGTATAAGGCCCGTATTCCGAGACAGAAATCGTTACTCAAGCATAGATTTGAGTAGAGATTTTCATACAAAAATCTATGCTTGAGTACGGATCAGTGCTTGAGTAAGGCTACGGAATACGGGCCTAAATCTTTCAAAGGGCAATGTTTAAGTACCTAAGTACTCTTCTTTAACAAAATCCCAAGTGATGTGTCTCAAATCACTAGTGCATAGGTAGGTACCTATAGCAGTCCATTTTACGGCAACTCACTCACGGTACCTACAACAAGCTGTGCGCCTGTCGAATGCTCTGCCAGTGGACATCAAGAAATCGTCATCGCTGCTTTGGTTGCCTGGAAAGAATCACTTTAAGCGATAAGGCTGCCCATTGTTGGTTCGTGAACGAACACACCCCTTAACATCTCCAAGAATATTGGAATCCTCGGCGCGGCGTCGAAATTTTGTGAGTGACGTTCAATTTCGCAGTCAATTGGAAGGAAAGGCAAAACTGGCCTCAAAAAAACTCTGCGTCCTCAATAGAGCGAGCCGGTACTTCACATGGGACTAAAACTTTTGCTATACAAAGCTCAAGTCTGACCGCACGTACCTACCTGCTCTCACTCATCTCTGGGCTGGCGCGGCTCGTGGCGACGTGGATCTCTGTGCGTCTTGCGTCTTCTACCGTCTCAATGGGGAGTGTTCTGACGAGCTGTTCAATTCGGTGCCTGCGGCCGATTTCCACCACCGCACCACACACCACCTGGATGGCTGGTTTTCCACAACTTCTCGTTTCACGCGATCTTTTCTGCCTACCTAGTAGGTACCTACGTGTAAGATGTGGAACGAACTACCCTCTGCGGTTTTCCCACGGAGTTTCGAAATGGGGTCCTAGTAAAGGCGGGTTTAGTTTATCTCCCAGCTAAGTACGGCATAAAAATATATTACTTATATATTTATAAATATAGGTGGGGGAAGTGGGGTAGATTCATACAAGGGGCATCGTCATACACTAGATCTTTCTGTTGTTAGACGCACATTAACTGAATGACTTATGCGTATACGCGTGACTTACTTATGTGTGTGTTGGCTCACGGAGTTTGACAGAAGTCGGTGTGCAACTCAAGTAATTCTATGACCTCACTTTAAACATCTTTATTTTAATAAAATCTTTTATCTAGATTATTCAGTACTATTTTATTTCAAAGATAATAGGATCAAATTTGTGAATTGATACGTGAATAATGATTATATATGGTTGGTTTTTTTTATAGGAATACCTTTATTTCATTTTCTTTTGATGGGGTAGGTTCATACAGCATTAAGCGGGGTACATTCATCTATTATATTAAAAAAAGAGGGACCTGACTTACCTATCACGCTCCAGGCCAGACCGCTAAAGCTAGAGAGCTGAAATTTGGAATGTACTTTGCTTACATGGCACAGGCACCCGCTAAGATGGAATTTTGATAAATTTAACCCCTAAGTGGGTCAAACTGGGCCAAAACGTTTGTATGCAAAATCGTATTCCTTGAAGTTACATACACCAAAATTGGTATGTTTATTCTTCAAACAAAATAAATAAGAACTGCATTAAAAAAAAAACTTAACCTTAAACTGCGATGCTATTAGCGTTCAAAGTTTGTATGGAAAAATAAAAACTTGATGCGACTGGCTTGAAACTTTGTGTAAATATTAAGAACGTAAAATAAAGAAACCCGTGTTTTTTTTCTTTTTGATATTAACCTTTAAACGGCTGAAAATAAATAAAGTAGGTGGTTCGTTAGAGCGGTCAGGATTATTCCTGACCGCTCTAACGTGCTCTAGTGTGGGTTTATACGCACAGCCAAAACGGCTAAAGCCAGAAAGCTGAAATTTGGAATTTAGTTTCGTTACATGACACAAGCACCCACTAAGACGGGATTTTAAGAAACGAAGCCCCTAAGTGGGTCAAACTGGGACAAAACTTTTAGATGCAAAATCGTATTCCTTGAAGTTAGAAACACCAAAATTGGCATGTTTATTCTTCAAACAAAATTAATAAGAACTGCATTTCAAAAACAACAAATTTAACCCTTGAGGTGTAGTATTACGATAGATACTAAGATTCAGCATACATCTTCATTTTTTAGTCAGTATTTAAGGAGACTCGCTAAAGAATACTCGTTTCAATCGAATCCCTTCCCCTCATGGCGACCTTGCCAGGATTTGGGGTGCGTGACGCGGTATCGAGTTGGTTAGGCGTTGCAGCTCCAAATATGTAGAGCGAATCTATCTTAAACAATATAATTTTTTTAATGTCGTGATTTGAATGGAAACTAATAGTGAAAATGAATATTGAAAAGAAACCGAGTTCCAAAACCAAACCTCAGTTAGGGCAAACAAAGCCGATTTTCATGAACTAAAAGAACATAATATCAGTCTAATATGTGGTGCTGATAATTGTATGTGTGCTGATGGGGCTCGGCGCTGTATATTTGCTGTATCAGCAATATAAAAAGTGTCACCATTCCTGAATTTAACGTGGCGATGATGGCGCAAAACTACTTCAGGAGGTCTTTCAGCCGTTCCCGCGCTAACCGTGAGGATGAGCGCGATGCCGTTATAATACAAATTAAATAAGTGTGGAGTGTGTGAGCGTTATATAAGTATGTGCTGTGCAGTGAGCAGTGCGGGTTTTTAAAAAAAAAAGTGAAAATATGTATACAGACTTTAAAAACATGATGAACTATAAATAGAAACTATAATGAAAAATTAAGATAATCATCGATAGTTAAGTGAATGAATAGTGTAGTAGTGGATATTAGATCTTCGTAAAATGTTATTCCATTCAAGTGTAATTGTTTTTGCAAGTGAGTACGTATTAGTGTATCAGTTTACATTACGCAAGCCAAATGGTATGTTTTAAAATGTATTATTTTAAATTTAATTATGTATAGAAGATTATGGAAGAACAATTGATGCAATATTTACAG
The DNA here is from genome assembly GCA_947507515.1 of Eulithis testata. NCBI lineage: Eukaryota > Metazoa > Arthropoda > Insecta > Lepidoptera > Geometridae > Eulithis > Eulithis testata. The sequence goes on from OX382194.1 coordinate 13,025,802, forward strand.
GATATTGAGCTAATAAGACGATACTTGGTAAAAAGAGGTAAGTATAGTTTTCAAGGAAATGTTATATAAACTAACTGTCAGAAACTGAAGTTATTTATGAAAAGAGTATAGAACTATGTAAATTGATGTAAGAAACTGATATAGATATGGATAGTGACAGTTTTAGTGAAGCAAGTTCAAATCAAGATACAAACATGGAGTTTGATCTGAAAGCGGCGTGTAGTTTGATTCCTGTAATGAACGGAAATGAAGATAGCACCAAAGGTATCATTGACTCCATAGAAATGTATTCAGAAATGTTATCAGAAGTAGAGAAAAAATTGCTTATTAAGTTCCTAATATAACAACGCATATCGTGGTCGAGATTATAAAGTGAGGAACGAAAACCGATCGAGTTATGAAACTCGTGGTAGAGGTAACAACCATCGTTCAAGTTTGTATGGAAAAATCAAAACTTAATGCGAGTGGATTGAAACTTGGTGTGAACATTAAAAACGTAAAATAAAGAAACCCGTATTTTTTTTCTTTTTGATATTAACCGTTAAACGGCTGAAAATGGTTTTCAAAGTTCGTATGGAAAAATCAAAACCTAATGCGATTGGCTTGAAACTTGGTGACAACATCAAAAACGTAAAATAAAAAAACTCTTATTTTTTCTTTTTTGATTTTAACCCTTAAACGGCAGAAAATAAATAAAGTAACTCCTCCGTTTCATGGGTCTGGAATCAACGCACAGCCAACGCAGGTTGGTTTCAAGCTTAGCATGTCCTTAAAATACAAAAAAATAAAATACCAAGGGTGTAGGTAAAAAACATTTAAAGAAATAGGTAGGTAAGTAAGTAATTAGGTAGACCTCGCTATAGAGTCAACGGGAAGCATAGTTTGTATGTTGCTTTATTACTGAATACCACGCGGGCAAAGCCGCGGCGCTACAGCTAGTACTAGGTATATAAAATGTACCCCAAATTTTTATTTTCGTGTTTAGAATAAAAATGATATCAAATTTAGTTTTACAGAAAAAATATGGTCAGAAATTACAAGAAAAGGGGAACTAGGGGTGGAGAGGTGGACGAACAGGCAATTGTAAAGGCTATTGATGGAGTTTTACAAAAAAACTGTCTTCGAGAAAATCTGCAGCCAAATATGGAGATAAATAATGAAGAAATATAATAATAATGAAGTAATAAATAAAGATTGATAAATAGTTAAACATTTCTTGTGTATTTTTTCACATGTATGAATCTGCCCCGCATGTGGGGTACATTCATACATTTTCAATTTTTTTTTTAAACTTTCATAAAAAGCTTCACATACGTGTATTTACACAAATTACATGTTTTTGATACAAAGTCATTTGACTTAGAGTAGGTACTAGTTTTTAATTAATATATACAGATATTTATAAGAGGTAGCTCGCAAAGTCAATTATTTTACTAGACAGTTTTAGGGCGATCTGTCGCCATGTGTAGGTAGGTAGGTACGTCCAAGTGACCACAAGTTTTTAGATATTGATAGGTACAGAGTAAATTCTTTAAGACGAAATAGAAAAACTGTATGAGGCTGACCCACTTTCCCGTACATTATTGTAGGTAGGTACCTACTAGGTATACAAAGTTAGTTTTAAGGCGAGGTTATCCAAGAAGTTTAGGACGAAGACGTCTAGACGGGCACTGGGCGCGAGCGAGCGAGCAAGGCGCGAGCGCCTGAACGGGCTGAACGTATAGATTTTGATAGTTTTCTTTCACCGAGATGAATAATAACTAAATTATAATTAAATAAAATTACAGTTCCCTAGTAAATAATAAGCCCTATCTTTTTATATAACTTTGACATGATTTCAAGAAGAAACATCGTAGTATGAACCGTTTGAAATATCGATTTAGTGTCATCTTTACGATTTTTTTTTATCGAGATAATTATTATTAGTCACGTTTTAGTACATTATGATATGAGTGCGGTAAGTTGAAAACTACAGCCGAGGCGATATTGCCTGCCCGAGCCGTAGGCGAGGGCTACAAAAAAGCAGAGGCTGTAATTTTCAAAGCGCACGTATGTCATACAACGTTTTATAACACATTTGCGAGGAAATAAATAAAACTCGGACTTTCTTCAAAGAATAAATCTTTTCATACCACTTGCTCAAAAAAGTGACATTCTATGCCACAAAAAGCGAACATAACAATAGTCATTTTAATCTGTTAAAAACAGGGAGAGAAAATTGTACTGGATTTCTTTCATCCTCTAGGGGGAGAAAGTGATTTAAATTTGGAATACAATTTATACTGAACTACATCTGTGTTTACACCATTGAGTTTGTATATAAAGCATTATACATCTTTTTGAAAAAGGAATACGCATTTATTATGCAGGCCGTATGATCTTGATGCCTTTGCTTTTCCGACAAAAAAATATTAGTCTAGGAAAATGCCGCGTTTTTGTTTTCTTCAAATACATAAACGTTAAGTTTATTTTAATTTATTTTTATAAATAAATTAATGTTCTAAAATGCTATCTCATATTATTATTGTGTTAATTTTTTCGCAAATGGTACGAAAAGTAAAGTATTTTCCTCGGTGATAAAGCTGTCTTAGTCTTGGGTGAACTTAAATCCCTCGCTATACTCAGGACTCGTGTTAAATCCCTCGCTTCGCTCGTGATTTAAGTTTTTAACACCCTCGCTACGCTCGGGAGTAAACCTCAAGTCCTTCATTACGCTCGCGACTTAAATCGTCACCCGCGACAGAAGACACTGCTTTATCCCCTTGTATAATAATCTACTATTTTCGTGCAACTTTTGCACTTCAGTAGAGATACAGTTGTTAAAAAAAGTTTCGAATAACCCCTTAAGATTTGTACCTACGTAGGTTAGGTAGGTACCTACCCATTCCTTGTGTAAGTAGATAAATAAAGTATTAGGTAGGTATCTATCTATCTCAGTTGTCGATTGGCAAGTTCAAAAACGTAATAAAACGAAGTCTTATTTTGTAAAGGCATACCTACCTACAACTAGTAGTAGTTCGCCCCGAACTGAGATCTCGTGATGATCGGAGGCAAACAATTTTTATTGACAATGATTGTAATAAACTTTGCAAATCGCTTCGAAATCGCCGTCTAGCTAAGTACCAGTCTTACTTGAACTACAAAATCATTGAAACTCCAAGAAATGGTAGCTCACGTTATAGGTAGGTATACATACTGGGTTTGCCAATTTTTTTTTACAACAACTCAAAAACTATTAGACCTAGAATCAAAATAAAACGGTGTCTAGAATGTCTAGAAATAAAACCCTATCATATGACACCCCACTTGATACTATTATTGTACGACTTTTTTTTTACTCCCTTTGGACCCTCATAACTTCCTTCACGACCCCTTGACCGATTTACTTCATTTAACAAACCAGTAAAACTTAAGAGTCCTACTATCCTTTTTGCCCAAGTTGTCACTAAGATGTCGTTCGCTTCGCTCACTCGATCAATAAAATATCTGATTATTTAGAAGACAAACAAGCCTGGGACGAATTAGCTCCAACGTATTAATTCGTCGAAAGCTCTAACTCATTCACAAAAAAAATGTGTCATGTCATAATAAACCTATGTAACGTCGATTCAGTGAGATTTTATTGAATTTAGGCTCTTTGACTTTGGTAGGTAGGTACCTATGTATCTAGTGTACCTACCTACGTTACTCAAACTCCTAAAACTAAATCGACAAACAGGAAAATACCTACCATAAAATACGAACGTTCCAACATCATGCCATGTTTATGTGCGTGTGTATTGTATAGGTACACGGTACCTACCTGTAGGTAGGTACAGAACAGAACTCAGGATAATAATTTTAGTAAATTGACAATATCATACAATAGGTAGGTACCTACCTACCTAATACAAACGCACGGTAGTGCTTCCGCCAATTAGAATTTTTTATGAATTTATGTGTGAATTATAGGTTTTTAGGTAGCTATAATAATAACGACCTAGGTAGGTACCTACCTCTAATGAAGTAAGTTTATCGGCGATAGCGACTTGGCTTTTTAGGATTCCGATTCCGTGTGGACTAAGGTGGGAACATGTCGGGATTTTGGAACTTTGTGAGTGAAAAAAGCGGGATTCTCTCGTCGAAAGCGGGACATAGTATGTTGTGTCACTTGTACCATCAATGGTACAAATCAATGGTACTACTGACACTAAGGCTAAAAAACGCATATAATCAGAAGTTTTTTTATCAACTCAATAATATTATATTTATCTTATTATTTGAGTTCAAATTATGTTTACGTGACAATAGATACGAAAAATAGCCATAGAAAGTGTATTTTTAATACAGTTGCTCAAAAAGTGGCGTATTGCAGGGACGTATAGCGTTCGGGATGTGGGCTATTACATACTCGTGCTTTTTTTTACCTTTCCCGAACTAGTGCGTTCTCTTTCCCAACTGTCAAAATAATGTCTATTAAAAAGAAAAACCAACCATGAAGTTTTTACTAAAAAAAATCATAGAAGTTTTTATGATTCATGCAAATACGTATATTTCTAAAAAGAAGCTACTAATTTGATTCAATATCAGATTTAATGATTTATTTTGATTGAATGAGTTAGGTTAGGTTTCATTTCATTTCATCTCATTAAATTTCATTTTCATTTCATATCAATAAAAAAATCTACTGAAGACTTGGCTGTATGGGCATAGTTCCCTTTGCCTACCAGAATGGGTGAAGAAAAAAAAATCTCTGCTATATTCTACGGTTGGCGCCATTTTTCAGAAATTTCTTTGCTAGTTTAGTTGTTTGTTGCACAAAATGAGTAATTTCGACCCTAGTTTTTTTGAATTAACACCACCAGAACTCAGTATAATTGCACAAAATGCTTCGGAGAACATTTTACCAGAAAAATCAAAAAGTCGCTACATATCTACATGCGACGAATTTATTGCGTGGAGAGAAGAGAAAAAAGCAAATTATTTTTCTATTATTTTATTAAATTGCTTCATTTTTTCGCAACTGTATTAAAAATAGTCGTTCAGTACACGTGCGGAACCGTCATTGCAACTTGTTCCGACTGTCAACCCTCGCCTTCGGCTGCGCCTCGGCTCGGGTAGACATTTGTCGGAACTCTTTGCAATGACAGCCTTTCCGCACTTGTAATGCAATATACTATTTAATAAAAATTATGATATTTTAAATCAGATTTACCCTATCGTTTAAATAAATGAGTCGTAATCGTCTTCTGAATAAAAAAAACCGAAACCATAATCAAAAGTTTTATTCATTAGAAAAATATGGCGTTCTAAACAATAGGAGTGAGTGTTACAAATTGTAACTTACAATTATTGATAAGAATTACTTACTTATTCATGATAATTATTTCTGTGAAGATTTAACTTCTTTTAAAGTTTCCTTTCTCTCTATAATAAAGATGGGTCCGGTTATTGTACAACCATGGAATGTACAGCCTGTGAAAACACAGCCGTGGAAAGCGCAGTCAGGAATGCACGACCGTGGAATTCATGTATAATGTACATGAATTCCACGGTCGTGCATTCCTGACACGTGCTGAGTTTGTACAGCCCGATTTTGCACAGCCCGGTAAAACACAACCATGGAATTCATGTATAAAAAAAAAAAAAAAAATACACCAATTCCATGGTCGTGCATTCTCGACACGTGTAGGGAATGCACGCCCGTGGAAAGCACAACCGTGGAATTGATGTACTTGCTCCTGATTGGTCGATTCATTCTATGCTTCGTTCAGATGTAACTACAGAGTAAAAATGGTACTAGTGTAAATTTAGTGATTAGTAAAGCACAGGCTATCAAAGGTATTAAACAGATTAGAAATAGAACGATTGAAAAGCATAGAGAAAAACAACAAAGTTTATTTTTTAGCAGATTTTATGGATGGGCTCGCTTCGCTCGCATTTTTTTATAAACAAGCCTAACCTAACCTACCTACCGATTGCGAAGTTGACTATTTAAACACACTAATAAAAAATATAGGTACCTACCTAAGTAAAAATGAAATATTTTGTTCTGTTTACGTTCCCTTTCAATCGTTCAATCGTTCACATAGTCAGGCAAGTAAGTGTAAACAAAGCATAGGTGATGACGTATTTTGGCATCCAATTCCCAGGTTGTACATTCTGTGGATGGGCATTCCCGACACGTGCTGAGCTTTCACAGCCATGGAAAACACAACCAAGGAATGTACAGCCCTGGAATTTGATGCCATTTGGCAGCCAATTCCATGGCTGTGTATTCCCACCCTGTGCACAACATTGTACGGCCTGGAAAACACGTCCCGAGATTGCACAACCATGGAATTGGCTGCCAAAATATACATCAATTCCTGACTGTACATTCCGGGGTTGTGTTTTCCACGGTTGTGAAATGACGGCACCCATAAAGATGAACGCTGCACGCTGCACGTATGGTCGAGTTATCCCCGAAAAGCGGGACTGAGCCTGTCCCGCGCGGGACATTTAATTTTGGTTAAAACATCGGGACGTCGTCCCACCAAAATCGGGACGTCTGGCAACGCTGGTAGGTACCTACCTAGGCGTTCTAAGCTTACCTACCTACTATTCCCAACTCTAGCTTCTACTGATGCAAATCGTCTGCGTTCTATCCATACCTAATGCAAAAATATTGAGTAGGTAAGTACCTACCTACCTACTTAGGTACCTACTACCATGGACGTAATAATCCTACTATACCTAATAATCAACTTTGCCCCGTCCGTCGTCGTTTGAAAGACATGACAGTTTATATTACATTATGTATTAAGTAAGGTATGATTTTTAAGTAACATCTCAGTGAGTTTCATAGGTCTTTAACTCTTATTTAAATTAATTAGCACGATTCATTCCCATTACAAAGTTAGTAGGTAGGTACCTACCAGTAGTAGGGAGGGACATAAGTATGTTACGATATACCTACGCGTTAGACTAAGTATAGGTACTAGTATAGTATTATATAATCTGTGGTATAGGGAAAAACGCGACCAGCCATTATCGTCGCAGGCACGGCGCGGGCGCTAGCAAGCAGGAGTAATACTACAAGGACAGCAGGCGGCGGGCATGGCATACGACATGCGGCAGCGGATCTGTCTGGTGCTGGCGGCAGCGCTGGCCGCGGTCGTGTCCGAGACCGAGCGAAGGCCCAACAACTGCACGGATCTAATAGGTCAGTCGTCGACCAACTAGTGGACCTACCTATACCTTACCTAGGGTTCGTTCTATGACAGGTAGGTTCAGTGAGAGCCCGACGGTAACAAAGGTTCTCGGATAGCGAGGAGTAGGATGGCCTACTAGGAGTACCTAGTGGACCGACCACATTATTAGGATTGCAGAAGGCGATCAATGGAGAACACCCAAAAAAATGATTTCCTGGAAACTCCCTGATACCTACATAGCCATAGGGGAGGACTTATGTGCAGCAGTGGATTTCTACCAGCTGATGTGATGATGAGACGTGCATAAGGGACGTCACGAGTGAGCGAAGCCAACGAAGATTCAATTCGGTGTACCTACCTACCTATAATGATGTTGGAGAATCAAATAAATAAATAAAGATCTTAGTGATAACTTGGGCAAGTCGGAGCTGTATGGTTGTTCGAGCATAACTTTCGTCCAAAGGGAGTGAAAAAAAGGTGGGGTGTCAGGGACATTCCAAATGCTTCTACCTATTTTAATTATTACTTACCTATTTATTTTATTAGAATGAATTTTGTTCTAAGTTACCTATAGGTAGGTAGGTACCTATAAAATAAAAAGATTTTGAGATATCGTAAAAATTATATTTTTTAGTTTCAATGACTTTGTAGTTCAGGTAAGACTGGTAAATAGATCGCGGTATCATCGATTCTTGTACCTACCTATCAGATGGTGTAAAAACCACGTTTAAGACCCTATAGGTAGGTATACCTACCTACTGTCGGTATTTTCTTGTACTTTCGACCAAATCTGATTGTTCTTTATGATTTGATGAAGGTTAGCCAATATTTTATGATCTGTTGCCATGGAGCTTATCCTTGTATCCTCATTTAAGAAGTATCTACCTTATGTAGTACACCTCAATACTTTATTCTCTGCTCTGTTGTGAGAGAAAAAACATGCCTCGTTATAAATACTGAAGTAAATATTCACGGACCCTTGAAGTAGGTAGGTATTCGGGCGTTCTACAGACTACTAGTGGCCAATTGCGCTAAGTTGTAACGGCTCAGCCGTTTCTGTTATTGCTACGTTAAGGCCGATAATAACGCAACAGTAACATCGGTAAATCAAAGTCGACATGGGTACCTACCTACAAAGGTATATACCAGTTGATGCGAATGAATCTATTTCTCTAATCTAAGTTAAATAAATTTAGTTTATTTTTTAAGATAAATCTAGTTTATCTTTGTTGCCTTAGTTTTATATTATATCTTAACTGTTATTTTTATTTAATTTTTTGTTACAAAAAAAAAAAAAATTAAATGTAGTTATATTCCTCTCCGGGTGTTACACTAGACCAATGTCCCAATGAGCTAGGGTGATGCTACGTGTGACTTGTACAATCCGCGGAGCGAGATGGTGACAGCGCACCTGGTGACTTGTATTGTAATACTACAGGTTTCACAAACCTACTTCAAGCACCAGTTTCTCACAAAACAGGTTTACACTGTAAGTTTGTAGGTAGGTACCTAACCCTGATTTTGTATTTTTGAACATTTTGTGAGAGAGAATAAACGTTTTCACTATAATTATTATTAATGAAAATATTAAAGATGGAAATGGTCCCGTGGACCTGGAGGCGGTGACCGTGGGCGGCGTCGCACGCGAGCTGTGGCTGGTGTGGACCAGCGACGCAGATCGTGTCGCTGCAGCGCTGCTACTGCGTGTGCTGGGTGCCCTGAAGCGCTGTCAGAAGCAACGCTGTCGGCTACGACTGTGCTACGTGCCACAAGGCCTCTGCGACCTACTGGCGAAGAAAGGAACCAACGTCGTCGGCATCGAAACCGCGTGAGTCTACGCCACGGGAGTTATTGACCTAAAGTGGGCCTTTCTTGTAGGTATAATAAAGATTTAGAATTTTATAGGCCCAAATCGTTACTTCAACGTACCTAGCATTGAGAGTATAAGATTCAGAAATTAAAACACTGAATTGATTCGGTAAGTGAATAAAAGTTATTATTTCACACACGATGCTATAAAACTCACAAAAACACTGAAACACACTGAAAGTTCAGCTTCTAAACGTAAACTTTTATGACAGGCGTCAGGCTCAGTCGGTAGTAGCTCTGCCTTCCGTGCTGTAAGTCGTCGGTTCGATCCCCGCCGAGAACAAACATTTGTGTGTTGTGAATATAGATGTTTGTTCTATGTCTGGGTGCATATTATAAGTATGTATTTACAAAAAAAATTGTATGTATGTATTCTATCAGCCATCTAGTTTCCATAGTAGGTACAAGCTTTGCTTAGTTTGGGATTAGAAGGCGTTGTGTTAAATGTCCGTGAATATTCATTGGAACGAAGTTCCTTATCGCACGTTGCGAAAGGGGGCTAGACGGAAAAAATTAAGACCAAAAGTTGTAGAGACACTTTTTTCAAACTTTGAGAACGTCATTCGAGTAAGTAGAATAATTGGTGCGGGAAGGAAACAAATGCATGTAGGTATACCTATTGTTGGAAGTTTTTGTTTTAATTTAGGTGCTTCTGTGTACTTACTGTAAAAAGTTCCTTGAGGTGTTGCCTCAAGGAACTTCGTTCCATCCGGGTGTCCCTTGACTCCTCTCAAGTTTATTTATTTATTTTACTACAAAGGATGTTAAAATTCATCAATTACATGGGTGCGTATTGTTTACACAATATAACATAGGCAGGTAGGTACCTACGCTACATTGATATTCGCAGATTTGAATCAACTTGTTTACAACCTCACCTTCATCTCGCAGGATCACAGTGGGCTTCGAGACCGACTCCGGCTGCCCCACCAAAAGGTTCTTTAACAGCGTCAGCAAGGCATCGCAACTGCAGTCGCGCGAAGCTCCAGCCGAGTGCGCGGAGCCCCACCAGCCGCGGGGGCTCCAGCCGGCGGAGCCCCTGTACCTGGCGACCGAGCTCGATCTGACGTACCACGCGCCGTGGTTGAAGCGCGCGATGGAGAACTACGTGCCGAACAGCAGCGTGCTGTGCGCGCTACTGCGCACCGAGTCCGAGCGGGCGCAGAGCTCGCCGGCCGCGATCCACGCTGTCGACCAATGGACTGTCACCGAGCCCGATGTGTTCAGGGATATGGTCATCAAGGCGGAGGGTATCCTCCACGCCGAGACTTATCAAGCGCTTGTGTACCGATGTGACGGCAATGAGACCGGCCACTGGACCGAACCCGGCTTCGACGCAGCGTTACAGATGTTCGGCTCGGCGATCCAATATGAGACGCAGCCGAAACTCGTCGTCGTGAGGTTTCCTACGTACTTGGTCAATTGCTCGTCGCCGTCCGATATCGTCGACGACTTGCAAAAGCAACTCGAAGTGAAGAGCGCATACCGGCTACTCGGCGCGCTGGGTGCCGGCGCCGGCGTGCCCAAGGCAGCGGCTCTGGCGGCGTCACGCGGCATCGTCTTCATGTCGTACGACACGCAGCCGCGGGACAACGACACGCCGAGCACGGCGCCGGACGCGGCCGCTACCGGCGCCGCCCTGCGCGCTCTGCTGGCGCGCTGTGGCTGGCGGCGGGCGGTGCTGCTCTCGGAGGCCACGCCAGCAGCAAGCTCCGCGGCTGAGGCATTCGGCTCGGAGATGCAGGTGGGACAAATGACGCTGCCCGCGTCGGACGCGGTGCTGAAGGACGCGCTGGTCGCACTGAGCGAGGCGGGCCAGCGCGTGTTCGTGTTGAATGCGGACGGTGTTGCTGCAGCACGCACGCTGGCAGTAGCTGTAGACGCTGGTCTCACGTCGAGCAAGGGGTATGCGTGGATGGCACGCGAGTGGACGTCGCCCCTGCCGCCGCCGCTGGCATTGCTGGCGCTGGCGCCGGTGCCGCACGACGGCGAATGGTTGGAGACGGTGTCGAAGCTGTGGCCCAAGAGACCGCCGCCGCGTGCGGCTCCACTACTGAGTGCAATGCGCATGTTGGCACTCGGATATGCAAAAGTGTTCGAACGTCACGAGACGTGGCGCTTCGATCACCGGCTCGCTCCCGTCCGCAAGTGAGTATTCCGAACAAAAACGTAATAAAAGTAGGTACTTAAGGTCAAACACCCAGGGGTTAGCCTTCATAATACTAGTAGTTCACCTGGGCTCACCTGGGATCCTTTTTTTAGGGTTAGGGATCAGGCATATATTGTATCTCCCTTGGATCGATTCGGCTGACGCTTACATCTGTTTTTGGTAAATAAACTATTTTTTTTTTTTATTAATAGGTTCACAAATTGAAACTTACGCATAAACCTTAAAAATAATATCATTGTGTACAAAGATCATTCACGGCGTAGTTGCTAAAAACAGTGAACACAATTTGTTATTAGGTACGTATTTACTTATTAAGTATATATCGCCTCTTTGCGACAAAAACGTGTTAAAGTCGACATGTCACGTTATAGAATGATTAACTAGAACAAACCGCCGTTTCGCGCTCTACTTGCTACTAAAACGGCATATTTCTAGGGTAAAAAATGGCTGAGTTATGAATGAAAGACCGAGAGCTTGCTGAATTATCTCTATCTCGCTCGCGCAAAGTGTTCGATGCAATAACGATTCTAGTCAGTAAGACCCAGGTGCTTGGAGGGGAAAGTGCTGTCCGATTGCGGCAAAAGCGTGACAACATTAACGTGACACGGCTTTGATGCAAGAAGTAAGTAATTTTTTGAAATCAGTTTTGCTTCTAAAGTGTGATATCGTTTACCTGTACCGGTTTTCCTGTAAAGAAAGCTTAAATTTCTTTCGGATAAGGGATGCTTTGTCACGTTATAGTATTCAATATCTTGATTTTTTATGTGACAAAATGACATGTACCGTTACAGATGTTAAAAACATTTTGTTTATTACATTGTTGTTATGGTTCACTTTAATTTGTTGCGTTATTTCTGAAAACTTACAACGCTTTGGTGTGTTTATGTTAAGATGTCGCATTGTAAGTGCTAAGGCATTAAGCTAATATTGCTCTATTCTTTCAGATGGAATCGCGATCTAAGAGAATTTTAGAACTCGTCACGCAAAATGTTTCGAGTAATGTTCAGCTTGGTAATAAATCTTTATTTTAATAACAAAATATTTATTATTATTGTATGACATTACAGTTTATTTATGTTTTAGGGCAAGAACCGGAAGAAGCACCAAACATTTTCAATGAAGAGAATAGTCAGAAAGCTGATGTGCTTCGTCGCGATTCTACTAGCTCTTCAAGTAGCTCTTCAAGTAGCGGCTCATCAGGACCATCCTATTTTGAAGGTATTCTGGTTTCTATTATATTGTTATACTAGGAAAAGCTCATTGTTACTATAATTTATTAGTAATTTTTTTATTTTTTTATAAATTCTTTTCAAGACTAGCTAATAATATTTTTGTCATTGTTGTAGATTCTGACGACTCAGTAAAAGACCCCGATTACCAGATAATTAAATCTAAATCGATTAAAAGAACCAGGAATATTTTGGAAGAAGAAAATGCACCTGCTGACAAGACTGATCAGAACGTAACTGAGACTGAAGTAAGACTTGCTACGGACCCAGTGATAAATACTGATAATGAAACATTCGGTGATATGGATGTAGAGACTGAAATAGGTTTAAGACAACAAAATGAACGTACAAGGAATGATGATCAACTGATGAATGCAATAGATAGTATACTTTCAAACCGGTTAACTCCAACTCAAGAAATAGAAAACGTAGCAGCATCAACCTCTGAAGTCTTAATAACGAACACCAATGAAGATCCAACGCCTACTAAGAAAGGAAAGAAAAGACCAAGAAATGCTGACAACTGGCAAAAAAATGTTGCCAAAAAATTGAGAAACTGTGGTAAGTCATACCAATCAAACATAACAAAACAGGTCGTTCCTGAACGTAAGCTAGGAGAACTTTGTAAAGAAGCGTGTGCGTTTAAATGCCGAGAAAACTTTTCTAACGATCAAAGACGTAAAATATTTGGCGATTATTGGAATTTGCAAAACATAGAAAAGCAATGGAGTTTCATTGCTTCTTCTGTTGAAGAGGTAGGTCGAAAAGATCGTTACGTCAAACTGGATTCTGAAGGAAAAGTAGTAGAACCGAAGCGGACCAACAACAATGCATTTTATTTATGCTCAGAAAAAGGTGAAAAAATAAGGGTTTGCAAATTATTTTTTAAAAATACACTAGCAATCAATAATCGCCCTATAACAACTGCATTAAGTAAGAAAAACAAAGAAACGAACATTTCATCAATGAAAGATAATCGTGGGTGTCATGGTCATCAACCCAAAACTGATGAAAATCTCATAAAGAGTGTGAAGGAATTTATCAATTCAATTCCTAAAATTGAATCACACTATATTCGGGCTAATTCACAGAGACTTTACATAGATGGAAGCAAAAATATAGCAGATCTACACCACGATTATGTTGAAGGTTGCAAGGAAAAAGACGTTGATTACGTGAACTATGTTATGTTCTATCGGATCTTTACTAAAGACTTCAACATTTCGTTTTTTACACCAAAGAAAGATATGTGTGATGTCTGTGAAGCGTTCAAAAACTTACCACAAGACGAAAAAGAGACCAAAAGAGAAGAATATGAAAATCATCAGAAGGAAAAAGGGCTGTCGCGTTTAGAAAAAGAGAAAGATAAAAACAACAAAGATCTGACCGTATGTGTTTATGATCTGCAAGCAGTATTTCAGTGTCCCAAGGGTGAGATTTCTGTTTTTTATTACAAATCAAAATTGAATGTACTGAATCTTACAATTTATAACATCCAAAATAACGCTGCAGAATGCTTTGTCTGGGACGAAGCTCATGCCAATCGAGGAGTCAACGAAATAGGGACCTGTGTTTTCAAATATATTGAAAAAATTGCCAGCATTGGCAATGACGTCAATATAGTATTTTATTCAGATAACTGCGCTGGACAACAAAAAAATAAGTTTATGATTGCCATGTACCTTTTCGCTGTCCAAAAATTTACAAATATTAAATCTATCACGCACAAATTTTTGATAAAAGGACATACACAGAATGAAGGCGACTCCGCGCACTCACAAATTGAGAGACAGATTAAAAAAGATTTAAAAAAAGGTCCCTTGTATACTCCTGATGGATTCATAAATGCCATTAAAAATGCCCGTAAGAGAAGCCAGCCTTTTCGAGTAAATGAAATGTGCTACGAAGATTTCTACGACTGGAAAAATGTGTGTAGTCAGATGGGTTTTCAAATACAGAAAGATGATGCAAACGATGTCGTAAAATTTAGTGACTTGAAAGTTATAAAAATAAAACAAGATGACATCCGCGCTATACATTTCAAAAACTCGTATGCTGATGAAGATTTTAAAAGAGCTGTTGTCATAAAGAAGAGAAAAGAAATAAATGTTGACGTCAAAAAAGCATACACTGCAAAACCTGGTATTTCCCAAAAGAAAAAGGCGGGCCTTATGGAATTGGTCAACAAAAACTTGATTCCAAGATACTATAGATCGTTTTACGAAAGTCTTTAATTTTCATGGGTTATTTGGTTTTACTAATTAACCGTATCGTAACCTGTTTAATGTGCCATAGCCTAAGATTTTGTGTTTTGTGTAGTTCAATACAAAGATATTTTATAATAAGCTAGTTGATAAGTTTTAACGGTTTTAAATTTTATTGTTGATAATTACAATGTTGATAACTTGCTAAGACTTTAAGACTGTGTTGATTATTTCATAATTTGTGATTTTTAATTGATAGATTTAATGGATACTTAATGCAAGTACAACTTTAAAAATACTAAGACCTTAAGTCATTAAGACTGTGTTGATTATTTCATAATTTGTGATTTTTAATTGATAGATTTAATGGATAATGCAAGTACAACTTTAAAAATAAGGCAACAATTAAAACTTTTTCTATTTCAATAATGTGTTTTATTCATGATATCACATGTATTTCTGACCGTAAGAAAAACTTTATATCAGATGTAACGTGTTAAGTCCATATGTCACAAGGAAAAAAATCTATTTTTCAAGAAGAACGTAATATATTGTGCCCTTTCTTAAAGAAATGATAATAATGTTTAAACTAAAATATTCAGAGGCTTGCAATTCATTTATTTAGAAAGAATAATAGTTAGAGAACCTATAATCTGCATTTTTTTTACGAAAAACTCTAAATTTAATGAATTACACGAATTCGAAATGTTTATAATCGTCTCCTGAAAAGTCGGTGTTTTCTATTTAACACGTTCTTGTCGCAATGATGCGATATATTTATCAATTTGGCCGTAGGTCGTTTCTGCAAATAGTGCACCCCGTTGAGCATAAACTCACATTGGAGGTGTGGCTACCGAACGAAACCGAGCCTCGACTTGACGGCGGGACCTGCCCGAGGTTCGCAGCCGACGTGCTGGACGACGCGAGCTACTGTCGGCTGCTGGTCGGCAACCCGTTCCACCTCACATGTCTCGACTGGGTCGTGTACTGCGCCGTGCTAGCGGTGCTGCTCGGTCTGGTGCTCGTCGGTTACTGCGCTCTGACGGCACGGCGTCGCGCAGTCGGGCGGGCGGCGGCGCGCGCACGCGACCTGCGCTCCGAGATCCTGGTGCAGCTGCTGGAGCGACAACCGGGCACGCACGCGCGTCTCAAGGACTCGCTGGTGCACCGCGAGCGGGTCACGCTGCTGCGAGAGCTCGGCGCCGGGCGACACGGCCGCGTGAGTCTCGCCGCGCTAGCGCCGGGGGACACGCGCGTCGCCGCCAAGATGCCGCACGAGGGCTGCGCGCCCGCCGAGGAGGGCGAGCTCATCCGCGAGGCGGCGACCCTCGCGCCGCTCCGACACCGGCACGTGGTGCGCCTGCTGGGCGTGTGCCTCGGTCCGGGCCAGCCCCTGTTGCTGACGCCGGTCGCTCCTCACGGCGACCTGCTGCGCTACCTGCGCGCACGCCGCCCGCCGGCCCAGGCTAGCGAGGCGGGCCACGTGTCGGCGGCGGCGCTCACGCGGCTGGCGCGCGAGGCGGCGCTAGCGCTCGCGTACCTGCACCACTGCGGCGTGGTGCACTGCGACGTGCGCGCCGCCAACTGCCTCGTGGACGAGCGACGGGAACTGAAGCTCGCCGACTTCGGCATGGCGCGACCCCTCTCGAGGGCCGGAGCCGCAGTCGGAGCCGCCGGCGGCAGCCAGCACGCCGCCGGCGACGAGTACTACGCGTGCCGCCGGCGCGCTCTGTTCCCCGTGTTGTGGATGGCGCCCGAGTCGCTGGCGCGCGGTGCGTTCTCTGCCGCGTCGGATGTGTGGGCGCTGGGCGTGCTATCGCTGGAGCTGGTGACGCTAGGCGCGAGACCGTTCGGCGCGTTGGGTGCGGCCGAGGCGGTGGCGCTAGTGTCTCGCGGCGGACACGCCCGCCTGCCGAGTCGCGCGACGGCTGAAACTCGCGACCTGACGCGACAATGCTGGCGACACTCGGCACGCGAGCGGCCGTCTGCCCGCGAGCTGGCGGCCTGGCTGGCGAGTCATCCGGTCGCGTTGGCTCCGGTCCCACCGACTGGCCGAGCTGACCACCACAATGACGCCACTGCGTTCGGCGAGGCTCCCTGCGAGTCCACCTTCTCGAGCGAAAATTCGCCCGCACCTAGCTAGGGTGTGGTGGATCTGAGAGCTGGTAAGGCAGGGATCTGTGGTAGGCTACGGATCACAAAATGCGACTGAAACCATGATTACCACAAAGCTGTCTAGATTCACAACGCTTTGTATTAATAAAAAAACTACAGATATAAAAACAGCTACCTGCGCCTACTATGCTTATCCACATGCGTGGCTCCAATACGGCATTGTTCTGAGGAGAAATAGTAACGAAATTTCGAAACTGTTTGTTCTACAAAAGAGATGTTTGAGAATAATATGTAATTTAGATGGAATGGTAAGCTGTAAATCCTATTTCATAAAATACAACATTCTAACCCTAGAAGGAATTTTAAATTCACGGCCCTATGGCCAAGAATTTTCTTCCTCCTGCAATAGACACTTGTATTTATATCTAAACATGCTTATTTGTCAAAACTACAACTCCTACACTCCGGTCCACATACAATGTCTGTAAACATCTATAATAAATCCCCACAGATTAAAAAAATTAAGAAAACCCTAATCGATTTAAAACTCTGTTAAAAAAACTCCTCATCCAAAACTGTTTCTATTCAATAAAAGATTTCCTTAGTACCCAATAGGCCATATTTATAAGTAGTTTCTAATATAGGTAATATTATATAAAGTGCATTATTTAGGTAAGATAAACATAGACATATAAAATATTAAGTACCTATAAGTTTTTTTTTCCATTTAGCCACCTAGCGGCTAATATGGTTATGCCCTACCAGGGTTCATATTGAAAGCTAACACCTAATTTAAGATCTTTTATGTACAATATGAAAACAATAAAGAACCTAGGTACAATAAAGGTTTTTATAGTTTTTACTTTGATTATTTAAATACCTACCTAATTAATCATCTTGACGCTCACGTACTAGGTAGATAAAAGCAGGTACCAACACAGTACCTACCTACTAAATAGGTAGACACCAACACAAAAGACTACTCAAGATCCACCTGATGTTAAAACTCGTTGAGGCTACAATTAGGTACGTAACAGAGTTGTAGGTATTTATTGAAGTAAAATAGAATGTGTTAGTTAGTAATAACGTGGCTAGCGCTGCATCTGGTAGGAGAGGGCGGCGGCCGGACGCATCAGCTCGTGATACAAGTTGAGTGCGTCTACCAGCTCCGCGGACAGCTGCGTGAGGCGAGCGTGTCTAGTGTCAGCGCGCTCCAGTGCCGCGTCCACTAGCGAGCCCATCGCCAGTGCACGAGCCTCGTCCGCCAGCAAGCGCGCCTCGTGTGCCGGAGCGTGCGCCGGGTCCGCCTCGTGCAATGCGGTCAGTGCCGCATCCATGCAACGCTCATCCAGTACATTGCCGGCCGACAGGGACGGCGGCGGTGACGGCTCTCTCGGCCCCACGACGGCGACGGTCGGCGTGACGGCGCGAGCCGCCTCCTCGCTCACGAAGTTGGCCGGGAAGAGTCCCTCGCCGCGTGCGTTGCGTCCCTTCCACCAGTTGGGGTCGCTCGAGTCGATCACGTGCACTGCGGGGGAGACAATTTATTCATTTATTTGTCTGTAGATGAGCAGATTTCGTTGATATGTTTGGGGAGTAGCTCGATTTCTGCAGGATGGATTTTCCTCACTGATGTATGTATGGTTTGATACACCTTATAGGTATAAATCAGAGTTTATTTATTTTATTTAAGTATTTATTTTTTGGAGAACCAACAGATTTTACAAACGATTTGGATAGGCAATGGGGGTGGGAACCTCTAATAAGTTAAACAACTTTAGAGTGACAATTAGAGGTTCCCACGTATAACAGTGTTACTGCATAGCAAGGAATCTATGCAGAAAACTAACGTAATACCTATAATGCAAACTAATGAGAACAATGTAGTAAAGTAAGTACATACATCTAAATAAAACACTATATGTAATAAATTTTAATAAATTTGAAATAAGAATAGTGTAAAACCAATAACTAAATTATAAATTAATAATAGTGTACATAAATAAGAAAAAAATGTATTTTAATTAATAAAAAGCGTAGGGATTCTTAATTCAAATGTATTAAAATTTATTTTCTCTTTTTTACGAGTTTGGTTTTCTATATAAAGCGTGTGTTTTAGTTTTTTTTAACTATTATTTGTTTTCTACTTTTTAGTTTAGTTTATTTATTTTAGTTTGGTTTATTTATAAAAGCGTATTTTTTTAAACTATTACATTTATTAGAACACAATTAATAAGTCATAAGTCATAAGCATTTATTGGTAATTTTTAGTTACAGGTCACATACAAATAAGTAATTCAATCACCATTCATTACAACAGCAAACAAGGCTCTTTCCTCAAAAATTGTAAATTTAAATTCCTGCTTATTATGTTGAATTGAAAATTCTCTTTGTTATTCGGAAATTTTTAATATTAGGGAAATCGGCTAATGATAATGGTTGGAAATTAATTTTAACATCAATTCCTGCCTTATCGACTACTAGATTCCGCCCGCGACTTCGTTCTCGTCCTGTTGGATCCCGTTGATTTTCCGGGATAAAAAGTTGCCTATGTGCCGCCCATTGTATGTCATAGACTTAAGTTGTTATGTTTCCTGTATGTTTAGTTTTTAGTTGTGGTGTGCAATAAAGTATTTTCTATCTATCTATCTATCTATCTATCTATGTGTTAATACAGGTTACGAACCATATATATTCCAAGTTTCATCCAAATCGGATCTATCGAAAATAGTTTTGGCGTGAAAGAGTAACAAACATCCTCACAAACTTTCGCGTTTATAATATTAAGTAGGATAGGATAGATGAAAATTATATAAATTGTCAAAAATCTTATTTTGCAAATTGAATAATGGAATAATATTATCAAATTAGTGTATTGTCATCGGTCCTCGATAAATCTACAAAGTTTGAATGAAATTGGCCGTTGAAAGTGGGTCAAAATCGCGGCCAAAGGAGTCGGTTACAAACATACAAGTGAAGCTAATATAAAGCGTGTAAAAAGGTCGTTAATTATCCGCCATAAAGAATTGCCTGCTCAGCTGAGGAGCTGACCTCACTGAGGAGGCGTTAGTGTCAAGGTCAATTCTCTTGCTGAGTTTATTGAAACTGTCACTTGCTCGCCATAGGTAGGAGTTTTGCCTGTAGTTAGTTGAAACTATAGGGACATGCAGTGGAGCGTTGAACCTGGTTAACTTGGACGGAACACTGATATTAATTCTGTTCATAAGGTTAAACATAGTTATAGTTAAACTAAGTAGGTATGTATGTACCTAGGATGCATGTTACCGGATAGGCTGGGACGTACCGATCTCGCCGGCGACGAACGTCAGCTCGTTGTCCTCTGCCGCCTCGAAGTCGTAGAGCGCGCGCACGCGGCGCTCCTCCACCGGCATCGCCTCCACGCGCGGATACAGCGCAGCCGGAGCCGGAGCCGGAGCCGGAGCCGGAGCCGGAGCCGGAGCCGGAGCCGAGACCGGCGCCTCACTGAGCGAGAGCGCGATGGCACGCGCCAGGTCGTCCTGCTCGCGCGCGGCGGCGGCGGCGGCAGGCGGCGCGGGGGATGCCTGCGGGGAGGGAGCTTCGCCCTGCAGCTTGGCGTGCAGAGACGGAATCAGATCGAGCTGCGGGTCGTTACGGAACTCGCCCTCCGCCCACTTGCGCAACAGCGAGCGCAGCCGAGCGCGCACGGCGGGTTGCGCGCGCGCCAGCAGACGTCGGTATTCGTGTTCAAAGTCACGCGACGCTACCTCGAGCCGGAAGGCGCGGCCCGCGTTGGAGACGAGCGCGTCGAGTAGCGTGGCAGCGTGCACTTGCACATGCGGGTCGGGATGCGCGAGTCGCCGCAGCACGGCGCGCAGTGCGTCGCGTCCCGCCGCTGCGGACGCGGCCGCGCGGTCGCAGATCTCCATTATGAGGCCCCACTCCTCCGATGTGCTGTTCTCGCTGGTGGCGCGCTCTGACCATGTTTTTATTCATGTTTATATTATGCATGTATGTAAATATTACCTATATCTATTTCTCCCTGCAATAGTGATGCACTGCTGAGTTTCGGTTTGAAGAGTGCAGATGAGACTAAACACCCTGAGATCACAAATGTTATGAGGATGCCCCAATGTTATGAGGCACATCCTCATGAATATGTTCCCAAATTAAGTACATACTAAGCCAATTTACCCAAGTCGAAATTAAGATTGCTTTGCTTGTTTAATCAATACAAAACCTAGAAATGTGTGTTATTTACCTACCTCATCAGAACTGATAATAGTCAATGCAAATCAAACGAGCAATTCTTGTATTATACCTAATCTGAATCTTGGAAACGGCTCCAACGATTTTCATGAAATTTAGCATACACGGGATTTCGAGGGCGATAAATCGAACTCATTTTCAGAAAAAGTCGTTTTATTTGTGTTTTCAAGTAAACACTTAAAACAGAAAAATGTGACTCTTCCCGACATCTATTGGCGAATAATAATACTATTTTTTGAAGTTATACTTTCTAATCGTTAACAGATGGCAGTGTTCAGCATTTGATAGATGTCACTGTTGAAATTACTTGAAATCAAATGAGCATAGAACCTTTTCTAAAAAAGGACCAAATGGAAAACTACCGACCAATATCGATCGTTCCCGTTCTCTCCAAAATTTATGAAAAAGCTATGCATAAACGTCTCACCGATTTCTGTACAAAGCACAAAGTTATTAAAGAACAGCAAAATGGGTTTCAAAAAAATAAATCTACACTGTTAGCTACATTTAACCTTATTCATAATATTGTAGGGAGCGTTGATAGAAAGCAAACAACAACTGCCCTATACTTTGACATGTCGAAAGCGTTCGACTTCGTATCACATGAACTTTTATTGCGCAAGCTTGGTCACTACGGTATACGAGGACGAGCATTAGAATGGATTGAGAGTTATTTGTTAAACAGAGAACAATGTGTAGAAATATCGCGTTTAAATGACCTCAATGTTGTGGAGACTTTTCATTCAAAATATATTTATAATAAATTTGGTGTTCCTCAGGGAAGCGTTTTAGGCCCCCTTTTGTTTTTATATTATATAAATGACATTACTGAAGTTACTAATTATAATTCAGTTTTATTCGCTGATGACATTTCCGTAGTTGTGACATCAAATAATATAAAATCTCTTGACAATAATAATCATATATCTGACATTAAAATAACAATTGACTCTATAGTAAAATGGCTAGACGCGAACAATTTAAATGTAAATCTTGATAAAACCAATTTCTTAAACTTTAATAACATATCCAATATGAACATTGTATACAATAAAAACCAATTAAAAGAGCCAGACTCCGTTTCATTCTTAGGTATCACTATAGACAAAAAACTTAATTGGAAGGAGCAAGTAGATAAAGTATGTATAAAGATTAGCAGGTTTGTGTATGCTTTAGGTAGGCTTAGAAAAACATCAAATCAAGAAACGGCATTGATGGCCTATCATGGCTATGTTGACTCCGTCCTTAGATACGGCCTGACTATTTGGGGCTACAGTACGGATTTTGATAAAGTATTTATTGCACAAAAAAAATGTGTTCGTGCAATTTGCGGTATTGGCCCTTTAGTGTCTTGCAAGCCCTTTTTTCAAAAGCTAAAAATATTAACTCTTCCGTGTCTCTACGTATATGAAACTGCATGTTTTGTGAAGCGGCATAACTATCTATACAAAACAGCAAACGATGTTTACTTGCGTAATACAAGAAATGGCGAACGTCTCGTGAGCGAGTTTACTGCAAGAACTTCTCTCTATCAAAGAAACTGCTATAACATGAGCATAAAAATTTTCAATAAAATACCACACATTATAAAGGAACAGCCCCTTAAAAAGTTTAAGAGCGTATTACGCACCTGGTTGCTGGATCATGGGTTTTACACGGTTCGTGAATTCATGGAGCTAAAGTGAAATTGTATAGTTGCTATTAAACCTACCTAACTAATATAGAAAAATGTTTTGCATGCTATAATTTTAAAATAGCGAAATAATGGATCCTGTTATAATTTTGTTTACCACCTGTTGTGTACCTATTTCAAGCAAATAAAGAAACTCTAACTCGAAACTCTAACTCTAACTAAACAACTGCATATTGGTTATGTACATAAAAATAAATACCTACTAAAAAAATATCAAGCAAAGCTCGGTCAACCAGCTGGTGATTTATTTATATTTGCAAAAATGTGGTTACTACGTTTTTGTGATAACAATAACCAGCACATTACCTACTTACTATAACTAGGTATTTCTAGCATGCATTTTAATTTACATTACTGTACATTTTCACCATAAAACATGCACAATTCTGTGAAGATATTGATTTGTGTTTCCATCGCCAAACCTTGTGCATGTTTGATATTTCAGAATCTTGTACACATTGTTTGTAAATTGTAAACCTTTACATGCAATCCTCACAATGTTATTTGGTGGACACGCTAGCCAAACAAAACAAATCCATCGTAAGGATTGTGTTATGAAGGTTTTATTGTAAATGTTTTTTGGTGGAAATGCCAAGGTTATGGTGAAATAGTTATATATATACTATATAACTATTTACACCTACTAATACTAGGTAGGTGTAAGATAAACACATCAAAACATACAATAATACCTACATACCTATAGCAAAACTATGTTTAAGTAGGTAGGTACCTTTACCTACAGTAGAATATAAAATATATTAAATTAATATATCAAAAAGTGATGTCAAAATTAAGAAATGGGTACCTATAAAGGCACTTACTTACCAACATCTTGATCAAACGGTGAAGAATTGCCGAAAATTCCCATGTTAGGCACTTTATTGTTGGAATTAGTAGGTACCTTACCTACTAATCTTCCTAGGTAGGTAGGTACTCGTTTTATCAGCACTCTGAATAGGTATACCTATAACAAAAACTCAGAAACAAAGGTTTGGTACCTTTAGGTACGGTAGGTATATTTCACAAAACAATTACCTACTCACGAGTATAGATTAGAGCTACAGAAGCTCACACTCAAGCACAGCACAGGGTGCAACAAACTGCCTATTTGTTGCCTAATAATAAGGTATATTAATGAGTTCATTGGGTACAAGAACCAGAAGATAATTCTGTCTGTTTTCTTTGTTGGGTATGTATAGATCTACAGTACCTATTTTTTTTTTTTTTTTCGCTCCTCGGAGCAGGCTATAGTTTAGAACCATACCGCCTAGTCTTACGTTATGTTTTTCTCTTATGTTAGTTTGTTTAGATGTATGTCTTGCGTAAATATTTTTTTTTATCCCTAGTGTACCTACCTAAAAATAATGAAGTAGGTAAGCTACTCAGTGTTGCCAGTACCTGCGTCGCCTTTCGGACGATTCACTACCTAAAATGGGACGATTTTTGGACAAAAAGGACGGCTGGAGAAATATTAATTTGTTACGATTGAATGAGAAAAAGTGTACCTAAAAGGGCGTGAGTACATTTTTACGGCAAACAAATAAAAAGTTAAAAAATATATACCTTTATGTTCAGTTTTTAAAACCAAAAAACTTAAATTCAAATTAAACGCCGCCAAACCCGAGCATCACTCGTAATCGTGCCGTATATATTTATATTCAGCTTGTGTTTGTTTGTGTGCGTGAAACGATTGGGATCACTGCGCGTGGAAAAAGGATGGATGGTTGGCGACGATGCGACGATAATGACGATAGGCGATATTCGCCAGGAGTGGTCTGAAGTTGCATTCACACATTCACACGCCGTGCGTTTCGTTTTGCGTTTTTGTAATTTTTAAAACTGCGTTTTATTATTTGCATTTTAAACGCATTTTTGTAATAAAAAAAGTAATTTATTTGAAAAGGGACGGAAAAGGGACAGAATTTAAGAACGGACATCGAAGGGACGTAAAGATGTCTAAACGGTCAAAAATCATCCCTTTTGGAACGTTGTGGCATCTCTGAACCTACTTCATTTTTATATTTTTTTTGCTCCTCGGAGCAGGCTATAGTTTTAAAACCATACTGCCTAGTCTAACGTTATGTTTTTTCCCTTATTTAGTTTGTATAGGTGTTTGTCTTTCATGATAGGTCAAAGTCAAGTCTTCGTCAAGTCGGCTGTCGTTTGTTTTGAAGAGAAAATGGTGGCTTTCCCCTCCAAAACCGGAATCGAATTTTCACATTCAGAAAAACCACTTTACACACATTTATTCCAATGGCTCACACTTTATGTTACGACCTAAGTATTATTGGTCAAAATTCCACCAAAATTAAACAACAATACCTACTCACAATAACACAAGAAAAACTATCAAAATAAAAATGCTAGGTTTAGAAGTTTAGTGTTGACTCAAAAAATGACAAAATTCAAACCCTTCTCTAGTATATAATTATTATTTTTTCCTTTCGCTCCAAGGAGCAGGCTATAGTTTTAAAACCATACCGCCTAGTCTTACAGTTTTTTCCCATATTAAAGTTCGTTTGTTTAGGTGTTTGTCTTGCGTAAATGATATGTCAAGTCAAGTCTTCGTCAAGTCGGCTGTCGTTTGTTTTGAAGAGAAAATGGTGGATTTTCCCTCCAAAACCGGAATCGAATTTTCACATTCAGAAAAACCACTTATTTATTTTTATTTTTATTTATTCAATAGGCAACGCCAACAGCGCACATAGTTTACATTACAATAATCACTTATGAAAACCTTATTCTATAAAATGTGTGCCAATTACAGGCATGCACAGCATTTGCAATAATATTATAGTGGCTACTACAGACAACAGCAAAAAGGAAGCTTAAAATAAGTATTTACAATTAAATAAAAAATAAATGAACACACAAAAAAAAAAACTTCTAAAAATAAAAATAATAAAACTAACAAAAAAAGTGAGTGAGTTGCCAAACGGATCTAAATCTGGTATTTTCTACAATATTAAACTGTACTCTTTACACATCCTAAGTATTATTGGTTAAAATTCCACAAAAACACAAGAAAAACTATTAAAAAAATATGCTATGTGTTGTTTCAAAAAATGTCAAAATTCGAATCCTTTTTTATTATTATTTATAATAAAAGCAAAACAAAGAGACTAGATTAGGATTTATGACTATAGTAGGTAGTAGGTAAATAATAATCGATTTTTATTCAAATCGATTATTATTTTCTTATAATCGATTTTTTACTGTCGATTTTTATTTTAATAGTTTTTTTTTTATACAATATAGGCAGCCGTTTGACCACAATCTCACCTGATGTTAAGCAATGATGTGGTCGACGATGTAGCACGGTTACCTAGAAGATACCTATTCACTCTACTCTTGAAAACTTCCAAATTATAGCCATTCGGGAACACAGACGCCGGCAACGAGTTCCACTCTTTGGCTGAACAAGCTGAACAAGGGTTCCTCTGTGACGAATGCGCGAGGAAGGGAGCTGGAAGACTGGGCTGTCGCAGGCGGTTTCACGGTGATGAACGTTGGGGGAGTCGACACGTGGGTGCGGCGAGCTGGCGGCTCGACTGTTGATGTCGTTTGCGACGTCTGCCCTCGTTCGCCGCATCTTTGGGTGGGAGGTTTTGAAGGGAGTGGAGACGCTGTCGGATCACAGGTACCTACGTACGATTCGATATATCTGCTCTCTCCACTATCCCGGTTGACCCGTGGCGTCCCCTGCCGGGTGACCCGCCTCGCTGGGCTCTGAAAAAGCTGGACCACGAGCTCCTGCTGTCGCTGCAGAGGTGGACATGGAGGAGGAGGCTGAGTGGCTTCGCCTGGCGCTTTCACGCGCGTGCGATGCAGCCATGCCTCGGCTTAGGTGCCAAGCTCCTTGGCGCCATTTGTATTGGTGGTCGGTGGAGATTGCGGCGCTGCGTGTTGATGCTGCTCGCGTGAGGCGCGCGTACACACGCAGCCGCCGCCGCAGTTGTCGTGATCTGGAGGAGGAGGACCGTCTATACGCGGTGTACAGGGTGTGCGTAGAGGCCTTGTCCTCTGCCATAGGTGCGGCCAAGGATGCGAACTACGAGGAGTTCCTCAGCTCACTCGACGCAGACCCGTGGGGACGTCCGTACCGGATGGTGCGGGACAAGCTCCGGCCGTGGGTGCCGCCGCTCACTCGGAGCTTGCAGCCGGAGCTGGTGGACCGGGTGGTCTCCGCTCTGTTCCCGTCCGCAGATGACTTGCTCCCCCCGCCGATGGCGAGACCGTTTGGCATGGGAGCTGTCGAGGAGGATGACGACGGTGAGGTACCGGAGGTGACAGAGGTGGAACTAGGAGTGGCGCTTCATCGACTACGTGGTCGCAGAAAGGCTCCAGGTTTGGATGGAGTTCCGGGGCGTGCGGTGGTCATCGCCTTCGACCCTCTCGAGAAGAGATTCAGGGCGCTGCTCACTGCGTGTCTTGTACAGGGCCTTTTTCCTCGTCAGTGGAAAGCGGGGAAACTGGTCCTGCTAAAGAAGGACGGCCGACCGGAGGACTCTCCATCCGCGTGTTGTTGGCTGTTTCGCTTGACATATCGAACGCCTTCAACTCTCTTCCATGGACCTGTGTTGAGGAGGCACTCAGGTATCACCGGTACCCGGCGCGCGTCTAGCCTGGGAAGTAAAACCTATGACGCGCGGTGTTCCACAGGGCTCGGCCCTAGGACCTACCCTGTGGAACATCGGGTACGATTGGGTTTTGCGGGGTGCGCTGCCGGAAGGCGTGAGCGTGACGTGCTACGCGGATGACACGTTGGTCACTGCCCGAGGCGCTAGCTTCGACGATGCGGCTGCGCGTGCGACGGAGGGCGTGCAGTGTGTACTGGAGCGCATACGGCGACTGGGATTGGAGGTGGCGCTGCCGAAATGCGAGGCGCTGTGCTTCCATGGTCCACGGCGGGCGCCGATGGCGGGTGCTCGTGTGATGGTGGGCGGGAAGTGGATCGATGTCGGGCTAGCCATGCGCTACCTCGGCATTGTTCTAGATCCTCGCCTAACATTCTGCGAGCATTTCCGTCGGCTGGTGCCGAGGCTTATGGCAGCATGCGGTGCCTTGAGCTGATTGCTACCGAACGTCGGAGGGCCCAACGCACCTTGTCGAAGGCTGTAATGTGCAGGTGGTGCGGTCGATGGCCCTGTATGGGGCGCCCGTGTGGGAGGACGCGCTGGGACGAGCGAATAAGGCTCTCCTGCGTCGTCCACAGAGGGTGATGTGCCTCAGGGTGGTGCACGGCTACCGCACCATCTCCTTCGAGGCGGCGTGTGTGTTGGCGGCCTGCCTTTCTTGGGAGTTGGACGCCCGTGTGCTCACTGCGGTCTACGACCGAGTCGTTGATTATCGGTCGACAGGCGAGCCATTGCCAAGGGAGGGTATGTTGCGCTGGCGCAGGAAAGCACGCAGGCGCCTTCTTCTGCGCTGGATGCGCGCGCTGGGGGAACCTTCTGCCGGCCATGACACGATTGATGCGGTGCGGCCGGTTTTCGAGCGGTGGGTGACGAGGAGGCATGGGGTCCTCTCTTTCCACCTTACGCAGATCCTTTCGGGGCACGGTTGCTTCGGGAGGTATCTGTGGAGGGTGGCAGGGGCGGAGCCCACGCCCGAGTGTCACCATTGCGGGAGTGCCGAAGATACGGCTCGCCACACGCTGGCGGAGTGCTCGGCTTGGGCAGTGGAGAGAGCGGAGCTAGTCGCAGTGGTCGGGGCTTAACTTTCGCTGCCTAGCATTGTGCGCTCCATTGTCCACAGGGAGAATGCGTGGGACGCGCTTGCCGAGTTCGCGGATGTGGTAATGACCGCCAAGGAAGACGCCGAGAGATTGCGAGAGCGCGATCCTCAGGCGCGCCTTGGCAGGCGAACGCGCAGGCGGCCCGGGATGGGTGTTGACCGCCAGTCGGCGGAGAACCGTCAGGTTCCGTAAGTTTGAACTCGTATGAGAGGGATGGATGAATGAGGCGTGCGATTTGCACGCCTGCATGACTGATCGTGTGTTTGGGCCATGTAGCCATAAGGGGAGAGTGAGAATGAAAGGGGATTGGAGTGGGGCGGTGCGATGCGCATATCACGAGCACAGTCGTGCGAGTGTAGCGCCGCCGCCCAATTCGATGCATTTTGCATTGCCGAGGGATATACTCTGAATGACGGGTGGCGCATGCGTGATGCGGGAGGAGAGCGCCACTCAGTTTGACAGGGATTAACGACGAATGTGGGCCGTGATGCCATAAGGTTTGTGTATTCTTCGGGCGCGAGGTGCCTAGGGGAGGACCTCATCGCTCGAAGAGATTCCTCTTCAAGGGTTCCGTTATAGTGTCATGTGTTCCTGACAGGCGACGGAAGTTGGCCGTGGGGCCGAGGGCTATAAAGCCATAAGGGGGATGTATGAGTATACAAGGAGATTAGAGTGGAGGAATGGGGCGGGGTGATGCGCGTAACACTTGCATGCTTGTGCGAGTGCAGCGCCCCTGTCTAATGCCGGCGCAACAGTGTTGCTTATGCCGCGTGGAGGAGATGAATGAGGGACGGCGCATGTGAAATGCTGCCGTTCAGTATGAGAGGTATTCGCCAGTCGAGTCGCGGATGGCTTTCGTTCCCGTGGCTCGGCGTGAATGGCGCGAGAGGGACACCGGTGAGGTTTTAGTTTGGGTATTCTGCTGCGGCGGCGAGTCCCACATAATTCCGGTCCGCCCCGGACCGGTCTACTCGTAAATGAGTTGCCTCACCGAAAACAATAAAAATAAAAAAAAAGGTTAGGTTAGGTTAGTTTTTTTTTTTTTCTGACAGGATCAGAGACCTTATTTGTGCTCTTTTTGCGATTCCTACAGGGTTTTTATTTATTTAAAAGGACTTATCTGCTAAACAATGTTTCAAACTACCCTTTATGACTCTTAGGTTAGGTTAGGTTAGGTTAGGTTTTTTTTTTTTTTTTCTAGTGTCCCTCAGACATGGAGGTCCGAGACTTTTTTAATGCTTTTCATAAGTTTTTTGACAATTCCTGTTTGTATTATTAAAAAAAAAAGGTTAGGTTAGGCTAGGTTAGGCTAGGCTAGGTTTAAAAAAAAAAAAAAAAAAAAAAAAAGGCTAGGTTAGGCTAGGTTAGGTTAGGCTGGGGTGCTAGGTCGGGTAACCTCCAAGAGGTCTGCGCTGTTACTTGTCCCCTGGGATTCGTCCTGGGGGAACGGTAGCAGTCGCGGATTGGTGCACCCTGGTAAACACCGCTAATAACTTCTCACTCGTGGGATCTTGTTAGCAGTGGCCAATAACTCGACACGGTGGGCCTCTCCGCGTGTCCCTCTGAGTAGCAGAGGGCACAGTGTGATGAGGCAGGGTAGACTTCGGTCTACCCAGGTGGGTCCGGGCTCCCTTGTTTGGTGGCCCGGACGACCTTCTGGGACCTGGTCCCAGAAGGGGGCGGCGAAGCGCGCGCGGGGGGACGCGGAACTCTCCTGCGCCGCTTCGTGGGGGACGAGCGGTCCCATAGAAGGCGGCGAAGCGCGCGCGGGAGGACGCGGAACACTCCTGCGCCGCTTCGTGGGGGGGCCTTGGGCCCCCGAGCGGGGAAGAGGGCGCGGGACGACGCGGAACTGTCCCGCGCCGCTCTGACGCATGGTGGCGAATGGCGGGGCCGACATGGAGCCCCGGCCCCGCATTGCACACATTCGCCACCTTTGCGGGCGGACGGGAACGGCCGAGTCGCTTGCCGTTCCCAGGCCCCACCCTGCAGGGGAGGGGCGTGCGGGCCCCGCTGTAATGGCGGGCTTCGTCGGGGAGGGACTGGATGTAAAGGCTCTGCCGGTTTCCCAGTCCCCCCCACTAAGACGACGCAGGAGCGCCGCTGGGTTTTTAGTGGGTATACCGGCCTTGGGGCCGAGGCCGGGGAGTCCCACATACCCCCCTTGTCACTCTCCAGTGGAGGGGGGATGCGTCATTTGCATTTTCCCAGCGCAAAAAAAAAAAAAAAAAAAAAAAAAAAAAAAAAAAAAAAAAAAAAAAAAGGTTAGGTTAGGCTAGGTTAGGTTAGGTTAGGTTTTTTTTTTTTTTTTTTTTTTTTTTCCAATGTTTAATTTAAGTTAAATTTGTTTGTTTGTATAGTTTGGTTGTATGGTTTGTTAAGGGTGAAGGTCGACGCTAATGGGATACATCTTCCCTCACCCCCAACTAAGTTTACATAAGTAATAGTTTCACTAAGTAAAAGGAGGACATAATTATGAATTTTATACGTTACTAACTTAAAATTAAAACTTACATTTCTAAGTTACACATTATTTGTAATTATAATACATAGATAGACAAGAAGCTTATAATTAGAGTATTAATTAACACTTATACATTACTTACTTATAATCAAAACTTACAAACTAATTTTCTAAGTTACATATAATTTGCAATTTTTATATATAGATAAGAAGCTTGGCTACTTGCAGGCATTCGGCGACAAGTAGGCATTAAACGACAAGTAGGCCAAAAGTAAGTAGGCGACAAGTAGGCGACAAGTAGGCGACAAGTAGGTGTCAAGTAGGCGACAAGTAGGCGTACCCCACAAGGCGTACCCTACAAGTCGCCAAAATTTGTCGACTTGCAGGTATTCGACAAGTAGGCGACAAGTAGGCGACAAGTAGGCGTACCCTACAAGTCACCAATACCTTGGCGATTTGTAGGCACGCGGCGACAAGTAGGCCAAAAGTAAGTAGGCGACAAGTAGGCGTTAGGTTAGGTATATATCACTAAGTAAGAGAAAACAATTTTGAACTTATACACTTATATATTACTTATTACACATTACACATTATTTGTAATTATTATACATACTCTATACATAGTGTCGACTTGTAGGTATTCGACAAGTAGGCGACAGGTAGGCGACAAGCAGGCGTACCCCACAAGTCGCCAATACCCTGGCGACTTGTCGCCGAATGCCTACAGGTAGGCATTCAGCGACAAGTAGGCAAAAGTAGGTAGGACATAATTACAAACTTACACATTAATTACTTACAATCAAAACTTACAGACTAAAAGGTAATGCGACGAAAGATAAGGATGAGTCAGATTAAAAGGTAATGCACCGAGAGCCCAAGTTAAGCTTCAAGCCCAATATTCAACATGTTGTATGAGTAAGGTGTTGATCAGGAAGTAATGATGATGTCGAGATAGGATAAGGAGTAGGACCAGTTACTAAGAGGTGGAGGTGGAGGGAGAGGATCTCCCCGATCCTGCCCCATCGGCGCCGGAGGTATTGCTATCTCCAACAAATTCCCAGTTGACGCCGTCCACCCCTAGAAGGCTAGCCTCGTCGGGCCTAAGGTGTGGCGGGCAAATCTCAAGTTTCTTGGAGGTTTTAAAGTAAAAGATTGTAGGGTATCTAGGGTGGTCCCTGAAGAGTCCACCCTGGTAGTTGGGATGTTTATTTTTTAGATGTTTTAGAATGGAACGGCTGTAATAAAAATTTCCACATAGTAGACATTGATCGCCACGCTTGTTAGTTTGGGGGGGGGGGTTATTAATTATCCTCTTCCCGCCGCCATGCTCCAAATATCCGCTCATGTTCATGCTCTTTCCTTTGCCTTTCCCAATTCCTCCTATACTTTTAGGTTTTATTATTCTAAGTCCCTTTTTTGTTGTGGTATATTTTCCAGGAGCAGATGATGAGTGGGGGTTCAGCGAGATGGGAGAATGAAGAGGGGAGCACTGAGAAGGAGCCGAAAGCAGGGGGAGAGGCAGTGGGGGGGGCTGGGTAGGTGGTGGAGGGAGTGTTGCCAGGAGCGGAGGTAAGGATGGCGGTGGATGCGGGGTAGGCAGGGGTGGAGATGGCGGTGGAGGCGGCGGCGGAGGTGGCGGGGGAACAGTCCCACCGGTGGAGCGGCGAATTTCTGAGAGGATGCTGAGGGTGTGAGGATCCATCGTTAAGTTAGTCAATGCGTTGCCCGAAATATGTGTTTGGGGTATTGTTAAGCGGGCATAATCGATGATGCCACATAGCGCCCTGACAGTGTCCGTCAGCGCGGCGTTGGCGGCGGAGAGAAAATTCACCGTCTGGCTGAGGTTGGTCTTTTCGTGTATATGTTTTGCGCAATCTGCGCATTTCTGTGGGGGCGGAGGTGTAGGCGGGAACGGAGGTGGGGGCGGCGGCGGCGACAGAGGAAGCGTGCATAAGGGCGAAGCATGCGGGGGTGGTGGGGACGGCGGCAGGGGCGCAAGGGAAGGAGGCGTGGTGATTGGGGAGGCGATCGATGCAGTGTAGGGGGAGGGGGCTTCAGCACCATCATTCTCCTTGTTCCCGACATATGCGCAGCCGTCAGGGCCATAGGTTTCCTGCTGCTGTAGTGGTTCAGGTTGTAGTTGTTGCTCCAATTGTTGGTGTACTCCGTCCATACTTTCATCTGATGTTGGCCGGCGCGAAGTTAGTGTCTTCGAAGGAGATGTTCTCCCTCCAGGCCCGCAGGGTGTCTGCAGAGCTGTTGATGTCTTCCCCTTTATGTGCAATGATGAGGGCAGGTTTGAATGTAGGCCTGGGTCTCGTCGGAGTAGGGAGCAGCAGAGGCTGTTCAGCACTTGGTTGATTGGGAGATTGGGGGGAATTGCTGCAGAGTTGAGTTGCGCTGTTAATGGTTTCCTTGAGTTCATCAAGTTGTTTCTCCAGGGAGGTTTTGAGTTCTCCGACCGTCTTCTCAATGGAAAGCATACGATCTTCTTGAATTGGATCAGAGGAGGGTGAGGATACTCCAGAGTTTGGTTTGGTCCTTGGTTGGCTGTCGATTAATGAAATTAATGTTTTGGCTTCAATGGCCAATGAGTTGCAAATTTCAATGGAAGTGGTTTTATTTGCTTTTGTTAGAATTTTGCCTTCAGTGAGTCTAGTTGTTATTTCTTTGGTGTCACAGCTCACTTTCTTTAGGAACTTGATGATGTTTCCTGTAATTCCCTGTTGTTGGGTCGCTGAAGGAGGGTCTGGGATGATGAAAGTGGTCTCTCCAGTCTCAGGTAGGTGTAAAGAGAATTCCTCAAAAGAGTCTTCGTTTTGGTTGGGAGGAATCGGAGTGAGAGAGCGCACAGATCCTGGAGGTGTACGCAGCATATCTCTGTTTTAATAATCAGTAGCCAATCAGTGGCGTACAATTTTAGTAGTTTGATAGTATGATAGTTGATGGTGTGTAAAAGTGCAGCAGAATGACGAGAGGTAGCGTTTCC
Source organism: Eulithis testata (assembly GCA_947507515.1). Classification (NCBI taxonomy): domain Eukaryota; kingdom Metazoa; phylum Arthropoda; class Insecta; order Lepidoptera; family Geometridae; genus Eulithis; species Eulithis testata. The sequence continues at coordinate 13,059,695 of OX382194.1, forward strand.
AAGAATGTTCGGTGGTAAAGAGAATACTTAATCACTGCATCCAAGGGTGAAAACGCACATAACACTCGATATGAGGCACTAAATCACAAAAAACAGACACTCTCAAACACTCTGAAGAATTGCTGAGAAGTAGGCACGGTGCTCAGCGACAAGTAGGCGATATGTAGGCGATATGTAGGCGAGAGGTAGTCGCACTTGTCGGCGAGAAGTAGTCGACGACAAGTAGGCGACAAGTAGTCGTTGTCGTCGACAAGTAGACGACAAGTAGGCGACAAGTAGTTGGCGAAAAGTAGTCGACGACAAGTAGGCGACAAGTAGTCGTTGTCGTCGACAAGTAGACGACAAGTAGGCGACAAGTAGTCGGCGACAAGTAGGCGACGACAAGTAGTCAAGAAGTCGACTAGGCAGGGAAAATGGCGACCGCACCCGGCAGCGGTTGGAGTGAGACTGGTTAGGTTAGGTTAGGTTAGGTTGGGGTGCTAGGTCGGGTAACCTCCAAGAGGTCTGCGCTGTTACTTGTCCCCTGGGATTCGTCCTGGGGGAACGGTAGCAGTCGCGGATTGGTGCACCCTGGTAAACACCGCTAATAACTTCTCACTCGTGGGATCTTGTTAGCGGTGGCCAATAACTCGACACGGTGGGCCTCTCCGCGTGTCCCTCTGAGTAGCAGAGGGCACAGTGTGATGAGGCAGGGTAGACTTCGGTCTACCCAGGTGGGTCCGGGCCCCCTTGTTTGGTGGCCCGGACGACCTTCTGGGACCTGGTCCCAGAAGGGGGCGGCGAAGCGCGCGCGGGGGGACGCGGAACTCTCCTGCGCCGCTTCGTGGGGGACGAGCGGTCCCATAGAAGGCGGCGAAGCGCGCGCGGGAGGACGCGGAACACTCCTGCGCCGCTTCGTGGGGGGGCCTTGGGCCCCCGAGCGGGGAAGAGCGCGCGGGACGACGCGGAACTGTCCCGCGCCGCTCTGACGCATGGTGGCGAATGGCGGGGCCGACATGGAGCCCCGGCCCCGCATTGCACACATTCGCCACCTTTGCGGGCGGACGGGAACGGCCGAGTCGCTTGCCGTTCCCAGGCCCCACCCTGCAGGGGAGGGGCGTGCGGGCCCCGCTGTAATGGCGGGCTTCGTCGGGGAGGGACTGGATGTAAAGGCTCTGCCGGTTTCCCAGTCCCCCCCACTAAGACGACGCAGGAGCGCCGCTGGGTTTTTAGTGGGTATACCGGCCTTGGGGAGGCCGGGGAGTCCCACATACCCCCCTTGTCACTCTCCAGTGGAGGGGGGATGCGTCATTTGCATTTTCCCAGCGCAAAAAAAAAAAAAAAAAAAAAAAAAAAAAAAAAAGGTTAGGTTAGGTTGTAGGGGTGCTATGGTCGGGTAACCTCCTCGTGGTGCACCCTGGTAACACCGTGAAACACTCCCTCAGAGTACTGAGGAAGTGTTTCACGGTGGCCAATAACTCGACACGGTGGGCCTCTCCGCGTGTCCCTCTGAGTAGCAGAGGGCACAGTGTGATGAGGCAGGGTAGACTTCGGTCTACCCAGGTGGGTCCGGGCCCCCTTGTTTGGTGGCCCGGACGACCTTCTGGGACCTGGTCCCAGAAGGGGGCGGCGAAGCGCGCGCGGGGGGACGCGGAACTCTCCTGCGCCGCTTCGTGGGGGACGAGCGGTCCCATAGAAGGCGGCGAAGCGCGCGCGGGAGGACGCGGAACACTCCTGCGCCGCTTCGTGGGGGGGCCTTGGGCCCCCGAGCGGGGAAGAGCGCGCGGGACGACGCGGAACTGTCCCGCGCCGCTCTGACGCATGGTGGCGAATGGCGGGGCCGACATGGAGCCCCGGCCCCGCATTGCACACATTCGCCACCTTTGCGGGCGGACGGGAACGGCCGAGTCGCTTGCCGTTCCCAGGCCCCACCCTGCATGGGAGGGGCGTGCGGGCCCCGCTGTAATGGCGGGCTTCGTCGGGGAGGGACTGGATGTAAAGGCTCTGCCGGTTTCCCAGTCCCCCCCACTAAGACGACGCAGGAGCGCCGCTGGGTTTTTAGTGGGTATACCGGCCTTGGGGAGGCCGGGGAGTCCCACATACCCCCCTTGTCACTCTCCAGTGGAGGGGGGATGCGTCATGCATTTTCCCAGCGCAAAAAAAAAAAAAAAAAAAAAAAAAAAAAAAAAAGGTTAGGTTAGGTTAGGTTAGGTTAGGTTTTTTTTTTTTTTTTTTTTTTTTCTTTTTCTAAGTGTCCCTCAGACGTGATGATCCGAGACTTTGTTATTTCGTTTCTAGAGTTGTTGACATTTATGTTTTCAAAAAAAAAAATTCTATTTATATTTTCTGTCTATTTCTGTATAGCTGAATATTTCATTGTCATTTTTATGTTCCATGTAAATTTTTCGTGTTTTAGATTATTGTTTTACATTTTCTGCCACAATGCGTAGGTTAAGAACCTAATTTTTCCACCTGGAATTCTAAACTACTTGTATGTTCTATATTATTATGCTTTTTGGATTCTCTCTGTTCCTGTTTTTAACGATTTTAAGGCTATTTAATTTTTACTTCTTTTATTATTAAAATGTTTTGTACGAATTATGTATTTTATTTTTTAACCATTTTCCAATGTTATATCTTAAATTTCCTATTTACTGTTTGTTGCTAAATCAAGTTTGTTTAATTATTGCTGGTTGAGTTTATATACTTCACTATATAGACGCCAACAAGACTTATTTGACTATTTCATTTTAAATTGCTTACATAAATTCATTTTGTTTACTATTTTACAGTTTGCTGGTTCTGGCACGCTCGAGACTTTTTTGTAATTTTTTACCGAGAGCATTCTTCGTCTTTCAGGGGTAAGCAGCGGACCATGGTCAACATGGGCCAGACTTCTTACTTGGACAACTACTAGTTTTATTGCTTCTCGTTTATCTGGAGCCACCTCAGCATTGGCGGTACGCTATAGTTGACCTCGCTAGTGCGTCCCACTTCCTCCTGATCGCGCACTCCGGGCTGAAGGCACTGTGGTCCACCTTTTCGGCCTTGGCGTGCACGCAGTTGCAGCAGGAAGGGGTCGCACCAGCGAGCCAATCTGCGCATTCCGTCCTCATGTGGGGTCCCCCACAGTGGCTGCATTTTACAATGGTCTCCGTGCAGAACCGTCGTCCATGGCCATAGCCGAGACACAGCGAGCATTGCACAAGTGGTGACTGGTCAGCCACTTTTACTCGCTGGAGGTCTATGACGACGGTTCCTGCATGGACCAGACGCTGCCAAACTGCGGGAGACACCCTCAGGACGACGTGATGCGTTTGGTTGTTTCGTGTTTTTTTCTTATAAACTATTTCAATTTTGTTTTCTTGTTTGTCTATGTCTTTTAAAATTTTTTCGTTTTGTTTCCAAATTGATTCCAGGATGTCTGTGTCGCTATTGTAGGTGAAAACATTTTTTTAAATAACTAATGGATTTTTATTTTTAACTTCTTCCACATTTAGGTACTCTTCCGCCCCCCTTAATCTTTCCTTAACTTTCTGTCTTTCCTCCTCTGTTCTACACCCTACAATCACTTTTTGGTCTTTTGCTTTCCTGATCTTTTCTATAGCTATTCCTCCTTCCTTTGCCTTAATTGTATCTCTTATCTTTTTCATTACCTCGTCGCCCGTATCTACCTCATCCTTTGATGTAACAACTACCGAGTATAGCGCGGCGCGCTCGGGGAACTGCCTCCCATGTTGCGCCGCTGCTACACTCGCGTATGTCTGTTTTTCTATCCTCTCCTGCTGTAACTCTATCTTTTCCTGTAGTTTTTCCATCTTAGTACTGTTTTCTCTTATTAGCCTTGAATGTTCTTCCATTTTCTCAATGAGATCTTTTTCTTGCTTTCTCACCTCCTTCTCTAGCTTTTTCTCTTCCTCTAGCTCTTTTCCTTTCTCCGGCTCTTTCACTTTCTTTTCTCCTTGTTCCTTATCACTTTCCAACTCCTTCACCAACTGGTACAACCTTTCTATCGCTCGGAGGACCTCTGTCTTTATCTCAGTCTTCATATTTTTTGAGTTCCCCAGATTAACCTTGGCTTTTGTAAGACAGGCCTTCGCTTCCGCAAGCCGGCTGGTGTACTTGGGCTGTGCCGGTGGGCTTCTCAAAGCCTCTATCGGTACTTTCGCACCCGGTCTACTTCCTTGCGAAAGCACCTTTTTCGTCTTTGAGGGGTCCACCGGCGCAACTTTCTTCGGGGTGGTTGGGGTAAGTGGGTCTGCTTTACCAGCTTCCCACTCCCCGATACTTCGGCGGACGCTTGAAGTTGAAGGCCTGTCGTTTTCGTGCACAGCTGGTGGTGTGGTTGAGGTTCTTCTGGGGAACTCGTTTGTAGATTTGCTGCTCTTAGCAGGGGTGCGGAAACCAAACATTTTGGTTAAAATTTGAGGGACACGTGTATAAGTAAAATCTAATGTAAATTTGTAAAAGTTGTATAATGAATAATTTCTAAGTCAATTTGTAAATATAAAATTTTTATTATCTAACTTAATGCTAACTAGTCTAAACAAAAACTGTGCTCAGTACAAAACTGGAATCTGCGATGTCGGATCCGCCTACGACAAAAGAGAATCACCGTTCAAAATGAAAGTGATGTGTCAAATTTAAATAACTCACACAAAATAATGATCAAAATGCAAGGGACACAATTTGCCAATTTGTTTTTATATCAGGCAGAAGGCCTGTGTGCACTAGATATGGGATATGAAAAGCCTGGCCAAAAATCTCCTTTAGTTTTGAAGTTACTAAGGTTTGAAGGTGGTCTCCCCTGTGGGAATCGACTTTTCTTACCTTAGTAACTGCAATCTGGGTGGGTGGGAGGGCGATTTTTTCTTGATTTTTGTCGATAATCGTGTTTTTTCTTTTGCAGGTACGTGCGGGGACGTCGGGCAGAGGTGAACCAGCCACGGGATGTGCAGAAACACGCAAGATGGACGCGACAAAATTCAAAAACGCTCAAAAAAGACCCAAATGTACCAAAATTTACGGAAAATCGCAGTTTTTCGAATATTTTTCTACGACAAGTGCCCAAATGGACTCGCTCCACGGATAGAGCGTGTCGAGCCGCTTCTAATGATGTAGCGCACGGCTATGGTCACTCAGAGTTGGAGTCGAGAAAAATATTTTCGGTTTTCACCTTAGACAAAATTGCGTTTTTGAGCGTAAAAACGCTAAGTTAATAGCTTTTCGCTATCAAAAACGAAACTTTGCCACTGTGGGTGCAACCAGTGCGTCGAACTACGATTTATAAGCTACTAAAATAATTTATTTACTTGTAAAATTAAAATTTAGAAAATAAAATTGTTGAAATTTTGCTAAGTCCCTATAAAATTATGCGAAAAATGTCAAAAATTCACGTTTTTTGTATAGAACGTGGGTCCTATTATAATTTATTCGCACAATGGGTGCCGAGACGCTTAATTTGATGTATCGCACGCGATCGTAAGTCACCAAAAAATTTTTCAGTTTTTGTATGGTTAGGTTAGGTTAGGTTAGGTTAGGTTAGGTTCTCGCCGTCCACCTCCCCGCCGCGCCGTCTATTGGTGGTCGGAGGAGCTAGCGGGGCTCCGCGCCGCCTGCGTGGCAGCACGGCGGGCGTACACGCGGAGTCGGCGGCGTAGTCGGCGCGACCTCGAGGCCGAGGACCTTCTATATGCCTCCTATGTAGAGGCAAAGAAGGTCCTCAAGTCGGCAATGGGCGCAGCCCAGGACGCAGCGCGAGCCGAGATGCTGGAGGGTCTCGATAGGGACCCGTACGGGAGACCCTACAAGGCGGCGCGGAATAAACTGCGCCCCTTTGGTCCCCCGCTGACGGAGTCCCTCGAACCAGCACTGCTGGATGGGGTGGTTCGGTCCCTATTTCCATCTGGGACCACCGAATTCACCCCACCATTGATGGACCCTCCACGGGGGGCGACTGAGCCGGAGGAGGAGGTCCCTCCGGTCACAGAGGAGGAGCTGGCCACGGAGACCCTCCGGATCCGCGCCAAGAAGACGGCCCCAGGGCCGGACGGCGTTCCTGCGCGGGTGGTGGCCATCGCCGCCACCCAGATGAAGGGGAGGTTTCGGGACCTCTTCAGTGCGTGTTTCACGACTGGGAGGTTCCCGAAGCCCTGGAAGGAGGGGCAGCTGTGCCTCCTCCGAAAGGAGGGACGCCCGGCAGACTCCCCCTCGGCATACCGGCCCATCGTTCTGCTCGATGAGGTCGGTAAGCTGTTCGAGGGGATTGTCGCCAGCCGGCTGAACGGCCATCTGCTGGAGGTGGGGCCGAACCTGTCGGACGCCCAATTCGGCTTTCGAAGGGGGCGTTCGACAGTGGACGCGTTGGCCCGCCTGAAGGGCCAGGTGCGGGAGGCAGTGGAGGCGGGGGAGGGGGTTTTGGCTGTGTCGTTTGACATTGCCAACGCCTTCAACTCCGTCCCCCACTCGACTATATTAGAGGCACTCCGCTATCATGGAGTGCCTCCTTATTTGCGGAGTCTGCTGGCCAGCTACCTGGAGGACCGAGCCGTCCTCCTGGTTGACAAAGCTGGCCAGCTTCGGCGGTACGGCGCGGAGTCCGGTGTTCCGCAGGGGTCTGTTTTAGGACCACTCCTGTGGAACATCGGCTTTGATTGGCTCTTGCGGGGAGCCCTCCTCCGTGGCACGAGTGTCATCTGCTATGCGGATGACACTCTCCTCACTGCCCGGGGGAAGAGCTTTAGGGAGGTGGCGAGCCTGGCCTCGGCTGGCGGATCGTTGGTGGCGGGTAGGATCCGGCGGCTTGGATTGGGGGTGGCGCTGCACAAGACCGAGGCCGTGTTCTTCCACGGGCCTCGGCAGCGCATCCCCACTGACGCCCACATCTTTGTGGAGGGCGTCAGAGTTGACGTTAAGGCCCAGATTAAATATCTGGGCCTTGTCCTAGACAGCAGGTGGCGCTTCGGCCCGCACTTCAGCGGGCTGTCGGCGCGCCTGCTGAAGGTTGCGGGATCCCTATCGTGGCTCCTCCCAAATTTGGGAGGGCCCAAATCGCGGTGCCGGCAGCTCTATGCCGGCATCCTGAAGAGCATGGCCCTGTATGGGGCCCCAATCTGGGCGGACTCCCTGCAAAGGAGGGAGAACGCCACCGCGATTCGTAGGCCCCAAAGGGCCATCGCGCAGCGGGTAGCGAGGGCCTACCGCTCAGTGGGCTTCTCGGCGGCGTGCGCTCTGGCGGGCACCCCGCCTTGGGAGCTCGAGGCGTGGGTGCTCGCCAGAGTTTACGAGTGGACGGCGGGGCGTAGGGCGCTCGGAGAGCACCCCGCCCCGGAAGAGCGGGAGGCCGTGCGGCGAGAGGCGAGGGCCGCAATCGTCCATCATTGGACGGAGGACCTCGCCTCCGCCACGTTTGGTCGCCGAACGCTGGACGCGCTCGGGCCAGTCCTGGTAGACTGGCTCGAGCGCCCCCACGGGTTCCTCTCGTTCCGCCTGGTGCAGGTACTATCCGGGCATGGAAGCTTTGGCTCATACCTGCACCGGATCGGGAGAGAGGAGAGCCCGTCGTGCCACGAATGTGGCGCGGCGGAGGACACGGCGCAGCACACACTCGAAGTGTGCCCGTCGTGGTCAGAGCCGCGCCGCGGCCTGGTAGCGGCAGTAGGGCCAGACCTCTCGCTTCCCAGCGTGGTCATCTCCATGCTTGGAAGCGAGGGGGCGTGGGCAGCAGTAGCCTCCTTCTGCGAGGACGTGATGTCGCAGAAGGAGGCAGCAGAGCGCGCGCGGGAGGAAGACCCTCTCGCAGCGCCTCTGCGAAGGCGTAGAAGGGGCGGGAGAAGGCGTCATATATAGACGCCTCCCCTGGTGGTGAATAGCGGGAGACAGGCGCGGGGGCGCCCTCTCCCGCATTGCACGTATTCACCACCCCCGTCGGGCGGGAATGGCCGAGCACTCGCGGTTGTTCCCGGGCCCCTCAATTTGTAGAGAGGGGCGTGTAAGGGCCCGCTGTCAAGGCGGGCGATCGTCGGCGGGGGACCGGAAGTCGAGGCTGTGCCAGTTTCCCGGTCCTCCCCCACAGAGACGTTGCCGGAGTGCCCCTGGGTTTTTAGTGGGTAAACCGGTCCGTTTATAGGACCGGGAGTCCCACATACCCCCCTCATCCCCCATGGGGGGGGATGCGTAACGCATTTTCCCAGGGAAAAAAAAAAAAAAAAAAAAAAAAAAAAAAAAAGGTTAGGTTAGGTTAGGTTCACACATGCGTCCGACATAACGGGGGGTCCGTGGTGGATTTATCTTTCGCCACCCCGGCTGTAGCGGCGCATGTCTGTTCCTGGAGGGTGTCGGAGGAGGAAACTCTCTCGGACCATAAATATATAAGGTTCGTGATTCCCACCTCTCATAATCAAAGAGCAACTCGGCGCGCGGCACGAGCGGCCTTCCCACGCTGGGCGATTAGCCGTCTCGACGTTGAACTGGCAAAGGAGGCGGTGCTAGTTCAGTCGTGGTTGGCTGCACCCGCGCACCCGGAAGTGGACGCAGCAGCGAGCCACTTTCGCAAAGCAGTGACGGCTGTGTGCGATGCGGCCATGCCGCGGTCCCGATGCCGTCCGGACCGCCGTGAGGTGTATTGGTGGAGCGCGGAGATATCGGACCTCCGAACCATATGCTCCGGAAAGCGGCGGTCTTACACCCGCTGCAGGAGGCGGCGCAACGGCCGGACGGACGATGAGCTGTCGACTGACGAGTTAACAGCTGAAGGACAGCTGCATAGCGAGTACCGCGAAGCAAAGCGGGAGCTGCAACTGGCCATCAGCCGGGCTAAGTCTCAAGCTTGGGGCGAGGCTCTGGAGAGCCTTGACAGGGATCCCTGGGGGCGTCCGTACAAGGCCGCTCGGAAAAAGTTCCGTGGGCAGACGGCCCCGGTTGCGGAGTCTCTAGAGCCAGAGCTCCTAGACAGGGTCTTGGAGGGGCTATTCCCCGACAATAGCCCTCACTTCACTCCTCCGACGATGGCACCGTCCTCTCTCGAGGAGTTGGACTTGGCCCCCATCCCGCCTATCTCAGAGGTGGAAATGGAAGTTGCAGTTGACCGCCTGCGAGGCAAAAAGACTGCACCGGGTCCGGATGGGATCCCGGGGCGTGTCCTAAGGATAGCTCTGAAGAAGATGAGTGACCGGCTTCGGGAACTGTTTGACACCTGTCTCACGTCGGGGCGGTTTCCAAAACTGTGGAAGGACGGTCGATTATGCCTCTTACGAAAGGAGGGCCGAGCTGCCGACTCGCCTTCTGGATACAGGCCCATAGTCTTGTTGGATGATACGGGTAAACTGCTAGAGAGAATAGTAGCCACCCGTATCATCTGGCACTTGGAGGAGCCTGGACCTGGGCTCTCGGAAGCTCAGTATGGTTTCAGAGCTACGAGGTCCACAATAGACGCCCTGCTTTGGCTGAAAAGGTGGACGCAGGATGCGGTTAGTGAGGGCCAAAAGGCGTTAGCAGTCTCGCTCGATATTGCTAACGCCTTCAACAGCCTCCCACATGGAACGATACGAGAGGCACTCCGCTATCACGGGGTCCCATTGTATCTGCGGAGACTGTTGGCTGACTACCTCCAGGACCGCGAGGTCCTTGTTGAGGGTCGTGACGGTCTGAGGCACCGTCGTGTCTCCTGTGGGGTTCCGCAGGGTTCCGTCTTAGGACCACTCCTGTGGAACATAGGCTACGACTGGGTGCTCCGTTGCACGCTCCCGACAAGTATACGTGTTGCGTGCTACGCGGATGACACTCTTGTCGTAGCCAGAGGAGGAAACCTTGAAGAGGTGGTACGGTTGGCAACGGTGGGTACAACCCTCGTTGTGGACAGAGTGCGCGCCCTGGGACTGGAAGTGGCCATCTCCAAAACCGAGGCTCTGTTGTTCCATGGTCCTCGAGGAGGACCACCTCCAGGAACGCGGCTGGTGCTGGACGGGGTTGTGATCCCGGTCGGAACCCAGATGAAATACCTGGGTCTCATCCTAGATGGGAGATGGGCTTTTGGGGCCCACTTTGAAAAGTTAACCCCAAGAGTTGTGGGAGCCGCGGCCGCTTTGGGGAGGTTGCTGCCTAATATCGGTGGCCCGAGTTCCAACTGTCGCCGACTATACTCCGGAGTAATCCGTAGCATGGCTCTCTACGGCGCCCCGGTCTGGGTGGATGCCCTAAATCGTGGTAATAAGACCCTGCTACGACGTCCGCAGAGGGTCATTACGACGAGGGCAATACGAGGTTACCGAACGGTGTCCTGGACAGCAGGATGTGTTTTGGCCGGTGATCCCCCTTGGGAGCCCCAAGCGGAGATCCTCGCTGAAGTCTACCATTTCGTAGCGGCGAGGAGATCCGAAGGAGACCCTCCAGCGTGGGATGAGGTAGCCAGTCTACGGCTACAGGCTCGGGCTGCTCTGATGCAGCGATGGACGGAGGACTTAGCTCCTCCGGTCCCTGGGCAGTGGACAGTGGACGCCATCCGCCCGGTCCTCAAGGAGTGGGTCAGTCGACCGTTTGGGTCACTGACATTCCGATTGGTGCAGGTGCTTTCTGGACACGGATGTTTCGGAAAGTATCTGCACCAAATCGCTAGACGTGAGGCAACCCCAGCCTGCCATGAATGTGGGGCGTCGGAGGACACGGCGCTCCATACGCTGGAGATATGTCCCGCTTGGAGCCCGCAGCGACACAATCTCACAAGCGTAATAGGCCGAGACCTCTCTCTACTGAGGGTGGTAAATGCCATGCTCGATGATGAGAGGTCATGGCAGGCGGTCGTCTCTTTCTGTGAAGATGTAATGTCCCGGAAAGAGGCTGCGGAGCGAATCAGGGAGGACGATGCCCAAGCTGATGTGCTCCGACGTAGAAGAACAGGGGAAAGAAGGAGGCGGTTCGCCCGCCTGCTCTCCCCTTTGTAGTGGAGTCATGATGAAAGGTCGGGGGACTTTCTCATAGACGAAGTGGCCCGGTCAAGGCAAATCCGGGCCTACCGCTAGGACGAGACAGTGAATTATAACTAGACCCTGTCTCGCCCTGCCTCAGCAGAGGACGGCACACGGGGGGGTTTTTAGTGGGTTCGAGTCCCACATACCCCCTTCCGTCACCCCCGTGGCGGAAGGGAAATGCGAGGGCATTTTCCCCCCTTAAAAAAAAAAAAAAAAAAAAGGTTAGGTTAGGTTGGGGTGGGGTGCTAGGTCGGGTAACCTCCAAGAGGTCTGCGCTGTTACTTGTCCTCTGGGATTCGTCCTGGGGGAACGGTAGCAGTCGCGGATTGGTGCACCCTGGTAAACACCGCTAATAACTTCTCACTCGTGGGATCTTGTTAGCGGTGGCCAATAACCCGACACACGCCGCGGTGTAGGCGGCGGTGGGCGCGCACATCCCAATGATCCTCAAGGCTATACCGCAGGAATACCCATACGGAAAGGCTTGAGGGGAGGGTTTTGTGCAGCGCATTTTGTGGAGCCCGGCATGGGCTTACGGGCACGTGCTCGTGTGGAGGTTTTGGCGGACTGAGGGGTACGGTTTTACCGTATCACTCAGGGTCGCCGGGGAGCTACGTCACTCTCCAACCGGGTCCACACTTTAACTTCAAAGACCCTCTTCCGGGCGTTAAGAGGGTACGTCGTTATTGTGTGGGCCCGACGAGGGCTTGCCTTCATTGGCCGGTCTGAGAAAGGAAAATCTCGATACAAAACCCGTGAGAAAACACGTAAAAACCTGCGGATACCTGGGACCTCCGCAGTATATACCTTCCCCGGTGTAAGAGGCTCTACCCGGGGCGACCACTTTCCTCACTACTCGTGGGAACTAATATGGACACTACAATAAAAAACCTAAATGACGTGGGCTGTTTCAGCCGTGGAGAGGAGGAGATGTGCGCATCTGTGCGTGAGGGCGCCGAGAAGGTGCGGGACAGAAGTCCTGTGTTGGAAGAAGGACGTGTCGCGGTAGCGAAGGCTAAATCGCCGCGAGACGCTACTGGGAAGTTTGTAAAAAGCCCTTCTCAGGGCTATTTCCAGGAAAGTGACGGGAACATCCGGAGAGCAAACCGCGCTTCCGTAGATGTGGTCTCCTGCTCAGAGCAAGAGGGGACTAGCGACATGGAGACTAGAGGCAGGACCAGCAGTCGTCGGAAACGACCGTCTTCTTTGCTTGTAGTGCCTGGGTCTCTGGACTCAGACGACACGGAAGCTGAGGGGACTGCGGCTGCTAAGGTGGCTGCTATCCGGGTCAGGAAAAACAAGGGAGGGACCGTGAAGGCTGGCCCTTCTAGACAGGACTACTTGAAGCCAGCCGTGGTTCTGTTGGAGGATGTCCTGGAAAGCAGGCAGTATAAGAAGGGGCCGGCTGCTGCTGCCGCCAGCCATGCCGAAATTGAAACTGGGTTCAGTGTCTCCAACGATACAGATGACCTCAGTAGGCTTAACGCTCAGGAGTTAAAGGTGCAGGCGGGCGAGAAGCTCAACTGCATCTTAGAGGTTGCCAAGAGGTCTGGCAACCTTAAGGGAGAATTTGTCGGCAGGCTAAAGAACTCTGCCTCGACTCTAAGAGAAATGGTCGAGCTCTTGGCAAACAGGAGCGAGGCGGAAGAGACGAGGCGGCTCAGAGCAGAAAACAGCCGCCTGCTTCTGGAAGTTGAGGCCTGTAAGGCAGAAATGAAGGCACTGCGTCGTGGTTTCACCGAGGCCAAGACGCAAGCAGCTGCCGCCACAACGGCTGCCACTGCTGCTGCCACTGAGACGCAGACCTTTCCCACCGTGCTGGGAGCGGTCGATTTGGTAGAGGAGCTGAAGCGCTCCTTAACCAGTACGCTTGGCCAAATGATGGATGCTCGTTTTGCGGGGATTGAAGACCGGCTCCTACCTGCCCAGACAGTCCGTCCGCCTCTCAGAGCGGACGCCAAGAGGGCGGCAGAAACTGCCGCTCCACGCAAGCCGGAGCCAGAGATGGCTTCTAAGCCCGCCGCCCCTAAAGCAGGCAAGCAGGCTAACAAGCAGGCCGCAAAGACTACCACTGCAACTCCAGTGGCACCAGCCGCGGGCCCCCTCACAGGGACCCAAAACACCAACGAGGCTACCCCCTCCGCTGTCCCTCGGTCGGATGCCGAATGGACTACAGTGGTGGGGAAAGGCAAAAAGAAGGACAAGGGAAAGGGTAAAGGAAAGTCTCCTGCAGCTCCTGCACCCCCCACTGGAGCTCGTGCTTCCAGCGCTAAGCCGGAACCTAAGCGCAAATCGGCAGCCAAGTCGGCGACGATGAGGCCCCCAAAGTCCGCAGCTGTCGTGCTGGCGCTGAAGCCTGAAGCCGTGGAGAAAGGGGTCACATACCATGACGTGATCCAAGAGGCACAGGAGAAGGTCAACATCCAGGAACTGGGGATTGACCAGCTCCGATTCCGCCAAACGGCCACAGGAGCTAGGCTGTTTGAGATCCCAGGGTCTCAAAATGGTGAGAAGGCGGATAGACTCGCGGAGAGGCTCCACGGGGTTCTGTCGGAGGTAGCCACTATCGCCAGGCCTATTAAATCGGTTGATTTAAGAATCATAGGCTTGGACGATGCGGCCACTAAGGAGAAAGTGGTGGTGGCAGTCGCCAAAGCGGGTGGCTGCGACGTGGCGCACATAAAGACTGGGGAGATCCGCCGTCAATCGGGCGGTGCCGGCTCCGTCCTTGTCTCCTGCCCAGTTTCGGCAGCCAAAGCTGTGCTGGCCAAAGGCAGGCTCTTGGTAGGGTGGAGCTCGGTAAGAGTGGTAGCCCTGGACGCGCTTCCTATGCGTTGTTACAGGTGCATGGGACTAGGGCACACGCGCCCCCAGTGTCCCGAGTCGTCGGCTGATAGAGGAGATTTGTGTTTCCGCTGTGGAGGCACTGGCCACCGGGCGGCCAACTGCGAGAAGGTCGACCTCCGATGCGCAATCTGCGCGGAGCTGGGTAGGCCTTCTGGGCACGTAATGGGGGGTCGAAAATGTACCCCTCCAAAGAAGAAGGGAAAGGCCGCAAGGACCCAGGCCACCCCTACAGCGTCACAGCAGGCAGCCCCCGGAGGTGAACGCCAAACGGCGAGTGAGGAGGTTGTAATGTCGGATTGATGGATCAAGTCCGACATCACAACTTCCTCCAGACGAATTTAAACCACTGTGCTGGGGCTCAAGACCTGCTTATGCAGACCCTGGTGCAGTGGAAAATAGATGTGGCAGTAGTTGCGGAGCCGTATTACGTTCCCCCTCATCCCTGCTGGGCTGGGGACATGGGCGGCTCCGTTGTTATTATAGGACGATCGGGTGATGCCCCCGTCCTCTCAGTTGTAGAGAGGGGCTTAGGATATGTGGTGGCCAAGTGGGGAGAGTACGCAGTTGTTGGCGTATACTTCTCTCCCAATAAAACCGCTGCGGAGTTGGAGGCCTTCATGGATCTCCTGGCCGTAGTAGTAAGAAGGCAGGCTCCGCGTCAGGTTCTTTTCATGGGAGACTTGAATGCCAAAGCTCGGGATTGGGGCAACCCCTCCACTGACTCTCGCGGGGAGATTGTCAGGGAGTGGGCGACTACAACAGGACTGATTCTGCTGAACAGAGGATCGGCCCACACATGCGTCCGACATAACGGGGGGTCCGTGGTGGATCTATCTTTCGCCACCCCGGCTGTTGCGGCACATGTCTGTTCCTGGAGGGTGTTGGAGGAGGAAACTCTCTCGGACCATAAATATATAAGGTTTGAGATTCCCACCTCCCATAACCAAGGAGAAACTCGGCACGTGGCACGAACGGCCTTTCCGCGCTGGGCGATTAGCCGTCTCGACGTTGAACTGGCAAAGGAGGCGGCGCTAGTTCAATCGTGGGTGGCTGCACCCACGCACCCGGAAGTGGACGTAGCAGCGAGCCACTTTCGCAAAGCGGTGACGGCCGTGTGCGACGCGGCCATGCCACGGTCCCGATGCCGCCCGGACCGCCGTGAGGTGTATTGGTGGAGCGCGGAGATAGCGGACCTTCGAACCATATGCTCCGGAAAGCGGCGGTCTTACACCCGCTGCAGGAGGCGGCGTAACGGTCGAACAGATGATGAGCTGTCGACTGACGAGTTGGCAGCCGAAAGCCAGCTGCACAGCGAGTACCGCGAAGCAAAACGGGAGCTGCAACTGGCCATCAGCCGGGCTAAGTCCCAAGCTTGGGGCGAGGCTCTAGAGAGCCTTGACAGGGATCCCTGGGGGCGTCCATACAAGGCCGCTCGGAAAAAGTTTCGTGGGCAGACGCCCCCGGTGGCGGAGTCTCTAGAGCCAGAGCTTCTCGACAGAGTGTTGGAGGGGCTATTCCCTGACAGTAGCCCTCACTTCACTCCTCCGACGATGGCACCGTCCTCTCTCGAGGAGTTGGACTTGGCCCCCATCCCGCCTATCTCAGAGGTGGAAATGGAAGTTGCAGTTGACCGCCTGCGAGGCAAAAAGACTGCACCAGGTCCGGATGGGATCCCGGGGCGTGTCCTAAGGATAGCTCTGAAGAAGATGAGTGACCGGCTTCGGGAACTGTTTGACACCTGTCTCACGTCGGGGCGGTTTCCAAAACTGTGGAAGGACGGTCGATTATGCCTCTTACGAAAGGAGGGCCGAGCTGCCGACTCGCCTTCTGGATACAGGCCCATAGTCTTGTTGGATGATACGGGTAAACTGCTAGAGAGAATAGTAGCCACCCGTATCATCTGGCACTTGGAGGAGCCTGGACCTGGGCTCTCGGAAGCTCAGTATGGTTTCAGAGCTACGAGGTCCACAATAGACGCCCTGCTTTGGCTGAAAAGGTGGACGCAGGATGCGGTTAGTGAGGGCCAAAAGGCGTTAGCAGTCTCGCTCGATATTGCTAACGCCTTCAACAGCCTCCCACATGGAACGATACGAGAGGCACTCCGCTATCACGGGGTCCCATTGTATCTGCGGAGACTGTTGGCTGACTACCTCCAGGACCGCGAGGTCCTTGTTGAGGGTCGTGACGGTCTGAGGCACCGTCGTGTCTCCTGTGGGGTTCCGCAGGGTTCCGTCTTAGGACCACTCCTGTGGAACATAGGCTACGACTGGGTGCTCCGTTGCACGCTCCCGACAACTATACGTGTTGCGTGCTACGCGGATGACACTCTTGTCGTAGCCAGAGGAGGAAACCTTGAAGAGGTGGTACGGTTGGCAACGGTGGGTACAACCCTCGTTGTGGACAGAGCGCGCGCCCTGGGACTGGAGGTGGCCATATCCAAGACCGAGGCCCTGTTGTTCCATGGTCCTCGAGGAGGGCCACCTCCAGGAACGCGAGTCGTGTTAGATGGGGTCCAAATAACTGTTGGGACTCGGATGAAATATCTGGGTCTCATCCTGGATGGCAGATGGGCTTTCGGGGCTCACTTTGAAAGTTTGGCCCCACGACTCGTTGGAGCCGCGGCTGCCTTGGGGAGGTTGCTGCCTAATGTGAGTGGCCCGAGTGCCAACTGCCGCCGGCTATACTCCGGAGTGATCCGAAGTATGGCCCTATACGGTGCTCCGGTATGGGTGGATGCCCTCAACCGTAGTAATAAGACCCTGCTGCGACGCCCACAGCGGGTTATCACGACGAGGGCTATACGCGGTTACAGAACGGTGTCCTGGACGGCAGGGTGCGTATTGGCCGGTGATCCTCCCTGGGAGCTTCAAGCGGAGATCCTCGCTGAAGTGTATCACTTTATAGTAGCGAGGAGATCCGAAGGAGACCCCCCAGCGTGGGATGAGGTAGCCAGTCTACGGCTACAGGCTCGGGCTGCTTTGATGCGGCGATGGACGGAGGATTTAGCTCCTCCGGTCCCTGGGCAGTGGACGGTGGAAGCCATCCGCCCAGTCCTCCGAGATTGGGTCAGTCGGCCGTTTGGGTCACTGACATTCCGACTGGTGCAGGTGCTTTCCGGACATGGATGTTTCGGAAAGTATCTGCACCAAATTGCAAGACGTGAGGCTACCCCAGCCTGCCATGAATGTGGGGCGTTGGAAGATACGGCGCTCCATACACTGGAGATGTGTCCCGCCTGGGGCCCGCAGCGACGCAATCTCACAAGCGTAATAGGCCGAGATCTCTCTCTACCGAATGTGGTAAACGCCATGCTTGAGGATGAGAGATCGTGGCAGGCGGTTGTCTCCTTCTGCGAAGAAGTTATGTCTCGGAAGGAGGCTGCGGAGCGAGTCAGAGAGGACGACGCCCAAGCTGACTTGCTCCGACGTAGACGGACAGGAGAAAGGAGGAGGCGGTTCGCCCGCCTTCTCCCTCTATAGTGGAGTCGCAGTGGATGGTCGGGGGACCTTCTACTGACTGGTATGACTCTACAGGTCTAGGAGTGGCATTGGTGTGCATTGTCACAGCCAGTGGCCGCCCGGCGGGCCATGTTATGAAGGGGAGGAACTGCAATCCTCCCCCAAAGAAGGGCAAAGAGCAGGCGCCGACCCCACCTGCCGCTGCGACCGCCGCCCCTGAAGCAGGGTCCCCGGCGGCTGACGAGGGAGGTGCGATGTCCGATTAAATGGATAGGGTCGAACATCGCATCCTCCAAACGAACACCAACCACTGCAAAGCAGCCCAAGACCTGCTGATGCAGGTCATGGCTGAGTGGTTGGTGGACGCGGCAGTAGTCGCCGAGCCGTACTCGGTACCTGGCCATTGGCTGGGTGATCGGGACGGCTTGGTAGCTTTGGTGACGCGGTCTTCCACAGACTCCCCTCCCCTCTCGCTCTTAGAGAGGGGACCGGGATACGTGGCCGCCGCGTGGGGAGAAATAGCCCTGGTGGGCGTGTATTTCTCCCCTAACCGCCCACTGCAGGATTTCGAGGACTTCCTCGAAATCCTCAGCGCGGTTGCCGGAAGAGCGGCCCCGCGCCAGGTCGCCGTTTTGGGCGACCTGAACGCCAAATCGGCGACCTGGGGCAACCCGGCCGCCTCATGTAACGCCCGGGGACGCGTCGTCGAGCTCTGGGCGGCCTCGTCCGGTCTGTCCCTCCTCAACAGAGGGACGGTTCAGACGTGTGTGCGGCAACGGGGAGGGTCAGTGGTGGACGTTTCGTTCGCCACCCCTGTTCTAGCCGCCCGCGTCGTGAACTGGCGGGTCGAGATGGTGGAGACTTTGTCGGACCACCGATATGTGCGGTTCGACATCTCCACCCAGAGCCCCCGGAGGACGGCCCCCTCGGGCCGCTCTCCCTTTCCGCGGTGGGCGCTTATCCGCCTCGACCGCGAAGCGGCAAAGGAGGCGGCATTCCTCCAGGACTGGCTCGCGCCCCCTGTCCAAGTCCTGGACGTGGATTCCGCAGCGGGCCAGCTCAGGGACTCCCTGACCGAGGTGTGCAACTATAGCATGCCTCGGTCTCGCCGTCCACCTCCCCGCCGCGCCGTCTATTGGTGGTCGGAGGAGCTAGCGGGGCTCCGCGCCGCCTGCGTGGCAGCACGGCGGGCGTACACGCGGAGTCGGCGGCGTAGTCGGCGCGACCTCGAGGCCGAGGACCTTCTATATGCCTCCTATGTAGAGGCAAAGAAGGTCCTCAAGTCGGCAATGGGCGCAGCCCAGGACGCAGCGCGAGCCGAGATGCTGGAGGGTCTCGATAGGGACCCGTACGGGAGACCCTACAAGGCGGCGCGGAATAAACTGCGCCCCTTTGGTCCCCCGCTGACGGAGTCCCTCGAACCAGCACTGCTGGATGGGGTGGTTCGGTCCCTATTTCCATCTGGGACCACCGAATTCACCCCACCATTGATGGACCCTCCACGGGGGGCGACTGAGCCGGAGGAGGAGGTCCCTCCGGTCACAGAGGAGGAGCTGGCCACGGAGACCCTCCGGATCCGCGCCAAGAAGACGGCCCCAGGGCCGGACGGCGTTCCTGCGCGGGTGGTGGCCATCGCCGCCACCCAGATGAAGGGGAGGTTTCGGGACCTCTTCAGTGCGTGTTTCACGACTGGGAGGTTCCCGAAGCCCTGGAAGGAGGGGCAGCTGTGCCTCCTCCGAAAGGAGGGACGCCCGGCAGACTCCCCCTCGGCATACCGGCCCATCGTTCTGCTCGATGAGGTCGGTAAGCTGTTCGAGGGGATTGTCGCCAGCCGGCTGAACGGCCATCTGCTGGAGGTGGGGCCGAACCTGTCGGACGCCCAATTCGGCTTTCGAAGGGGGCGTTCGACAGTGGACGCGTTGGCCCGCCTGAAGGGCCAGGTGCGGGAGGCAGTGGAGGCGGGGGAGGGGGTTTTGGCTGTGTCGTTTGACATTGCCAACGCCTTCAACTCCGTCCCCCACTCGACTATATTAGAGGCACTCCGCTATCATGGAGTGCCTCCTTATTTGCGGAGTCTGCTGGCCAGCTACCTGGAGGACCGAGCCGTCCTCCTGGTTGACAAAGCTGGCCAGCTTCGGCGGTACGGCGCGGAGTCCGGTGTTCCGCAGGGGTCTGTTTTAGGACCACTCCTGTGGAACATCGGCTTTGATTGGCTCTTGCGGGGAGCCCTCCTCCGTGGCACGAGTGTCATCTGCTATGCGGATGACACTCTCCTCACTGCCCGGGGGAAGAGCTTTAGGGAGGTGGCGAGCCTGGCCTCGGCTGGCGGATCGTTGGTGGCGGGTAGGATCCGGCGGCTTGGATTGGGGGTGGCGCTGCACAAGACCGAGGCCGTGTTCTTCCACGGGCCTCGGCAGCGCATCCCCACTGACGCCCACATCTTTGTGGAGGGCGTCAGAGTTGACGTTAAGGCCCAGATTAAATATCTGGGCCTTGTCCTAGACAGCAGGTGGCGCTTCGGCCCGCACTTCAGCGGGCTGTCGGCGCGCCTGCTGAAGGTTGCGGGATCCCTATCGTGGCTCCTCCCAAATTTGGGAGGGCCCAAATCGCGGTGCCGGCAGCTCTATGCCGGCATCCTGAAGAGCATGGCCCTGTATGGGGCCCCAATCTGGGCGGACTCCCTGCAAAGGAGGGAGAACGCCACCGCGATTCGTAGGCCCCAAAGGGCCATCGCGCAGCGGGTAGCGAGGGCCTACCGCTCAGTGGGCTTCTCGGCGGCGTGCGCTCTGGCGGGCACCCCGCCTTGGGAGCTCGAGGCGTGGGTGCTCGCCAGAGTTTACGAGTGGACGGCGGGGCGTAGGGCGCTCGGAGAGCACCCCGCCCCGGAAGAGCGGGAGGCCGTGCGGCGAGAGGCGAGGGCCGCAATCGTCCATCATTGGACGGAGGACCTCGCCTCCGCCACGTTTGGTCGCCGAACGCTGGACGCGCTCGGGCCAGTCCTGGTAGACTGGCTCGAGCGCCCCCACGGGTTCCTCTCGTTCCGCCTGGTGCAGGTACTATCCGGGCATGGAAGCTTCGGCTCATACCTGCACCGGATCGGGAGAGAGGAGAGCCCGTCGTGCCACGAATGTGGCGCGGCGGAGGACACGGCGCAGCACACACTCGAAGTGTGCCCGTCGTGGTCAGAGCCGCGCCGCGGCCTGGTAGCGGCAGTAGGGCCAGACCTCTCGCTTCCCAGCGTGGTCATCTCCATGCTTGGAAGCGAGGGGGCGTGGGCAGCAGTAGCCTCCTTCTGCGAGGACGTGATGTCGCAGAAGGAGGCAGCAGAGCGCGCGCGGGAGGAAGACCCTCTCGCAGCGCCTCTGCGAAGGCGTAGAAGGGGCGGGAGAAGGCGTCATATATAGACGCCTCCCCTGGTGGTGAATAGCGGGAGACAGGCGCGGGGGCGCCCTCTCCCGCATTGCACGTATTCACCACCCCCGTCGGGCGGGAATGGCCGAGCACTCGCGGTTGTTCCCGGGCCCCTCAATTTGTAGAGAGGGGCGTGTAAGGGCCCGCTGTCAAGGCGGGCGATCGTCGGCGGGGGACCGGAAGTCGAGGCTGTGCCAGTTTCCCGGTCCTCCCCCACAGAGACGTTGCCGGAGTGCCCCTGGGTTTTTAGTGGGTAAACCGGTCCGTTTATAGGACCGGGAGTCCCACATACCCCCCTCATCCCCCATGGGGGGGGATGCGTAACGCATTTTCCCAGGGAAAAAAAAAAAAAAAAAAAAAAAAAAAAAAAAAAAAAAAAAAAGGTTAGGTTGGGGTGCTAGGTCGGGTAACCTCCAAGAGGTCTGCGCTGTTACTTGTCCCCTAGGATTCGTCCTGGGGGAACGGTAGCAGTCGCGGATTGGTGCACCCTGGTAAACACCGCTAATAACTTCTCACTCGTGGGATCTTGTTAGCGGTGGCCAATAACTCGACACGGTGGGCCTCTCCGCGTGTCCCTCTGAGTAGCAGAGGGCACAGTGTGATGAGGCAGGGTAGACTTCGGTCTACCCAGGTGGGTCCGGGCCCCCTTGTTTGGTGGCCCGGACGACCTTCTGGGACCTGGTCCCAGAAGGGGGCGGCGAAGCGCGCGCGGGGGGACGCGGAACTCTCCTGCGCCGCTTCGTGGGGGACGAGCGGTCCCATAGAAGGCGGCGAAGCGCGCGCGGGAGGACGCGGAACACTCCTGCGCCGCTTCGTGGGGGGGCCTTGGGCCCCCGAGCGGGGAAGAGGGCGCGGGACGACGCGGAACTGTCCCGCGCCGCTCTGACGCATGGTGGCGAATGGCGGGGCCGACATGGAGCCCCGGCCCCGCATTGCACACATTCGCCACCTTTGCGGGCGGACGGGAACGGCCGAGTCGCTTGCCGTTCCCAGGCCCCACCCTGCAGGGGAGGGGCGTGCGGGCCCCGCTGTAATGGCGGGCTTCGTCGGGGAGGGACTGGATGTAAAGGCTCTGCCGGTTTCCCAGTCCCCCCCACTAAGACGACGCAGGAGCGCCGCTGGGTTTTTAGTGGGTATACCGGCCTTGGGGAGGCCGGGGAGTCCCACATACCCCCCTTGTCACTCTCCAGTGGAGGGGGGATGCGTCATTTGCATTTTCCCAGCGCAAAAAAAAAAAAAAAAAAAAAAAAAAAAAGGTTAGGTTAGGTTAGGTTAGGTTGGGGTGCTAGGTCGGGTAACCTCCAAGAGGTCTGCGCTGTTACTTGTCCCCTGGGATTCGTCCTGGGGGAACGGTAGCAGTCGCGGATTGGTGCACCCTGGTAAACACCGCTAATAACTTCTCACTCGTAGGATCTTGTTAGCGGTGGCCAATAACTCGACACGGTGGGCCTCTCCGCGTGTCCCTCTGAGTAGCAGAGGGCACAGTGTGATGAGGCAGGGTAGACTTCGGTCTACCCAGGTGGGTCCGGGCCCCCTTGTTTGGTGGCCCGGACGACCTTCTGGGACCTGGTCCCAGAAGGGAGCGGCGAAGCGCGCGCGGGAGGACGCGGAACTCTCCTGCGCCGCTTCGTGGGGGACGAGCGGTCCCATAGAAGGCGGCGAAGCGCGCGTGGGAGGACGCGGAACACTCCTGCGCCGCTTCGTGGGGGGGCCTTGGGCCCCCGAGCGGGGAAGAGCGCGCGGGACGACGCGGAACTGTCTCGCGCCGCTCTGACGCATGGTGGCGAATGGCGGGACCGACATGGAGCCCCGGCCCCGCATTGCACACATTCGCCACCTTTGCGGGCGGACGGGAACGGCCGAGTCGCTTGCCGTTCCCAGGCCCCACCCTGCAAGGGGAGGGGCGTGCGGGCCCCGCTGTAATGGCGGGCTTCGTCGGGGAGGGACTGGATGTAAAGGCTCTGCCGGTTTCCCAGTCCCCCCCACTAAGACGACGCAGGAGCGCCGCTGGGTTTTTAGTGGGTATACCGGCCTTGGGGAGGCCGGGGAGTCCCACATACCCCCCTTGTCACTCTCCGTGGAGGGGGGATGCGTCATGCATTTTCCCAGCGCAAAAAAAAAAAAAAAAAAAAAAAAAAAAAAAAAAAAAAAAAAAAAAAAAAAAAGGTTAGGTTAGGTTGGGGTGCTAGGGGTGCTAGGTCGGGTAACCTCCAAGAGGTCTGCGCTGTTACTTGTCCCCTGGGATTCGTCCTGGGGGAACGGTAGCAGTCGCGGATTGGTGCACCCTGGTAAACACCGCTAATAACTTCCCACTCGTGGGATCTTGTTAGCGGTGGCCAATAACCCGACACACGCCGCGGTGTAGGCGGCGGTGGGCGCGCACATCCCAATGATCCTCAAGGCTATACCGCAGGAATACCCATACGGAAAGGCTTGAGGGGAGGGTTTTGTGCAGCGCATTTTGTGGAGCCCGGCATGGGCTTACGGGCACGTGCTCGTGTGAAGGTTTTGGCGGACTGAGGGGTACGGTTTTACCGTATCACTCAGGGTCGCCGGGGAGCTACGTCACTCTCCAACCGGGTCCACACTTTAACTTCAAAGACCCTCTTCCGGGCGTTAAGAGGGTACGTCGTTATTGTGTGGGCCCGACGAGGGCTTGCCTTCATTGGCCGGTCTGAGAAAGGAAAATCTCGATACAAAACCCGTGAGAAAACACGTAAAAACCTGCGGATACCTGGGACCTCCGCAGTATATACCTTCCCCGGTGTAAGGGGCTCTACCCGGGGCGACCACTTTCCCCATTACTCGTGGGATTTAGTATGGAATCATTTAAAACTTTAAAAAACAAAGACGGAAAGGACCAGTGGGGTCGTGAGGAGAATGGGAGTGAGGGCGCTTTGGCGCTTAGTATGAGCATGGCGAAAGAGGCGCGCGTGGTTTTGACCCGCAGCGATGTCTCGGAGAAGAGTGATGAGGATTTGGCTATCGTCTCGGCGAGAGCAGTGAATCTTTCGGACACAGATTCTGATGGAAGTTTCCAGTCGGTAGCTACATTGGTTTCGACTGAAGAGAGCCGTTTCTGGAAAAAACGCCGTATAGGCGATGACTCCGATAATGGCGATGATGAGAGGCCGTCCAAGGCTTCAACGGTTAGGAGGGGACGTGGACGGCCTCCGACTACGGGGAAGTTTGTCGGCTTGGCAAAGGCCAAGGCTGAATTGAATGCCGCAAAGGCTGAAGAGCTGCGATTAAATGCAGAATTCGAGATGGCAGAAGAAGTTAAACGGAAGCGAGAAGCGAGAGCCGCAATGTTCCGTAAGTCCTCGGACGTGATGGCTATTAGCGACAGTGAGTGTCCGGAGTCAACCGATTTGGCTAAGCTGGTGTCTGACTCTCTTGATACCATTATGAAGGTTGCCACGACGTCCAGTCACTTAAAAGGGACGTACGTGCGAGCTCTGAAGGAGGCGGCCGAAACGATTAAGGTTTCGTTTGGCGAAATGCGCTCGCGTACAATGACGGAGGAGGTCGCTCGGCTAGAGGCAGCCAATGCCAAGCTTGCACGCGAGCTTGAGGAGGCTCGTAAAGAGATGGCTCAGATGCGTCTGCTCACGCAGCAGCCAATCTCCACCCCTGTGGCAACTCCTGCTCCTATTGAGGAAATAGTGCGCGCTGTTATGGTCCAATGTGGAACGATGGTAGACGCGCGCTTCGAAGGCTTGGAAGACCGTCTTCTTCCTGAAAAGCGCCTGCGGCCACCTCTGGCCGCAGACAAGAAGAAGAACGCGGCTACTGCAACTGTGAAGGCCCCCGCTCGGGCTCCTTCCCCTCCTCGGGAAGCTATGGCCAGCACCAGTGGAGTGACTAAACCTCCAAAGGGAGGAAAAAAGAAGGTAGCGGAGGCCACCGAGCCGCGTCCGCCGAGTCCCACCCCCAAGCCTATGGACGAAGGGTGGAATGTGGTGACCCGAAAAGGTTCCAAAGCGGTCAAAGCCGCCAAAGCCACCAAGGCGGCGGCAGCCAAGGCCACTACGGAGCCAATAACACGGCCTGCGCAGAGCCAGAAGGCTAAGAGCCAAAAGGCTAAGAAAAACAGGAGAAAGGGCCTTAAAGCCCCTCGTTCGACAGCAGTCGTGCTGACGCTACAGCCGGAAGCCGTGGAGAAGGGCATTACCTATCACCAAGTGCTTACTGATGCTAGGGAACGCATCGACCTACAGGCACTTGGTATAGAGGGTCTGAAGTTCCGAACTGCCGCCACAGGTGGCCGAGTGTTGGAGGTACCTGGAGCTACAAGTGCAGAGAAGGCTGACTCGCTAGCTAGCAAGCTTAGAGAGTCCCTCAGTGGAGCCTTAGTCCGGGTCTCTAGGCCTGAAAAGTGCGTGGAAATGCGCTTGTCGGGTCTCGATGACTCTGCAAGCATAAAGGACGTGGCAGCAGCTGTTGCTAAAGTGGGCGGCTGTGCTATAGAATCGGTGAAGGTTGGCAACATTGTACGTTCCGAAGGTCGCCAAGGAACGGTCTGGTTGCGCTGCCCCGTCGCTGCAGCGAAAAAAGTAGCAGCTGGAAGATTTCTAGTAGGCTGGGTCTCAGTATCCGTCAAATTACTAGAGCCCAGGCCTCTGCAGTGCTATCGATGCCTGGAGGTTGGGCACGTTGGAGCGAAATGTCCGTGTGACCAGGACCGCAGTGCACTTTGCTTCCGCTGTGGCAAGTCTGGCCACAAGGCAGTGCAGTGCGATGCTGAGCCGCATTGTCCGGCGTGCGAAGCAGCTGGAAAGAAGGCCGATCACCGTGTTGGGACCAAAGCCTGCAAAGGCTCGGCTGCAACTAAAGGTAAAAGAGGAGGAAATCAGACGACTCGCGTAGGCTCTTCAGCCCCCTCGCAGTCATCTGCGCGCCCAGAAGCGCGAGAGGAGAATCGGATGGATTCCAATTAGGATGGCCATCCGATTTCTGCAGGCGAACATTAACCACTCCGCCAGGTCTCAGGATCTTTTGCTCCAGAGTCTGGCGGAGTGGTCAACACAAATTGCGGTGGTTGCTGAACCCTATTTGGTCCCTTCTCGAGATAACTGGGTGGGAGACCGAGAGGACTCGGTAGCTATTTTCACGCAGCCATCTGCTGGTTCCCTGCCCTTCGAAAGAGTAGCGAGGGGTCAGGGTTGCGTGCTAGCCGTAGTAGGTGGCGGCTGTGGCGTGGCAGTGATCGGGGTGTACTGCTCCCCTAACCGCAACTTGGTCGAGTTTGAGCGAGTTCTTGCCGAGATCGAGGTTCTGGTGGGAGCAGCCCACCCCAGTCCTGTGTTGGTTGCTGGGGACTTCAACGCGAAGTCAACGACGTGGGGATCCCCATCAACTGACGCACGAGGAGAGTTGTTGGAGGAATGGGCAGCGTCCTTGGGTCTGCTCATTCTCAATAGGGGCACAGAAAACACGTGCGTGCGACAACACGGTGGGTCTATAGTAGACATAACGTTTGCTTCGCCCACTGTGGCGCGCCGTGTTTTAGACTGGAGAGTAGAAACGGACGTAGAGACACTGTCAGATCATCGATATATTCGATTCAGCGTCTCTGCGTCTGCAGGGCAGGCTCCGTCCCTACCTGCTAGTGCTGGTCCGCGGTGGTCACTGCGAGGGTTTGATAGGGAGCTTGCAGCAGAAGCGGCTGTCGTAGAGGCCTGGGTGGCAAGCCCGTTCATGGATAATGTAGACTCCGCAGCGGAGAAGCTGGGGGAATCACTTGCGCGAATCTGCGATGCCTCCATGCCACGGGTTAAGGCGACGTCGCCGCCGCGTCGTATGTATTGGTGGAGGGCAGAGCTACGGCAGCTACGGAAGAACTGCATAGCTGCAAGGCGCCTATATACTCGCTGCCGTCGCTGGAGAATGCGAGATGAGGAAGAGGAAAGTGTGCGTTACGCTAACTACAGTGCCGCCTGTAAAGCTTTACAGGTGGCCATTAAGGAGGCAAAGGAGTTGGCGTGGCAAGAGTGGCTTGAGTCTCTTGACCGGGATCCCTGGGGACGTCCGTATAAGTCGGTGACGGGTAAACTTCGGCCATGGGCCCCCCCACTCACTTCAACTCTAGAACCGGAACTTCTAGAGCGAGTTGTGTCAACACTCTTTCCCCAGAGAGAGGCGTGGTGCCCACCTCCCATGGCACTCGGGCTAGGTCTGCCTGAAGAGGCTGTGGAAGAAGAGGTTCCGTCTGTGAGCGAGGACGAGTTGAAGGCAGCCGTGTTACGACTTCGGTCCAAAAACGCTGCCCCTGGGCCAGATGGAGTGCCAGGTCGACTCCTGGTTCATGCAGCAAAGGAGCTCGGGGGAGACATACGGGCACTTTTCTCGGAGTGTCTAGCGCAAGGCTATTTCCCACAATGCTGGAAGCGCGGGAAACTAGTCTTGTTAAGGAAGAATGGCCGTCCAGCCGACTCCCCATCAGCGTATCGTCCGATAGTGCTGCTTGGCGAAACGAGCAAGCTTTTTGAGCGAGTACTTGCTGCTCGTCTCATTCAGCATTTGGTGTCTGTGGGCCCGAATCTGAGTGATGGGCAATTTGGGTTCCGCCATGGGCGCTCAACTGTAGACGCCATCACCAGAGTGAGGGAACTAGCGGATGAGGCAGTCTCAGCAGGTGGGGTGTTGTTGGCAGTGTCGCTGGACATAGCGAATGCCTTTAACACCTTGCCGTGGGAAACCATATTCTAGAGCGAGTTGTGGCTCTCAGATACCATGGAGTACCTCGGTACCTGAGGGACACTGTAGCGAGCTATTTTGACCGCCGAGCTGTGATATATCCGGCTCGGAATGGTGGATGGGAGGAAAGGAGGATGTCGTGTGGTGTTCCACAGGGTTCGGTCCTAGGACCGCTCCTGTGGAACATTGGATATGACTACGTTCTGCGCGGGCAAAACCTGCAAGGTATCGGTGTAGTTTGCTACGCCGATGACACCCTTGTAACAGCCCGTGGTAAGACCTACAGAGAGGCGGCTATCTTGGCCACGGCGGGTGTAGCGCAAGTAGTCCGGAGGATAAGGATGCTTGGGCTGGAGGTGGCTTTGGAAAAGTCTGAGGCCCTGGTTTTCCACGGGCCTCGAAATGCTCCTCCGAGCGGACAAAGTGTTGTTGTGGGTGGAACCTCCATCGCCATCGAGTCGACGATGAAGTACTTAGGACTTGTCCTCGATGGTCGATGGAAGTTCGAAGAGCACTTTCGGCAACTGGCCCCGAAGCTAATAGCCTACGCAGGAGTGCTTGGTAGACTGCTCCCTAACATAGGGGGGCCAAGTGTAGCGTGCCGTCGCCTTTTCGCAGGTGTGGTACGCTCCAAGGCGCTTTACGGAGCACCCATATGGGCGAATGCCTTGAACAGGCAGAACCAAACCCTGCTGCGACGTCCGCAGCGGGTCATTGCGATAAGAGCGGCCCGGGCGTACCACACCGTCTCTTTTGAGGCAGCGTGTTTGCTGGCAAGTACTCCGCCGTGGGACCTCGAAGCCGGGGTCTTAGCGGCGGTGTACCGGCACAGCGCGGAGGTCAAACGAAATGGAGGCTGGCCTATGCCAGAAGAAATAAAGCACTGGAGAGAGCAGGGCCGAGAGGAGCTGTTTCGCCAGTGGTCGGAGAGACTGGAGACGCCGGCTGCAGGCCGTGATGTAGTTGCCGCCGTTCGGCCGGTCCTTCTAGAGTGGGTCGATCGTCGACACGGCGCCCCGACGTTCCGCTTGACGCAGATTCTCTCGGGGCATGGTTGCTTTGGAAGGTATCTGTGCCGAGTGGCACGACGAGAGCCGACGATGGCATGCCATCAATGTGGGGCAATGGAGGACACAGCGCAACATACCCGCGCCGAGTGCCCAGCTTGGGCAGTGCCACGGGCGGAGATGGTGGCAGTGATAGGGGGAGATCTTTCGTTGTCGGCAATAATACGCGCGATTGCCGACTCAGAGAACAATTGGAGGGCAGTCGCTGTTTTTGCGGAGACAGTCATGCGCGACAAAGAGGCGGCGGAAAGGGAACGAGAGGATGATGCTCTGTCGGACCCAATACGCCGAAGAAGAACTGGCCGCAGGCGGTTGGCATATGCCAGCCGCATGCAACCGTAATGGGGACTTCGGGTAATAGATCGGGGGGTCTGTTGCCTGACCTGAGTGGTCCCGGGCTGAAAGGCATCTCGTCATGTGTTCCGAGATGCCTTAAGCGGAGAAAAAGGCTAGACGGCCTTAAGAAGGAAGAGCCCAAACGGGCACCCGCTGGGTATGTCAAAGAGGCGCTATAGCGATCCTAAGACTACCCCTCTTTGCGGAGATGTGAGGTTGGGGTGCTAGGTTGGGGTGCTAGGTCGGGTAACCTCCAAGAGGTCTGCGCTGTTACTTTTCCCTTTGGATTCGTCCTGGGGGAACGGTAGCAGTCGCGGATTGGTGCACCCTGGTACACACCGCTAATAACTTCTCACTCGTGGGATCTTGTTAGTGGTGGCCAATAACCCGACACAGGCCGCGGAGTAGGCGGCGGTGGGCGCGCACATCCCAATGATCCTCAAGGCTATACCGCAGGTATACCCATACGGAAAGGCTTGAGGGGAGGGTTTTGTGCAGCGCATTTTGTGGAGCCCGGCATGGGCTACGGGCTGTAGAGCTCGTGCGGTTGGTTTTGGCGGATTGGGAGGCACGGTTTTACCGTGTCGCTCAGGGTCGCCGGAGAGCTACGCCACTCTCCAACCGGGTCCACACTTTAACTTCAAAGACCCTCTTCCGGGCGCTAAGAGGGTACGTCGTTATTGTGTGGGCCCGACGAGGGCTTGCCTTAATTGGCCGGCCTGAGAAAGGAAAATCTCGATACAAAACCCGTGAGAAAACACGTAAAAACCTGCGGATACCTGGGACCTCCGCAGTATATACCTTCCCCGGTGTAAGAGGCTCTACCCGGGGCGACCACTTTCCTCACTACTCGTGGGAACTAATATGGACACTACAATAAAAAACCTAAATGACGTGGGCTGTTTCAGCCGTGGAGAGGAGGAGATGTGCGCATCTGTGCGTGAGGGCGCCGAGAAGGTGCGGGACAGAAGTCCTGTGTTAGAAGAAGGACGTGTCGCGGTAGCGAAGGCTAAATCGCCGCGAGACGCTACTGGGAAGTTTGTAAAAAGCCCTTCTCAGGGCTATTTCCAGGAAAGTGACGGGAACATCCGGAGAGCAAACCGCGCTTCCGTAGATGTGGTCTCCTGCTCAGAGCAAGAGGGGACTAGCGACATGGAGACTAGAGGCAGGACCAGCAGTCGTCGGAAACGACCGTCTTCTTTGCTTGTAGTGCCTGGGTCTCTGGACTCAGACGACACGGAAGCTGAGGGGACTGCGGCTGCTAAGGTGGCTGCTATCCGGGTCAGGAAAATCAAGGGAGGGACCGTGAAGGCTGGCCCTTCTAGACAGGACTACTTGAAGCCAGCCGTGGTTCTGTTGGAGGATGTCCTGGAAAGCAGGCAGTATAAGAAGGGGCCGGCTGCTGCTGCCGCCAGCCATGCCGAAATTGAAACTGGGTTCAGTGTCTCCAACGATACAGATGACCTCAGTAGGCTTAACGCTCAGGAGTTAAAGGTGCAGGCGGGCGAGAAGCTCAACTGCATCTTAGAGGTTGCCAAGAGGTCTGGCAACCTTAAGGGAGAATTTGTCGGCAGGCTAAAGAACTCTGCCTCGACTCTAAGAGAAATGGTTGAGCTCTTGGCAAACAGGAGCGAGGCGGAAGAGACGAGGCGGCTCAGAGCAGAAAACAGCCGCCTGCTTCTGGAAGTTGAGGCCTGTAAGGCAGAAATGAAGGCACTGCGTCGTGGTTTCACCGAGGCCAAGACGCAAGCAGCTGCCGCCACAACGGCTGCCACTGCTGCTGCCACTGAGACGCAGACCTTTCCCACCGTGCTGGGAGCGGTCGATTTGGTAGAGGAGCTGAAGCGCTCCTTAACCAGTACGCTTGGCCAAATGATGGATGCTCGTTTTGCGGGGATTGAAGACCGGCTCCTACCTGCCCAGACGGTCCGTCCGCCTCTCAGAGCAGACGCCAAGAGGGCGGCAGAAACTGCCGCTCCAAGCAAGCCGGAGCCAGAGATGGCTTCTAAGCCCGCCGCCCCTAAAGCAGGCAAGCAGGCTAACAAGCAGGCCGCAAAGACTACCACTGCAACTCCAGTGGCACCAGCCGCGGGCCCCCTCACAGGGACCCAAAACACCAACGAGGCTACCCCCTCCGCTGTCCCTCGGTCGGATGCCGAATGGACTACAGTGGTGGGGAAAGGCAAAAAGAAGGACAAGGGAAAGGGTAAAGGAAAGTCTCCTGCAGCTCCTGCACCCCCCACTGGAGCTCGTGCTTCCAGCGCTAAGCCGGAACCTAAGCGCAAATCGGCAGCCAAGTCGGCGACGATGAGGCCCCCAAAGTCCGCAGCTGTCGTGCTGGCGCTGAAGCCTGAAGCCGTGGAGAAAGGGGTCACATACCATGACGTGATCCAAGAGGCACAGGAGAAGGTCAACATCCAGGAACTGGGGATTGACCAGCTCCGATTCCGCCAAACGGCCACAGGAGCTAGGCTGTTTGAGATCCCAGGGTCTCAAAATGGTGAGAAGGCGGATAGACTCGCGGAGAGGCTCCACGGGGTTCTGTCGGAGGTAGCCACTATCGCCAGGCCTATTAAATCGGTTGATTTAAGAATCATAGGCTTGGACGATGCGGCCACTAAGGAGAAAGTGGTGATGGCAGTCGCCAAAGCGGGTGGCTGCGACGTGGCGCACATAAAGACTGGGGAGATCCGCCGTCAATCGGGCGGTGCCGGCTCCGTCCTTGTCTCCTGCCCAGTTTCGGCAGCCAAAGCTGTGCTGGCCAAAGGCAGGCTCTTGGTAGGGTGGAGCTCGGTAAGAGTGGTAGCCCTGGACGCGCTTCCTATGCGTTGTTACAGGTGCATGGGACTAGGGCACACGCGCCCCCAGTGTCCCGAGTCGTCGGCTGATAGAGGAGATTTGTGTTTCCGCTGTGGAGGCACTGGCCACCGGGCGGCCAACTGCGAGAAGGTCGACCTCCGATGCGCAATCTGCGCGGAGCTGGGTAGGCCTTCTGGGCACGTAATGGGGGGTCGAAAATGTACCCCTCCAAAGAAGAAGGGAAAGGCCGCAAGGACCCAGGCCACCCCTACAGCGTCACAGCAGGCTGCCCCCGGAGGTGAACGCCAAACGGCGAGTGAGGAGGTTGTAATGTCGGATTGATGGATCAAGTCCGACATCACAACTTCCTCCAGACGAATTTAAACCACTGTGCTGGGGCTCAAGACCTGCTTATGCAGACCCTGGTGCAGTGGAAAATAGATGTGGCAGTAGTTGCGGAGCCGTATTACGTTCCCCCTCATCCCTGCTGGGCTGGGGACATGGGCGGCTCCGTTGTTATTATAGGACGATCGGGTGATGCCCCCGTCCTCTCAGTTGTAGAGAGGGGCTTAGGATATGTGGTGGCCAAGTGGGGAGAGTACGCAGTTGTTGGCGTATACTTCTCTCCCAATAAAACCGCTGCGGAGTTGGAGGCCTTCATGGATCTCCTGGCCGTAGTAGTAAGAAGGCAGGCTCCGCGTCAGGTTCTTTTCATGGGAGACTTGAATGCCAAAGCTCGGGATTGGGGCAACCCCTCCACTGACTCTCGCGGGGAGATTGTCAGGGAGTGGGCGACTACAACAGGACTGATTCTGCTGAACAGAGGATCGGCCCACACATGCGTCCGACATAACGGGGGGTCCGTGGTGGATCTATCTTTCGCCACCCCGGCTGTTGCGGCACATGTCTGTTCCTGGAGGGTGTTGGAGGAGGAAACTCTCTCGGACCATAAATATATAAGGTTTGAGATTCCCACCTCCCATAACCAAGGAGAAACTCGGCACGTGGCACGAACGGCCTTTCCGCGCTGGGCGATTAGCCGTCTCGACGTTGAACTGGCAAAGGAGGCGGCGCTAGTTCAATCGTGGGTGGCTGCACCCACGCACCCGGAAGTGGACGTAGCAGCGAGCCACTTTCGCAAAGCGGTGACGGCCGTGTGCGACGCGGCCATGCCACGGTCCCGATGCCGCCCGGACCGCCGTGAGGTGTATTGGTGGAGCGCGGAGATAGCGGACCTTCGAACCATATGCTCCGGAAAGCGGCGGTCTTACACCCGCTGCAGGAGGCGGCGTAACGGTCGAACAGATGATGAGCTGTCGACTGACGAGTTGGCAGCCGAAAGCCAGCTGCACAGCGAGTACCGCGAAGCAAAACGGGAGCTGCAACTGGCCATCAGCCGGGCTAAGTCCCAAGCTTGGGGCGAGGCTCTAGAGAGCCTTGACAGGGATCCCTGGGGGCGTCCATACAAGGCCGCTCGGAAAAAGTTTCGTGGGCAGACGCCCCCGGTGGCGGAGTCTCTAGAGCCAGAGCTTCTCGACAGAGTGTTGGAGGGGCTATTCCCTGACAGTAGCCCTCACTTCACTCCTCCGACGATGGCACCGTCCTCTCTCGAGGAGTTGGACTCGGCCCCCATCCCGCCTATCTCAGAGGTGGAAATGGAAGTTGCAGTTGACCGCCTGCGAGGCAAAAAGACTGCACCAGGTCCGGATGGGATCCCGGGGCGTGTCCTAAGGATAGCTCTGAAGAAGATGAGTGACCGGCTTCGGGAACTGTTTGACACCTGTCTCACGTCGGGGCGGTTTCCAAAACTGTGGAAGGACGGTCGATTATGCCTCTTACGAAAGGAGGGCCGAGCTGCCGACTCGCCTTCTGGATACAGGCCCATAGTCTTGTTGGATGATACGGGTAAACTGCTAGAGAGAATAGTAGCCACCCGTATCCTCTGGCACTTGGAGGAGCCTGGACCTGGGCTCTCGGAAGCTCAGTATGGTTTCAGAGCTACGAGGTCCACAATAGACGCCCTGCTTTGGCTGAAAAGGTGGACGCAGGATGCGGTTAGTGAGGGCCAAAAGGCGTTAGCAGTCTCGCTCGATATTGCTAACGCCTTCAACAGCCTCCCACATGGAACGATACGAGAGGCACTCCGCTATCACGGGGTCCCATTGTATCTGCGGAGACTGTTGGCTGACTACCTCCAGGACCGCGAGGTCCTTGTTGAGGGTCGTGACGGTCTGAGGCACCGTCGTGTCTCCTGTGGGGTTCCGCAGGGTTCCGTCTTAGGACCACTCCTGTGGAACATAGGCTACGACTGGGTGCTCCGTTGCACGCTCCCGACAAGTATACGTGTTGCGTGCTACGCGGATGACACTCTTGTCGTAGCCAGAGGAGGAAACCTTGAAGAGGTGGTACGGTTGGCAACGGTGGGTACAACCCTCGTTGTGGACAGAGTGCGCGCCCTGGGACTGGAGGTGGCCATATCCAAGACCGAGGCCCTGTTGTTCCATGGTCCTCGAGGAGGGCCACCTCCAGGAACGCGAGTCGTGTTAGATGGGGTCCAAATAACTGTTGGGACTCGGATGAAATATCTGGGTCTCATCCTGGATGGCAGATGGGCTTTCGGGGCTCACTTTGAAAGTTTGGCCCCACGACTCGTTGGAGCCGCGGCTGCCTTGGGGAGGTTGCTGCCTAATGTGAGTGGCCCGAGTGCCAACTGCCGCCGGCTATACTCCGGAGTGATCCGAAGTATGGCCCTATACGGTGCTCCGGTATGGGTGGATGCCCTCAACCGTAGTAATAAGACCCTGCTGCGACGCCCACAGCGGGTTATCACGACGAGGGCTATACGCGGTTACAGAACGGTGTCCTGGACGGCAGGGTGCGTATTGGCCGGTGATCCTCCCTGGGAGCTTCAAGCGGAGATCCTCGCTGAAGTGTATCACTTTATAGTAGCGAGGAGATCCGAAGGAGACCCCCCAGCGTGGGATGAGGTAGCCAGTCTACGGCTACAGGCTCGGGCTGCTTTGATGCGGCGATGGACGGAGGATTTAGCTCCTCCGGTCCCTGGGCAGTGGACGGTGGAAGCCATCCGCCCAGTCCTCCGAGATTGGGTCAGTCGGCCGTTTGGGTCACTGACATTCCGACTGGTGCAGGTGCTTTCCGGACATGGATGTTTCGGAAAGTATCTGCACCAAATTGCAAGACGTGAGGCTACCCCAGCCTGTCATGAATGTGGGGCGTTGGAAGATACGGCGCTCCATACACTGGAGATGTGTCCCGCCTGGGGCCCGCAGCGACACAATCTCACAAGCGTAATAGGCCGAGATCTCTCTCTACCGAATGTGGTAAACGCCATGCTTGAGGATGAGAGATCGTGGCAGGCGGTTGTCTCTTGTAAAATCTAGACCCTGGCTCGCCCTGCCTCAGCGGTGGACGGCACACGGGGGGGTTTTTAGTGGGTTCGAGTCCCACATACCCCCTTCCGTCACCCCCGTGGCGGAAGGGAAATGCGAGGGCATTTTCCCCCCTTAAAAAAAAAAAAAAAAAAAAAAAAAAAAAAAAAAAAAAAAAAGGTTGGGGTGCTAGGTCGGGTAACCTCCAAGAGGTCTGCGCTGTTACTTGTCCCCTGGGATTCGTCCTGGGGGAACGGTAGCAGTCGCGGATTGGTGCACCCTGGTAAACACCGCTAATAACTTCTCACTCGTGGGATCTTGTTAGCGGTGGCCAATAACCCGACACAGGCCGCGGAGTAGGCGGCGGTGGGCGCGCACATCCCAATGATCCTCAAGGCTATACCGCAGGAATACCCATACGGAAAGGCTTGAGGGGAGGGATTAGTGCAGCGCATTTTGTGGAGCCCGGCATGGGCTTACGGGCTATGTGTCCGTGTGGAGGTTTTGGCGGACTGGGAGGCACGGTTTTACCGTGTCGCTCAGGGTCGCCGGGGAGTTACGCCACTCTCCAACCGGGTCCACACTTCGACTTCAAAGACCCTCTTCCGGGCGTTAAGAGGGTACGTCGTTGTTGTGTGGGCCCGACGAGGGCTTGCCTTAATTGGCCGGCCTGAGAAAGGAAAATCTCGATACAAAACCCGTGAGAAAACACGTAAAACCCTGCGGATACCTGGGACCTCCGCAGTATATACCTTCCCCGGTGTAAGGGGCTCTACCCGGGGCGACCACTTTCCCCAATACTCGTGGGATTTAGCATGGAATCATTTAAAACTTTAAAAAACAAAGACGGAAAGGACCAGTGGGGTCGTGCGGAGAATGGGAGTGAGGGCGCTTTGGCGCTTAGTATGAGCATGGCGAAAGAGGCGCGCGTGGTTTTGACCCGCAGCGATGTCTCGGAGAAGAGTGATGAGGATTTGGCTATCGTCTCGGCGAGAGCAGTGAATCTTTCGGACACGGATTCTGATGGAAGTTTCCAGTCGGTAGCTACATTGGTTTCGACTGAAGAGAGCCGTTTCTGGAAAAAACGCCGTATAGGCGATGACTCCGATAATGGCGATGATGAGAGGCCGTCCAAGGCTTCAACGGTTAGGAGGGGACGTGGACGGCCTCCGACTACGGGGAAGTTTGTCGGCTTGGCAAAGGCCAAGGCTGAATTGAATGCCGCAAAGGCTGAAGAGCTGCGATTAAATGCAGAATTCGAGATGGCAGAAGAAGTTAAACGGAAGCGAGAAGCGAGAGCCGCAATGTTCCGTAAGTCCTCGGACGTGATGGCTATTAGCGACAGTGAGTGTCCGGAGTCAACCGATTTGGCTAAGCTGGTGTCTGACTCTCTTGATACCATTATGAAGGTTGCCACGACGTCCAGTCACTTAAAAGGGACGTACGTGCGAGCTCTGAAGGAGGCGGCCGAAACGATTAAGGTTTCGTTTGGCGAAATGCGCTCGCGTACAATGACGGAGGAGGTCGCTCGGCTAGAGGCAGCCAATGCCAAGCTTGCACGCGAGCTTGAGGAGGTTCGTAAAGAGATGGCTCAGATGCGTCTGCTCACGCAGCAGCCAACCTCCACCCCTGTGGCAACTCCTGCTCCTATTGAGGAAATAGTGCGCGCTGTTATGGTCCAATGTGGAACGATGGTAGACGCGCGCTTCGAAGGCTTGGAAGACCGTCTTCTTCCTGAAAAGCGCCTGCGGCCACCTCTGGCCGCAGACAAGAAGAAGAACGCGGCTACTGCAACTGTGAAGGCCCCCGCTCGGGCTCCTTCCCCTCCTCGGGAAGCTATGGCCAGCACCAGTGGAGTGACTAAGCCTCCAAAGGGAGGAAAAAAGAAGGTAGCGGAGGCCACCGAGCCGCGTCTGCCGAGTCCCACCCCCAAGCCTATGGACGAAGGGTGGAATGTGGTGACCCGAAAAGGTTCCAAAGCGGCCAAAGCCGCCAAAGCCACCAAGGCGGCGGCAGCCAAGGCCACTACGGAGCCAATAACACGGCCTGCGCAGAGCCAGAAGGCTAAGAGCCAAAAGGCTAAGAAAAACAGGAGAAAGGGCCTTAAAGCCCCTCGTTCGACAGCAGTCGTGCTGACGCTACAGCCGGAAGCCGTGGAGAAGGGCATTACCTATCACCAAGTGCTTACTGATGCTAGGGAACGCATCGACCTACAGGCACTTGGTATAGAGGGTCTGAAGTTCCGAACTGCCGCCACAGGTGGCCGAGTGTTGGAGGTACCTGGAGCTACAAGTGCAGAGAAGGCTGACTCGCTAGCTAGCAAGCTTAGAGAGTCCCTCAGTGGAGCCTTAGTCCGGGTCTCTAGGCCTGAAAAGTGCGTGGAAATGCGCTTGTCGGGTCTCGATGACTCTGCAAGCATAAATGACGTGGCGGCAGCTGTTGCCAAAGTGGGCGGCTGTGCTATAGAATCGGTGAAGGTTGGTAACATTGTACGTTCCGAAGGTCGCCAAGGAACGGTCTGGTTGCGCTGCCCCGTCGCTGCAGCGAAAAAAGTAGCAGCTGGAAGATTTCTAGTAGGCTGGGTCTCGGTATCCGTCAAATTACTAGAGCCCAGGCCCCTGCAGTGCTATCGATGCCTGGAGGTTGGGCACGTTGGAGCGAAATGTCCGTGTGACCAGGACCGCAGTGCACTTTGCTTCCGCTGTGGCAAGTCTGGCCACAAGGCAGTGCAGTGCGATGCCGAGCCGCATTGTCCGGCGTGCGAAGCAGCTGGAAAGAAGGCCGATCACCGTGTTGGGACCAAGGCCTGCAAAGGCTCGGCTGCAACTAAAGGTAAAAGACGAGGAAATCAGACGACTCGCGTAGGCTCTTCAGCCCCCTCGCAGTCATCTGCGCGCCCAGAAGCGCGAGAGGAGAATCGGATGGATTCCAATTAGGATGGCCATCCGATTTCTGCAGGCGAACATTAACCACTCCGCCAGGTCTCAGGATCTTTTGCTCCAGAGTCTGGCGGAGTGGTCAACACAAATTGCGGTGGTTGCTGAACCCTATTTGGTCCCTTCTCGAGATAACTGGGTGGGAGACCGAGAGGACTCGGTAGCTATTTTCACGCAGCCATCTGCTGGTTCCCTGCCCTTCGAAAGAGTAGCGAGGGGTCAGGGTTGCGTGCTAGTCGTAGTAGGTGGCGGCTGTGGTATGGCAGTGATCGGGGTGTACTGCTCCCCTAACCGCAACTTGGTCGAGTTTGAGCGAGTTCTTGCCGAGATCGGGGCTCTGGTGGGAGCAGCCCACCCCAGTCCTGTGTTGGTTGCTGGGGACTTCAACGCGAAGTCAACGGCGTGGGGATCCCCATCAACTGACGCACGAGGAGAGTTGTTGGAGGAATGGGCAGCGTCCTTGGGTCTGCTCATTCTCAATAGGGGCACAGAAAACACGTGCGTGCGACAACACGGTGGGTCTATAGTAGACATAACGTTTGCTTCTCCCACTGTGGCGCGCCGTGTTTTAGACTGGAAAGTAGAAACGGACGTAGAGACACTGTCAGATCATCGATATATTCGATTCAGCGTCTCTGCGTCCGCAGGGCAGACTCCATCCCTACCTGCTAGTGCTGGTCCGCGGTGGTCACTGCGAGGGTTTGATAAGGAGCTTGCAGCAGAAGCGGCTGTCGTAGAGGCCTGGGTGGCAAGCCCGTTCATGGAGAATGTAGACTCCGCAGCGGAGAAGCTGGGGGAATCACTTGCGCGAATCTGCGATGCCTCCATGCCACGGGTTAAGGCGACGTCGCCGCCGCGTCGTATGTATTGGTGGAGGGCAGAGCTATGGCAGCTACGGAAGAACTGCATAGCTGCAAGGCGCCTATATACTCGCTGCCGTCGCTGGAGAATGCGAGATGAGGAAGAGGAAAGTCTGCGTTACGCTAACTACAGTGCCGCCTGTAAAGCTTTACAGGTGGCCATTAAGGAGGCAAAGGAGTTGGCGTGGCAAGAGTGGCTTGAGTCTCTTGACCGGGATCCCTGGGGACGTCCGTATAAGTCGGTGACGGGTAAACTTCGGCCATGGGCCCCCCCACTCACTTCAACTCTAGAACCGCAACTTCTAGAGCGAGTTGTGTCAACACTCTTTCCCCAGAGAGAGGCGTGGTGCCCACCTCCCATGGCACTCGGGCTAGGTCTGCCTGAAGAGGCTGTAGAAGAAGAGGTTCCGTCTGTCAGCGAGGACGAGTTGAAGGCAGCCGTGTTGCGACTTCGGTCCAAAAACGCTGCCCCTGGGCCAGATGGAGTGCCAGGTCGACTCCTGGTTCATGCAGCGAAGGAGCTCAAGGGAGACATACGGGCACTTTTCTCGGAGTGTCTAGCGCAAGGCTATTTCCCACAATGCTGGAAGCGGGGGAAACTAGTCTTGTTAAGGAAGAATGGCCGTCCAGCCGACTCCCCATCAGCGTATCGTCCGATAGTGCTGCTTGGCGAAACGAGCAAGCTTTTTGAGCGAGTACTTGCTGCTCGTCTCATTCAGCATTTGGTGTGTGTGGGCCCGAATCTGAGTGATGGGCAATTTGGGTTCCGCCATGGGCGCTCAACTGTAGACGCCATCACCAGAGTGCGGGAACTAGCGGATGAGGCAGTTTCAGCAGGTGGGGTGTTGTTGGCAGTGTCGCTGGACATAGCGAATGCCTTTAACACCTTGCCGTGGGAAACCATATTGGAGGCTCTCAGATACCATGGAGTACCTCGGTACCTGAGGGACACTGTAGCGAGCTACTTTGACCGCCGAGCGGTGATATATCCGGCTCGGAATGGTGGATGGGAGGAAAGGAGGATGTCGTGTGGTGTTCCACAGGGTTCGGTCCTAGGACCGCTCCTGTGGAACATTGGATATGACTACGTTCTGCGCGGGCAAAACCTGCAAGGTATCGGTGTAGTTTGCTACGCCGATGACACCCTTGTAACAGCCCGTGGTAAGACCTACAGAGAGGCGGCTATTTTGGCCACGGCGGGTGTAGCGCAAGTAGTCCGGAGGATAAGGATGCTTGGGCTGGAGGTGGCTTTGGAAAAGTCTGAGGCCCTGGTTTTCCACGGGCCTCGAAATGCTCCTCCGAGCGGACAGAGTGTTGTTGTGGGTGGAACCTCCATCGCCATCGAGTCGACGATGAAGTACTTAGGACTTGTCCTCGATGGTCGATGGAAGTTCGAAGAGCACTTTCGGCGACTGGCCCCGAAGCTCATAGCCTACGCAGGAGTGCTCGGGAGACTGCTCCCTAACATAGGGGGGCCAAGTGTAGCGTGCCGTCGCCTTTTCGCAGGTGTGGTACGCTCCAAGGCGCTTTACGGAGCACCCATATGGGCGAATGCCTTGAACAGGCAGAACCAAACCCTGCTGCGACGTCCGCAGCGGGTCATTGCGATAAGAGCGGCCCGGGCGTACCACACCGTCTCTTTTGAGGCAGCGTGTTTGCTGGCAAGTACTCCGCCGTGGGACCTCAAAGCCGGGGTCTTAGCGGCGGTGTACCGGCACAGCGCGGAGGTCAAACGAAATGGAGGCTGGCCTATGCCAGAAGAAATAAAGCACTGGAGAGAGCAGGGCCGAGAGGAGCTGTTTCGCCAGTGGTCGGAGAGACTAGAGACGCCGGCTGCAGGCCGTGATGTAGTTGCCGCCGTTCGGCCGGTTCTCCTAGAGTGGGTCGATCGTCGACACGGCGCCCCGACGTTCCGCTTGACGCAGATTCTCTCGGGGCATGGCTGCTTCGGGAGGTATCTGTGCCGAGTGGCACGACGAGAGCCGACAATGGCATGCCATCAATGTGGGGCAGTGGAGGACACAGCGCAACATACCCGCGCCGAGTGCCCAGCTTGGGCAGTGCCACGGGCGGAAATGGTGGCAGTGATAGGGGGAGATCTTTCGTTGTCGGCAATAATACGCGCGATTGCCGACTCAGAGAACAATTGGAGGGCAGTCGCTGTTTTTGCGGAGACAGTCATGCGCGACAAAGAGGCGGCGGAAAGGGAACGAGAGGATGATGCTCTGTCGGACCCAATACGCCGAAGAAGAACTGGCCGCAGGCGGTTGGCATATGCCAGCCGCATGCAACCGTAATGGGGACTTCGGGTAATAGATTGGGGGATCTGTTGCCTGACCTGAGTGGTCCCGGGCTGAAAGGCATCTCGTCATGTGTTCCGAGATGCCTTAAGCGGAGAACAGGGCTAGACGGCCTTAAAAAGGAAGAGCCCAAACGGGCACCCGCTGGGTATGTCAAAGAGGCGCTATAGCGATCCTGAAACTACCCCTCTTTGCGGAGATGTGGAACACCCCAGGTTTTTAGTGGGTACACTGCCTTTGTCAAGGCGGGACTCCCACATAACCACCGGTCCCCCCAGACCGCGTGGTACCTATCAAAGGTTTTCCTGGGTAACAAAAAAAAAAAAAAAAGGTTAGGTTAGGTTGGGGTGCTAGGTCGGGTAACCTCCAAGAGGTCTGCGCTGTTACTTTTCCCTTTGGATT
This sequence comes from Eulithis testata, assembly GCA_947507515.1. Lineage (NCBI taxonomy): Eukaryota > Metazoa > Arthropoda > Insecta > Lepidoptera > Geometridae > Eulithis > Eulithis testata. The sequence continues at coordinate 13,101,142 of OX382194.1, forward strand.
CGTCCTGGGGGAACGGTAGCAGTCGCGGATTGGTGCACCCTGGTACACACCGCTAATAACTTCTCACTCGTGGGATCTTGTTAGCGGTGGCCAATAACCCGACACAGGCCGCGGAGTAGGCGGCGGTGGGCGCGCACATCCCAATGATCCTCAAGGCTATACCGCAGGTATACCCATACGGAAAGGCTTGAGGGGAGGGTTTTGTGCAGCGCATTTTGTGGAGCCCGGCATGGGCTACGGGCTGTAGAGCTCGTGCGGTTGGTTTTGGCGGACTGGGAGGCACGGTTTTACCGTGTCGCTCAGGGTCGCCGGAGAGCTACGCCACTCTCCAACCGGGTCCACACTTTAACTTCAAAGACCCTCTTCCGGGCGCTAAGAGGGGACGTCGTTATTGTGTGGGCCCGACGAGGGCTTGCCTTAATTGGCCGGCCTGAGAAAGGAAAATCTCGATACAAAACCCGTGAGAAAACACGTAAAAACCTGCGGATACCTGGGACCTCCGCAGTATATACCTTCCCTGTTGAGCAGGGAGCCAGGATGTGCAGTGGATGTTATGTGGGTACAGGAATGAAAGTAAATTTCACTAAACCGAACAAGTATATTATTTGATTACATTGATTAATTGGGATTTGAAAATCAGCATAATTAGAACAGTCATGTTTTTGTGTAGAACCGGAGGGGAAGAGAGAGGAAGTTACAGACTAAAACAGCAGTACATCGTAATTGACTGAACGTAAGAAAGTGAAGCTGTCAATGTCACAGAGACAACGTTTCACAGATAGGAACAAAATTTAGTCATTAAACCTGTTACCTATCTCTAGACTCCGGACAAGTTGCATGGTGTACAGATTCATGGCATCATTATTCCAACACTTCCCCTTACACCATACAACGGAACTCCAACTTTCTTTACATAGTTACATATAACTTCAAGGAGTTCTCACATTTAGCTGACACATAAAGTCATTATGTTTACATGAAGACAAAGCTTTTGTTAAAATGTCAGCTATCATTTCTGTAGTAGGCATGTATGAAACTGAAATATAGTTTTTACTAATCAGATCTTTTGCAAAATGATAGCGTACATCTATGTGCTTTGTCCTTTTATGACAATGGATAGACTTTAACATATTTTGCGCACTCTGATTATCATTGAATATCCTACACACAATATTTCTATTCATTATTTCTAACCAAAAATGTTTGATGAATAGAATGTCTTTACAGGCATCGCTAATGGCTAGGTACTCTGCTTCAGTACTTGACATAGCGACGCAGCGCTGTTTTCTGCTCTCCCAATTGACAGTATTAGACCCTATCTTAATAACAAAACCAGTATATGATTTTCGGTCTATAGGATCATTCGCCCAATCTGCATCAGCATATGCATTTAGATCTAAGTTTTTGCATTTAACAAAAACCAAACCAAAATCAACTGTCTTAGCTAAATAACGAAGGATCCTTTTTGCCGCTAACCAATGACTCTTATCATAACAATTATTAAATTGACTAAGAACATTACATGCATAGGTTATATCTGGCCTAGTACAGACACTCAAGTACATTAAACTTCCTATTAATTCTCTAAAATTATATTGATTATCAGATACATTAATTTCAGATCTATAAAATTTTTCATTTAATTGCATTGGTGTTGAAATACCTTTGCAGTCTGACATTCCAAAACGAATTAACAATCTTTTAATGTAATCTTTTTGACTCAACAATATTGTGCCCTTTTCTCTATTTCTAACAATATTTATTCCAAGACAATTTTTAATTGGGCCTAAATTTTTTATATTAAATTGACTGTTAAGAATGGACAATAATTGATTTTTCTCTACATCATTATTGCTGAACAGAAAAAAATCATCAACATATAGAGCTAAAATTGTTAAATTATTGGTAGAGTTTCTTTTTACATAAACACAAGGTTCACATTTTGTTTGAGAATAACCATTGCCAAGTAACAATTTATTAACAGTATCATTCCAAACTCTACTTGCTTGTTTCAACCCATAGATGCTTTTCTGTAACAAACATACCTTATTATTATCATGTACAAAACCTATTGGTTGTTCCATAAATATTTGTTCCTTTAACTGACTATGAAGGAAAGCAGTAGTCACATCTATGTGCTCTATGTCCATATCTAACTCATTTGCTAAATTGAATAAAATACGCATTGTCGAGTGTCTGACTACTGGGGAGAAAGTCTCATCAAAATCTATACCAGGTTTTTGACTAAAACCGCGAGCAACAAGGCGAGCCTTATACTTTTCAAAGTTGCCAGAGGCATCTTGCTTGACTTTAAATACCCACTTACATTTTACGATGTTTGTATTTAGAGGTTTCTCTACTAGCCTCCAGACACTATTACTAATCAGCGAGTCATACTCAGCCTGCATGGCTGCCTGCCACTTCATGTGGAGAGGACTAGCCATAGCATCCTCATACGTCGCAGGTTCGTCAAACGTAATCTGCCCATGAGAGTAGAGAGAATAATCATACTCGTAGTCACCATACCTTTTAGGTGGGATACCTCTTGTGCTCCTTACAGCACGTTGACTTGGCACCTCTTGTGCCTGCTCATAGCTCGAGTTGCTGCTAGATTCTACCATAGAGTCAGTCTCCTCTGCCAAAGACTGCTCATTTTCTTCCACCTGGTCGCAGTCGACGAATCTAGATGGCGATGCCTCCCCATCAGCATCGGTAGAGGCGGTTGCGCTGGGGGCCTCACTTCCAACGCATCCACTCTCCATTTCACCACCTGTAATTGCAGAAGGAGATCTAAGTTCACTAATAATATTAGTATCACAGTTTAAAATTGGTACAGAAACTTTGTCATTAATATTAAAATTATTCTCATTATTATTCATCATTTTAGATTTAATAATAGTATTTGTATCACATTTCAACTCATTAAAATCCGTATTCATGTCATATTTCATCATATTATTAGATTTATCATTATTTTCTGTCAACTCAATAAAATGAACACTTCTAGATTTAATTATTTTCTTTGGTTCAGTTGGATCAACTAACCTATAACCCTTGGACGTTTCACAATAACCCACAAAAATACATTCCCTAGACTTTGCATCGAATTTGTGACGGTTATGTTCTGGTATCAAAGAAAATGCCTTACAACCAAATACTCTCAGGTGGCCTAGGGTCACTTTGGATCCTGTCCACACCTGTTCAGGAATGCCGCCAGACAAAGCCGCCGTGGGACTTCTATTCTTAAGATAAATTGCCGTGATAACGGCCTCGCCCCAATAACGCTTGTCTAGGCGTGCCTCAGAGAGCATACATCTGGCTTTTTCTATAAGGGTCCTATTAAGGCGTTCAGATACGCCATTTTGCTGAGGACTGTAAGGAATAGTAGTTTCATGAATAATCCCCTCACTGGATAGAAACTTTTCAAAGCTTTTACTACAATACTCCCCTCCATTATCTGTTCTAAAACGTTTGATTGCTTTACCCACTTGCTTCTCAACTAAAGTTTTAAATTGTATAAAACACTTCATAACTTCACTCTTATGACCCATAAGATAACCAAAAGTTTTTCTAGAGAAGTCATCAGTAAATGTAACTATATACCGTGCACCACCCCAGCTATTTTTTGACATGGGCCCACAAACATCAGAGTGTACCAACTCTAATAACTGATGAGCTCTCTTTGCCTGGCCTTTGGGGAAAGATTTCATTGTAAGCTTCCCCTCAATACATGAGATACAATTTTTCAACTTACCATGACAGTCGTCTTCAAAAACAACATCATCTGCAAGATTGCGAATCCCATACATACCATGCAAGCTCAAATGCCCAAGTCTCTTGTGCCATACTTCCAAAGGCACACTAGAAATAGCTGCTAAAGAACTTTGCTCTGCTTGTTCACTTGTGGTAGCAACATTACATTCTGAAATACAATTAAGATTAGGAAAACAATCAAGCTTATAAATTCCCTTGAAACATGTTGCATTAGCAAAAGGCTGGCCTTGAGGATCAATTATTGTCCATTCTTAACAGTCAATTTAATATAAAAAATTTAGGCCCAATTAAAAATTGTCTTGGAATAAATATTGTTAGAAATAGAGAAAAGGGCACAATATTGTTGAGTCAAAAAGATTACATTAAAAGATTGTTAATTCGTTTTGGAATGTCAGACTGCAAAGGTATTTCAACACCAATGCAATTAAATGTATACAAGCCTGCTGACGACACATGAGGCGTGTGCCTGCCAACATTACCTTCTTGTGGCTGTGACATTGCACACAATATAAAATCCAATTCTTTGAATCTTCCTTCTATCCGCCCTGCACCCTGTAAGGACTTCTTCCTTCACAATGGCTAACTGGGCCCATAACCTGTTGAGCAGGGAGCCAGGATGTGCAGTGGATGTTATGTGGGTACAGGAATGAAAGTAAATTTCACTAAACCGAACAAGTATATTATTTGATTACATTGATTAATTGGGATTTGAAAATCAGCATAATTAGAACAGTCATGTTTTTGTGTAGAACCGGAGGGGAAGAGAGAGGAAGTTACAGACTAAAACAGCAGTACATCGTAATTGACTGAACGTAAGAAAGTGAAGCTGTCAATGTCACAGAGACAACGTTTCACAGATAGGAACAAAATTTAGTCATTAAACCTGTTACCTATCTCTAGACTCCGGACAAGTTGCATGGTGTACAGATTCATGGCATCATTATTCCAACATTCCCCGGTGTAAGAGGCTCTACCCGGGGCGACCACTTTCCTCACTACTCGTGGGAACTAATATGGACACTACAATAAAAAACCTAAATGACGTGGGCTGTTTCAGCCGTGGAGAGGAGGAGATGTGCGCATCTGTGCGTGAGGGCGCCGAGAAGGTGCGGGACAGAAGTCCTGTGACGAAAGAAGGACGTGTCGCGGTAGCTAAGGCTAAATCACCGCAAGACACTACTGGAAAGTTTGTAAAAAGCCCTTCTCAGGGCTACTTCCAGGAGAGAGATGGGAACATCCGGAGAGCACACCGTGCTTCCGTAGATGTGGTCTCCTGCTCAGAGCAAGAGGGGACTAGTGACGTGGAGATTGGAGGTAGGACCAGCAGTCGTCGGAAACGACCGTCTTCTTTGCTTGTAGTGCCTGGGCCTCTGGACTCAGACGACACGGAAGCTGAGGGGACTGCGGCTGCTAAGGTGGCTGCTATCCGGGTCAGAAAAAACAAGGGAGGGACCGTGAAGGCTGGCCCTTCTAGACAGGACTACTTGAAGCCAGCCGTGGTGCTGTTGGAGGACGTCCTGGAAAGCAGGCAGTATAAGAAGGGGCCGGCTGCTGCTGCCGCCAGCCATGCCGAAATTGAAACTGGGTCCAGTGTCTCCAACGATACAGTTGACCTCAGTAGGCTTAACGCCCAGGAGTTAAAGGTGCAGGCGGGCGAGAAGCTCAACTGCATCTTAGAGGTTGCCAAGAGGTCTGGCAACCTTAAGGGAGAATTTGTCGGCAGGCTAAAGAACTCTGCCTCGACTCTAAGAGAAATGGTTGAGCTCTTAGCAAACAGGAGCGAGGCGGAAGAGACGAGGCGGCTCAGAGCAGAAAACAGCCGCCTGCTTCTGGAAGTTGAGGCCTGTAAGGCAGAAATGAAGGCACTGCGTCGTGGTTTCACCGAGGCCAAGACGCAAGCAGCTGCCGCCACAACGGCCGCCACTGCTGCTGCTACTGAGACGCAGACCTTTCCCACCGTGCTGGGAGCGGTCGATTTGGTAGAGGAGCTGAAGCGCTCCTTAACCAGTACGCTTGGCCAAATGATGGATGCTCGTTTTGCGGGGATTGAAGATCGGCTCCTACCTGCCCAGACGGTCCGTCCGCCTCTCAGAGCGGACGCCAAGAGGGCGGCAGAAACTGCCGCTCCACGCAAGCCGGAGACAGAGATGGCTTCTAAGCCCGCCGCCCCTAAAGCAGGCAAGCAGGCTAACAAGCAGGCCGCAAAGACTACCACTGCAACTCCAGTGGCACCAGCCGCGGGCCCCCCCACAGAGACCCAAAACACCAACGAGGCTACCCCCTCCGCTGTCCCTCGGTCGGATGCCGAATGGACTACAGTGGTGGGGAAAGGCAAAAAGAAGGACAAGGGAAAGGGTAAAGGAAAGTCTCCTGCAGCTCCTGCACCCCCCACTGGACCTCGTGGTGCTTCCAGCGCTAAGCCGGAACCTAAGCGCAAGTCGGCAGCCAAGTCGGCGACGATGAGGCCCCCAAAGTCCGCAGCTGTCGTGCTGGCGCTGAAGCCTGAAGCCGTGGAGAAAGGGGTCACATACCATGACGTGATCCAAGAGGCACAGGAGAAGGTCAACATCCAGGAACTGGGGATTGACCAGCTCCGATTCCGCCAAACGGCCACAGGAGCTAGGCTGTTTGAGATTCCAGGGTCTCAAAATGGTGAGAAGGCGGATAGACTCGCGGAGAGGCTCCACGGGGTTCTGTCGGAGGTAGCCACTATCGCCAGGCCTATTAAATCGGTTGATTTAAGAATCATAGGCTTGGACGATGCGGCCACTAAGGAGAAAGTGGTGGTGGCAGTCGCCAAAGCGGGTGGCTGCGACGTGGCGCACATAAAGACTGGGGAGATCCGCCGTCAATCGGGCGGTGCCGGCTCCGTCCTTGTCTCCTGCCCAGTTTCGGCAGCCAAAGCTGTGCTGGCCAAAGGCAGGCTCTTGGTAGGGTGGAGCTCGGTAAGAGTGGTAGTCCTGGACGCGCTTCCTATGCGTTGTTACAGGTGCATGGGACTAGGGCACACGCGCCCCCAGTGTCCCGAGTCGTCGGCTGATAGAGGAGATTTGTGTTTCCGCTGTGGAGGCACTGGCCACCGGGCGGCCAACTGCGAGAAAGTCGACCTCCGATGCGCAATCTGCGCGGAGCTGGGTAGGCCTTCTGGGCACGTAATGGGGGGTCGAAAATGTACCCCTCCAAAGAAGAAGGGAAAGGCCGCAAGGACCCAGGCCACCCCTACAGCGTCACAGCAGGCTGCCCCCGGAGGTGAACGCCAAACGGCGAGTGAGGAGGTTGTAATGTCGGATTGATGGATCAAGTCCGACATCACAACTTCCTCCAGACGAATTTAAACCACTGTGCTGGGGCTCAAGACCTGCTTATGCAGACCCTGGTGCAGTGGAAAATAGATGTGGCAGTAGTTGCGGAGCCGTATTATGTTCCCCCTCATCCCTGCTGGGCTGGGGACATGGACGGCGCCGTTGCTATTATAGGACGATCGGGGGATGCCCCCGTCCTCTCAGTTGTAGAGAGGGGCTCAGGTTATGTGGTGGCTAAGTGGGGAGAGTACGCAGTTGTCGGCGTTTACTTTTCTCCCAACAAAACCGCTGCGGAGTTAGAGGCCTTCATGGACCTCTTGGCCGCAGTGGTAAGAAGGCAGGCACCGCGTCAGGTCCTTCTCATGGGGGACTTGAATGCCAAAGCTCGGGATTGGGGCAACCCCTCCACTGACTCTCGCGGGGAGATTGTCAGGGAGTGGGCGACTGCCACAGGACTAATCCTGCTGAACAGAGGATCGGCCCACACATGCGTCCGACATAACGGGGGGTCCGTGGTGGATTTATCTTTCGCCACCCCGGCTGTAGCGGCGCATGTCTGTTCCTGGAGGGTGTCGGAGGAGGAAACTCTCTCGGACCATAAATATATAAGGTTCGTGATTCCCTTCTCTCATAATCAAAGAGCAACTCGGCGCGCGGCACGAGCGGCCTTCCCACGCTGGGCGATTAGCCGTCTCGACGTTGAACTGGCAAAGGAGGCGGTGCTAGTTCAGTCGTGGTTGGCTGCACCCGCGCACCCGGAAGTGGACGCAGCAGCGAGCCACTTTCGCAAAGCAGTGACGGCTGTATGCGATGCGGCCATGCCGCGGTCCCGATGCCGTCCGGACCGCCGTGAGGTGTATTGGTGGAGCGCGGAGATATCGGACCTCCGAACCATATGCTCCGGAAAGCGGCGGTCTTACACCCGCTGCAGGAGGCGGCGCAACGGCCGGACGGACGATGAGCTGTCGACTGACGAGTTAACAGCTGAAGGACAGCTGCATAGCGAGTACCGCGAAGCAAAGCGGGAGCTGCAACTGGCCATCAGCCGGGCTAAGTCTCAAGCTTGGGGCGAGGCTCTGGAGAGCCTTGACAGGGATCCCTGGGGGCGTCCGTACAAGGCCGCTCGGAAAAAGTTCCGTGGGCAGACGGCCCCGGTTGCGGAGTCTCTAGAACCAGAGCTCCTAGACAGGGTCTTGGAGGGGCTATTCCCCGACAATAGCTCTCACTTTATCCCTCCGACGATGGCTCCGTCCTCTCTCGAGGAGCTGGATCCGGCCTCCATTCCACCTATTTCAGAGGTTGAAATGGAAGTAGTAGTCGACCGCCTACGAGGCAAAAAGACTGCACCAGGTCCAGACGGGATTCCGGGGCGAGTCCTCAGGATTGCCCTGAAGAAGATGAGTGGTCAGCTTCGGGAACTGTTTGATGCCTGTCTTGCGTCGGGGCGGTTTCCGAAACTATGGAAGGACGGCCGACTATGCCTGCTACGGAAGGAAGGTCGAGCTGCCGACTCACCTTCCGGGTATAGGCCTATAGTCTTGTTGGATGATACGGGTAAGCTGTTAGAGAGAATAGTAGCCACCCGTGTCATCTGGCATTTGGAGGGGCCTGGACCTGGGCTCTCTGATGCTCAATATGGGTTCAGGGCTACTAGGTCTACAATAGACGCCCTGCTGTGGCTTAAAAGGTGGACTCAGGATGCGGTTGGTGAAGGCCAAAAGGCGTTAGCAGTCTCGCTCGATATCGCTAACGCCTTCAACAGCCTCCCACACGGAACGATAAGAGAAGCACTCCGTTACCATGGAGTCCCATTGTATCTGCGGAGGCTGTTGGCTGACTACCTCCAGGACCGCGAAGTCCTTGTCGAGGGACGTGATGGTCTGAGACACCGCCGTGTTTCCTGTGGGGTTCCACAGGGTTCGGTCTTAGGACCACTCCTGTGGAACATAGGCTATGACTGGGTGCTCCGTTGCACGCTTCCTACAAGTGTTCGTGTTGCGTGCTACGCAGACGATACTCTTGTCGTAGCCAGAGGAGGAAATCTCGGGGAGGCGGTACGGTCAGCAACGGTGGGTGCAACCCTCGTTGTGGACAGAATACGCGCCCTGGGACTGGAAGTGGCCATCTCCAAAACCGAGGCTCTGTTGTTCCATGGTCCTCGAGGAGGACCACCTCCAGGAACGCGGCTGGTGCTGGACGGGGTTGTGATCCCGGTCGGAACCCAGATGAAATACCTGGGTCTCATCCTAGATGGGAGATGGGCTTTTGGGGCCCACTTTGAAAAGTTAACCCCAAGAGTTGTGGGAGCTGCGGCCGCTTTGGGGAGGTTGCTGCCTAATATCGGTGGCCCGAGTTCCAACTGTCGCCGACTATACTCCGGAGTAATCCGTAGCATGGCTCTCTACGGCGCCCCGGTCTGGGTGGATGCCCTCAATCGTGGTAATAAGACCCTGCTACGACGTCCGCAGAGGGTCATTACGACGAGGGCAATACGAGGTTACCGAACGGTGTCCTGGACAGCAGGATGTGTTTTGGCCGGTGATCCCCCTTGGGAGCTCCAAGCGGAGATCCTCGCTGAAGTCTACCATTTCGTAGCGGCGAGGAGATCCGAAGGAGACCCTCCAGCGTGGGATGAGGTAGCCAGTCTACGGCTACAGGCTCGGGCTGCTCTGATGCGGCGATGGACGGAGGACTTAGCTCCTCCGGTCCCTGGGCAGTGGACAGTGGACGCCATCCGCCCGGTCCTCAAGGAGTGGGTCAGTCGACCGTTTGGGTCACTGACATTCCGATTGGTGCAGGTGCTTTCTGGACACGGATGTTTCGGAAAGTATCTGCACCAAATCGCTAGACGTGAGGCAACCCCAGCCTGCCATGAATGTGGGGCGTCGGAGGACACGGCGCTCCATACGCTGGAGATATGTCCCGCTTGGAGCCCGCAGCGACACAATCTCACAAGCGTAATAGGCCGAGACCTCTCTCTACTGATGGTGGTAAATGCCATGCTCGATGATGAGAGGTCATGGCAGGCGGTCGTCTCTTTCTGTGAAGATGTAATGTCCCGGAAAGAGGCTGCGGAGCGAATCAGGGAGGATGATGCCCAAGCTGATGTGCTCCGACGTAGAAGAACAGGGGAAAGAAGGAGGCGGTTCGCCCGCCTGCTCTCCCCTTTGTAGTGGAGTCATGGTGAAAGGTCGGGGGACTTTTTCATAGACGAAGTGACCCGGTCAAGGCAAATCCGGACCTACCGCTAGGACGAGACAGTGAATTATAACTAGACCCTGTCTCGTCCTGCCTCAGCGGAGGACGGCACACGGGGGGGTTTTTAGTGGGTTCGAGTCCCACATACCCCCTTCCGTCACCCCCGTGGCGGAAGGGAAATGCGAGGGCATTTTCCCCCCTTAAAAAAAAAAAAAAAAAAAAAAAAAAAAAAAAGGTTAGGTTAGGTTAGGTTAGGTTAGGTTAGGTTAGGTTAGGTTAGGTTAGGTTAGGTTAGGTTAGGTTAGGTTAGGTTAGGTTAGGTTGGGGTGCTAGGTCGGGTAACCTCCAAGAGGTCTGCGCTGTTACTTGTCCCCTGGGATTCGTCCTGGGGGAACGGTAGCAGTCGCGGATTGGTGCACCCTGGTAAACACCGCTAATAACTTCTCACTCGTGGGATCTTGTTAGCGGTGGCCAATAACTCGACACGGTGGGCCTCTCCGCGTGTCCCTCTGAGTAGCAGAGGGCACAGTGTGATGAGGCAGGGTAGACTTCGGTCTACCCAGGTGGGTCCGGGCCCCCTTGTTTGGTGGCCCGGACGACCTTCTGGGACCTGGTCCCAGAAGGGGGCGGCGAAGCGCGCGCGGGGGGACGCGGAACTCTCCTGCGCCGCTTCGTGGGGGACGAGCGGTCCCATAGAAGGCGGCGAAGCGCGCGCGGGAGGACGCGGAACACTCCTGCGCCGCTTCGTGGGGGGGCCTTGGGCCCCCGAGCGGGGAAGAGGGCGCGGGACGACGCGGAACTGTCCCGCGCCGCTCTGACGCATGGTGGCGAATGGCGGGGCCGACATGGAGCCCCGGCCCCGCATTGCACACATTCGCCACCTTTGCGGGCGGACGGGAACGGCCGAGTCGCTTGCCGTTCCCAGGCCCCACCCTGCAGGGGAGGGGCGTGCGGGCCCCGCTGTAATGGCGGGCTTCGTCGGGGAGGGACTGGATGTAAAGGCTCTGCCGGTTTCCCAGTCCCCCCCACTAAGACGACGCAGGAGCGCCGCTGGGTTTTTAGTGGGTATACCGGCCTTGGGGCCGAGGCCGGGGAGTCCCACATACCCCCCTTGTCACTCTCCAGTGGAGGGGGGATGCGTCATTTGCATTTTCCCAGCGCAAAAAAAAAAAAAAAAAAAAAAAAAAAAAAAAAAAGGTTAGGTTAGGTTAGGTTAGGTTAGGTTAGGTTAGGTTAGGTTAGGTTAGGTTAGGTTAGGTTAGGTTAGGTTAGGTTAGGTTAGGTTAGGTTTTTTTTTTTTTTTTTTTTTTTTTTTTTTTTTTTTTTCTCTCGTCCCCCTAACAAGTATGTGTCAAGGATTTTTTCAACTTTATTTTTCTTTTTCTTTATCTTATACGTATAACAGACATGGTTTAAAGTACAATTTGCTTATTCTAGGTGCTTTTTGGTTTTAATATCTATTTCTCTTTTACATGTTCTATTTTCACTTATTTCTACTTATAAAATATTTATGCTGGTTTTATATATATGTATCAATATATATATACAACAAGACTTATTTAACTAGTTTTATTTCTTACAATTACCTTATTTGCTACTTTTACACAATATGAAATGAACTTATCTCTACTTATTTTATTAACTATCAGGCTATTTATATTTTCTGCTCTTATTTCTATATCCAATTCATTTTCAAGGTCGTATCTCTCTTTGCAAAAGGCCGGGCATTCAAATAGGATGTGTACAATGGTCTCGCGTTGGTCAGGTTCACAAATGCACGCTGGGTTCTCCTTTAATTTGAATCGACTCAAATAATCGGAAAACCCACCGTGCCCTGTCATGATCTGTGTCAGTACTCCGGTTGGGGCTATCTGTCTGACAGTCTTGAATGCTTTGATAGCGTCGGGGAAGAAGAGTTTTGTCACAGCTGCGGTTTCACCTGTCACATACCTCCGATTCCATTTCTGAAGCGACTCCGATCGAATTTGTCGCTTCAAAAATGAGATCGGGCATCGCTCGTAGTGTGGTCTCGTTTTTATTTTGAGTGCTGCGTCTTTTGCCAACTGGTCTGCTCTCTCATTTCCATCCAGGCCTGCGTGTGCCTTGATCCAGAACAGGGAAACTTCCTTGTTCTGGTCTTTGCTGGCTTTCAGGTTTTTACGGATCTCTACCGTCAAGGGATGGATTGAGCCCCAGTTGGCAATGGCTTCTAACGAGGATCTTGAGTCACTGTATATGCCAAACGTCATTTCTGGGCTTTTCAGGATCTCGTGCGTAGCCTCACAGATGGCCAACAATTCAGCCTGGTAGACCGTGCAGTCAGGCGACAGTTTAAATTTTCGGGACTTGGTTTCAGCTTCACCATTCCAAAAGGATAGCGCTGCCCCAACCTTGCCTTCAATTTTACTGCCGTCCGTAAAGATCCGCACAGCTTGATTGCTGTGGGTGTTGACTTGTTCTTGGTCTACCAGGCATGTGAATTTCAGGTCTATGTGTTCTGATGGGTGTGGTGTTTCTGCAAAGGGCGTCATTACCTCAACTTCTCTGTCCCTCTGCTCCGGCGAGGGCACCCCCCTCCGTGTCCTGTACAATGCAGCTGCTTCGTGTACTCGAAGGTCGAGAGGGAGTATCCCAGCCAGAACAAGAGCAGAGTTAAGGGAAACCGTTCGGTACGCTCTACAGAGTTTCTGCGCAAACCCCCTCTGTACGACGTTCAGTTGTTTCTGAACACACAATTTGTTGGCTGCTGGTTCCCAGACGCTGGCGGCATACAGTATGACCGGTTCGACCACGGCTGTGTAAATAGTCCGGATAATATCAGGATGGAGGCCCCAGCTAATTCTTGCGGCTCGCGATAGGCGCTTATAAAGGCCCAGTGCCTTTACGCAAACACTCGAGACGTGGTTGTTGAACGTCAGTTTGTCGTCTATCACAAGCCCCAAGACCTTAAACTCTCTGGACATAGCAATGTCGACCCCGCCCATGCTCAGGTGTGGGGTATCATATTTCATTTTTCGGGTTATGACCATGGCGTTTGTTTTGTGCGGTGCAAACTTTAGCTTATTTCTGATACCCCACTCATGAACGTGCGCGAGGGCGGCATTTGCTCGTCGTTGGACCTCCATCGCTGTGTCCCCATCAAAAACCAGTATGACGTCATCAGCGAAGGCCTGACTATAGTCACCGCGATGTTCCAGGCTCTTAAGCAGTGGATCGAGGAGTAAATTCCAAAGAATCGGCCCCCCGATCGATCCCTGGACGCAGCCTTTGGTGGTTGTCTTTGTGACTTCTTCGCCAGCGTACCTCACTGTCACTTTTCGGTTTTCTAGGTAGCTATCGATCATTCGCCTTACATTTATGGGACACCTCTCCTCTGCTAGCCTCACTCTTATTGCCGGCCACCATGCGCTGTCGAAGGCCCCCTCTATGTCCAAGGACACCAATGTTATAAGTTTCTTTTGTTCCAGCTTTCCGCGTATGTGGTGTATTAGGACATAGAGGGAGTCCTCGGTGCTCTTTTGGGGCATAAACCCGTACTGGTGGTGGCTCAACCCTGGAAGAATGTGCCATTTAATTCTAGCTACGACCATCTTTTCGAGAATTTTTCCCATAACCGGTAATAAGCCTATGGGCCTGTATGATTTTGGGTCCGTGTACGCATCTTTCCCAGGCTTCCTTAAGATTACGACTGTAGCCATTTTCCAGATGATCGGGAAGTGATTCAACTCCAGGCACTTATTTGCCAACGGTTAGGTTAGGTTAGGTTAGGTTAGGTTAGGTTAGGTTAGGTTAGGTTAGGTTAGGTTAGGTTAGGTTTTTTTTTTTTTTTTTTTTTTTTTTTTTTTTTAATTCTAGTGTCCCTCAGACATGGAGGTCCGAGTCTTTTGGAATGCTTTTATAAGTTTTTGACATTTCTATTTATATGAAAAAAGAAGAAGAAAAGGAGCTTTATTATATCAGTACAATTTTTATTTTAGCCTAATAATGCTGTCTTTGTGCTCAAAACTTTTTATGTCTGTATTTTAAGTTCGGGTTTGTACCATTCTCGTTTATACCCTGTTTTTATCAATTTGTTCCTACATCGTTTTGTTTCTTTACTTTGCTAAGTGCCTAATGTAAAAATAATATTTTCCACCTGGAATCCTAAAACTAATCTATTTATAAACTAATTTTTGTATTTTTATTCTCTTTTTGAATTTCTGTGTCGAATTATTTCTGTTTATTAATTTACTTTAAGTTACTAAATACTTTACTAAATCTTTATGTTTTAACTGTTTTGTTTGTTGTTTACGATTTTATTATTTCATTTGTGCGTAATTTTACTTTTTTCTATTTAACTGCTTCTATTATTTATTATTTATTATTCTGCTTCTATTATTTACTATTTATGGAGTTATTGCTGGTTGTATCCCTATATATATCAATATATAGACGCCAACAAGGCTTATATAACTTAAATTTTAATTGTTGTCCTGTTTTAATGTTTTTACTATTGTCCAAGTTTGCCAAGGTTCTGCTTAGTGTGCCCTTTAAAGTTCCCCACCGAGTGCATATTTTCCGCCTTTCAGGGGTAAACGGCGGCTCATGATCAACATGACCCAAACCGTTTACTTGGATAGCTACTTTTGTGGCTCTTCGGTGGTAGCGCTTGTTTGCACCTATAACTATGCCGGGGACCACCTCAGCAGTGGTAGGCTATAGTGGCTCTAGCCAGTGCGTCCCACTTCCTCCTGATTGCACACTCAGGGCTGAAGGCGCTGTGATCTGTCTTTTCAGCCTTTGCGTGCAGGCAGTTGCAGCAGGAAGGGGTCGCACCGGCGAGCCGATCCGCACACTCCGTCCTCATGTGGGGTCCCCCACAGTGGCTGCATTTCACGGTGGTCTCCGTGCAAAACCGTCGCCCATGGCCATAGCCGAGACACAGCGAGCATTGCACAAGTGGTGACTGGTCAGCCACTTGTACTCGCTGGAGGTCTATGACAACGGTTCCTGCATGGACCAGACGCTGCCAAACTGCGGGAGACACCCTCATGACCACGTGCTGTGTGTGGTTATTCCTTGTCTTTTTCCTGTACATTATATTAATTTTGTTTGCTGTTTGGTCCAAATCTTTTAAAATTTTTCCGTTCTGTTTCCAGATGGCGTTCATTATATCTTCATCGGTATTGAAGCTGAAAACATTTTTGAGGATAACAAGGGGGTCCTTGTTTTTGACCTCCTCAACAGTCAGGTATTCTTCCGCACCCTTCAATCTTTCCTGAACTAGTCGTCTTTCCTCCTCTGTTTTGCATCCTACGATAACCTTCCTGTCCTTTGCTTTCCTGATCTTTTCTATTTCTATTCCTCCTTCCTTTGCCTTCACCGTGTCTCGTATCTTCTTCATGACCTCATCTCCTGTGTCCTGATCGTCCTTAGATGTTACCACTACCGAGTATAGCGCGGCGCGCTCAGGGAACTGCCTCCCGGGCTGCGCCGCTACTACACTCGCGTACGTCTGCTTTTCTATCCTTTCCTGCTGTTGTTCCATCCTTTCTTGTAACTTCTCCATCCTTGCACTATTCTCGCTTATCAACCTTGCATGCTCTTCCAGCTTCTCAATGAGGTCTCTTTCTTCCTTTCTCACCTCCTTCTCTTGCTCTTCTTCTTTCTCTAGCTCTTTTTCTTTCTCCGGTTCCTTCACCTTCCTTACTCCTTTGTCTTTTTCACTTTCCGACTCTTTGACTAGCTGATACAGCCTTACGATTGCTACTAGTACCTCGTTCTTAATTTCAGTTTTTATATTTCTCGAGTTCCCCATATTAACCTTTGCTTTCGTAAGACAGGCCTTCGCTTCCGCAAGCCGGCTGGTGTATTTAGGCTGCGCCGGTGGGCTTCCCACAGCCTCTATCGGTGCTTTCACACCCACTCTACTTCCCTGTGAAAGCACCTTTTTTGTCTTTGGGGCGTCCACCGGCGCAACTTTCTTCGGGGTGGTTGGGGTAAGTGGGTCTGCTTTACCAGCTTCCCACTCCCCGATACTTCGGCGGACGCTTGAAGTTGAAGGCCTGTCATTTTCGTGCACAGCTGGTGGTGTGGTCGAGGTTCTTCTGGGGAACTCGTTTGTAGATTTGCTGCTCTTGGCGGGGGTGCGGAAACCGAACATTATGGATTGACGAAAGAGGGACACACGTCAAGGTAAAATTAAAAGTAAATTTGTATAAGTTGTAAAAAATAAGTAAAAAAGTAAATTTGTATAAGTTGTAAAATTTTAAAAGTGTATAATATAATATTTTAATAATCTAACTTAAACCTAACTAAAATTTACAAAAACTGAGTAGATCCTATAAAATTATGCGAAAAATGTCAAAAATTCACGTTTTTTGTATAGAACGTGGGTCCTATTATAATTTATTCGCACAATGGGTGCCGAGACGCTTAATTTGATGTATCGCACGCGATCGTAAGTCACCAAAAAATTTTCAGTTTTTGTATGAAGTATGAAGAATTCGTCTCACTTAGGTGGATTTTGAATAATCTCGATTTTGATGGGTCGGGCGTTTTTCTTGATTTTTGTCGATAATCGTGTTTTTTCTTTTGCAGGTACGTGCGGGGACGTCGGGCAGAGGTGAACCAGCCACGGGATGTGCAGAAACACGCAAGATGGACGCGACAAAATTCAAAAACGCCCAAAAAAGACCCAAATGTACCAAAATTTACGGAAAATCGCAGTTTTTCGAATATTTTTCTACGACAAGTGCCCAAATGGACTCGCTCCACGGATAGAGCGTGTCGAGCCGCTTCTTATGATGTAGCGCACGGCTATGGTCACTCAAAGTTGGAGTCGAGAAAAATATTTTCGGTTTTCACCTTAGACAAAATTGCGTTTTTGAGCGTAAAAACGCTAAGTTAATAGCTTTTCGCTATCAAAAACGAAACTTTGCCACTGTGGGCGCAACCAGTGCGTCGAACTACGATTTATAAGCTACTAAAATAAATTATTCACTTGTAAAATTAAAATTTAGAAAATAAAATTGTTGAAATTTTGCTAAGTCCCTATAAAATTATGCGAAAAATGTCAAAAATTCACGTTTTTTGTATAGAACGTGGGTCCTATTATAATTTATTCGCACAATGGGTGCCGAGACGCTTAATTTGATGTATCGCACGCGATCGTAAGTCACCAAAAAATTTTCAGTTTTTGTATGAAGTATGAAGAATTCGTCTCACTTAGGTGGATTTTGAATAATCTCGATTTTGATGGGTCGGGCGTTTTTCTTGATTTTTGTCGATAATCGTGTTTTTTCTTTTGCAGGTACGTGCGGGGACGTCGGGCAGAGGTGAACCAGCCACGGGATGTGCAGAAACACGCAAGATGGACGCGACAAAATTCAAAAACGCCCAAAAAAGACCCAAATGTACCAAAATTTACGGAAAATCGCAGTTTTTCGAATATTTTTCTACGACAAGTGCCCAAATGGACTCGCTCCACGGATAGAGCGTGTCGAGCCGCTTCTTATGATGTAGCGCACGGCTATGGTCACTCAAAGTTGGAGTCGAGAAAAATATTTTCGGTTTTCACCTTAGACAAAATTGCGTTTTTGAGCGTAAAAACGCTAAGTTAATAGCTTTTCGCTATCAAAAACGAAACTTTGCCACTGTGGGCGCAACCAGTGCGTCGAACTACGATTTATAAGCTACTAAAATAAATTATTCACTTGTAAAATTAAAATTTAGAAAATAAAATTGTTGAAATTTTGCTAAGTCCCTATAAAATTATGCGAAAAATGTCAAAAATTCACGTTTTTTGTATAGAACGTGGGTCCTATTATAATTTATTCGCACAATGGGTGCCGAGACGCTTAATTTGATGTATCGCACGCGATCGTAAGTCACCAAAAAATTTTCAGTTTTTGTATGGGTTAGGTTAGGTTAGGTTAGGTTAGGTTAGGTTAGGTTAGGTTAGGTTAGGTTAGGTTAGGTTAGGTTAGGTTAGGTTAGGTTAGGTTAGGTTAGGTTAGGTTAGGTTAGGTTAGGTTAGGTTAGGTTAGGTTAGGTTAGGTTAGGTTAGGTTAGGTTAGGTTAGGTTAGGTTAGGTTAGGTTAGGTTAGGTTAGGTTAGGTTAGGTTAGGTTAGGTTAGGTTAGGTTAGGTTAGGTTAGGTTAGGTTAGGTTAGGTTAGGTTAGGTTAGGTTAGGTTAGGTTAGGTTAGGTTAGGTTAGGTTAGGTTAGGTTAGGTTAGGTTAGGTTAGGTTAGGTTAGGTTAGGTTAGGTTAGGTTAGGTTAGGTTAGGTTAGGTTAGGTTAGGTTAGGTTAGGTTAGGTTAGGTTAGGTTAGGTTAGGTTAGGTTAGGTTAGGTTAGGTTAGGTTAGGTTAGGTTAGGTTAGGTTAGGTTAGGTTAGGTTAGGTTAGGTTAGGTTAGGTTAGGTTAGGTTAGGTTAGGTTAGGTTAGGTTAGGTTAGGTTAGGTTAGGTTAGGTTAGGTTAGGTTAGGTTAGGTTAGGTTAGGTTAGGTTAGGTTAGGTTAGGTTAGGTTAGGTTAGGTTAGGTTAGGTTAGGTTAGGTTAGGTTAGGTTAGGTTAGGTTAGGTTAGGTTAGGTTAGGTTAGGTTAGGTTAGGTTAGGTTAGGTTAGGTTAGGTTAGGTTAGGTTAGGTTAGGTTAGGTTAGGTTAGGTTAGGTTAGGTTAGGTTAGGTTAGGTTAGGTTAGGTTAGGTTAGGTTAGGTTAGGTTAGGTTAGGTTAGGTTAGGTTAGGTTAGGTTAGGTTAGGTTAGGTTAGGTTAGGTTAGGTTAGGTTAGGTTAGGTTAGGTTAGGTTAGGTTAGGTTAGGTTAGGTTAGGTTAGGTTAGGTTAGGTTAGGTTAGGTTAGGTTAGGTTAGGTTAGGTTAGGTTAGGTTAGGTTAGGTTAGGTTAGGTTAGGTTAGGTTAGGTTAGGTTAGGTTAGGTTAGGTTAGGTTAGGTTAGGTTAGGTTAGGTTAGGTTAGGTTAGGTTAGGTTAGGTTAGGTTAGGTTAGGTTAGGTTAGGTTAGGTTAGGTTAGGTTAGGTTAGGTTAGGTTAGGTTAGGTTAGGTTAGGTTAGGTTAGGTTAGGTTAGGTTAGGTTAGGTTAGGTTAGGTTAGGTTAGGTTAGGTTAGGTTAGGTTAGGTTAGGTTAGGTTAGGTTAGGTTAGGTTAGGTTAGGTTAGGTTAGGTTAGGTTAGGTTAGGTTAGGTTAGGTTAGGTTAGGTTAGGTTAGGTTAGGTTAGGTTAGGTTAGGTTAGGTTAGGTTAGGTTAGGTTAGGTTAGGTTAGGTTAGGTTAGGTTAGGTTAGGTTAGGTTAGGTTAGGTTAGGTTAGGTTAGGTTAGGTTAGGTTAGGTTAGGTTAGGTTAGGTTAGGTTAGGTTAGGTTAGGTTAGGTTAGGTTAGGTTAGGTTAGGTTAGGTTAGGTTAGGTTAGGTTAGGTTAGGTTAGGTTAGGTTAGGTTAGGTTAGGTTAGGTTAGGTTAGGTTAGGTTAGGTTAGGTTAGGTTAGGTTAGGTTAGGTTAGGTTAGGTTAGGTTAGGTTAGGTTAGGTTAGGTTAGGTTAGGTTAGGTTAGGTTAGGTTAGGTTAGGTTAGGTTAGGTTAGGTTAGGTTAGGTTAGGTTAGGTTAGGTTAGGTTAGGTTAGGTTAGGTTAGGTTAGGTTAGGTTAGGTTAGGTTAGGTTAGGTTAGGTTAGGTTAGGTTAGGTTAGGTTAGGTTAGGTTAGGTTAGGTTAGGTTAGGTTAGGTTAGGTTAGGTTAGGTTAGGTTAGGTTAGGTTAGGTTAGGTTAGGTTAGGTTAGGTTAGGTTAGGTTAGGTTAGGTTAGGTTAGGTTAGGTTAGGTTAGGTTAGGTTAGGTTAGGTTAGGTTAGGTTAGGTTAGGTTAGGTTAGGTTAGGTTAGGTTAGGTTAGGTTAGGTTAGGTTAGGTTAGGTTAGGTTAGGTTAGGTTAGGTTAGGTTAGGTTAGGTTAGGTTAGGTTAGGTTAGGTTAGGTTAGGTTAGGTTAGGTTAGGTTAGGTTAGGTTAGGTTAGGTTAGGTTAGGTTAGGTTAGGTTAGGTTAGGTTAGGTTAGGTTAGGTTAGGTTAGGTTAGGTTAGGTTAGGTTAGGTTAGGTTAGGTTAGGTTAGGTTAGGTTAGGTTAGGTTAGGTTAGGTTAGGTTAGGTTAGGTTAGGTTAGGTTAGGTTAGGTTAGGTTAGGTTAGGTTAGGTTAGGTTAGGTTAGGTTAGGTTAGGTTAGGTTAGGTTAGGTTAGGTTAGGTTAGGTTAGGTTAGGTTAGGTTAGGTTAGGTTAGGTTAGGTTAGGTTAGGTTAGGTTAGGTTAGGTTAGGTTAGGTTAGGTTAGGTTAGGTTAGGTTAGGTTAGGTTAGGTTAGGTTAGGTTAGGTTAGGTTAGGTTAGGTTAGGTTAGGTTAGGTTAGGTTAGGTTAGGTTAGGTTAGGTTAGGTTAGGTTAGGTTAGGTTAGGTTAGGTTAGGTTAGGTTAGGTTAGGTTAGGTTAGGTTAGGTTAGGTTAGGTTAGGTTAGGTTAGGTTAGGTTAGGTTAGGTTAGGTTAGGTTAGGTTAGGTTAGGTTAGGTTAGGTTAGGTTAGGTTAGGTTAGGTTAGGTTAGGTTAGGTTAGGTTAGGTTAGGTTAGGTTAGGTTAGGTTAGGTTAGGTTAGGTTAGGTTAGGTTAGGTTAGGTTAGGTTAGGTTAGGTTAGGTTAGGTTAGGTTAGGTTAGGTTAGGTTAGGTTAGGTTAGGTTAGGTTAGGTTAGGTTAGGTTAGGTTAGGTTAGGTTAGGTTAGGTTAGGTTAGGTTAGGTTAGGTTAGGTTAGGTTAGGTTAGGTTAGGTTAGGTTAGGTTAGGTTAGGTTAGGTTAGGTTAGGTTAGGTTAGGTTAGGTTAGGTTAGGTTAGGTTAGGTTAGGTTAGGTTAGGTTAGGTTAGGTTAGGTTAGGTTAGGTTAGGTTAGGTTAGGTTAGGTTAGGTTAGGTTAGGTTAGGTTAGGTTAGGTTAGGTTAGGTTAGGTTAGGTTAGGTTAGGTTAGGTTAGGTTAGGTTAGGTTAGGTTAGGTTAGGTTAGGTTAGGTTAGGTTAGGTTAGGTTAGGTTAGGTTAGGTTAGGTTAGGTTAGGTTAGGTTAGGTTAGGTTAGGTTAGGTTAGGTTAGGTTAGGTTAGGTTAGGTTAGGTTAGGTTAGGTTAGGTTAGGTTAGGTTAGGTTAGGTTAGGTTAGGTTAGGTTAGGTTAGGTTAGGTTAGGTTAGGTTAGGTTAGGTTAGGTTAGGTTAGGTTAGGTTAGGTTAGGTTAGGTTAGGTTAGGTTAGGTTAGGTTAGGTTAGGTTAGGTTAGGTTAGGTTAGGTTAGGTTAGGTTAGGTTAGGTTAGGTTAGGTTAGGTTAGGTTAGGTTAGGTTAGGTTAGGTTAGGTTAGGTTAGGTTAGGTTAGGTTAGGTTAGGTTAGGTTAGGTTAGGTTAGGTTAGGTTAGGTTAGGTTAGGTTAGGTTAGGTTAGGTTAGGTTAGGTTAGGTTAGGTTAGGTTAGGTTAGGTTAGGTTAGGTTAGGTTAGGTTAGGTTAGGTTAGGTTAGGTTAGGTTAGGTTAGGTTAGGTTAGGTTAGGTTAGGTTAGGTTAGGTTAGGTTAGGTTAGGTTAGGTTAGGTTAGGTTAGGTTAGGTTAGGTTAGGTTAGGTTAGGTTAGGTTAGGTTAGGTTAGGTTAGGTTAGGTTAGGTTAGGTTAGGTTAGGTTAGGTTAGGTTAGGTTAGGTTAGGTTAGGTTAGGTTAGGTTAGGTTAGGTTAGGTTAGGTTAGGTTAGGTTAGGTTAGGTTAGGTTAGGTTAGGTTAGGTTAGGTTAGGTTAGGTTAGGTTAGGTTAGGTTAGGTTAGGTTAGGTTAGGTTAGGTTAGGTTAGGTTAGGTTAGGTTAGGTTAGGTTAGGTTAGGTTAGGTTAGGTTAGGTTAGGTTAGGTTAGGTTAGGTTAGGTTAGGTTAGGTTAGGTTAGGTTAGGTTAGGTTAGGTTAGGTTAGGTTAGGTTAGGTTAGGTTAGGTTAGGTTAGGTTAGGTTAGGTTAGGTTAGGTTAGGTTAGGTTAGGTTAGGTTAGGTTAGGTTAGGTTAGGTTAGGTTAGGTTAGGTTAGGTTAGGTTAGGTTAGGTTAGGTTAGGTTAGGTTAGGTTAGGTTAGGTTAGGTTAGGTTAGGTTAGGTTAGGTTAGGTTAGGTTAGGTTAGGTTAGGTTAGGTTAGGTTAGGTTAGGTTAGGTTAGGTTAGGTTAGGTTAGGTTAGGTTAGGTTAGGTTAGGTTAGGTTAGGTTAGGTTAGGTTAGGTTAGGTTAGGTTAGGTTAGGTTAGGTTAGGTTAGGTTAGGTTAGGTTAGGTTAGGTTAGGTTAGGTTAGGTTAGGTTAGGTTAGGTTAGGTTAGGTTAGGTTAGGTTAGGTTAGGTTAGGTTAGGTTAGGTTAGGTTAGGTTAGGTTAGGTTAGGTTAGGTTAGGTTAGGTTAGGTTAGGTTAGGTTAGGTTAGGTTAGGTTAGGTTAGGTTAGGTTAGGTTAGGTTAGGTTAGGTTAGGTTAGGTTAGGTTAGGTTAGGTTAGGTTAGGTTAGGTTAGGTTAGGTTAGGTTAGGTTAGGTTAGGTTAGGTTAGGTTAGGTTAGGTTAGGTTAGGTTAGGTTAGGTTAGGTTAGGTTAGGTTAGGTTAGGTTAGGTTAGGTTAGGTTAGGTTAGGTTAGGTTAGGTTAGGTTAGGTTAGGTTAGGTTAGGTTAGGTTAGGTTAGGTTAGGTTAGGTTAGGTTAGGTTAGGTTAGGTTAGGTTAGGTTAGGTTAGGTTAGGTTAGGTTAGGTTAGGTTAGGTTAGGTTAGGTTAGGTTAGGTTAGGTTAGGTTAGGTTAGGTTAGGTTAGGTTAGGTTAGGTTAGGTTAGGTTAGGTTAGGTTAGGTTAGGTTAGGTTAGGTTAGGTTAGGTTAGGTTAGGTTAGGTTAGGTTAGGTTAGGTTAGGTTAGGTTAGGTTAGGTTAGGTTAGGTTAGGTTAGGTTAGGTTAGGTTAGGTTAGGTTAGGTTAGGTTAGGTTAGGTTAGGTTAGGTTAGGTTAGGTTAGGTTAGGTTAGGTTAGGTTAGGTTAGGTTAGGTTAGGTTAGGTTAGGTTAGGTTAGGTTAGGTTAGGTTAGGTTAGGTTAGGTTAGGTTAGGTTAGGTTAGGTTAGGTTAGGTTAGGTTAGGTTAGGTTAGGTTAGGTTAGGTTAGGTTAGGTTAGGTTAGGTTAGGTTAGGTTAGGTTAGGTTAGGTTAGGTTAGGTTAGGTTAGGTTAGGTTAGGTTAGGTTAGGTTAGGTTAGGTTAGGTTAGGTTAGGTTAGGTTAGGTTAGGTTAGGTTAGGTTAGGTTAGGTTAGGTTAGGTTAGGTTAGGTTAGGTTAGGTTAGGTTAGGTTAGGTTAGGTTAGGTTAGGTTAGGTTAGGTTAGGTTAGGTTAGGTTAGGTTAGGTTAGGTTAGGTTAGGTTAGGTTAGGTTAGGTTAGGTTAGGTTAGGTTAGGTTAGGTTAGGTTAGGTTAGGTTAGGTTAGGTTAGGTTAGGTTAGGTTAGGTTAGGTTAGGTTAGGTTAGGTTAGGTTAGGTTAGGTTAGGTTAGGTTAGGTTAGGTTAGGTTAGGTTAGGTTAGGTTAGGTTAGGTTAGGTTAGGTTAGGTTAGGTTAGGTTAGGTTAGGTTAGGTTAGGTTAGGTTAGGTTAGGTTAGGTTAGGTTAGGTTAGGTTAGGTTAGGTTAGGTTAGGTTAGGTTAGGTTAGGTTAGGTTAGGTTAGGTTAGGTTAGGTTAGGTTAGGTTAGGTTAGGTTAGGTTAGGTTAGGTTAGGTTAGGTTAGGTTAGGTTAGGTTAGGTTAGGTTAGGTTAGGTTAGGTTAGGTTAGGTTAGGTTAGGTTAGGTTAGGTTAGGTTAGGTTAGGTTAGGTTAGGTTAGGTTAGGTTAGGTTAGGTTAGGTTAGGTTAGGTTAGGTTAGGTTAGGTTAGGTTAGGTTAGGTTAGGTTAGGTTAGGTTAGGTTAGGTTAGGTTAGGTTAGGTTAGGTTAGGTTAGGTTAGGTTAGGTTAGGTTAGGTTAGGTTAGGTTAGGTTAGGTTAGGTTAGGTTAGGTTAGGTTAGGTTAGGTTAGGTTAGGTTAGGTTAGGTTAGGTTAGGTTAGGTTAGGTTAGGTTAGGTTAGGTTAGGTTAGGTTAGGTTAGGTTAGGTTAGGTTAGGTTAGGTTAGGTTAGGTTAGGTTAGGTTAGGTTAGGTTAGGTTAGGTTAGGTTAGGTTAGGTTAGGTTAGGTTAGGTTAGGTTAGGTTAGGTTAGGTTAGGTTAGGTTAGGTTAGGTTAGGTTAGGTTAGGTTAGGTTAGGTTAGGTTAGGTTAGGTTAGGTTAGGTTAGGTTAGGTTAGGTTAGGTTAGGTTAGGTTAGGTTAGGTTAGGTTAGGTTAGGTTAGGTTAGGTTAGGTTAGGTTAGGTTAGGTTAGGTTAGGTTAGGTTAGGTTAGGTTAGGTTAGGTTAGGTTAGGTTAGGTTAGGTTAGGTTAGGTTAGGTTAGGTTAGGTTAGGTTAGGTTAGGTTAGGTTAGGTTAGGTTAGGTTAGGTTAGGTTAGGTTAGGTTAGGTTAGGTTAGGTTAGGTTAGGTTAGGTTAGGTTAGGTTAGGTTAGGTTAGGTTAGGTTAGGTTAGGTTAGGTTAGGTTAGGTTAGGTTAGGTTAGGTTAGGTTAGGTTAGGTTAGGTTAGGTTAGGTTAGGTTAGGTTAGGTTAGGTTAGGTTAGGTTAGGTTAGGTTAGGTTAGGTTAGGTTAGGTTAGGTTAGGTTAGGTTAGGTTAGGTTAGGTTAGGTTAGGTTAGGTTAGGTTAGGTTAGGTTAGGTTAGGTTAGGTTAGGTTAGGTTAGGTTAGGTTAGGTTAGGTTAGGTTAGGTTAGGTTAGGTTAGGTTAGGTTAGGTTAGGTTAGGTTAGGTTAGGTTAGGTTAGGTTAGGTTAGGTTAGGTTAGGTTAGGTTAGGTTAGGTTAGGTTAGGTTAGGTTAGGTTAGGTTAGGTTAGGTTAGGTTAGGTTAGGTTAGGTTAGGTTAGGTTAGGTTAGGTTAGGTTAGGTTAGGTTAGGTTAGGTTAGGTTAGGTTAGGTTAGGTTAGGTTAGGTTAGGTTAGGTTAGGTTAGGTTAGGTTAGGTTAGGTTAGGTTAGGTTAGGTTAGGTTAGGTTAGGTTAGGTTAGGTTAGGTTAGGTTAGGTTAGGTTAGGTTAGGTTAGGTTAGGTTAGGTTAGGTTAGGTTAGGTTAGGTTAGGTTAGGTTAGGTTAGGTTAGGTTAGGTTAGGTTAGGTTAGGTTAGGTTAGGTTAGGTTAGGTTAGGTTAGGTTAGGTTAGGTTAGGTTAGGTTAGGTTAGGTTAGGTTAGGTTAGGTTAGGTTAGGTTAGGTTAGGTTAGGTTAGGTTAGGTTAGGTTAGGTTAGGTTAGGTTAGGTTAGGTTAGGTTAGGTTAGGTTAGGTTAGGTTAGGTTAGGTTAGGTTAGGTTAGGTTAGGTTAGGTTAGGTTAGGTTAGGTTAGGTTAGGTTAGGTTAGGTTAGGTTAGGTTAGGTTAGGTTAGGTTAGGTTAGGTTAGGTTAGGTTAGGTTAGGTTAGGTTAGGTTAGGTTAGGTTAGGTTAGGTTAGGTTAGGTTAGGTTAGGTTAGGTTAGGTTAGGTTAGGTTAGGTTAGGTTAGGTTAGGTTAGGTTAGGTTAGGTTAGGTTAGGTTAGGTTAGGTTAGGTTAGGTTAGGTTAGGTTAGGTTAGGTTAGGTTAGGTTAGGTTAGGTTAGGTTAGGTTAGGTTAGGTTAGGTTAGGTTAGGTTAGGTTAGGTTAGGTTAGGTTAGGTTAGGTTAGGTTAGGTTAGGTTAGGTTAGGTTAGGTTAGGTTAGGTTAGGTTAGGTTAGGTTAGGTTAGGTTAGGTTAGGTTAGGTTAGGTTAGGTTAGGTTAGGTTAGGTTAGGTTAGGTTAGGTTAGGTTAGGTTAGGTTAGGTTAGGTTAGGTTAGGTTAGGTTAGGTTAGGTTAGGTTAGGTTAGGTTAGGTTAGGTTAGGTTAGGTTAGGTTAGGTTAGGTTAGGTTAGGTTAGGTTAGGTTAGGTTAGGTTAGGTTAGGTTAGGTTAGGTTAGGTTAGGTTAGGTTAGGTTAGGTTAGGTTAGGTTAGGTTAGGTTAGGTTAGGTTAGGTTAGGTTAGGTTAGGTTAGGTTAGGTTAGGTTAGGTTAGGTTAGGTTAGGTTAGGTTAGGTTAGGTTAGGTTAGGTTAGGTTAGGTTAGGTTAGGTTAGGTTAGGTTAGGTTAGGTTAGGTTAGGTTAGGTTAGGTTAGGTTAGGTTAGGTTAGGTTAGGTTAGGTTAGGTTAGGTTAGGTTAGGTTAGGTTAGGTTAGGTTAGGTTAGGTTAGGTTAGGTTAGGTTAGGTTAGGTTAGGTTAGGTTAGGTTAGGTTAGGTTAGGTTAGGTTAGGTTAGGTTAGGTTAGGTTAGGTTAGGTTAGGTTAGGTTAGGTTAGGTTAGGTTAGGTTAGGTTAGGTTAGGTTAGGTTAGGTTAGGTTAGGTTAGGTTAGGTTAGGTTAGGTTAGGTTAGGTTAGGTTAGGTTAGGTTAGGTTAGGTTAGGTTAGGTTAGGTTAGGTTAGGTTAGGTTAGGTTAGGTTAGGTTAGGTTAGGTTAGGTTAGGTTAGGTTAGGTTAGGTTAGGTTAGGTTAGGTTAGGTTAGGTTAGGTTAGGTTAGGTTAGGTTAGGTTAGGTTAGGTTAGGTTAGGTTAGGTTAGGTTAGGTTAGGTTAGGTTAGGTTAGGTTAGGTTAGGTTAGGTTAGGTTAGGTTAGGTTAGGTTAGGTTAGGTTAGGTTAGGTTAGGTTAGGTTAGGTTAGGTTAGGTTAGGTTAGGTTAGGTTAGGTTAGGTTAGGTTAGGTTAGGTTAGGTTAGGTTAGGTTAGGTTAGGTTAGGTTAGGTTAGGTTAGGTTAGGTTAGGTTAGGTTAGGTTAGGTTAGGTTAGGTTAGGTTAGGTTAGGTTAGGTTAGGTTAGGTTAGGTTAGGTTAGGTTAGGTTAGGTTAGGTTAGGTTAGGTTAGGTTAGGTTAGGTTAGGTTAGGTTAGGTTAGGTTAGGTTAGGTTAGGTTAGGTTAGGTTAGGTTAGGTTAGGTTAGGTTAGGTTAGGTTAGGTTAGGTTAGGTTAGGTTAGGTTAGGTTAGGTTAGGTTAGGTTAGGTTAGGTTAGGTTAGGTTAGGTTAGGTTAGGTTAGGTTAGGTTAGGTTAGGTTAGGTTAGGTTAGGTTAGGTTAGGTTAGGTTAGGTTAGGTTAGGTTAGGTTAGGTTAGGTTAGGTTAGGTTAGGTTAGGTTAGGTTAGGTTAGGTTAGGTTAGGTTAGGTTAGGTTAGGTTAGGTTAGGTTAGGTTAGGTTAGGTTAGGTTAGGTTAGGTTAGGTTAGGTTAGGTTAGGTTAGGTTAGGTTAGGTTAGGTTAGGTTAGGTTAGGTTAGGTTAGGTTAGGTTAGGTTAGGTTAGGTTAGGTTAGGTTAGGTTAGGTTAGGTTAGGTTAGGTTAGGTTAGGTTAGGTTAGGTTAGGTTAGGTTAGGTTAGGTTAGGTTAGGTTAGGTTAGGTTAGGTTAGGTTAGGTTAGGTTAGGTTAGGTTAGGTTAGGTTAGGTTAGGTTAGGTTAGGTTAGGTTAGGTTAGGTTAGGTTAGGTTAGGTTAGGTTAGGTTAGGTTAGGTTAGGTTAGGTTAGGTTAGGTTAGGTTAGGTTAGGTTAGGTTAGGTTAGGTTAGGTTAGGTTAGGTTAGGTTAGGTTAGGTTAGGTTAGGTTAGGTTAGGTTAGGTTAGGTTAGGTTAGGTTAGGTTAGGTTAGGTTAGGTTAGGTTAGGTTAGGTTAGGTTAGGTTAGGTTAGGTTAGGTTAGGTTAGGTTAGGTTAGGTTAGGTTAGGTTAGGTTAGGTTAGGTTAGGTTAGGTTAGGTTAGGTTAGGTTAGGTTAGGTTAGGTTAGGTTAGGTTAGGTTAGGTTAGGTTAGGTTAGGTTAGGTTAGGTTAGGTTAGGTTAGGTTAGGTTAGGTTAGGTTAGGTTAGGTTAGGTTAGGTTAGGTTAGGTTAGGTTAGGTTAGGTTAGGTTAGGTTAGGTTAGGTTAGGTTAGGTTAGGTTAGGTTAGGTTAGGTTAGGTTAGGTTAGGTTAGGTTAGGTTAGGTTAGGTTAGGTTAGGTTAGGTTAGGTTAGGTTAGGTTAGGTTAGGTTAGGTTAGGTTAGGTTAGGTTAGGTTAGGTTAGGTTAGGTTAGGTTAGGTTAGGTTAGGTTAGGTTAGGTTAGGTTAGGTTAGGTTAGGTTAGGTTAGGTTAGGTTAGGTTAGGTTAGGTTAGGTTAGGTTAGGTTAGGTTAGGTTAGGTTAGGTTAGGTTAGGTTAGGTTAGGTTAGGTTAGGTTAGGTTAGGTTAGGTTAGGTTAGGTTAGGTTAGGTTAGGTTAGGTTAGGTTAGGTTAGGTTAGGTTAGGTTAGGTTAGGTTAGGTTAGGTTAGGTTAGGTTAGGTTAGGTTAGGTTAGGTTAGGTTAGGTTAGGTTAGGTTAGGTTAGGTTAGGTTAGGTTAGGTTAGGTTAGGTTAGGTTAGGTTAGGTTAGGTTAGGTTAGGTTAGGTTAGGTTAGGTTAGGTTAGGTTAGGTTAGGTTAGGTTAGGTTAGGTTAGGTTAGGTTAGGTTAGGTTAGGTTAGGTTAGGTTAGGTTAGGTTAGGTTAGGTTAGGTTAGGTTAGGTTAGGTTAGGTTAGGTTAGGTTAGGTTAGGTTAGGTTAGGTTAGGTTAGGTTAGGTTAGGTTAGGTTAGGTTAGGTTAGGTTAGGTTAGGTTAGGTTAGGTTAGGTTAGGTTAGGTTAGGTTAGGTTAGGTTAGGTTAGGTTAGGTTAGGTTAGGTTAGGTTAGGTTAGGTTAGGTTAGGTTAGGTTAGGTTAGGTTAGGTTAGGTTAGGTTAGGTTAGGTTAGGTTAGGTTAGGTTAGGTTAGGTTAGGTTAGGTTAGGTTAGGTTAGGTTAGGTTAGGTTAGGTTAGGTTAGGTTAGGTTAGGTTAGGTTAGGTTAGGTTAGGTTAGGTTAGGTTAGGTTAGGTTAGGTTAGGTTAGGTTAGGTTAGGTTAGGTTAGGTTAGGTTAGGTTAGGTTAGGTTAGGTTAGGTTAGGTTAGGTTAGGTTAGGTTAGGTTAGGTTAGGTTAGGTTAGGTTAGGTTAGGTTAGGTTAGGTTAGGTTAGGTTAGGTTAGGTTAGGTTAGGTTAGGTTAGGTTAGGTTAGGTTAGGTTAGGTTAGGTTAGGTTAGGTTAGGTTAGGTTAGGTTAGGTTAGGTTAGGTTAGGTTAGGTTAGGTTAGGTTAGGTTAGGTTAGGTTAGGTTAGGTTAGGTTAGGTTAGGTTAGGTTAGGTTAGGTTAGGTTAGGTTAGGTTAGGTTAGGTTAGGTTAGGTTAGGTTAGGTTAGGTTAGGTTAGGTTAGGTGTAGGTTAGGTTAGGTTAGGTTAGGTTAGGTTAGGTTAGGTTAGGTTAGGTTAGGTTAGGTTAGGTTAGGTTAGGTTAGGTTAGGTTAGGTTAGGTTAGGTTAGTTAGGTTAGGTTAGGTAGGTTAGGTTAGGTTAGGTTAGGTTAGGTTAGGTTAGGTTAGGTTAGGTTAGGTTAGGTTAGGTTAGGTTAGGTTAGGTTAGGTTAGGTTAGGTTAGGTTAGGTTAGGTTAGGTTAGGTTCGGTTAGGTTAGGTAGGTTAGGTTAGGTTAAGGTTAGGTTAGGTTAGGTTAGGTTAGGTTAGGTTAGGTTAGGTTAGGTTAGGTTAGGTTAGGTTAGGTTAGGTTAGGTTAGGTTAGGTTAGGTTAGGTTAGGTAGGTTAGGTAGGTTAGGTTAGGTTAGGTTAGTTTAGGTTAGG